>CM030368.1:118630547-119343185 GCA_017893485.1 Hemerocallis citrina | reverse complement strand
GATTGGATGTCAGTGTATAGTGCAAACATCAAGTGCAAGATGAAGACAGTAACAGTGAAGGCTCCAGGTGGACCTGAAGTCACTTTCCAAGGGAAGAGGAGATGTTCAGATTTGGTTGCTGCTATCAGCCAGAATAGAAGGATTCCTATAGAGGTGCAGCAGATTCCTATGGTTTGAGATTACCGACTGTGTTCTTGGAAGATTTGCCTAGGTTATCCCCCGCATCGTGATGTGGAATTCAGCATCACTATTCAGCTAGGGAGTGCACCTATTTCTAAGACACCGTACAAGATGGCGCCTGTGGAGCAGGATGAGATCAAACGGTAGATTGAGGAACTGTTGGAGAAAGGCTTTATTCAACCGAGTGCGTCACCTTGGGGAGCGCCGGTGCTTTTGGTAAAGAAGAAGGATGGTTCGATGAGGATGTGCATCGATTACCGAGAGCTGAATAAGGTCACTGTTCAAAATAAGTATCCAATTCCACGAATTGATGACTTGTTCGATCGTCTACAAGGAGCAGCTGTTTTCTCCAAAATAGATCTTCGGTCAGGATATCATCAAGTTCGAGTGAAAGCTAAAGACGTGCATAAGATTGCGTTCAGAACTCGACACGGGCATTACAAATTCTTAGTTATACCGTTTGGAGTGACGAATGCGCCTGCAATCTTTATGGACATGATGAACAGAGTTCTAAGGCCGTTCATTGATTCTTTCGTCGTGGTGTTTATCGACGATATTCTCGTGTACTTCAAGTCGGAGGAGGAGCACACGGAGCATCTGACAGCAGTTTTGAGAAAGCTTCAGGAGCATGAGTTGTATGCCAAGTTATCCAAGTGTGATTTCAGGAAATTTGAAGTGGCATTCCTAGGTCACATCCTTTCTAAGGAAGGAGTGGCAACTGATCCTCAGAAGATAGAAGCAATAAGAGATTGGGCAAGGCCTACTATAGTGAAGGAAATTAGAAGTTTTCTTGGGCTAATTGGATATTACAGAAGATTTATCCAGAGCTACGCTCAGACAGCCGTGCCGCTTACTGGTCTGACCAAGAAGAATGTGAACTTCAAGTGGACCGAACAGTGCGAGGCAAGCTTTCAGGAGTTGAAAGAGAGGCTGTCTACTGCACCCATTTTGGCTTTGCCTAGAGCAGGTGTTGAATATGATGTCTACAGTGATGCTTCACATCGTGGGCTTGGTTGTGTCTTAATGCAAGAAGGAAAAGTAATCGCTTATGGGTCTAGACAACTAAGACCGCATGAGAAGAATTATCCGACTCATGATCTAGAGTTGACTGCGATTATCTTCACCTTAAAGCAATGGAGAAACTATGTGTATGGTGAGAAGCTGAACATGTACATAGACCATAAAATCTCGAAGTACATCTATCAGCAGAAGGATTTGAACCTGAGGCAAAGGAGATGGCTGGAGGTACTTGAGGACATTCGTCCGGAGATTAAGTATCACACTGGGAAGGCTAATGTTGTTGCGGATGCACTTAGCCGCAAGAGCAGTCTGGCAAGTTTGATTACGACTCAGAGGCAGCTGGCAGAGGAGTTGGATCGGGCAAGTACTGAAGTTGTTCTGCAAGGCTTAGGAAACTGAGGAGAGGATGATGAAAGATCATCCTGAGCTTTTTACTTGATTGTATTTTCTTATTGTGTTTTGTTTTTCTCGCTCTTTAATTGTAGTTCCCGGAACGGAACTATTCTAAGGAGAGAGTGTTGTAATACCTTAAACTTTTATTTTAATAAAAATATTGTTTTTCACATGTTGTGCACGTGAAAATTTTATGTGTATATTATTTATTTATTTTATGTATAAAATTTTATTTTTAGTATGAACAATTATTTTTCCTTTCGTTTATTTTTCTAAAAGCCTATTTCTAAAGCCTAAAATACTATTTTATTTGTTTGAGCCCACTTTAATAAATTATTAATTTATTATCTTGGCCCACAAACCTAAGCCCACTAATTGTGAAGCCCAGAAATTTAATAAATCAATTAAATAGTCACACTTGTTATGTAGAGACAAATGGTGAACATTTTGATTAATTAAATTGTACAAACTTCTAAATAGGGGTACTAGGTGGCACGTGCAATGCACGTAGTGTGCAATGCACACTCTTTGGGGCCAGGATGTGCTAGGAGAGATGGAGAGTGTGGGTGTGTGTGCATGGGTGGTTACTTTGTGCATAGGTAGTTGCTACAACTTCCTCTCCTATCCTAGCCCTCCATTCTATAACTATCCAACCAATCCTAGCCCTCCAATCTATTCTAAAATTAGTATATACTTGTTTTCTACATTAATAATCTATTGAAAGAAGAGAACATTATATAGGAGATATATATTAGTGTGTGAGTGTGAGTGTGTGTGTACCCCCATTGGAGGCCGGCCATTCTCTACTTGGAGCTCTCGGTTTTTGGCAAGGAGCAAGGGAAGGAGTTCGTTGCACCGCAATCTAGGAGGAGGAGGGACTCTCTCGCATTCCAGGAGGCTCTAGGGAATTTTCTTAATTGGTTTTCTTCAAAAGGTGGGTATTTCTCATGACTTCTAAAGTAGAAATCATGCTAGGAAAAGAAATTGAATTGTTATTATAAGCTACTAGTTGAAATGAAATGCATGCTCGCCTGATTAGAAGAGAATTGATAATTAGAAAATGCGTGTTGTTTGATTACTAAATTTATTAACTATGAGTAAAAGTATATGTTCTCATTGTTATAAACATTAGAATGCATGTTGATTATGTTTAAATTGCAATTATGTGAAATTCGCTAGTAAGAAATTGAACAATGCTTATTGATTAAAAAATGCCAAAGTAGAATAGTGTTTTAAAGTTGAATTGATTGAATTGATTGTTAATAGATGTAATGAAATTCCCTATTACGATATTTATCATGTGAAAGATTTGAATAAATGAAAAAGAATGTCCTTTTGCATACGAATAAATGAATGTATTATGTGTAGACTAATTAATAAAAATGGAAGTCTTTACTCACTTATAAAGTTAATTTTTGTGCTCCAAAAATATTTTAGCTATCAATGTGTAAGCAAGCAGCATAGTAGTAAATTATGTGTGAAATCATCTTTAATTATGAACATTTACGTATTAGTTTTCAAATGTCGAAATAGTGTTTATAAAATGCAAACTAAGGCTAAATACATGTTTTGAAACAGGGAAAAATACCTTTAAATATACTGGCTATTGTTAAATTAAATGTATTTTATTTCTGAACCTTTTTGTTTTCAAAAGAGGAAAAAAAGAGACAAACTCGTTTTTGAAATTTTTTTAAAGTATAGCTTGAACAGAGAATTAAGATCAAAACTTATTTCTATACCTTCCAATCGATATGTCCACTTAGACCAACTGGTCGGAAGAGACTTGGGTTCGCTACAGTAGTCGGAGGTCTCAAGTTCGATACCCCGAAGCTGCGTTTTATTTTGTTGTTTTGTTAAAAAATCCAAATCGCCGAGAACAGAACACATTGGGCTTATAATCCCTAGTTAAATCGATGGGCGGCTGTGGCGCTTTGGTCTTGTGCGCTGTTTGCCTCACCGCTGGTCGCTGGTTCGAATCTTGGTGGGTTTGGAGTTTAGGAAAAAAATGTTTTCTTTTGAGATTTTGAATTAAAATGGACTTTTAAAATAGAATAAAAATCAGAAAAATTATGGATTAAATTCTGAAAAATTATTGGAACTTATTAGGAAATATTTATACAACTTTTGAAGAAGTGTGAATAAGAAATTGGGGTTTTTGCAATAAAAGGACTCATTTTTGAAATTGAATTACTTTTTAAACAAAGAAAAATAAATTACAATTTTGGGTTATAAAAGATGAATTTTTGAAAGTTGTGATGCGTGTGATTAAATGGAATTATAAAAATGTGTTTGTAGTAAGATTTGATATGTGAATAATAGATGTGTGGAACACATAAATTATTGGTGATTATTAATTGAAATTGACTCTTGCATATGGATTGCACGCGAAATTGAATTATAGATTGTGATGAATTATGAAAGATATGAATACATGAGTACTATGCTTTTGAAACATGAACTGTGATTAATGATGAAAAGATCTTATGAGTATGACATTGCAATTATGAGTTGAAATTGAGAATTAGGGTATAGCCAAGCCTTATACCGGCAAAGAAAGAATTGTGAAATGATATTTTGAAATGAGAAAACCAAGGCTGGGTCATGTGAAATTAAATGAATAAGACCGGTATAGTGAAAGTGCTACATTCTGAAGATTGATTTTATTCATGATTCAATTAAATTAAGGATTAGATACATAGTGAAGACGTGATGAAAGTAAGAGAAAAACATTGAGTATGAGGGCCATTGGATTGGCAGCATGAGAGTATTCACTGGATGTCCCATGATGAGTCATGATAGGGCGTGAATACTGATCCAGAGTACCGTCCCGGTGGCGACGCTCGTGAGGTGTTTGACGACTGTGGGTGGTGTCATGTCTATGGTAAGAGCTGAATTACCACAGAATGCTTGCATGATGAGTCATGTGACAGTGAGTTGGGATTCCCTCCAGGGCGCCTAGACATGAGTTCGTAGGTCAGAAAACATCTAGGATACTTACCGTAGTTACAGAAGTAGATTAAGTCATGGCGAGGGATTGAACCCTACAGGATGAAGAACGGTTAAGGGCTTGCCCTCGGACCTATGTAGTATGGGCTGCATAGACTCTGAACAAGTGCGCATTAGTGTCATATAATATAAATAAATGCATTAAGGACTAAGTCCACATTCACAACACGACATCAATAGGATAGTCCCTTTTAGCTTTGTTTGTGACAAGTTTGTGTTTGTTAAGAAATGAGAACCGTATACTGTTTCCGGCATAGAGAGGATGGCCGTGTATAATATTTCGTCAGTTGAATGAACTGACGTGCCCACAGTTTTATATGCAGGGTAAAGATGATTTACACAATTGAAGTATGCATGCTACGCAAGACTATTTTAAATGTTGTTTCATGTAATTTATTGTAATATTGCTTCTGCTGTGATAATGTACAAGTGTAATATAACTCTGATAAAAGAAAAGTTTTTATTTCCTTGTAAAATTATATGAAAGGAGTGTAAAGATCCTGTGGAACTTCGAATTCAGTTGTATTTTGGAATTAGGGGTGTTATAATTATATACAAGTGCAGTAGAGCTATTCTTGGAACACAGAAAGTTAAGATCCTAAAATCACTCTAACCTAATTACTAATTGTTTGCTAGATTCACAATTTACTCCTATGAATAGCAATTTCAAATGAATGCAGATCAATCACATATGAATGCTGATTTACTTTCCCTAAACATAAGTTAAACAGAAAAGATAATAAGAAAAAAGAAACTACAAGGATTTAATGCTACTCCAAGCTATTATTCTGTTACCTAGTGCAATATCGACTACACTAGAAATTCTGACGTGAAAAAGAGTTATGGTTGGGTTTACGTTGTCTCTCGTATAGGCAATGCGAACAACATTACAATCAATGAAAGGTTTAAAGATTTCTTGTTAAATTTTAAATGTTGTAGGGGAGAGAGATAAAATACCCTATACAGATAATTCTAATAAAATCAAAAATCAAAATAAAAAATAAAAAATAAAAAGTAAGGAACTTGAATCTAACAAATGTAAGAAAGAGGCATATTTAGTTAATTGGATTTTATAACACTTACTGGTCACTAAGCAATACGACTCCATTAGCCCTCATGATTCCACCATGAAGAGAAAGAGGCCCATGCTTTATACAGACACTAGTTTGTCGCATGTGTTCCCTAGTTTGATACACCTGAGTTTCACCAAAGAGCTGATAGAATAAGGTTTGCTGAAGATCATAACCTGCTGCATTTCTTGTTCTTATACGAGGAGTGTCCAGGTCAATTATATTCATTACATATCCCAAAAAGCCAGTTGCGGTCTTTCCAGATGGTAAGAGTGGATTTGGCAATTAGAACCTCCTTTGAGAGTCATTTTTAATATTATTTCTATATGGCCTACCACCAATAAAAATTAGTTAATAAATCACGAAATTTGTATCTGACATGTAATCTAAAAATACAAAAGCATTTTTCTCAGTATAAGCATAATAGCGTACGTGATAGTGTATATGCCTTGCTGGGAAGAGTCCCAGATAAATGTAAGCTGGGTAGGAGTGCAAGATAAGATTGTGCTAATGGAGCATTATCATATTGGTAAGTGTAAAGAAAAGGGAGGGAAATAGTTTTATTCAATCAATCACTATATTGACCAGCCATTCGGGGTAGTTAACTTATTGAATAAAGGGGTGGCTAGGAGCTTGTCGATAGGGATGGCAAGTGGGCCGGTTCAACCGGTGACCTGCCCGCGACCCGCCCGTTGAACCCGGCCCATTTAAGGGTTTGGCGGGTTAGGGTCGAACCCGTGAACAATAACGGGTCGCCCCGGGTCGATGAAAACGCGAATTCAACCCGTACAACCCGGCCCACGACACCGTTACTGTTCACCCAATCCGCATGCCAACCCGCGGGTCGCGAACCGTTGGACCCGTTCGGGTCAAACGTTCGACCCGTCACGGGTCGACCGTTGACCCGCGGGTCAAACGAATCGTTAGGGGGCGGCACTGTAGCACAGAGAGCAAAAGTGGCTATTATAGCCGTTTTGCTCGGATTTTTTGGTTTTTTTTGGGTTTTTTGTTTATTTTAAGCCTATAAATACCCCCCAAAACCCCCTAAAAAAATCACACCTTACTCTGTACTATTATAAATTATTTCTAAGGAATTTTTCAACAATTGAAGTATTCAACAAGCAAGTCTTCAACAAGGCATATACACGATCAATTTTCGATCGTATCGAAATCAAAATTCAACGTCTTCAACGTCTTCAACTCGCTTCAACTCTCATCAATTCTCCTTCAAGCTCTCCTCAACTCTTCAATTCCGGAATTGCTTATTTCTAGTTCTACTTCTATTCTTATTTTGACGGTTTATTTTACATACGCGTATTCCACGGTGAACGGTATCAAAATTTCATACCTATCTCGTTTTTTTTTGTTGTAGTTAAAATTATTATTGGTTTTTTTATCTTCTCTATCTCAACTCTCTTATTTTTTAGATTTTTTTTATAATTCACCGTTCCTATATTGTGTATTTTTTTTTTACATACATTAGTACATTACTACATTATGTCTAGATCACGCGGTAGCGATCGTAGCGGGCAAGATTCCTCCTCCTCTTCTCGTAGGCCACCAATTGTCCCAATTAGTGAGCCCGCCCAAGAGTACCATGATCCTACTACCCAACAATGGGGTGCACACGACGAGTTTGTAGGTGACATACAAGTAGAAGAAGAAGAACAACAACAACAACCAACCGAAACCACACAACCCCGTAGTAGTAGGAAAAGTAGAGGAGAAAGTAGTGATTGGCATAAATTTTACGATTATATCCCGGACAAACAAACTCCAGGTATAAGTTTGAAAGTTTGTAAAACATGTTCTAAAACATACAAATTCAAGAGGGGTGACGACACCGGTACAATTAGTAGACACATCCAACATAACCATAAAGAACTTCTTGCTAACCTATCCGGCCAACAAAAAATCAACCCTAGGACCGGTCTAGTTGATAGCCACCCTTATGATCCTGATCTTGTTCGTCGGAAAATGGCCTGATTAGTCATAAAGGAAGAGTTACCATTTTCCTATCCCGAGAGTAGGGACTTAGAAAATTTTAACCAAACGGCCTTAAACCTTCATTTTAGAAGAATTCCGAGAAATACTTGCAAATCGGATTGTTTTAAAATATACATCGAAATGAAGGACGCTTTGATTACAATTTTATGGAGTTTAACTTGTAGAGTTAGTTTAACTTCGGATTATTGGACGGGTGTCAACAATATTCCAATGATGGGAATAACCTGTCATTGGATCGATAATGATTGGATTCTTCAAAAAAGAATCATATCACTTGTGGCGTTGTCGTATCCCTATAGTGGCACTGAAATAGCAAACCGTATTTTAGAAATTTGTGATATTTTTCATATTCGCGATAAAATTATGTGTATTAGTTTTGATAATGCATCTAACAATAATGTAGCAATTACTACTTTAAAATCCGTATTAAACCCTCTATCTGACAATATTTTTCATGTTAGATGTACATGTCATATTATAAATTTATGTGTTTAAGATGCATTAAAAATAGCCGATCCATATATAATTAAAATTAGAAATTGTGTACATTTTATTGCATTAAGTCCAAGCGTATTACAAGAATGGAAAGCTTGGTGTAGGCTTAAAAATGTACCTTTTAAAAAATTTCCAAAGGATGTTAGACACCGATGGAATTCTACTTTTGATTTACTACATGTTGTTATCGAATATAAAGCAACTGTAAATGATTTTTGTATCGCTTTTCATATGGCAAATTTTGAAATGACTCCCACCGATTGGTATTATGCTGAAGCTTTGTTGAAATTTTTAGAACCGTTTAAAACCGCAACTTTAAAATTTTCAAAAACATATGTATTTACTTCTAGTAGCATTTTTATTTCATTAGTTAGCATGATGCAAATATTTAACAAAATGTTAAATGATACTTATGTTGGTGATATTGTAAAACTTGCATACAGAAAATTTTTGAAGTATTATTTTCCTCCTCCTATGTTGATTTGTGTTGCTACCGTTATGGATCCTCGTATCAAATTAAAAGGTACGAAGAGTTTGATTGAAATATTTTTTGCATTACTTGAGCAAAATGTAGAATTAGTAATTAATTGCGCTACTTTTTTAGTTCAGTTTGAATCTACATTAAATAACTTGTATGATTATTATGATAAACGTTTTGCTTCTAGTAGTACAACTTCTGTAGTTAGTTCTTCTTCTGGTATTTCTAAAGGTAAGGGTAAGAATAAATTTGATGATAGAACATTTAATTTACTTGAACAAATTCAATCAAAAAAACCTAGGACTAATCAACCAAATAAATTAAATTAGTATAACCAACAAGATTCTGAGCCTTCTTCTTCTCCACTAGATATTTTACAATGGTGGAAAGACCATGAACACACTTTTAGTATTCTGTCAATTATGGCTAAAGATTTACTAACTCCTCCTGTCTCTACAGTTGCTTCTGAAAGTGTATTTTCTTCAAGTGGCAGAGTTCTAACTGATTACAGGAATCGCTTGAAGCCCGACACGTTAGATATGCTCGTTTGCATAGAAGACTGGCTGAAGATAGGACACAAGGAAAAGCACTATCAACATCCACAAGTGGGAGCAACTCGCCGGAAGAACAACAACAACAACAATAGCTTTGCTTGTAATAGCAACTCGACCGACACGTTAGAAATTGTATTATATCTTTGCTTGTTATGTTAAATTAGAAAAAAATGGAATTAATTAAAATTGTATATAAGAAATATGTTAGTGTATAAAACATATTTGTGAATTGAATTCTTCATTTCATTAGAAATTGTGAAAATTGTATAACTTAAATTCATATGAATAATATTTCAATATTTTTTGCCAATTTCACTGTTTCAATCTTATTATTATTATTACGATTTTTAATGTTTATTAGTATTATACTATTATTAGTATTATTATTAATAATATTTTAAGTTAAAAACTTAAAAATATTAATAAATAAAAACCTAACTATCTAAACGGGCCAACCCGCGGGTCGACCCGACCCGACCCGGGTTGGACCCTAAAAGGTTCACGGGTTGGGCTGGTCGCCTAAAACAACTTTAGGCCCGGCCCGGCTAAGTCGCCAAACCGGCCCGAACCCACCCAAGTCAAGGTCCAACCCGGGCGGGTTCGACCCGGCCCGGCCGTTAGACCCGAATGCCAACCCTACTTGTCGACTTCTTCTTTGATGGCTTGTTGTCGGTCTAGGGTAAACTTGTGGCGCTTTTGCTGGACTATCTTGATGTCAGGATTTACACTTAGACGGTGCATGATTAGCTCTTTAGAGATGCCTGACATGTCTATGGCAGTCTAAGCAAACAAGTCTTGGTTCTCCAATATGCAATGGACGATTTGCTCATTGACTTTGTGGGAGAGAGTTTTGCTTACTCGGAAGCACTTTGTCTTATCTTCGTGGAAGAAGGGATTTTCTTCCAATTCATCTACGGGCTCGGAGTTAATTTGACTCCTTTCTTAAGGGAGCTCTATGGCATCGAGGGGAATGACCGAGCCCCCACTATGATCGTGTAACAGGCCCGAGAAACTTCTTGGTTTCCCTTAAATTCTCCTACCCCTTTGGCTGTGGGGAACTTCATCTTCATATGGAAGGCTGAAGGTACAACGTGAAGAACTGCTAGACCGGTGTGTCCGAGGATGACATTGTAAGCTGGCTTCACATTAACGACCATGAAGTCCATGGTTTCTGTTCGAATTGATGGAGCTTTTCCTGTAGTTACGTCGAGGGTCACTATCCCTTTCAATTTGGACCAGAACCCCAGAGAATCCATGGAGAGTATATCCAGTGGGCTTGATACAGTCCCAAGAGATCTTGGGCCCTCAAACGCATCCAAGAAGAGAATGTTTACCAAGCTACCATTATCTACCAGAATGTGGCGCACTTTGTGGTTTGCTATGGAAAGGCTAATCAGCATAGCATTGTAATGAGGTGTTTTGACACATTCGAGATCCTCCTCAGAGAAAGTTACCAGTACTCTGGAGCCTTTAGCAAGAGCAAAGTAATGCAACGAGTTTACTTCCTGAATGAACCCCTTTGAGGAGGAGTTAGACTATCCACTCATAGGTTCCCCGTAGATAGAGTGAAAGATCGGGCTCCTTCTCTGGGTTGGGGACTCAGGCTTCTTCTCTGTGTAACACCCCGCAAAATTGAAAATAACAATTTTGCCCTCGTGTGTCACGCACGTGTATTTTGTACCGTTACTGATAATATTTGTAAAGTGTTTTCATTACGTATTGTGATTTCTGACTATTTATGCATTCCCCATATATTTTATCCTATTTAAATCAACTAAAATATTAAATTTCAATCTCTGGGTTTTACGTGCTTTTTACGTATTTTTCATGCACATATCGATTATGTGTTTCCACCGCTACGTGCAATATTTTCTATATTTTTAAATTATTTATTTTTGGCATTCAAATTTATTTTTATAAACAAAAATTTATTTTTCTTTATTTTGATTAAAATATTATTATACGTATAATGCACGTGTTTTCTACGTACATAGCAATTACGTCGTAAAATTAATAAATTTATTTTCTTATATTGTATTTTTATTATCTTATTTTTATTATCTTGAACATTTTTCCGTTGATAATGCCAAATTTCATATTTTTATTTTCTTATATTGTATTTTTATTATCTTATTTTTATTATCTTGAACATTTTTCCGTTGATAATGCCAAATTTCATATTTTTATGTTTTACGTGCGAAGTACGCGTTTTTCGGTGCGCGTATTTAAGCGTATTTGTTTTCAAAATAAATTTCGGAGTGTATGTACTTATATTATTTGTGCATGGAACATTATAAAATTTTAATTTAAGCTAATTTTTACATATTATGTATATATAAATATATATTTATACCTATGCACACCTTTACACCTATATCCACTAATCCCCTTTTTCTTTGACCTGTCTACATCCGAACCCACATGACCCCTCCCACTTGTCTACATACCTACCAGGCTACCAAATATACCTATAGTCATTTGTACAATATATATCTATATGTATATATATATAGTCAAATATACATATGTACATATGAAGTGGAGTTTTGTCTTCCTAGGCTGACCGGTTGGAAGATGAAGATGGCCGAATGGGGGTTTTGGAAGGGAAAGAGGTTGGGAGTTTGGGTTTTGAAGAGGTGGACACATGAAGAGTTTGGAGTTTTAGGAGTTAGGATTTTGAAGGGTTGAAAAATTAAGAGAGCAATTTATTAGGTGGGTAATTTTGCACTTTAAACCCTCACATTGTCCTATAAATACACCCACATTTCTCTTCTTTTGTCACACTCAAAATAAACAAAAATAAAGAGAGGAAAAAGAAAGAGAGAAGAGTGTACCTTTGTGCATTGGAGAGCTATTGCTAGGAGGAAAAGGACAATGAGGTGCTAGTTGGAGCTAGGAGCTAGAAGTGGTCTCTCCAATCTTAGTTGTTACATTCTTCATAAGAGGTGTGTGGTCTCAATATTTTCTAAATATTAGTTTGAGCATGCTAGAACATGATATTAGCAAAATAGATCAATCGATGTGATGTGAGTAATCTTATGTTCTCCAATTCATGAGACATGCATGCTAATATATTAAAGATAAAGTGAATGTGAGAACAAATCCATGTTTGTAGAAATTTTGCTATCGATTGAGAAACAAATTGTCTTTATGTTGTTTGTAAATGAGAAAAAAAAATGATGATAAATTTTAGAAATTTGCTATTGAATTGAGAAATTAATTATCACCATGTTGTTCTTAAATAAGAAAAAGAAATGATGAGTATCTTTGCCATATGCATGTTAATTTATGAATATAGAAACTTGTAATTGTGAAATGGTAGAGACTTCCCTTATATTTAACAAATAAAATTTTTTAAAGTCAATTTGATACACATGAACTCATTTTTGGTCTACAAGAGATACAAATTGCTAGTTGATTAAATTGAAGAAATTTATTGCATATTCATAAAAGAGATGAAATAAATTTGAATATTTTGTCAAAAATATGAATTTTTGTTTGTGAGCTACTGTTAGAAAATAAAATCTCTCTAGATGAAATATTTATAGTTTAATGAAAGATTAGAGCAATGGAAGAATTCAAGTTTTGTGAAAATATTTGAATAACAGAAGATCGAACAAAAGCGTGTTAGTGTAATTTGATATCAATATTTGCACATGGACTTCTTGGTTAACGGGTGCACCATAAGTCACTGTGCTTGGTTGGATGTCTTGGGTTCGAAGCTTGTTAGACACAATTTATTTTTTGAATTCGTTTAAATAAAACCGAAACCAAGAACTTGTATTTGGGTAATTCGGTAGGGTTTCATGACAGCAAAGTCCACATGGACTATTGGCTAGTAGAGTGGGTTCGGTGCTTACTGTAAATGGGTGATCCTAGGCTCTGATACCACTAAAAACCTTGTCACGCTCCGCTTCCCAAAATACGGAATACGAGTGCATGACGAAGCCCAGCGAATGATCTTAACATCATTCATAAGCTGTAGGATCGACTCAGCATCACAACAAGAATATGACCAGAGATATATATATATAACCAAGCATGCATGAATAATTTATTAGCAACAGAAACAATTGAAATATAATAATAACATCCAAATAGTTTCAAGTCTGAATTAAGTTAAAATTCGGCAACATCAGCCCATTACGAGTTCTTAAACAGAAGGAATAATAATTTCAAGAAAAATAAATGTTCTAAACAAGTCTTTTCTTCACTTGAAGGCTAAAACCTTTGCTCACCAATTCCAGCGGGTAGCTCGTCTCCAAAGTCTGCTTAATAAATATAAAAAAGAAAAACAGGGAAAAACAAAAGAAAATGCCTTTAGTGCAAGCTAGGGCCACAAATAGTAAAAACGAGTACAAGTAATGGGGAATTGGAATCAAGAATGTAACAGAGATATAACAAGTAGTGGAAAGAACTAAGAACTAGCTAACAAGAAGGATAACTCAACTAAACATGCTGGATAACAAATACTAGTGGTAAAACAAGTGACAAGTGAACATATAGGGTATCTAACCTCAAGTGACAGGCATCTAGTTCAAGTGTCAGGTATCAAGTCTGAAGTCTAGTGTCAAGTTGTCAGGTCTCAAGTATCAAGTTGTCAAGTATCAAGTAACAAGTTATCAAGTATCAAGTAACATGTACCCAGTTCAAGTTTCATGTATCGGGTTTCATGTGTCAAGTTCCAAGTATCAAGTAGTCAAGTATCATGTAAGCATGTTTCATGTTCAAGTCTTGTAGTTATTACTATCTAGGTAGCACTTCATGCATCCATACTTTTACTACATGGTTGCTACAGTCAAAACAATTTCGTTTAGGCATAGTAATGGAGTCTATAGGGCTGCGTACTCAGGTATCAAGTATCAAGCAGGTGATCAACCATGGACTCTAGGGGTGGCCCCCGTAGGCTCTAGAGGTGGCCCCCGTCACCCATGACGTAGTACTTAGTTCTACATGGCACTTAGTTCCATTTAACATAATATTATGGGAAACACGGATCCCCTTCCGAGTACACTTACCTATGTTGTCCACTACTATGGTCTTTCCCTTAACCCCGGCTTATTACTTTTTATTATTTTATCAAGCAAGCATACATGTGTGAGAAACAAGTCAAAAAATCAGGTTCATGTACATGGAACAAGTTTAGGGTAGTTATATGACATAATCGAGGGTCGACATGAATAAAAGTAACGCGAACAACAAAAATTCCAAATCTGGACAGCACGACGTTGCTGTACCAAAACTGTGATTCCCATTGCTACGAAATAGCAAAAGTGAATCCGTCAGGAGATCTAGAAACTAGACTCCTGTCCGGTTCCAACGCATATAATTAAGGTACAAGAAAGTGGTGGGAACATGTGCCAAAACAGCGAATTACACAGCTAAAGTGTTTTAGGCAGAATTTGTGTATTTGTATTTACACATGTGAAATAGTATTGAAATAATGCTAATTAATTCTAAAAAATTGGGGATGTTCTATAGGGTGTCCAGCAACTATATATAAAATTTCAAGTCAAACACTTGCTGTTAACATAGTTAAATTAATTCGCAAAGTAAAGGTGTGCAACAGTTTTGCGAATCTGCGTCTACCGACACAGCTGCAGTAAAACTACAATAACTTCTAGACCGTAACTCCGAATTCAAAAATTCTGGAGCC
Source organism: Hemerocallis citrina (assembly GCA_017893485.1). Lineage (NCBI taxonomy): Eukaryota > Viridiplantae > Streptophyta > Magnoliopsida > Asparagales > Asphodelaceae > Hemerocallis > Hemerocallis citrina. The sequence goes on along the minus strand of CM030368.1, from coordinate 119,328,326 downwards.
TATAGACATCTAGACATCTAGAGCTACATTTTCTATTCAGGGCTCGGGTTCCGATTCTAATGTTAACGGGGTCAAAATAGTATAATAAGATTCAGGACAGCAACATGTGGAAATATCTTACTAGTATAGATTTCATGAAAATTGGTTATTAGGCGTCTAGGTTAATGTGTGATATAAATACAAGATAATGATTGTCAAAACAGCAAGTAATAATTGTTTTTCAAGCCAAATATTTGCAAGATCATCAAATACAAGATATAACATATGTCTACACATTTAGGGCTCCTTAATTCATGTGTCCATGTGTTCAGGGGATAAAATGAGTCCAAGTAATTATAATATAATACAATAAAATTATTGTGACTCTTAAGATTATAAAATTGAGGAGGTTTAATATTTGATCAACAACGATAGTCAAGGAGGAGTCACAATTTCGAACTATTTGTAGTATTTTCAAGGAATGCTTGTACTGAACAAAAATGTGTACAAGAGGAATACTTGCCTTGATTGACGACGAATAGATCCGATCGTTGAAGAAAAAGGGATCGAAAAATCCCGGGCGAAGTCTCCCAAAAGTACGTGTGAAGCACGTGGAAGAAACAATTCGTAGAGCAAATTTCCCCACCAGATCCAAGCCCAAATAGCAAACAGCGAACGAGATCAGCTGCGCCAAAACACAGGACAGCGAGCGCAGCCAATCAGATCCCTTCCGCACAGCGGATCTGGCCGAACAGTGGAACAGCGAGCGGGATCTGCTGTGGGCACAACACCAAGCAACGATCAGATCAGGCTCAGTCGCACGGATCTTGATGCGATCCGATGGTCGAGGTTCAATCCCGCCAAATCCGCTGCCTTCTTCTTCTTCGTTCACTTCTTCGACGAAACAGGGAGCAAGAGAGAGGGAAGGTGTGGTGGCGACCGACGGTGTCTTCGACGTGGCGACGCAACGGCAGGGAGGAAGACGGCGGCGGAATCAAAGGCGCGATGTCGAGAAGCGACGCGCGGCGACTCTGCTTCTTGGGTTCGAACAGGGGAGGAGTCGGAGGATGTGTTGACGGTGTTGGCGGCGACGGTGGTTGCCAGGTAAAGGGTAGGCAGATGGAGAAGACGATGAGCGGCGCAATGGCAGAGAGTTGAGGCGAAATGATGGGGGGTTGAGTTCGGGAGTTGGGTAATGGCAGAGTTGGATTGGGTTCTGGAGTTTGGGTTCGATGGAGGATGGTGATGGCAGTGTGGTCGGAGGCGATGATGGTAGAGAGGTGTTGGGGACGATGGAGGCGAGGGGGTTTGGGTTTGGCGTGGACGCAGGGGGGGTTTGGGTTTGGCGTGGACGCAGGGAGAATGGGTTGAGAAAGAAACGGAGGAAGGAGAAGATGAGAGCAGCGGGGTGAGTTTGGGTTTTAACAGTAATTAGGGTATAGGTTAAGGTTAGGGTTAGAAGATTAGGGTTTATATAGTGTGAGTTTGGGTTCTGGGTATTAGAGTATTCGAAATGAATAGGATCCAACTGGAGAATTGGTCAAATTGTATTAAAATGAGGAATAAAGAGATGAATTAGAAGAAATAGCCATTTCTTCATGAATAATGACACAAAGAACACACAAATGAATTCGATAAAAGGATCAAAAATTGAGTCAAAAACAATTTAATGGTTTTATTCAATCAAAAACAAAATACAGGATATCAAATAGATGAAAAAAGTACAATGGACAAAATACAGTATAAAAATACAAAAACGGAAAAATAGGAGTTACAAATCCTACCCACCTAACAAGCAGAATTTCGTCCTCAAAATTCAGACAAGTGGTACATAGGTAACCCCCTAAAAGAAAAGAAAGAACAACAATAAACAAGGCTATTGAAACAAATAAATTTGGGGGGGAAATCTAATATTCATATAAAATGATGTAGAATTTGTTAAAAATAGTTTTAGAATTTTTCATGTATATTTTGAGAGATTTAAAGTGAAATTGATATCGAAAATGAATTGATAACTTCAAAATTATTCCTTTAAGAGTGACAATTATTTCTTTTAAAAGAAGAATAAAATATTTTTGTGGGAGTGATTTCTCTTGAAGAGATTATACTCCTATTTTTGTTTAAGAAATATTTTGATGTGTTGGGACACATTACATAAGCTTAAATTGGTAAATAAAATTTCAAGTGATGACTTTGTATTCATGAAAAGGAATTATGGCTTCTAAATGTTGTATATGAATAAGTGAATTATGAATAGTGTCAAGAAAAGACAATGAACATTTTGTGAATAAATGTTAAGGCAAGACTTTGATCAATTGTGAATAAGATGAAGATAAGAATACTTTAAGTTTAAGACATGATTATTGAAGGGTATGAATACCCATGGTTTCAAGTACATGAAAAGTTGTGATCAAGAGGTGTAGTGAGGCCCCGGGTACTGGCAAGTTAAATTAAATAATTGATATATTTTGAGATATGGCTATAGAGCTATCTCGGTTTTGTGATTAAGTACGGTAAGGGGTTAAAGCTAACTCTAGGGGTTGTAATTGATTTATGTCTTGAACTTAAGAACTAGGCACGTAAGTAAAGATGTGGTAAACCTTGGGCAAACGTAAATGGGGCTCTCTATATAGTCGGGCGGTGGTCTTGCTGCGGCGGTTCACCGGGACTATAAACCCAGTCGGGCGGTGTACTCCGAGACTGTAGTTGTCTCGTGGGAGACGGGCTTTTATTTTAAATCTGGGACTATGCATAGCCGGGTGGATAGTTTGCCGTTCTCCAAAGTATATACGTATACCGAGGCTAGAGGGGCACTTGCGGGAAGTTCGCACGACGAGGAGTCTGTATAACAGTCGGGCGGGGGTCTTGCTACGGCGGTTCTCCGGAACTAGGATCCATACTCGTAGAATGTCTCAACCTTGTTTTACTACTGGGTAGTTTGTCATGGCAATGGATCAAACTCTTTATTATGGATCACGTAGGTGCTTGCCCTCGGACCTATATAGTATGAGATGCATAGAATCCGAATAAATATGCATTAGTGTCATCTTAGTATAAAATGTGTGCATTAGGCATTAAGGCATCGCATATACTTACATATTTAGAATAATCACTTTGACACTTTATTGTTCATTCGAATCTGTGGTTTGTTAAAATATTGAGATGTTATATGTACGGCATAGATAGGATGGCCGAGTATAACATTTTCGTTAAGTGACTGACGTGCCCACAGCTTATTATGCAGGTAATGGACCTTTTCATGAAGAAGTAAAGATGTTATGATGCTGTTGATTAATTACATTGATAAAGTTGTACAAGCTGTGTATTATTTTCATTGTTGTAATTCATTTTATTTTCCACTGTGTGAAAAATTGTAAAGAACTCCGATGTATGATGAAAAGTTTAAATTTCCTTGTAAAATAGTACGAAGTGAAGTGTAAAGATCCCGTGGAATCTCGAATTCGGTCTTATTCGGAATTAGGGGTGTTACACTCTCTGTGCTTGTTAGCCCTCCGAGTGGGAGGATGGGTGGTCTTGTCTCTCTGGGCAAATTTGGAGAGGTAACCTCGGTGAATTAGGGCATCAATCTCCTCTTTCAGGGCTAGGAAATTATCGATGTTATGGCTATGGTCCCTGTGGAATCAGCACCAGAAGTTCATGTCCCTTGTTCTACTTGGCTTCTGCATCTTAGGAGGAAGGCAGAGCAAGCTTTCTTTTTCAATATCCATGAGGACGGCTAATATGCTGGCATTGAGGAAACTGAACTTGTCAAAGCGAGGAGCTAGAGGAGCGCGACATTGGCTAGAATATCCTTCTGGGCCTTTTTAGGTCCTTCTTCGTTTGTGTTCTTTTGTTTGTTCTCATGGGGAGGGAGACTCCTTCTGGCCTTCGGGATGAAGGACTTATTATGCTTGGATGTACTTATTACTCCTTTCCAGGAGGTCGGTGAAGTCCCGATGAGGCCTATTAGCCAGGGATGCTTTGAGCTCCATGTGGGTAACATTATGTCGAAAGGAAGCAGCCACTATTGTTGAACCAAGGGAGGAAACGAATCTGGCCTCGACTATGAAGCACTTGACAAAGTCATTGAATGTCTCTCTTTCCTTCTGCTTCAACTCGAGTCAGGAGGCACTTGTCTTTTCAGTCTTGTGACCGGTGATGAAGTGGGCTAGGAAGAGCTCCTCGAGCTGGTCGAAGGAGAAGATCGACGTTGGAGAGAGTTGGGAGTACCATTCCCGAGCTAATCCTTTCAAGGTTGCTAGGAACATTTTGCAGAGAAGCGAGTCGGAGTCTAGGTAGATCATCATGAGAGCTTTAAAACTCTCGATGTGGTCCGCTAGATCAGAGTCACCGTTATATGAGTCAAAGTGAGGATCTTTGAAGTTCTCTGGAAAACGGGCTTTCAGAATGGACTTGCTGAAAGGAGGTCGGGAGGGACATTATGTTATACCTTGGCGATCCTCCTCTTGATCGATTCGGGCTAGGCGGTCCACCATCTCTTAGAGACGACACAGAACCGGGTTTTCCCATTCCTCGGAGCGAGTTGACCCATGAGTCTTTTCTTTTTTTACAGTTGAAGGTGGGTGATTGCTTGTCTGTCGACCCCTGCTTGGGTCGATTTGGAGAATTTAATCCTTGAAGTCTTAGAGCTTGACCCTAGTGATGGATGCCTCCTCTTCTCTGTGCTGCTTAGGAGCCTATCAACTGACTAGAGTTGGGCTCCTATGGTTTCTTCGCCTCCGCGGTGAGGGCGATCGTCGGGATATCTGTTAGCGGGGAGAAGGACTTCTCTTATTTCCTTGGTGCCCTGAGCGGGGAACATCGCCTTGGGTATACTTTTCTTCTAAGCATTGACAAAGTTCTTTTCCTTATTGTTGGTTGTTCATGATGACATGGAGATCAGGAGGAATCAGAAGCACTGCGGGGGCACCATGGGAAAGGAGGCTGTGTTGATGGAGAAATGGTACATCGGGTGAGATTCGGGTCCAGGTTCAGAGCGGTGTTCGGAGCGACGTCGTTGGGAGTCCACCGAAACGGCCTTACTGAGGGGAGGCTGCGATGGTGGATAGAGGGCATGTGACGATAGGTGTGGAGGCTTCCCAGGAGAAGGAGGAGGAAGAGGAACTTCGGGTTAATAGCTGGTGGCCACCGCCTTCTTCCCCTTAGGAGGTTTGGTTAAACAAAGTGGTTTTTTACAGCGAATTTGATTGAAGGCAGGTTTGTAGTTTCTCACAAATGATGTCAATATGTTGCTGCTTTTTTCGGTGTGGAAGCAATCTGATGATGAGTTCGAACTTTGAAGGAGAAGCTATAAATTTAACCGTCTATATTGGTTCGAAAATATGGTTGAGAACTTGTTGCTGAATTTGAATTGTTGGGTGCGCTTAGATCTGGATTGGATGACTTAGATGCCGTTGGTAAACCTGCAACAAGTCTAAAACACCAGGGTTGGCCGCGATGATAGACCCTCCGACACTCAAGTCAGTAACTCGGATTTAATAGTTGAGTTTTGATGGCAAAAGATTGATTACTTGGTTATAAAAGAGGTGAAGAGTATTTATAGGCCAGGGATTGATTTAAAAACATTAGCTTAAAAGAGCATTTTGTGTTAAACCCCAGATTCCCTTTGTTGGGAGATAGAGTTAGTTAAGAACTCTATTCTGGATAAATGATTTGGTTGACAGCTTTTAATTAGCTGGTAGTACTCTTGTTAGGCTGTAAATGAGCCCTAAGTTGATGGGTCAAGAAACGACCCATGTTTTTCATGTAAGTCGGTAGCAACTAAATTTACCGTTTTGCGCTTAGAAACTTCAAGATTTGCTGAAATCGTGTGGTCCTGATTGGTTGCAATCTTTACCTACATCAAAATGCATGGAGCTACATTGATGCATTGATGCTATTTGGGTCTCAAATGAGGAAAATGGATCATCTCCTTGAACAACTTGCATGCCAGCTTGACCAAAAGGGTTTGACTAGAGTTTTGGATAAGGGATTTTGGCTAAACAGTTTTAATTAAGTTTAGGGCGTGTTTGGGTATGAGAACCATAAAATTTCTTAGAACCTAATTTTTCAAAATTTTCTTTTCGGTAAGGGGACATTGAATCATTAAGGAGGGTACTTACAAAATAGCAATTGCATTTGCTAGTGAAAATTTAAAATTTCCTCCAAGTTTTTTGAACTCAATTATCGAAAAAATCCGTACTTGTCATTTAACCTCTATAATTATATATTTCAATCATTATTTCCCACAAAAACGTAGAGGTCATTTGGGTAATATTGTCCATTAGTTTTGGGGAAAGAATTTAGAATTCTTACTTACAAATACAATTGCTGGATACAAAACTTGCTATGATAGTAAAAGTTATTTTATATTATATGAGACATTGAGACCCACTATTTGAATTAAAAATAAATAAAGTGTACAAACCTTACTTTCTCTCCCAATTCCGCTCATAATGTGAGGAATTTAAGAATATTTATTCGTACTGACCCACTTTTTGAAAATAATTATCAAACTGACCTATTTTCGAAAATATTTACCAAACGGACTTACTTTTGGACTCATCAGCATAAAACAAATATTGACAATAACGAAATATATTATTTTAATGCCGTTTCCGTCAATAGCGGCACCTGTAAAAAAAATTCCAGATGCCGCTATGGAAGTAACAGCATATGTATATTCTCTAACTTGAGAAAAATTCTAAGTGCAGAATACATCTTATAACCGATGCTGCTATTTTCAATAACGACAACCTTAAGCGGATGCTGCTATTGAAAATAGCGGCACCAGTATCCACATTAATTTCATTCTACAAATGTCCTTTCTCTTTTCTTCTTCTTCTTCTTCATTGATTTGAAAGAAAATTCAGACATGATCAATGTAATCCACACCTCCCAATCCTTAAACCCCACCTCCTTCTATCTCCATTCTCACACCTCCAAATCCCAAACTCAACCTTCCTCTGTCCGTTTTCTCTCTTCCCTTTCTCTTAGACGAAAACACAACAGAGTAATGGCATTAACTTCCCCTTCAACTAACAAATACATAAGAGAAGACTATCTTGTTGTAAGTTTTTTTGAAAAACCCATCTCTGTTTTTCACTCATTTTGGTTGTCTCTATAATGGGTTTTGCTTAGTTTTATCGTTAATGGATTGTAGAAGAAGGTGACAGCTAAGGAAGTGCAGGAGATGGTGAAGGGGGAGAGAAGTGTTCCTATTATTGTTGATTTTTATGCAACCTGGTGTAGGCCCTGCATTCTAATCCAATAATGAAGAAGAAGAAGAAGAAGAAGAAGAAGAAGAAGAAATTTGGAGTACGATAGAAGAAATTTGGAGTACATATGTCGTTACTTGAAGTATAACGCGCGCTTTCTTTCCCTCTCTCTCAATTATACTGGTACGGCTATTTTCAATAACGTCATCAGCTTAAAGTTTCCATTATTGGGAATATCGGCATCAATTATAAGATGTTTTCCGCTTACAGTTTTTTCAAGTCAGATAGTTCACAACTGAATACGAAATGTACTGATGTCGTTACTCAAAAAGCGGCATGTGAAACTTTTTTTTACAGTTGCCGCTATTGGGAACAACGACATCAAAATAACATATGAGTTTGTTGCCAATAATGTTTTATGCTGACTTGTCCAAAACTGGACCAGTTGGGTAAATATTTTCGAAAGTGGGTTAGTTTGGTCATTATTTTCAAAAAGTGGGTCAATACCGGAAAAACCGGAATTTAAAAGAGCACGAGGATGGGTCTCTTGTCAATCAGTTTCAGCTCATATAACTTTTATTTCAATTTGATAGATGACTCAAATCACATTGGAACTTTTTCTTTTTGCAAGTTTCTTGTATATTTTCGGCTTCTTAACAAGCCCTTACATGTACATGTTTTGCTCACATGTTGCTCAAAAATATGTACCTTACTTTTTGCTATTGCTTTGATTTGTAAACTTGGTACATATCAAAGTCTTTCGAAAATTGGTTTCAATATCAGAGTTTCCAAGATGTTTTTTTTTTTGGAAGAAAAAGTTTCCAAGATGTTGCTGATGGGTCTTTAAGCTCTGTGTGACATTGCTTTTACACTTTTAAACTCAAAAATTTGTGTTTGAGAACCGAATTAAAAAATGTTAAATTATTTTTTAAACTGCTATTTTAAATATTTTTCTCAACACATCTAAAGTAGTGCTTTTATTGTTCAAAAAAGCACTTATACTTGCTAAGAACATTTTGAAGTTAAACACATTTTTCCCTTACAACACTTTTGATAACACGGACTTCTGAGTAAAACACTTTTTATTCACAACAATATGAGTTGCTTTAGTATTTTGTAAATTTTAAGTTCACCACAAAAGTGATCAATTTGAGCCCCGTTTGTAACATCATGAAAACTCTGATATTGAACTACCCTTAGACGGAGATTTTAAGCAACATCTCATGCAAAAAAGTAATATGTTCAAAATGAAAAATGGAGAAATAACATGGAGGTGTATCAAAACAAATAAGTGTCAGTATCTCTCCGCTGCTGAACAAGAGGTTGGGAACTTAAATTTCATTTGCACCAAAAAATCCTTAATTAATATATATCTCTATATATAATGGGAGAGTTAGAGTTGTAATTTGTCAACATACAAACCCGTGCGTTGTACGTGCAACTTAAACTATCCCATTAATTACAACAAAATCTAACAAACAAACAGAATTTCACCTATTTAAAATGTGCAACGCACGTGCAAAATAAATTTTCAATATTTTTTAACACCAAATATACACATATGTTGAACGTACAACTCAAATTCTACTTATAAACATGTATATTGCACGTACAAATCGTAGCTTTTTATTCAAAATATTTTTCCAATTACGTGCAACGCATGTCCACCTCCAAAATTATTTCTTAACACATATCACACATGAAAATCCTCCAACTCTTATCAAAACGTGCATCGCACGTGAAAAATACTAGTTTAATATAAAATGTGAGTGTGCAGGACTACAACCTTCACACACACACCCCCCCCCCAAAAAAAAAAATGGGCATACTGGAATTAATTGTTTATTTAGAACTAATTTTGAAAAAATTTGCAAAAAGAGGACAATGACCAAGATATTTGCAAATAAGGGATAGTTTTTAATTAATATTCTATGCTTATTATCCTATTGATTTTTCTATAGGATGTGTGATCTTTCTGCAAAATTAAAGTTTGTTTTTGTAATATATTCTATTTATCTTATCTAAAAAAAATTAACTACTTAAATTGTACTAAATATTTTGCTAAAATTTTGAGAAAACCAGTTAAGAGTTCCTTACTTAAAAACTGGGTTGCGAAGCGTGAAATCTCCTGAAAAATAGAATTACAGAGAGTATCGAAAAAACTTTAAAGGATCAAAAAATTTCAAAGATGATAGTTTTCTGTAAAATAATATTCTTCGAAATAATGTATATTGTCTATCTCAAAAAAGTAATCAAACATGTCTTCAAAATCTCCCATAGATTATAATTCTGTTTCAGATATTTCACTATTACTATCATAAGGGGGTTCTTCGAGTTCTTCTATATGTCTATTTCCTTCTTCAATATGTTCAATTTCTTCTAGAAATTGTCTATATGCTGTTGTAAGGCTCCAGATATAACTGCTAAATACACCATTTTCATAAAATAATAAAGATCTTTCATAAAAAGTTAGATCATCAATTATTTCGATATTTATATTACTAGTCTCTCAAGGATTTATTTGATTTATTGTTATAATTATTACTCGTTGTACACTGAAGAAGAATAATTTGAATTCATAATAATCATTCATGCTTGTTTCTATATGAGGATAATAAACATAAAAAACTAGCATTCTATCACTTCCTTGATAATTAATCATTAATTCAAAAATTTCTGAGGTCATATTGGATCTATTATTATCCATTAGTCCTATTTAGCAACAATAATTATAAGATCAGGAGGAGAGAGAAATTTATAAGGATACCCAAAAAATCAAAACAAAACAACCCATCATGCTTCCGACCTAGTTAAACCTCTTCAAGCTGCTCTATACCAGTTACTACCAGTGGATAAAATACCCCTGATATGCACCCCGATTTTAGTGCTTCTTTTACGTTCCTCACATCTCAGGATTACTATGCTCTCAAGATAGCTTCATCCGAGAGATACGTCTGGAACAACTAGTAGCACTTTGATACAGGCAACCACAACATAGCTCGTTTCCTGCTACTAGGTGTACTGTCTAACTATAGAAGGTTACAAATGGATCTTTTTGCAAGATCATTCAGGCAGAGCCTTACGAAATTCTCCCTAATTAAGAAAAAATTAGTTTTCCATACATTATTTTGTATAAGATCTTGTAGCAGAACTCGTAGAAAGATAATTTTTATTCCACTCAATCTCCTTACAGGCTCTTCTTACAAACTTATATGGAATTTCTTCCATTCTAAATGTTCTGCCGCTCTCCCTTACCCTGCCTCCCCTTTTATAGAAGAAATGATGGCTTTACATCAGTTACAATTATTATTCTTATTACATCATTGCTTACATCATAGATAAATAATTGAGCCAATTATGTCACTGCTTACGTTGAAGATTCTTTTATGGCCAACATCTTCACGTGCTTCACATCAGAAATAGCTCTTCGTCAGCCTCCTCTTGTTCTTTTCTGTATTGTCCGCATTCATGCTGTGGTTCCATCCTCATCAATATACAGTAGTGGACAACTGTCTCTTCTGTCACTGTCATGGCTCCTTCATTCAGAATTCGATACCAGCTATCAAAGACTTTTTTCTTTGCTTGTGGTTGTTTAATTTTTGCTATGCTGTAAAACATTAATTTTTGTGGTTCAGGGCTATCATAGATCTATATGTTACCGTCTCTATTTTGTATGTCCTTCAGTTCACAATATATTGTTCTAAATCCCATAGCTCTTCTTTCTGGGATCAGTTTTTCAAATTCTTCATTTTTATATGGTATAATATTGGTTGCTCCAAATAGGACTTGTGTAGTCATCTCTATCTTTATAATATGTTCATCTAGTAGTTCCTCATCATCTTTAAGGAATTCTGGAATAGCTGAAAATACCCGGACATATATTTTGGATGCCTTTGTAAGACCAAAATAACTTTTAGCAGCTTTATATACTTCTTTTGGTAACTAGCTAAGTTCTTCAAATTCTCGAGATGGGTATATGCAATGGATAAGTCCTCTTTCGAACAATACTCTCACTGTTTTTGGATTTTCTCCTGGTAGTATGATCGCTTTGTTCATATGTTGTTGAGAAATAGTCTTGATAAATTGGTTGACCTGAGTGGTCTGGCATAATTTCTCAATATATTGTAAAAATAAATCCTTCTTTGAGTATTTTGGAGGATCTGAGAGTAAACTCTCTTTGTAGGTAGTAGGCTGTATGGATGTGGAGTTTCCCTCTTGTGTGACTATTTTTGTGAACTCACTTGTATTTTATGAGTTAATAGGTTCACTCCCTTCGCTCATTTTTTCAATATGATCTGCAATTATATTTTGGTAAAATATACTTTCAAGACCACATATTTGCAGCTGTAAGGTTAAATGCTCCTTTTAATTGCTCCACATTCTCCTTTAGGTAGACTATATCCTGTTATATATGCTAGACTCTATTTTCCATCCTGTAAAAATAAAATTGTTAGCTTCTTGATAAGAAATCTGCTAGGAAGTTATCTATTCCTTTTATATTTTCTATTGAGAAGTCGTAATGTGCTAACTCCATTTTCCATCTTATCAACATTTTATTTGTTATAATTGGGTCTATTATTTTGTTAATCCAACTCTTTGTTTGTGTATTGTCTGTCCTTACTGTGAATTTTGTATGTATTATGAATAACTCAAACTTTTTATAGATTTTAAGATTGCTAGTAATTCTTTTTCATTTATGTGGTAATTTTATTGGGCCTATGTGAATGATCCACTAGTATATCTGGCTAATCATTCCTCTTCTTCACCTATTTCAATGAATTTTAATACGGCTCCCCAATTATTTTCTCATGGATCTGTTTCTATTATCCATGAACATTCTTTAACAAGTAAATTTAGCTTATTTAATTTTGAAGTTTGTTGATTTAATATTTTAAGTTTTCCTTCATTCTCTGAGGTCCATTCCATTTTCTTAAACTTTTTTAGTTTTTGTTGTAACTAATTTGTTTTTGCTGATAAATTTGGTATGTATCCTCTTATTTAATTTAGTAACCCGATTATAGATTGTACTTCTCTTTTTCTTTTAGGACATTAGGAAATGCCTTTATTTTTTCTTCTATATGTGGCTGCAGTTCTATTCCTTCATGTGATAATTTTGTTCCTAAGAATTCTATCTTAGTTTTGAACAATTTTATTTTCTTTTTTGATAGTATAATACCTGTATTTTTGACTATTTCTATGAATATTAGTAGATGCTCTTTATGTTGTTCTTCGTTTTCATATCCTATTAAAATATCATCTACATATACTAATATGAAATTATTGTATTTTTCAAATATCTTATCCATATATTCTTGAAATATTCCTGGACTGTTTTTAAATCTGAATGGTAATACATTCCATTCACAGAATCCTTGGGGTGTGCTAAATGCTGTTCACTGTTTTGAGTCTTCTGTTAGTTTTATATGGTAAAATCCTGATTTACAATCGAATTTTGAATATATTTTTCTTTTCTTACTGTGTTAAGTAGTATTTGCATATCTAGTAGTGGATATTCAAATTTCTTAGTATTTTTATATAGTTCCTTATAATTTACTACCATTCGAGATTTACCTCTTTTTTCTTCTGAATGTTTTCTTACTATGAATGCTGGTGATGAATGTGGACTTTGTGATTTTCTTATAAATTATTTTCTATTAATTCTTTTATATGTATTTTGAACTCTTCTAGATCTGTTGGAGTGTGACTTATAGGTTTAATTTTTATTATTTTGTTCTTATCCATTAACTTTATATGTGCTATGGGTTTACTTAAGTCTCATTTTGCTAAGGGGTCTTCTCCGCACAGATCTTCTAATTTTTTTTGTAAAATTTCTTTTGTAGTTATTTCTTGGACTTGTTGTATTCTATTTGTTTGGTAAATATTGATATTCACCACGCTGGGTTAAAGAAACTCTGATGTGTGGCAAGTCGGTTCTAGAATAAGGTTGAGTTATTCTATGCTTGGTGTCGACAAGGTGTCGTAAATACAACTGGTTTATGTGATATGGTTATGGGATAGTATTGTTGGAAAAAATCATTTCCTAAGAGCACATCATTATTCATATCATCAAACTGGTATATTATTGGTATTTTTAGTATGTAATTTCCTATTTGTATATTAACATTTTGTAGATACTTATCAAGTATGATAGTCTGTCCAATTAATCCAGTTATTGCTTTTTTATTATATCCATCTTGTTTCCATTTTTTTTTTTTTGATGAAACAGATAGAGTCTTACGACTCCAACCAGCACAATATATCATAAATAAAGAGGAACATACAACGTCTATTTTACAAGAGGTAAAACAAGCTCGGCAAACTAAAGGAATACAATAAGAACACCGACCAAAAACAAAATACAAGAGCCAACAGCCCAACAAAGCGACCAAAACAGTAACCAGCTAAGGAAGAAAGGAGGCGCTCTTGCCAGGCAATTAAGGAACAACACCATGCTGGCCCTCACCATAAGGTCGATCCAGCAAGAAAGAATCCACTGACTGCACAAGTCGCACTCCACCACGAGAGAGCACACCGCGACATGGTGGCGAGTGCCACGGACAGCAGCCGCTTAGAAGTGGACGTAGCTTGCCAGAGATGACAATGCCGCCCAAAGCAATAGCTTACCCATAGAATGATGAGCGAGAAGATGGAGCAGAAGGTGTGCAGAACCAGAACAAAAGGGGATGGCGGTGCCGCCGCAAACAACAGACAGCCCCAAACGACCATCTTGTTTCCATTTTGGTAGTATATTTTTGCGGCCCTATTACAAAAAGATGGGCTTTTGTGCAAAATTACCACTTGGAGTGAAAACTCCAGTTTTTTGGATTTTTGGGTTGAGCATGATGCCTAGTCAACTCAGAGGAAAATTTTTTACTTTTTGTTTTAATAGATTTGATGTATTTCACAAATTTCTTAAAGAATGATCTTTTTGCAAAATTGCCACTTAGAGGTAAAATTTCCACTTAGAGGCAAAATTTCAAATTTGTTTTCCTGGGTGTACAAACAGTGCTCGCCAGTATTAGGGTTGTTATTTTGTTTTTAAATTTGAATTGAATTAGTTTATCTAATTTCCAAGTATAAGGATTTATATATGTAAAGATATATTCAAAAGGGATATTTTACAAAACCTATTCAAAAACCGTAATAACCTGATTTCTGGCCTATTTGAAGGAGAGTGCAGTCGTTTCTTTGTTGTACTACACAAAGTGTTTTCTTTATTATTGATTTCTTGGAGTTTCGAAACGAGGATCTTGGTTTTCTTGCAAAATGAATGACTTTTCTTATTCTTTTTATCACTTCGGTTGATTCTTCAAAAATGTGAGTGACATATGTTTGATTTCATGCTGTTGTATGCCTGTTGTATGTGATGATTTGTCTATTAGAAAGCATGTTAGGAGTTTGTATGATGATATAATGAATTTTGATGGATGAATGAATAAAAATTTAATCTTTTCATGAAAAGTATGCTATTGATGATTAAAACCCTATATAGACTTGAGATTACTAAGAACCTAAAAGAGATCATGGGCATGTTTAGTTTTTTCATATGGTTACTGATTTGAACATGTATGTTGAGATTATATGATGAAGATGCACAAACTCGAATAAAAATGAGTTCTTTACTGTTGAACATACATACATACACATTGCTTGGTAGTTTTGATGAATGAAATTTGATGAATGGTTGTTGTAATTGCATATTAATCATGGGTATGTTGCTTCCTTTCATGTACTTGCTGCTTTGATTGATTATAAGGAGTGGTAGGACCCATAATGCTCAAACTTGAAGAACTTTCACTATGTGTATATCATATATGCTATGTTTTGGGTTCTTGACGAAGTTAAACTTGATTAATGCATGTTGTAACTGCACACATTCATGGGCAATTGATGTGAGGGGTTTAATGAGCTATAAGAAGGGTTTTTGGATCAACAGAGATCAAGTTTTGAATATGGTGAAGAGGAAAAATCTCCGGTCTGTTGTGTGTATGGCCAAAAATTGAGTTTTTGTAATTTTTCTGAAGTTTTCAATTGGATCTTGATTGTTTTGCTAATGAGTTTGATTTGAACATTATACTACTCCTATTTGATGAATTTTTAATGCCATAACTGATACTTGAATACTTTTATGAACATATATATATATATATATATATATATATATATATATATATATGTGTGTGTGTGTGTGTGTGTGTGTGTGTGTGTGTGTGTGTGTTTTGAAGGGTTTTGTGGAAAATTACTCTTTTGTAATTTTGATGAGATTTTGATTAGTTTTATAAACTCCTGTATGTTATACAAGTTGTATTTGATCATCTCAGGAAATTTTATTTTGCAAATTCATGATTTTACAAGAGTTATAGAAGTATCAGTAAAAATGTGCATAAATTTCAAAGCTGTCAAATTTCGTATATGACAGTCGACCGCTTCACAAATACACTGAAGTCGACAGTCGACTGTCAATTCTCTGTTTTTTTTTTTGGAATTTTCATTTGACATTCGGCCGTCACTTTTTGTACTGGTTTTGACGATGGACCGTTAGTGTTTTGTTGGCTGTTTTGTTGAGTTTTTTTCCTTTCTCTTGAACGATTATTTCTTCGAACTTATGGATTATTGATCTACTATTTTAGATGATATTTTTGCTACAGATTTCAGTATTTTACAGAGAGTTATATTTTAATTATAATAGAATTTAAATTGAATTTCTATGACCTTATTAAATGAAATACATACGGTTTTTGAAGAAATTGGTGTTTTGTAGTTTTCTACGAAATATGTTCTCGTGTCGAGGGTCTGCAGTGCCTATTCACGAAACATACAGGTACATTCCCGTATCTAGGGCCGACAGGTCTATTCACGGGATGTGCCTGTGTACTTGCACATTGAGGGGCGGAGGTGGGGTACACGGCAGGGAGGTGATTCTCCAGTTTTTTTGAGCTAATCTAACATGATGCTTTAGCATTTGGATTTGGATACATGTGGTAGAATGATAATGTGGCTTATATAAATTGTAAAAGATTGTGTTATAAAAGAAAGAATTGTAACTCAAGATGTTTAATTTTCTGCTATTCTATGTAAAGAATTGTTGTAATAAAAGTTGAAAAATTTATCTGTGTTTTGTCTATGTTTACTATTACATTGAGGTTGATGCTGGAAATTGTGCCATGTATTTCTGAGATATTATATTGAAAATTTGGAGCGCTACAGAGATTGGTATCAGAGCATGCTTCACTAGTAATGATAAACATAGTATAAAAATAAACCTAGGTGTGGACACTAGAGCGTGAGCATCTAGGTATGGACATTAGAGTGTAAGTATCACATAGAGTTAAAACAAGATGTTTTGGTTTGGGATTTTGCCATGTGGTATTGATGTGAATATGAATTGTGTTGTGATGCTCTAACTTTTCTCTCATTTTGCAGTATTCAGTATAATGGCAGGACCCAGGACTAATAATGGTGGAAATGGTGATGGGGCTGAGGGTTCCCATGGGGCTGGATTTGATCTTGAAACTGAGATTGCCAAGGTGTATCAGAACACATTCATGGCAGCAACATGTCACAGAATCAGAATTAGAATCAAGGGGTTGGGCTAGTGTTTGTGAATGCTGATCCAATTAAGCAGGTTGAGTCATTCAAGCGGATGAAGCCGCCTATTTTTTAGGGGAAAGAAACTAGCCAACTGGCTACGCCAGACCAAGGTCAAAAGCAGCCTATGTCTGCTTATCTTCCTTCTTGCTGGTAGCGAATCTTCGCCGACGAAGTCTTCTTCCCGTTCTTGACAGCCTATTGATTGGTATGGATCTGATCCAAATGAGGCTGATGATTGGATTAGGCAGATGGAGATGGTCTTCGAAATCTTTGAAACTCCAGCAGTCAATAAGGTGAAATTGGCTACCATGCAGTTAGAGAAGGACGCTGGCGTCTGGTGGCAGTCATTGAAAAGGACTTTTGGAGATCAACCGGTGACTTGGGAGGCTTTTCTGGATGAGTTCAGGGATCGTTTCTTTCCTCTAGATATACAGAAGAGGGAGGCAACGGAACTCTTAAATTTGCAGTAAGGTAGCATGACAGTGCACGAATATGATACTAAGTTCGCCCAGCTGTCAAGGTATGTGCCGGAGCTGGTTGTTGATGAGGCAAAGAAGGCCAAAAAATTTGAGTAGGGCTTGTTTGAGGTCGCGGATGATACCGTCGGGCATTAGAAGGTTTGATAAGCTGGTCAGGAGAGCAGCTATGACAGAAGAAGATATAGATCAGTTTCAGAAGAAGCAGGAGACCTGGAACAGAAACAAGAGGCCAGCAACTAGTCAGACTGGAAAGAAGTTCCCAGTGAAGTAGGGCAGGTTCAGTAGGCCAGAGCAGAAGGCACCTGCTTTTCAAGGCATGACTTGTTTCAACTGTGGAGAGATAGGTCACTATCAGTCAGCATGCACCAAGCCTCGGAAGGTGCGGGTTTGTTATCAGTGTGGTCGCAAAGGGCATATCAGACCAGATTGTCCGCAGTTGAAGAAGGAAGGTGCAGGCAGAGGCAAATTTCATAGGTATGGGCGAGTGTTCGCATTAACTGAGGAGGATGCGGGTAACTAAGAGGATGTGATCCAGGGTATGCATGAATTTTAAATTTTATTTGATGTATTAAGTAAAACTTTGTTTGAGAATAAAATTGGAGATTTGAGTATCATTCTTCATGTAACAGGATTTGTTTTGGTTAATGAAATAAAAGCAAAAGTTTTATTTGATACTGGTTCTTCACATACATTTGTGTCGCTCAATTTTGCTAAAGCTTTAGGTATGGAACCTAAGGTATTTCCAGGCAGAGTCTTGGCGGTGGCATCATCATCAGGAGAAGAATTGATCACCGATCGATATTAGGAGGGCTGTGATATTGAGATTGGCAGGAGGTTATTTGGCATTGATCTCATTGAGTTGCAAGTCATGGGTGTGGATATGATTGTGAGCATTGATTGGATGGAAATATATGATGCCACAATTGAATGCAAAGAGAAATAGGTGTTAGTGAAAGCACCAGGAGGTCCCACCGTGACTTTTCAGGGGAAGAAGAAGGACCCGAAAGTGATTGCTATGGTATCAAAGTTGATGATTCCAGATGAAGTCAGAGGCATTCCAGTTGTCAGAGATTTTCCTACGGTATTCTTGAAAGATTTGCCGGGATTGCCGCCACAGCGAGATGTTGAGTTATGTATTAATGTTCAGCCCGGGAGTGCTCCAATTTCTAAGGCTCCTTACAGGATGGCACCTGTAGAGCAAGATGAAGTTAAGAAGCAGATTGAGGAATTGCTGAGTAAGGGATTTATCAGGCCGATTTCTTCACCGTGGGAAGCACCAGTATTGTTAATCAGGAAGAAGGATGGGTCGATGAAGATGTGTATTGACTATCGGGAGTTGAATAGGGTGATTATTCAGAACAAGTATCCGCTTCCACGGATTGATGATCTGTTTGTCAGGCTTCGAGGATCAGCTGTGTTTTTGAAGATTGATCTGCAATCAGGGTATCATCATGTTCGAGTCAAGGAGGAAGATGTGAGTAAAACAGCTTTCAAGACTCATCATAGACTCTATGAGTTTTTGGTAATATCATTCGGAGTGACGAATGCGCTGACAGTATTCATGGATATGATGAATCGGATTTTGCGGCAATTTATTGATTCCTTCATGGTGGTTTTCATTGATGATATTTTGGTGTATTCGAAGTCGGAGAAAGAGCATTCTATGCACTTGGCAGAGGTATTGAAGAAGTTACAGGAGCATAACTTGTATGCCAAGTTGTCGAAGTGTGAGTTTTGGAAATTTGAGGTAGCTTTCCTTGGTCATATCATTTCTAAGGAGGGAGTGGCCACTGATACTCAGAAGGTTGAAGCAGTGAAGGATTGGCCCAGGCCAATGACAGTGAAGGAAGTCAGAAGTTTCTTGAATTTGGATGGTTACTACAGGAGATTCATTCAGGGCTATGCACAGATTGCAGTTCCTTTGACAGGGTTAACTCTGAAGAATGTGGCATTCACATGGACTGATAAGTGTGAGGCGAGTTTCCTTGAGCTAAAGGAGATGTTGAAAACTGTGCCTATCTTAGCTTTGCCACAAGCTGGGAAGGATTATGATATCTTCAGTGATGCATCTCTCAAAGGTTTGAGGTGTGTCTTGATGCAGGAAGGGTAGGTTATTGCAAATGGTTCGAGACAGTTGTGTCCGCATGAGAAGAACTATCCGATGCATGATCTGAAGTTAGCAGCTATTATCTTTGCCTTGAAGCAGTAGAGGCATTTATATATGGAGAGAAGGTCAACATGTATACAGACCACAAAAGCCTGAAGTACATTTATCAGCAGAAGGATCTAAATCTTCGGTAGAGAAGGTGGTTGGAAGTGTTAGAAGACATTCGTCCTGAGATCAAGTATCATCCAAGCAAGGCGAATGTGGTGGCTGATGGACTTAGTCGGATGAGCAGTTTATCGAGTTTGATCACCACTCAGAGGGAGTTGGCAGCAGAGTTTGATCAAGCAGGTATCGAGGTGGTACTGCAGGGTTTGGGAGCATCTTTAGCTCAGTTGAGGCTGCAACCTTCTTTGAGAAAGCAGATTGTGGAAGGTCAAAAATCAGATGCAGAGATTCAGAGGATGTTGCAGCATGTTTCCGAAGGCAAGTTAGTAGAGTTCCGTGTCCAAGATGGAGTTCTATGGATGGGTCAGAGGTTGTGTGTTCCGGAGAATGCAGATCTGAGAGAGAGTATCTTGCAGGAGGCACACTACTTTGTTGTCAGTACATCCTGGAGGCACAAAGATGTACAAGGACATCAAACAGCACTTTTGGTGGTCTGGTATGAAGAGGAATGTAGCAAACTTTGTGGCAAGGTGTCTGACTTGTCAGCAGATCAAAGCAGAGAATCAGAGAGCTGAAGGTTTGTTACAGCCTTTGCCTATTCCGGAGTGGAAATGTAATATCCTGGACGGATATTATATTTATATAATTATTATTTTATTATTATTTTATTTTTATTGAAATATTTTGGTGGATATCACCCGGTTTGTTACTAAACAGTATCTATACGTATAAACTAGTCAATATATGACTGTTTTGTATCAAATTAGTACTGAAATCTTCCAAGCCGGTAATAAAATTATTTTCTTAGAATTAAATATTTTTTGTATAAATTGTCAAATAAAAATTATCGGTGTAATCAAATTTACGAACGTAGTTGAATTGTATCGATTTCGTACATTTTTACCAAATCATGTAGTATGTGATTTGGAAAAAATATCTTTTACTTTGATCCATCATGATGAGATGGAGGGTAGGATTTGATTTTGGGTGTTGATTGCAAATTTAATTGGGTTTGATTGCAATTTTAATTTGCAAATAAAATATTTAATTGGTAACCCACAAAAATGGAGACACTTGGCACTCTCTCCACCACATCTCTCTCTCCTATATCATGCCCCCCCTCCCATTTCATTTTGTGTGTTTCCAATCCCCTGCTCATCTCATTCTCCATCCATCTCCTTCTCTACTTCTTCTACTACTTGTTTTGTTTAGAAAAAAAATTGAGAAAGAAAGGAAAAGAAAGAGAGATTAAATCAAAAGAAAAGAGAAAAAGGGGTTTTTCATGGGTTTCATTTTCATGGAGTTCTTGAGTTCTTAAGGAGCAAGAACAAGGAGCAAGGTGGAGAAGCAAGTTCTTCCTACACTTTTCAAAGGTGAGGGTTTCTCATTCTCATGGTTGTTTTACTTATTATTAGGTTCTTGTTCTTGTATGTTGTTGTATTAAGCTAATTTTATGTGCATATGAAGATTGAAGTGATAGAACACAAAACTCTAGAATAAAGATTCGGTTTTTGCCATTCTAGGGTTGATTTTAATTAACCATGTTAAAAGAAGAATTTTGACCTGAAATTTATGTGGGAGGTTCTCCTAGGTGTAAGTAGCATGCTGTAATTTTTGGGGATTTTTCAGAGTTGGTTTGATGGGTGAAACGAGCCGTTTCCCCAAAACAGCGAGCTTAGAGCAAAAACAGAAACTGTGTTATTCGGGTTAAGTATCGCAGTAGGTTCAAGAGGCTTTTACTTGGGTTTTCTTGCGGAATTAGAGGTAGAGACGCTGTAAAGAAGTTGTAGTAGACATTCTCCCCTTTCTGAATTGACATCTCGGGTTAAATTCCGATGAGAGACGCAAAAGTTATGACCATTACAAAAACTGCAACTAGCTGTTCGGCTGAAAGTTGCTATTTTGGTTGCTTGATACTTTTGAGCCTTTTACGGGATAAATCTGAGGTTCGGACCAACTAGGGAGTTATAGTAGAGACTCTCCCCTTTCCGAATTGACCTCTCGGGTTAAATTCCGATAAGCGGGGTAGGAATTCTGGCCCGTGCAAAACACAGCAACTAGCTGTCTGACGATATGCTTACTGTTTCACTTCTTCGTAGTTTTTGAGTATTTTACTGGTAGAATCTGAGGTTCGGACCAACTAGGGAGTTGTAGTAGAGTCTCTCCCCTTTCCGAATTGACGTCTCAGGTTAAATTCCGATAAGCGGAATAAGAGTTATGGTCTTAGGAAGGTACAGCAACTAGTTGTCTTGACTGGAACTTGCTGTTTTGTTTCTTTGATGTTTTAGGGTGTCTTAATGGTTGAATCTGAGGTTTGTTCCAACTAGAGAGTTGTAGTAGACACCTTCCCCTTTCCGAATTGGCCTATCGAGCTAGATTCCGATAAGCGGAGTGGGAGTTATGGTATTTGAAAGATGCAGCCGCCAGCTCGACGATTTGAGATGGGGCGTATGTAGTATGGGCTGCATACTATTCTGGAGACTTGCTTGCATTAGAATAAGAGCATCATTGCATTGGTAATCTTGTATTAGAGTCTAAGTCATAACATACACTGACACATCAAATATATATACATGTTTCTCTTTTCATCAATCTGTTTGCTATAGTTGAGATTCGCTGCTTGTTATCAACCTTAAAGCGTTAGTATATGTACTGACGTCCCCACTTCTATAGGTACTAGATTGAAAGATTACAGGTACTGAATTGCAGAATTACAGGTAGAGGTTTCAGGAGGACTCAAGGCAAGAGAATCAAGGATTCGATTTCATTTTAAGTTTTCCGCTGTAATATTGTTGTAATTTATGTTGATTACTATTTGTAATAATTGTTGTAAATTATTTATTTGTTGGAAAGCATCCAAGTGAAATACCAAGTGTTGTTCTTATTCATTGTACTCTGATACAATTTGTTGATGTTAGGGTTATATACTGAAAGCATCACTTTTGTATTAACTTTATTTTCTTATTTTTTTTGAATGAGAATCATATGGGCATATGTTTGCATATTGTGTTTATTATAATATTAATGCAAGTGTCTGATATTCTATAAGGTTGATAATATGGTGTGAGGTGACACACAGAAGATCATATTATCAGTTCCCTATGGAATATATAAATAGTTCACAACCTAGACGGACTTGGACAATCCATTGGAAAGGTTGTAGTGTAATCTGGTATTAGTCTGTCTTGACTATAGGTTTACACTAGTACACTTTGTGTGTATTGAACAGGACCACTTGAGGTTGTTCTCTTTGTACTGACTACAAAAGAGAACAAACACCTCTGTTATTATGGATGCTTATGCTCTTAATCCAGATATAATAACAGACATGTATATGCAGTGTGCATTACTTTGACTCATAAAAGAGTGAGATTCATTATGGATCAACAACCTCTATGAATTGGGTAATAGCATTGTATGTATGATGGGCTGTTGATTGTAAAAGGAATCCATGTCCCGATACGTCGGGTTGATGATGTCCCCTTAAGGAGCTCATAAGGATTGTCATGTAAACCCTGCAGGTGGATTACATCCGACATGACAAATAAAGTTGAGTGGTACTACTTAAGGATAAAAGATGTTGATCAATATAGTTGTCAGTAACTTAATTTGATCGACGGACATTCGATATCTTAACATGGGGAGTTGAACGAGCATATAATAAAAGGAGCCCATAAATATAATTTGGGATTAGGAAGGTAGTGCAACAATAGCTCCTTAGTGGACCGAGCTATTGTTAATGGGCCTGGGTTGTGTGTTCGGGCTGAACACGGGATACCCAGATCCGTTAGGAGACCTAACCCTAATTTCTCCTCATGGTCCCTGCCGTAGCCTTATATATATCCTCTATTTCTCTGGCCGTCATTGACAATCTAAAATATAAGATTTTTCTCAAAACTCGTGATTCACGAAAGGGGAGAAAGAGAGGTCAGCCAAGAAGAGAAGAAAGGTTGGGAGATCGTCGCCCACACGACGTCCAACCCGAGGAAGGAATACGTGCAGAAGATCTTGGGGTCACTGTCGTCTTCTTCTCACCGCAGGTATAATTTGTGAACCCTAGTTTCCGCTGTATAGGGTTAGATCACAATTAAGCAATCTGTTTATCTTTAATGATCGATACGCACACCAATCCGTAGTCCTGGGATTCATCTCAGTTCCATCAGTTGAAAGTTGTAACACTTGGGATTGTAAAGGTATTATTATAACACTGTTATAATGTATTGCAATTTGTAACATTCGGACTTGTAATACATTTGTATTGAATAAAAAGTTTTAAATTTTCCTGTTTTTCTGTGTATTGTGGCTAATTGAAGAAAAGATTCTGGCTCATGTCACGGTTTCCCAGTGTATGAAAATCGGGGCGTTACAGAGTGGTATCAGAAATGACTTCAATTTACAGTCCAACACAGTAGGAAAATTAAACTTGGATGCCTTTTAAGAGTCAAGTTTTAGCTAGTTGAAGACAATTATGATTTATATTGTTGTTTCTTTCAACTTGTGTTTTATAATTTTTCTATATCTGGACTAATCCCAGTATATGCGTTTGAAGGATGGTGTTCGAGGATATCCTAACCGAGGATGTGTTGATGGAAGAGAGTGAGCTAATTCAAGGGATGATCCGATGATCTGAGCGAGGAGCCGAAGGAGATTTCACCACCGCAGAGCTAAGTGTGGATCAACCCGCAGTAGCGGCAGCCAATATACGACAGGAAATGAAGAAGCTGAGGAGGTGCAGGACCAGGAGAGGTCGTCAAGCTAAGCAAGTGGGTGATGCTTGCAGAGCTATATTAGCAAGCCTAGCAAAGGAGCAGGAACACTTTGATTTCAGATTGGCCCGACTGCAGTATGAATGGGAGCAGGTCCAGGAGACCACCGAGGTTGTAACATGCCATTTTTGTGAGGAAGTTGGACACAAGAGATCAGTCTGTCCACGACTACAAGGGAAAAGAGCTGCACCAGCATCAGGATTCGAGAACCGAGGTCAGAAGCACAAGACTCAGAAATTGGAGGGCAAACTTCGAGGCGTCAAGCCAAAAAGTTGCTTCCTATGTGGCGAGCAAGGTCACATCATGATCCAGTGCCCGAGAAAGGACCCTCAGATTGATACCCGCGTCTATTACAAATATGGGGAGATTGGTCATATTAGGCCGAACTGTCTCCAGTTTCATAAAAAGGACGGCAGATCAGCCTCGAAGATGAACAACAAAGGGAAGGAGCCTGTTCACCAAGAGTAAAAGTTCGCACTTGCTAAAGGCGAGCTGAAGAAGGCAGGAGAGCCAGTACCAGTATGTGCATATGGAACTGCAACTAAGTCTAAGAGTTGTATTTTGAAATTTATTTTGGACTAAGAAATTATTTTGTAACCAGTTGGATTTATATATATATATAATCCAGGCAACTGTTTGGTTCAATTTTGGTTCCTCATATTCTTTTGTCTGAAATTTTTTTTCAAAAATTGAGACGTGTGCGGGAGGCAGCTCTAGATTTGTTAGAGTTGGACCTTACAGGAGCGGAAGAAGGACACACTAGGCAGTTGGCTATAGTTCTGAACAACTACAGGAGCATCAGCTTTGTGCAAATTACAGGGGAGAATCCTGGAAGTCTGAAGTGGCGTTCGTAGGCCATGTCCTATTCTAAGGAGGGAGTAGCTACCGAACTGTAAAAGATCGGGATAAATGAAGTATTAGCCTCAGCCAAAGACCGTAAAGGAAGTAAGAAGCAAGATGATGAGATCCAGCAAGCCAGTATTGAAGCGTTTACTCAAGATTGGAGCTCAGTTTTGCACACGCTTGAAGCTACAACCAGGTCTAAGTGAGCAAGTCAGAAGGTTTAGGCAGGAGATACATGGATTGAAGCACTAAAACGGCAAGTTGATGAAGGAAAATCTCAGAGTGTCGGTATGGACTTCGTCACAGGATTACCCAGAGGTTTGGAAACGTATGACTCAATTCAAGATATTGGGGATTAGTTGACAAGTCTGTGCTTTTCTTCCAATAAAGATGACTTAGTCGCTAGAGAAATTAGCGGAAGCACGCCGAAGGCGGAATAATGCAGCATGGAGTGCCAGCGTCAGTGGATTTGACCAAGATTCGAGAGTTACATCTCGATTGTGGCAGAGTTTGTAGGCAGCTTGGGATCGAAGTCGGGTTCTTTGGAGAACCAGTTCGTAGATGAGCCAATTGGGAGCCGGAAAGCCATATAAGCTTTCTTTCCTCGAGTTATTTAGTGCGTGTGTATTTTTCTATTCTCCTGACTTAATGTAGTTCTGAGAACATAACTATTCTAAGGATGGAGTATTGTAATATCCCGGACATATATTATATTTATAAAATTATTATTTTATCATTATTTTATTTTTATTGAAATATTTTGGTGGATATCACCCGGTTTGTTACTAAACAGTATCTATACGTATAAACTAGTCAATATATGACTGTTTTGTATCAAATTAGTACTGGAATCTTCCGAGCCGGTAATAAAATTATTTTCTCGAAATTAAATGATTTTTGGTACAGATTGTCCGTTTTAACAAATAAAAATTATCTGTGTAATCAGATTTACGAACGTAGTTGAATTGTATCGATTTCGTACGTTTTTACAAAATCATGTAGTATGTGATTTGGGAAAAATATCTTTTATTTTGATCCATCATGATGAGATGGAGGGTAGGATTTGATTTTGGATGTTGATTGCAAATTTAATTGGGTTTGATTGCAATTTTAATTTGCAAATAAAATATTTAATTGTTAACCCACAAAAATGGAGGCACTTGGCACTCTCTCCACCACATCTCTCTCTCTCCCTCTCCTATATCATGCCCCCTTCCCCCCTCCCCATTTCATTTTTTGTGTTTCCAATCCCCTTCTCATCTCATTCTCTATCTCATCTCCTTCTCTACTTCTTCTACTACTTGTTTTGTTTAGAAAAAAAAATTGAGAAAGAAAGGAAAAGAAAGAGAGATCGAATCAAAAGAAAAGAGAAAGAGGGGTTTTTCATGGGTTTCATTTTCATGGAGTTCTTGAGTTCTTGAGGAGCAAGAACAAGGAGCAAGGTGGAGAAGCAAGTTCTTCCTACACTTTTCAAAGGTGGGGGTTTCTCATTCTCATGGTTGTTTTACTTATTATTAGGGTTATTATTGTTTTATGTTGTTGTATTGAGTTAATTTTATGTGCATATAAAGACTGAAGTGATAGAACACAAAAGTTGAGAATAAAGATTCGATTTTTGCCATTCTAGGGTTGATTTTAATTAATCATGTTAAAAGAGGAATTTTGACCCGAAATTTATGTGGGAGCTTCTCTTAGGTGTTAGTAGCATGCTGTAATTTTTGGGGATTTTTCGGAGTTGGTTTGATGGGTGAAACGAGCCGTTTCCCCAAAACAGCGAGCTTAGAGCAAAAACAGAAAACTGTGTTTTTCGGGTTAAGTATCGCAGTAGGTTCATGAGGCTTTTACTTGGGTTTCCTTGCGGAATTAGAGGTAGAGACCCTTTAGAGAAGTTGTAGTAGACATTGTCCCCTTCCGAATTGACCTCTCGGGTTAAAATCCAATACGAGACGCAAAAGTTATGGCCGTTACAAAATCAGGACAACGAGCCGGCTGAGAAGCTCACTGTTCTGATTTGTGGTCATTTTTTAACCCCTTATTGGACGAATATGAGGAGGCGACCCTGTAGAGAAATTGTAGTAGACAGTCTTCCCTTTCCGAATTGGCCTCTCAGGCTAAATTCCGATAAGCGGAGTAGGAGTTATGACCCTTAGAAAATACAGCAAAAAGCTATTTGACTGAGTGCTTACTGTTTTGACTCCTTGAAGTTTTTGAGGGTCTTAATGGTCGAATCTGAGGTAGAGACCCATTAGAGAAATTTCAGTAGACATCCTCCCCTTTCCGAATTGGCCTCTCGGGCTAAATTTTGATAAATGGTGTGGGAGTTATGCCCTTTGCAAAATACAGCAATTAGCTATTTTAACTAGGTACCTGCTGTTTAACTTCTTGGTTATTTTTAAGTGCCTTACTTGATGAATCTGAGGAGCCGACCCATTAGAGAAGTTATAGTAGACGTTCTCCCCTTTCCGAATTGGCCTCTTGGTTTAAATTTTGATAAGCGGAGTAGAAGTTATGGGCTTTGAAAGTTCAGTTTTTTCTTAGTTAAGTCTACTGCTTTTGTTATTATTTGTGTTCGACGGGTAGGAAATTGGATTTCTTTGCGGAATCTGAGCAACTGGTCAACTATGAAGTTTTAGTAGATGTTACCACCTTTTAAAATTGTCTAGTTTTGCTAGATTTCGATAAGGGGAGCAAAAGTTACAAGCTACGGAAGTTTCGACTTTTTGTTGAAAATCGGTAGTTTGATAATTGTTTGCGTATGTTCGACGGGTAGGAATTTGGATTTTTTTGCGAAATCCAAGCATCTGGTCAACTGGAAAGTTTAGTAGATGTTCCAACCTTTTCAAATTGTCCAGTTTGATTAGATTTCGACGAGGAGAGCAAAAGTTACAAGCTACAGAAGTTTCATCTTTTTATTTAAAATCTGTAATTTGGAAGTTGTTTGCATATATTCGAGGTCAGGAATTTGGAATTCCATATGTAATCTGAAAAAGTGTTCAACTAGAGAGTTTTGGTAAATGTTCTCACCTTTATAAAAAGTATAAATATGTTAGATTTCCGACAAGCGTAGCACTGGTTGCTTCCAGACTGTCGGAAGGTTTTTATGTCACCTTCGGGCTTCTCATTGGTAGTATGCCTATTTTAGATTGTTAGTAGATTCTTCTGTTGCTTCTAATTATAGAAGATCAAGTTTTGCTGGTAAGCACGTTTGGGTGCTTCTAGGTTGTTTACCTGTATGGTTATTTTTGTATGTAGTCTTGCTCAGACGTAGCTCGCTTGGCCCGTATGTAGCTGTTGGTCTCATACGCAACTTATTTGGCTAGTATGTATGTTGTTGTCTCATACATGGCTCGTCTGGCCCGTATGTAGCTGTGGTCTCATACGTAGATTATTTGGCTCGTATGTATGTTGTTATCTCATACGCGGCTCGACTAGCCCATATGATGTTGGTCTCATATGCAAGCTTAATTGGCTCGTATGTATGTTGTTGTCTCATACGCTGCTCGACTGGCCCGTATGTAGATTTTGGTCTCATACGCAAGCTTATTTGGCTCGTATGTATATTGTTGTCCCATACGCGGCTCAACTGGCCCGTATGTAACTGTTGGTCTCATACGCAGCTTATTTGGTTGGCATGTATGTTGTTGTCTCATACGTAGCCCGCCTGGCTCGTATGTAGTTGTTGGTTTCATACGTAGCTTGTTGGCTCGTATGTATTCTGTTTACTCGTATATAGCTTATTAGCTAGTATGCAGCTTTGTTGTGCTCGTCTAGGGCGATATTATTGCCCTAGGACTATCAACCATCAAGATGTGTGTTTACCTTACTCCTAAGGGACTGTGGACGAGTCACTCCTTGTGTACCATCGGATCTCAACCGGTGTAGGTTGATCGCGGACCGGAGAATAGACGAAATCCAAGTTCAGGGTAGTAGCATGCGAATACATTCGTATTGCCGGGGTCTTGGATCGATAGGCCATGAACCAGATCCTTAGGGTTTCTGGTAAGTCTAGGTTGAGCAGCCTAATAGAGTTATCTTGCGAAGTCTAACTTAAGACCTAGCATGTTATGCTAATACTGTTGTCATCCCTAGGATTGTTCAGGGTTAGTGAAATCGTTAAGATAGTAACTTATGACTATTATTACTTAACCATTACTTATTATCATTTTCACCGAAGGAAAAGAGTTGGTGTTAAGGATGATACCTTATGATCCGACCTGTCCTATAGGCCGGCATTAGGCGGTGTTATTGGGTTGTACCCTTCTTATTAAAGGGATACGGTCTGTGCCTTCTCACGAGTTGGGAGCACGAGATCCGTATCTCGTTTGTTAATTTCTGAAGTGCCTTGATAAGCGGGAGCGATTCCTGTCGAAGCTAGGGGGATGAACCCCCCGGAACTCCGTCTTGTCTTGTATCTAAGGACGAGAAGCCATAGACTACGGTCTGGCTAGGGGGCGACAGGGATGCTTCGAGCTAACCTGCGTTCGCGGAAACTCCAAGGATTTGTCAGATATTTGAGTGGGGTCCGGTGCGACTGGGCAGTAGTGGAAAACAGGGGACACCACTATATGACTGTGAATGGCGGGATTAGACCATTTCAGAGCAACCTCATCAGTCATCTCTAATCTTTAGAAACAAGTCGAGTACAAGAGTAGAATTCATGGTGCGGGTTCAAATCCCTATATATGAAGAAACGGCTTGAGATGGGGCGTATGTAGTATGGGCTACATACTGTTCTGGAGACTTGCTTGCATTAGAATAAGAGCATCATTGCATTGGTAATCTTGCATTAGAGTCTAAGTCATAACATACACCGACACATCAAATATATATACACGTTTCTCTTTTCATCAATCTGTTTGCTATAGTTGAGATTCGCTGCTTGTTATCAGCCTTAAAGCGTCAGTATATGTACTGACGTCCCCACTTCTATAGGTACTAGATTGAAAGATTACAGGTACTGGATTGCAGAAGTACAGGTACAGGTTTCAGGAGGACTCAAGGCAAGAGAATCAAGGAGTCGATTTCATTTTAAGTTTTCCGCTGTAATATTGTTGTAATTTATGTTGATTACTATCTGTAATAATTGTTGTAAATTATTTATTTGTTGGAAAGCATCCAAGTGAAATACCAAGTGTTGTTATTATTCATTGTACTCTGATACAATTTGTTGAAAGTTGTAATACTTGAGATTGTAAAGGTATTATTGTAATACTGTTATAATGTATTGCAATTTGTACCATTCGGACTTGTAATGCATTTGTGTTGAATAAAAAGTTTTTAAATTTTCCTCTTTTTCTGTGTATTGTGGCTAATTGAAGAAAAGATTCTGGCTTATGTCACGTTTTCCAGTTACCGAAAATCGGGGCATTACAGGAAGTGAGAGATATCAATATGGAATTCATCTCAGTGTTGCTGAAAAGTCCGAAGGGCAATGAATCAATTTGGGTTATTGTGG
Organism: Hemerocallis citrina; assembly: GCA_017893485.1. Taxonomy (NCBI): domain Eukaryota; kingdom Viridiplantae; phylum Streptophyta; class Magnoliopsida; order Asparagales; family Asphodelaceae; genus Hemerocallis; species Hemerocallis citrina. The sequence continues at coordinate 119,297,724 of CM030368.1, read as the reverse complement.
ACTGTTTGACTAAGTCAGCTTACTTCTGTCTATGAAGATTACTTGGTTATTGGAGAAATTGGCAGAGTTGTGCATTGATGAGATTGTGAGACTTCACGGGATTCCTGTGTCAATTGTTTCCGACAGGGATGCGAGGTTCACTTCCAGGGTTTGGAAGGGTTTGCAAGCAGCCTTGGGTAATAGGACTGATTTTAGTACTGCTTTCCATCTGCAGTCAGACTGAAAGGGTGAATCGGGTATTGGAGGATATGCTGAGGGCATGTGTTATGGATTTTGGTGGCAATTGGGAGAGGTACTTGGAATTGGTTGAGTTTTCTTGTAACAACAGTTACCATGCGAGTATCGGGATGGCTCCGTATGAAGCTCTGTACGGGACGAAGTGCAGGACACCTGTTTGTTGGTATGAGGTTGGTGAGATGCAGATGTTTGGGCCTGAGATTGTGTAGCAGACATCGGAAAAGATCAAGTTGATTCGTAAGAGGTTGGTCAAGGCCCAGAGTCGGCAAAAGAGTTATGCAGACATTCGACGAAGGAACTTGGAGTTTGAGGTTGGGGATGCAGTTTTTCTCAAGGTGTCTTCGACTAAAGGAGTGATCAGGTTCGAAAATGGAGGCAAGTTGGTGCCAAGGTACATTGGGCCATATAGGATTTTTGGGTGGATTGGTAAGACGGCATATAAATTGGAGATACCGGAGAAATTGGCACAGGTGCATGATGTGTTCCATGTGTCGATGTTGAGAAATATGTGCCGAATCAGAGTCATCGGTTGGTGGAAGTGCCTGAAGGTCTAAGGTGAACTTGAGTTACAAGGAGCAGCCTGTAGAGATTGTTGATCGTAGGGAGAAGGTATTGAGGAATAAGGTGATACCTATGGTCAAGGTATTGTGGAGGAACCAGCAGTTTGAGGAGGCTACTTGGGAGCCGGAGGATCACATGCATAAGGATTTTGCTGAGCTTTTTGTATGATTATATTTCTTTTGTATGATTATATTCTTTTGATTGAATTGTATTTCTTTTGTTAAATTAAATTCTCTTGTGTGGTTGTATTCTTTAAACTATATTTCCATTTATGAGATTTCATTTTTCTGCTTATATTGTTCGGTCCTTATTAGTAGTAGTTCTGAGGACAGAACTATTCTAAGGAGGGAGTGATGTAACATCCTAGATTTTTAAATAATGTTTTTTTAGATTAAAAAATGAATTAAAATGATTTTTGATGATTTAATAAATATATTTCTGGAATTTATCTTTTTACACGTGCTTTGTAGTTTTGTAGTTTTGTAGTTTTGTAGTTTTGTAGTTTTGATGAATGAAATTTGTAGTTTTGACCTCTTGAAATTTGTAGTTTTGTAGATTTAATAAATATCGTCTTAACCATAACAAAATTGAAGAGCCATTCGGGGTAGTTAACCTCTTGTATGAACCGGGCCTTAAGGAGTTTGTCCACTTCTTCCTTTATAGCTTGCTGGCGCTCAGGGACAAATTTGCGCCTCTTCTGCTGGACCGGTTTGGACCTCGGAGCAACACTGAGGTGGTGGACGAGGAGCTCTTCGGAGATTCCTGGCATGTCGGCAGCCGACCATGCGAAGAGGTCATGGTTCTTTCTAATGCATTGGACTATGTGTAGTGCCCCGATTTCCATTTATGAAAATTTATTATTTATTTTGCACGTAGTGTGCATGTGCAATTTTTGAAGTATGAAATCTTATAATTATTTTTATTATGGATGATGTGTGTTCTCTAATTATTTTTATATAAAGGCCTTTTTCAAATAAACAAAAGCCTTTCTTTTTAAAGCCCAAATTGAATTTATTTATTTTCTTTTTATAAACTATTATTTTGGCCCATAAACTAAAGCCCATGAGCTATTTTTATTTTTAATACAACTTGTAATGTAGAACATATTTTAAAGATAATTTTTATGAACAATATAATGTACAATTTTGTTAAATGGGGACAAATGCATGCACGTGCAATGCACGTACACGTGCAATTTGCACCATACATGCATGGCCGGTTTTTAGCTTTAGGAGGGAAAAGGAAATTTTCAAGTGGAGTCATGGGTGGTGGTTACTTGATCATGGTTGGTTATCGTAACTCCTCCTTGAATCCTAGCCCTTTGTTTCTAACTCCGAGTTTAATCCTAGCCTTCCATTTACCCAAATTTTTAGTATAAATACCCCTAGCCTAGTTATTTTTGTGCTAATTAATTCTCCAAGTCCTATAGTATAGAATACATTATTAGTAGTTTAGTAAGTGAGTTAAAAGATTGAGAGTTGTGTGGGGAGTTTGTGGTTGCATCAACAAGAGGAAGGCCGGCAATAAGGGAGTGCTCGGGTTTGGCATCTTGGTGCGCGTGTGCGCATCGACAAGGAGGAGGATCGCTCTCTTGGCAAGGACATTTGTTTAGGAGGTGTTGCTAATTGTACTTCTCTCCAATCAAGGTGGGTTATTTTTCGTATTTCTAATTAGAAAGCATGATAGAATTAAAATGAAATGATGATGCATGAAAAAGATTAATAAGAGTACATTTTAATTGGAAAAATTGGCCTATTAATTGATTGGATTGTTGATATATAACTTGTATGTGATTCCATCATTAAACCTAAGTTGTGTGTAAATAAATTATAGCCATGGATTTCCTGAAGAAAAATTTATTGTTAGCATAAAAAACAATATGCAAATGCTAGTAGGCGAAAATGTTGTTTTCATGCGCTTGAACGTACTTTTTTGTGATAATGTTGCAATGAATGATTTCAAATATGATTTATGGATTTGTAGAGTGAATAAATACAGATTATTAATATAGAGATTATTGATGTTAAAATTTGATAAGAAATGTCGAAAAAGAAACATATTAGTCGTAGCATAAAGTTCGGACCAAATTGTATGGAAAATATGTATTAATTATTGGGAAAAATTATTTTTATATACTGGAGTATAAACTATGACGGGAATAATTAATCTGGAAATTTACAGCAAGTTTTAGTAAAAGCAAAATCAATGAGAGCTTCTTGAACATCGAAATGTTCTATTAAACAGAGAGAACTGATTTTAATTAGAGTTCGAGTTGTAATATGACAACCTGAGCTTGTAGCTCAAGTGGTCGGGATGCTCTAAATCGCTACAGTGTCGTGCAGGTTTCTCAGAGGTTGAGGGATCGAACCCCGTTGGCACCATATATTTTTGTTCAAACATTTAAAAAATAATAAGGTTACAGCCGAGAGCATTTATAGCTCTCAGCCCTCCTTCATATCGCTGGCACGATCGGCCTAGTGGTCTGTGCCTGTGGCTTGTTTCCCTCTGGTTGTGGGTTCGAATACTGGTCTCGGCCAGTATTAAATTGGGGGAAGTAATATTTTTTTTTGGGGTTGTTTTTTATGATTAAAAATTATGAAAAATTATGATTATTATTCTAAAAATATGTGGGACTTATGAAAAATAATTTGGGATTAACAAAATAAAATAGAGTATATTTGTGAGAACAAATGTATGAATAGAACTATGGTTCTACATCTATATTTCGTGGAGTTTATAATTCGCAAAGGAACTTGAAATAAAGTGCTAGAATGGAAGTATAATAAAGAAAGAAATTATATGAAGTGAAGTGATGTGAATTATTCTCATTGGAGAATAGTATGACAATTATGAGTTGTGAATACTCATTTTGACTATATAACTAGTGATGTGATTTTAATGTAAAGATGATATTTGATGAAATACATAAGGAATAATTGAATTCTATGTATGTTTATGGACTCATGAATAATTTGAAATCATGAGATTGGAAAAGAGAAATGTTATTGAGTATGAAAAACTCAAACATATAGATTATGAATTGAAATTGAAAATTAGAGTGTAGCCAAAATCACACCGGCAAGTGAAAGTGATGAATAATTATGATTATTGAAATTGAAAAGATCAGGTTGGGTCATTGTGAAATGAAAGTAATGAGACCGGTAGTAGTGAGAGGGCTAACTCTAATAGATTGGTTTTGTTCATGATTTTATCAAATTTAAGGACTTAGTACATAGTGAAGAAGTGATGAAAGTGAGAGAAAAACACAAGTATGAGAGCTTCGAGTTTACGATGCGGGGGTGAGCCACAGAATGCATGCTTGATGCGTCAAGACATGGCATGGGCACTACTCAGAATGATCGGACCTTGGCGATGCTTGTGGGATGTTTGGTGACTGCAAGAGGATCGTGTGCCATGAAGGAGGCTGAATTGCCACAGAATGCATGCTTGATGAGTCAAGACATGGCGTGGGATTCTCCTCCAGGTTTTCTGTACACGAGCTTGTACTCATAGATCATCTAGGATACTTACCGTAGTTACAGTAGTAGATTAAGTCATGACGAGGGATTGAACCCTACAAGATGAAGAACGATTAAGAGGCTTGCCCTCGGACCTATGTAGTATGGGATGCATAGAATTCGAACAAGTGTGCATTAGTGTCATGTAATATAAATAAATTGCATTAAGGACTAAGTGCACAATCACAACATGACATCAATAGGGTATTCCCTTAGTTTGATATGTGACAAGTTTGTATTTGTTAAATATGGAAAATCAGTTATACTATTTCCGGCATAGAGAGGATGGCCGTGTATAATGTTCGTTGGTTGAATAAACTGACGTACCCACAGTTTGTATGCAGGGTAAATGACATGATAAAGGTTAAAGAAGCACAGATGCTTAGAGATTATTCAAATGTTGATTATTCAAATGTTGATGTACATTTATTTTAAATGTTGTAAATTTGCTTCTGCTGTAAAATGTAAAGTGTAAAGTTTCATGTAAACTCTGATGTAAAGTGAAAAGTTTTAAATTCCTTGTAAAATTGTACGAAAGAAGTGTAAAGATCCTGTGGAATCTCGAATTCAGTGTATTTTGGAATTTGGGGCGTTACAGAGTGGTATCAGAGCCACGCTTCACACTAGTACAAATTTATACGGAACGACACCCTAGAAGTGGACATTAGAGTGTGTTTGAGTCTAGAGATTTAAATGTAAGTTACTTACATTTGTGTTGCTCTATGACTTATGCTTCTTCCTCCCTATTTCTACGATGGCTGATCACTTCGACCCTGCTGGAGACGACGACTGGCATATCATCGAGGAAGATTATTATCCTGGACAAGCAGATTTCGACGAAGAGTACTACCCAGGGCAAACAGATTCTGACAGAGAAGAATGGCCTGAATCCCGAGAGATCACCCCACCTCCGGATTCATCTGATGACTCTTCTGACGAAGAAGAAGAAAAACCAGTTCCGAATAGTCCTGTGATACTCTTCAGAGGCAAGGAGAAACACTGCGGGAGAGAGTCGGATTATTGGAGGCTCAATTGGCAAAGCGTAAGGACGACTTTGCAGTTCTCAGCCATCGTGTATGGGAACTCGAGAAGAGGAATAATATGACTGATGTACTGAAGGAAGAAGTTGATGAACTACGGGGAGAACTTCGAGAAGCGAAGAGGAACCGTAGGAGTTAGACTGTTGTAGCTTCTACTGTTTTCATTCTGATGTCAAGAAACGTTTTTCAATTCGAATGTATAAAGTTTGGAATTTAATGAAATGCAAAGTTGATTTAAAATTCATGTCTTATACTTCGAATTTAATGGATCTTTTGCATCAGAATATGGCTAGAAGATGAGCTAGAAACGGTGAAGGTCTGGACTTGGAAACGGAACTTGCGAGGGTCTATCAGACGCTCAACACCGTGGCCATGAATCAGATGCAAGGAAGGGTACCCGCGAATCTGGTACCCGAAGCGATCAAACTCGTGGAATCGTTCAAACGAATGAAACCACCTGTGTTCGAAGGGAAGTCAGACCCTGATGCGGCTGACAACTGGATTCGTCAAGTAGAGACGATCTTCGAAGTGCTGGAGACCCCTGAGGGCAGCAAGGTGAAGTTGGCGACTCTGCAACTTGAGAAGGATGCGGCTATGTGGTGGCAGTCGATGAAGCAGACAATGGGAGGTATTGTTCTCGGCTACGAGCAATTTTTGGAAGAATTCCGCAGTCACTATTTCCCCTCCGACGTCCAAGAGAAGAAGGCTATGGAGTTTATATCACTACAACAAGGTGGCATGTCAGTTAGAGAGGACGAGACCAAGTTTACTCAGCTCTCTAGGTACGCTCCTGAATTAGTGATGGATGAGGCTAAGAAGGCTCGTAAGTTCGAGTAGGGATTGAGTTCGAGCTTGAAGTCCCGGATGATACCTCTTGGTATAAGAAGATTCAACAAGTTAGTTAAGCGCGCGGCAGCCACGGAAGCAGACATGGAGCAGTTTCATGTTGTTCAGAATCGGAGGAACAACTGACAGTCTGGAAAGAGACCTGCAAATTCTGGGAACTTCAAGGGTCAACCATCTGCACAAAGGTTCAAACCGACAGGAGCAAACGCTGTTAGTGTGGCTGGAGGACCTAGGAACAATGTTGTGAGACCTCCTGCGGTAAATTGCTTCAACTGTGGTGAAACGGGACATTACCAATCTCAATGCCCCAAGCCACGGAATGGTAATCGCAAGGTACGAATGCAGCAGACTGGGAAGAGATCGTACCAACCAGGGCGAGTATTTGCCTTGACGGAAGCTGATGCCGATGAGGTGGATCATGTCATCACTAGTACGAAGGCGGATGTTTAGAGGTTTATGTTGTTTCTTTTTTTCGCTTATTTAATGAACTGTTACGCAATGAGTGTGTATTATGTAACAGGGGAACTTTATTTAAATGGAATAAAAGCTGTTGTGTTATTCGATAATGAATCCTCTCATACTTTTGTGTCTCCTAAATTTGCTAAAGTGTTAGGAGTTGAAACGAAGATTTTTCCAGGCAAGATCTTAGCAGTAGCTACTCCATCAGGGGAAACTTTAACCACTGATCGGTACTATGCTAATTGCGAGATTGTGATTGGGGACAGAATCTTTGGAATTGATCTGATCGAGCTGACTATCTTGGGAGTCGATGTTATCATTGGCATTGATTGGATGTCGGTGTACAGTGCAAGCATCGAGTGTAAGACCAAGACGGTAACAGTGAAGGCTCCAGGTGGACCTAAAGTCACTTTCCAAGGGAAGAAGAAGTGTTCTAGGCTGGTGGCAGCTATCCACAAGGAAGAGATTCCTGTGGAAGTGCAAGGGATTCCTGTGGTTCGGGATTATCCGACCGTGTTCTTGGATGATTTTTCTGGGTTACCCTCGCATCGTGATGTAGAGTTCAGCATCACTGTTCAACCGGAATGTGCACTCATTTCTAAGGCACCGTATAGGATGGCTCCAGTGGAACAGGATGAGGTGAAATGGCAGATTGAGGAACTGTTGGAGAAAGGCTTTATTCAACCTAGTGCGTCACCTTGGGGAGCACCAGTGCTTTTGGTAAAGAAGAAGGATGGTTCGATGAGAATGTGTATCGATTACCGAGAGCTGAATAAGGTCACTATTCAGAATAAGTATCCTATTCCCCGAATTGATGACTTGTTCGATCATCTACAAGGAGCAGCTATTTTCTCCAAAATAGATCTTCGATCAGGATATCACCAAGTTCGAGTGAAAGCTGAAGATGTGCACAAAACTGCATTTAAAACTCGACATGGGCATTACGAATTCTTAGTTATGCCATTTGGAGTGACGAATGCACCCACAATCTTCATGGATTTAATGAACAGAGTTCTGAGGCCGTTCATTGATTCTTTCGTCGTAGTGTTTATCGACGATATTCTCGTGTACTCCAAGTCAGAAGAGGAGCACACCGAGCATCTGGCAGCAGTTTTGAAGAAGCTGGAATAGCAAGAGTTGTATGCCAAGCTATCCAGGTGTAATTTCTGGAAATTTGAAGTGGCATTCCTAGGTCACATCCTTTCTAAGGAGGGAGTGGCAACTGACCCTCAGAAGATAGAGGCAGTGAGAGATTGGGCTAGGCCTACTACAGTAAAGGAAGTCAGAAGTTTTCTTGGAATGACTGGGTACTACAGGAGATTTATTCAAGGTTATGCTCAGTTAGCTGTGCCGCTTACTAGTTTGACCAAGAAGAATGTGAACTTCAAGTGGATTGAGCAATGTGAGGCAAGCTTTCAGGAGTTGAAAGAGAATCTGACTACTGCACCTATTTTGGCTTTGCCTAGAGCAGGTGTTGAGTATGATGTTTACAGTGATGCTTCACATCGTGAGCTTGGTTGTGTCTTAATGCAAGAAGGAAGAGTAATCGCTTATGGGTCTAGGCAACTACGACCGCATGAGAAGAATTACTCGACTCATGATCTGGAGTTGGCTGCGATTATCTTTGCCCTGAAGTAATGGAGGCACTACGTGTACGGTGAGAAATTGAATATGTACACGGACCACACGAGTTTGAAGTACATATATCAGCAGAAAGATCTGAATTTGAGGCAGCGAAGATGGTTGGAAGTGCTTGAGGACATGCGACCTGAGATCAAGTATCATCCTGGGAAAGCTAATGTTGTTGTTGATGCACTTAGTCGCAAGAGCAGTTTATTCAGTTTGATTACAACTCAGAAGCATCTGATTGAGGAATTGGATCGAGCAGGTATTGAAGTTGTCTTGCAAGGATTGGGAGCATCTTTAGCTCAGTTGAGGCTTCAGCGAACACTGAATGGAAGGATCATTGCAAGTCAGGAGGTTGATGCTGATATTTTGGAGATGAAGGAGCAGGTTGGTGCTAGCAGGTTGCCCGGATTTCAAATCAAGAATGGAGTGCTGTGGTTCGGAGATAGACTATGCGTTCCAAATCAGACGGACCTGAAAGAGAGTATTCTTCAGGAGGCGCATGCTACTCTTTTGTCAGTACATCCTGGGAGTACTAAGATGTACAGAGACATCAAAGCGCATTTCTGGTGGTCAGGTTTGAAGCGAGATGTGGCTGAATTTGTGGCGAAGTGTGAGGTTTATCAGCAAGTCAAAGCCGAGAATCAGAAACCCGAAAGTCTATTACAGCCGTTACCTATTTCGGAATGGAAGTGGGATAACATCAGTATGGATTTCATTACGGGATTGCCCAAGAGTTCTAAAGGCAACGATGTGATTTGGGTTATAGTCGATCGACTAACCAAGTCCGCTCACTTCTTGGCGATGAAACTCACTGCTTCGATAGACAAGTTAGCTGAGTTGTATGTTGGCGAGATCGTCCGGCTTCATGGTGTTCCGTCAACTATTGTGTCTGATCGAGATGCGCGGTTTACTTTGCATTTCTGGAGGAGTCTTCAGACAGCTTTGGGTATCAAGTCGGATTTCAGCACTACTTTTTATCCGCAGACCGATGGGCAGACCGAGAGAGTTAACCGTATTCTTGAGGATATGCTTCGGTGTTGTGTACTAGACTTTGGAGGCAGTTGGGAAAGGCATTTACCTTTGGTAGAGTTAGCCTACAACAACAGTTTTCAGGCTAGCATTGGAATGGCACTGTACGAAGCTTTGTATGGTAGGAAGTGCAGAACGCCTGTTTGTTGGTTTGAAGTTGGGGAGCATCAATTGTTTGGTCCTGAGCTTGTGCAGCAAACCTCTGAAAAGATTGATCTGATCAGGAAAAGGTTAGTAGAAGCTCAGAGCAGGCAGAAAAGCTATGCAGACAACCGGAGAAGGGACCTTGAGTTTGAGGAAGGTGACTTCGTCTTTCTGAAAGTATCGCCCAGTAAAGGTGTGATTCGATTTGGCAAAGGCGGGAAGTTAGCCCCGAGGTTTATAGGCCCGTACAAGATTTTGAAAAGGATCGGAAAAACTGCTTACCGACTTGAATTACCGAAAGAGTTATCTCAGGTGCACAATGTCTTTCATGTGTCTATGCTGAGAGGTTATATTCCAGATCCGAGTCATCATTTGCCTGAAGTGTCAGAAGGTTTGCAGTTGGATCTGAATTACATCGAGTCTCCTGTCCAGATTGTTGATCGTCGAGAGAAAGTCTTGAGGAATAAGACAATACCGATGGTCAAGGTAGTCTGGAGAAACCATTTGGTTGAAGAGGCTACTTGGGAGTCTGAGGAGAGGATGTTGAAAGATTATCCTGAGCTTTTTGCTTGATTTTTATTTTTGTATTTTTCTTGTGAGTGTTTGTTTTCTCGCTCTTGACTGTAGTTCCGGGGACGGAACTATTCTAAGGAGGGAGTGTTGTAGTGCCCCGATTTTCATTTACGAAAATTTATTATTTATTTTGCACGTAGTGTGCACGTGCAATTTTTGTAGTATGAAATCTTATAATTATTTTTATTATGGATGATGTGTGTTCTCTAATTATTTTTATATAAAGGCATTTTTCAAATAAACAAAAGCCTTTCTTTTTAAATCCCAAATTGAATTTATTTATTTTCTTTTTATAAACTATTATTTTGGCTCATAAACTAAAGCCCATGAGCTATTTTTATTTTTAATACAACTTGTAATGTAGAACATATTTTAAAGATTATTTTTATGAAAAATATAATGTGCAACATTTGTTAAATGGGGACAAATGCATGCACGTGCATTGCACGTACACGTGCAATTTGCACCATACATGCATGGCCGGTTTTTAGCTTTAGGAGGGAAAAGGAAATTTTCAAGTGGAGTCATGGGTGGTGGTTACTTGATCATGGTTGGTTATCGTAACTCCTCCTTGAATCCTAGCCCTTTGTTTCTAACTCCTAGTTTAATCCTAGCCGTCCATTTACCCAAATTTTTAGTATAAATACCCCCCTTAGCCTAGTTATTTTTGTGCTAATTAATTCTCCAAGTCCTATAGTATAGAATACATTATTAGTAGTTTAGTAAGTGAGTTAAAAGATTGAGAGTTGTGTGGGGAGTTTGTGGTTGCATCAACAAGAGGAAGGCCGGCAATAAGGGAGTGCTCGGGTTTGGCATCTTGGTGCGCGTGTGCGCATCGACAAGGAGGAGGATCGCTCTCTTGGCAAGGACATTTGTTTAGGAGGTGTTGCTAATTGTACTTCTATCCAATCAAGGTGGGTTATTTTTCGTATTTCTAATTAGAAAGCATGATAGAATTAAAATGAAATGATGATGCATGAAAAAGATTAATAAGAGTACATTTTAATTGGAAAAATTGGCCTATTAGTTGATTCGATTGTTGATATATAACTTGTATGTGATTCCATCATTAAACCTAAGTTGTGTGTAAATAAATTATAGCCATGGATTTCCTGAAGAAAAATTTATTGTTAGCATAAAAAACAATATGCAAATGCTAGTAGGCGAAAATGTTGTTTTCATGCGCTTGAACGTACTTTTTTGTGATAATGTTGCAATGAATGATTTCAAATATGATTTGTGGATTTGTAGAGTGAATAAATACAGATTATTAATATAGAGATTATTGATGTTAAAATTTGATAAGAAATGTCGAAAAAGAAACATATTAGTCGTAGCATAAAGTTCGGACCAAATTGTATGGAAAATATGTATTAATTATTGGGAAAAATTATTTTTATATACTGGAGTATAAACTATGACGGGAATAATTAATCTGGAAATTTACAGCAAGTTTTAGTAAAAGCAAAATCAATGAGAGCTTCTTGAACATCGAAATGTTCTATTAAACTGAGAGAATTGATTTTAATTAGAGTTCGAGTTGTAATATGACAACCTGAGCTTGTAGCTCAAGTGGTCGGGATGCTCTAAATTGCTACAGTGTCGTGCGGGTTTCTCAGAGGTTGAGGGATCGAACCCCGTTGACACCATATATTTTTGTTCAAACATTTAAAAAATAATAAGGTTACAGCCGAGAGCATTTATAGCTCTCAGCCCTCCTTCATATCGCTGGCACGATCGGCCTAGTGGTCTGTGCCTGTGGCTTGTTTCCCTCTGGTCGTGGGTTCGAATACTGGTCTCGGCCAGTATTAAATTGGGGGAAGTAATATATTTTTTTTTGGGTTGTTTTTTATGATTAAAAATTATGAAAAATTATGATTATTATTCTAAAAATATGTGGGCCTTATGAAAAATAATTTGGGAGTTAACAAAATAAAATAGAGTATATTTGTGAGAACAAATGTATAAATAGAACTATGGTTCTACATCTATATTTCGTGGAGTTTGTAATTCACAAAGGAACTTGAAATAAAGTGCTAGAATGGAAGTATAATAAAGAAAGAAATTATATGAAGTGAAGTGATGTGAATTATTCTCATTGGAGAATAGTATGACAATTATGAGTTGTGAATACTCATTTTGACTATATAACTAGTGATGTGATTTTAATGTAAAGATGATATTTGATGAAATACATAAGGAATAATTGAATTCTATGTATGTTTATGGACTCATGAATAATTTGAAATCATGAGATTGGAAAAGAGAAATGTTATTGAGTATGAAAAACTCAAACAGATAGATTATGAATTGAAATTGAAAATTAGAGTGTAGCCAAAACTCACACCGGCAAGTGAAAGTGATGAATAATTATGATTATTGAAATTGAAAAGACCAGGTTGGGTCATTGTGAAATGAAAGTAATGAGACCGGTAGTAGTGAGAGGGCTAACTCTAATAGATTGGTTTTGTTCATGATTTTATCAAATTTAAGGACTTAGTACATAGTGAAGAGGTGATGAAAGTGAGAGAAAAACACAAGTATGAGAGCTTCGAGTTTACGATGCGGGGATGAGCCACAGAATGCATGCTTGATGCGTCAAGACATGGTGTGGGCACTACTCAAAATGATCGGACCTTGGCGACGCTTGTGGGATGTTTGGTGACTGCAAGAGGATCGTGTGCCATGAAGGAGGCTGAATTGCCACAGAATGCATGCTTGATGAGTCAAGACTTGGCGTGGGATTCCCCTCCAGGTTTTCTGTTCACGAGCTTGTACTCATAGATCATCTATGATACTTACCGTAGTTACAGTAGTAGATTAAGTCATGACGAGGGATTGAACCCTACAAGATGAAGAACGATTAAGAGGCTTGCTCTCGGACCTATATAGTATGGGATGCATAGAATCCGAACAAGTGTGCATTAGTATCATGTAATATAAATAAATTGCATTAAGGACTAAGTGCACAATCACAACACGACATCAATAGGGTATTCCCTTAGTTTGATATGTGACAAGTTTGTGTTTGTTAAATATGGAAAATCAGTTATACTATTTCCGGCATAGAGAGGATGGCCGTGTATAATGTTCGTTGGTTGAATAAACTGACGTACCCACAGTTTGTATGCAGGGTAAATGACATGATAAAGGTTAAAGAAGCACAGATGCTTAGAGATTATTCAAATGTTGATTATTCAAATGTTGATGTACATTTATTTTAAATGTTGTAAATTTGCTTCCGCTGTAAAATGTAAAGTGTAAAGTTTCATGTAAACTCTGATGTAAAGTGAAAAGTTTTAAATTCCTTATAAAATTGTATGAATGAAGTGTAACGATCCTGTGGAATCTCGAATTCAATGTATTTTGGAATTCGGGGCGTTACACTATGTCGGAACATAGGACAGATGGGAGGGTCTTACTGATAAAGAACTTGCGGTTCGAATCCTGTTTGGAAAAGAGACCTTCCTCCAGCTCCTCCACCAGTTCGGACATAGGTTGGGCATTCCCTTGGGGAATCTTAAGAGTCTCGAGGGAGAGAACAGGACCCCCGGTGGAGGTCATGTAACACTTGCGTGCCAACTCTTGACTACCTCTTACTTCCCCTACTCCTGCCCCGGTGGGGAACTTCATTTTGAGGTGATAAGCCGACGGGACGGCCTCTAGAGTAACTAGGCCAGGTCGGCCTAGAATCACATTATAAGTAGCTGGGGCATCGATGACCATGAAGTCCATCGGCTCCGTACGGGTAGTAGGAGTTTTGCCAGCGGTTACGTCGAGGGTGATTACCCCTTCGATAGTCAGTGGCACTCCCGTGAACCCATGGAGCATGTAGCCGGTGGGCTTGAGCCTGTCGTGCGATAGCTTGAGTCCTCGGAAAGCCGCGGGGAAGAGAATGTTAACAGAGCTACCATTGTCGACCAGAATCCTCTCCACTTTGAAATTTGCCATATGGAGGTTGATGACTAGTGCGTCACAATGGGGGTTCGGACACCCTCGAGGTCTTCATATGAAAAAGTGACCGGTACTCCGAGGCCTTTGCAAAGGGGCATGCCATGTACTGAGTTGACCTTCCTGATGAAAGTCTTTCGAGAGGAGTTGGAGGTGCCTCCCATGGGGCCTCCATGAATGAGATGCAGAATGCATTCCTCTTCAAACTTGGGAGTCTCATTGCACCTTTCAGGACGCTTATTAGCCCCCCTGGGGGGAGGAGAAGGATCAGCTCGGTCCTTTCTCAAGAATTTAGACAACTGCCCCCTCTGAATGAGGGCCTCAATTTCATTCTTCAGGGCCAGACAATTATTGGTGTCGTGACCGTGATCCCGGTGGTATCGACACCACTTCTCTTTGTCCCTCTTCTTACCAGGGGTATTCATCTTCGAGGCAAGAGGCAGGACCCCTTCCTTCTCAACCTCCATGAGAATAGTGGAAATGTTAGCGTTAAGAGGGGTGAACTTCTCGAATCTGGGAGGTGGGCGGCGCTGACCCCCATTATCCTTCTGGAGCTTCTTAGCTCCCTCTTCTTCAGCTACCTTTCTCTTGTTCCCAGAGGAAGACCCCTCAAATATGGGGCGATGCTCAGCTTCCTCAGTCCGAATATACTTCTCGCTTCTGAGAAGGAGGTCGGAGAAGTTTTGCGGGGGCTTCTTGGCTAGGGAGGACCGAAGGCTTGAGTTGAGGACGTTTGACTGGAAGGCTGCAGCGGAGACCGATTGGTCGAGGGAAGCAATGGACCTGGCTTCCGCGGTGAACCTTTTTACATAATCTCTGAGCTTCTCACCCTTTTTTTGACTGAGGTAGAGTAACGAGATGCTGGTCTTCTCTGTACGGCGGCTACTCACGAAGTGGGTGACGAAGAGGGTTTCAAATTGTTCAAAGGAGAATATGGAGGATGAGGCGAGGCGAGAGTACCATTCCCGAGCCGGGCCCTTGAGAGTAGCTGGGAAGGTTTTGCACAGTAGGGCATCGGAAGCTTGGTGGATCAACATAAGGGTCTTGAAGCTCTCGATATGGTCCACGGGGTCTGACTCCCTGGAATAAGTCTCGAACTGCGGGGGCTTGAAGCCTATTGGAACTAGTGCCTCCATGATTGTTCGAGAGAAGGGAGGTCGGCTGGGACGGAGGGTCCTTCCTCTCAGCTCTTATTCCCTGTCTAGTTGGCCGAGGCATCTCTCCATCTCGTGGAGACGACGATAGACAGCGTCATCCCTTCGATGGTAGCCGAACGAGTCTCTGGACTCATCTTTGTAAGAAGGGGAGCGCGGTGTTCGGTGATGGTAGCTAGGGGAATGGCGAGGACTGCGGTGGCGGTTACTCGGAGCTTGAGGAGGGGTTAGGGACCGATGGCAAGAACTTTGGACCGGAGGAGGAGTGGGGACCCTCTGAGCATTGTTGTTGTCGGGTCGGAGGTTGAGGGCTTGCAAGATGGTTGCTTGGAATTGCTAAAATTTAGCACGGGTGATAGGTGCGTTATCATTCCTCAGGGGTTGTCGACTAGCGGGAGAACGAGGTCTTCTTCTATGGTGCTCAGAGGACTCTCTCCGTCCTCTGTGATATGGGGACATCTGATAGTCTCAGCGATGAGGAGATCGCTCATTTGGACGTTCTCGGCGGGAGGCTCCCTCACGGGCCCGCCTTTCATCCAAACGGTGGTGAAGGTCCTCTTCTTTCTACCGATTGATAAGGATATTGCGGAGTTCTTCGGAAGCTCGGGGGTTGTGAGATGCCATCGAATCAGTAGAGGGGTTGTGCATGGAGATGTGGTTACGATGAGGAGGTTGCTTCTGAGGATTGGGTCCTTGCGCCGACATTCTGGGGTCCGAGCGGAGCCTTTTGGGGTTGAAGGTTCTGAAGAGGAGGTTACTCCAGCTGTAGGGGCTGATCAGGCTGAGGTGGAAGTTGCCCCTGCTATTGGACGGTTTGGAGGGGGACCTCCTGTTGTGGTTGAGGAGGAGTGGGTCCACGATTGGACCCTCTGGAACTTAGTTTTTGGGGAGGAATGGCTGGAGGTGATCTGACCGATTGGAAGAGGGAGGATTGCTATTCGTGACTTCCCACAGACGGCGCCAATCTGTTACCGTTAAATCTGGTGTGGGGTCAAACAGATAGTATTTGTGGATTCTTAGGGAAACTGAATTGCAAACCTGGAACCTTTCCACCGGAGTTTGACCGTTGACTCCCGCCGTTCACTTGAAAAAAGTGCGATATACCGGGATTGATCCCGGCGACGCACCCTCCGATACTCAAGTTAGTAATCAGAAAAAAATTATGAATAAGCGTTAACTAGCAAAAGATTGATTACCTCTTAATGGAGGTGGATGGGGGGTATTTATAGCCGCCTTTGAGACCAGTTTAGGAATGAAATCCCCAATTCCTAGTGAAAAGACAGGGCGAATCAGGGCCGTTGATTAAATACAATTAGAAACCCTAATTCTATCCAGCTGGACTGGGTTTCTTGCGGGTTGGGACCCACACCCAGTTGAGGCAGATTCGTTCGTGGGTTATTAGGCCTTTGCAGAAAAGACCCAGAACCCATTTCAGACCCGTTTGTAGGTGAAATTACCATTTTACCCCCAAGCTTAAAGATTCGTGCTCGATTTGGACGGTTCCGATTTAACCCTATTTTTATCCATATCAACTATATTGAAAATATTCTCGGAATTCACAAGCATAGTTGTCAAAATAACACGTGTCGCATATTTCTAAGTTGCTTAGTCTCCATCTTGCTTGATTCTTTTTGTATATAATGTGTTTTTCTCCTTTATCGTAGACACTGAATTTTGTTCTTATTGCTATTTCGTAATTTATAATTATTTCTTTCAGACCTAAGGTTCATTGTGCTGATATTTCTTTAGGTCCTTTATCATTAGTTGGTCTTGATTTTTTTATAGTATTTCTATCTTCTTCCTTTAGTCCATTCCATCATTTTGCTACTACGTCTATAAAGGTGGCTTCTATAAATTTCTCAAATGTGTTTCCTGAAAGATTTTGCCTAAATCTTACTATTAGTGAGGCCTTTACCCATTCTTCTATTGTTCTATCTACGTCTTTTACGCAGTCTAGATCTAGCCATTCTCTATTTTCTGCTATTTCTTTTTCGTAGTGTTCTGCAGGTTCATATTTTGGGATTTCTTTTTCTTTGTCTCTTCCTAATTTATTATTTTTTGTATTTTGCCATTTCCATGGTAATTAATAAGATCTTTTGCTAGGTGGTGGCCTTAAGATTTCGTACATATCAATTTGAGTTTCTGTTGGTTTTATTATAATCTTTTCTTTATCTTGATCCATTTTTATTTCTTCATTCGTTATATCTAGGTTTTTTAAGGCTTCCTCTACTTCTATTGAATTGGGATTTGCCATTAAATCTTCTATTTATAAAATATTTATATTAAGTTTTGTTATGGCTTCTAACTCCTTCATACCTTCTTCCGTTATGCCCAAATCTTCCTCTGTGTCATTAGTTATATACCTACCTAATTCTTTTATGATATTATTTATGCTTTTTAAATCTTTTCTTATAATTCCTACAAAGTCAGGACCATTGCAATCTTCTTTTAACTCTTGTATGTTTATCATATAAATTTTTTGTCCTATATTTGGATTTAATACTACTGCTCCGTTGGCCATACTTAGCCTAATATTTTGTATGCTAGTAGGTATTGGTAATACCAACTTGCTTCTTCGTTTATGTAATCTAATACTTTGTATGCTATCTCTTTTTGTATTTCCTTGGGTAGTTTATTAGTTATTTTTCTTGTTATTAACAAATATTCTGATATTTCCCTATGAGCAATATGCTTTCTTTCTGTTAATCTTCTATCGGCGTATCTAATTTTAAATTTTGAAAGATTTTTAATCTTAATTTCTTTAGTTTCTGTGAAATATCCAATTTTTAAATAGGGTAGTGAGATATGTAAATTTTTAGTTTAGTGTTGTGTAAATATCTCCAAAGTTAGGGTCTTTCTTGAAAATTTTCTTCCAACTGTCCTACTTTTATATATTAATAGTTTGGAGGATGTCCTATATTTGCAAATACTTTCTAAAAAAATCTCTACTACTATAATGGGAGAAGGCCTTAGTGTAATTTGTCCTATCCCAACCCGTGCAACGCACGTTTAATTAAACTCTACAATATAAACCAATAAAATACGTACAGTACATGTTCAAATTTATTACCCTATCCCTATCTCTAAAAAAACCCAAAAAACCTAATCGCATCTGCCTGCTCCTCCCCGTCTCTTCAACTCCCTCTCACTCTCGCCGACAAATCGCATCTCCGCCGACGATCGTAGCACCACCTGCTCCTCCCCTCTCTCTCTCTTGCGCTGTCGACATGCAGCGCCACCACACCCTCTCTCTCTCCCCGCGCTGTCCACCTTCAGCGCCACCACCGAACTGCAGAGCTGCTGACTAACCACAGCGCCGTCTGCGATGTTCACCATCTCTCTCTCTCACCACGCCGACGACATGCACTGTGGCGCCTTTACATCTCCCATCTCATCCTCCGAAGGTAATCGATTTTCTTCTCTGATTTTCCTTTCATATATTTTCGTTGTTGTTTTTGTTGTTGGTGGTGGTGGTGGTGGTTTGACATTAATTTTATTGACAACCTCTTTAAAAATTTTATTGACAAATTTTATTGACAACCTCTTACTTTTCATTTTGATTTTTCCTCCTTGTTGGTGGTGTTAGAAACAAATACATATGCCAAATTTTGACATTAATTAAGATGGATTGAAGAACGCACTTGATACCTTCCAAATCAAATAAATACCTAAAAACTCCACCCAAAGTCCAGTGCAACAGTGTTCTAATTTGACCATTTGAGAATAGTTGGGTGAATTGGTTCATTTTCATGACAATTAATCAATAATGAGTAACTAACCCATTTATTTCCATTATGTCCTTCCAAAAGAAAATTGAAGACTGTATATCTCCGTGGTTGTACAAACAACTGATATGCTTTTACAGTTAGGATATCAAGTTGGTTGTCTGTTGTGTCGGAAGCCATCATAGATGCTGCTTATTTCGTTTGAAAGGTTCTGAATTTCTCCTTCTCCAACTTTGGTGGTAAGTTGTCTTCATCGTATTTTTTTGGCCCCATTTGTTTTGCTTGATTTCAAGAAAAGAAAATAGTTTGTTGATAGAATGATCATTTACAGCAGTGGATGCTTGCTATTTGTGTACAAGGTAAACAAAAGACATACTACTTTTGGGAATTTCAGATTAGTTCACTATTTTCTAAATCTCGGTTTACAATTTTGGTAAAAACATAATTCATTACAATTTTGGAATTTCAATATACTAAATATCCATCATTAATGGCTAGAGATGAATTAAATGCTGAATGTACATGAATTTTTGGGTAGTTCGTCAATGGGGATGTTTTTGTAACGCATGAAGGTTTGATTCAGTTCGTCAATGCTGAATGCTGAGAAATTCATTGCTTCCCTGCCTTTGTCGGAAAGCTCATCTACCACTTTGTCGGAACTTCCACTTTCAGCGAGTACACTGTGGTCCATGTCGGTTGCCTTGCCAAGGTCAATCCTTTGGCTCCTCTCGACAAAGTCCGTGTCCTTAGCCGTGGCATTTCCACTGGTAAAAAAAAATTATTCATTAATTCTAGCTATTAGATTCTCTATATATAGAGTTTTAAATTCACTTCTATATATATTCAAATTGGTGATTTATTCTCTTTTTAGGTCTTGGGGCTACGTACTTTAAATGTCGCAAAACCGACAAAGGGTTCGACTGTGGTTGTTTTCGGATTGGGGGCAGTAGGCCTTGCTGTGAGTGTTTATACCTTTTTGTCATTTTAATTAGTTTTTTTTAATACACCTTTTTTTTTGAAATTCTATGTTTGTTTGGGTTTTTTTGGATGAATAGGCTGCTGAAGGGGCAAGGATTGCTGGTGCTTCAAGGATTATTGATGTTGATCTCAACTCTGCCAGATTTGAAGAAGGTAAGATTGTTAACTCAATTCCTACAACTTCCAATTTAGTAATTAGTGCAGTGCAGTGCAGTGGCAGTGACAGTCAGTCTTAGTTTATCTTGAACTAGGTCCAAGCAATAGTTTCTATGGATTGAGAGTACGGTTGTCTTAAAAGGTGTTGTTAAGACAGATGCTGGGTGTCAAATTATTCTAAATCCATAATATAGTTGTATATATTGTAAATAAATATTTTACTGGATAGAAGGGGAGATCGCTTCTGGCAATTATAAATGAAGAATATGTCATTCAAGAGCACGAGACAACAAGAAAATGCGCACAACTGATATATGAATAATTTTTCACATGATAATCAGCATCTTCAAAATTCGATATACTAATATAAGAATGACTAACAAGAATTGGGCCAATTTGTAGTTTATCACTTCCTCTCAGATGTAGCTGGTACTGAAGTGTCTTGGGAAATGAAAATAACAAACTAATTGATCGCAACAGTGAGACATTACAAGAATTAGCCTTGAATTCTTTTGATGATTTTCTTTTTTACTTCTGGAAAGAAAGAAAGATTGCAAAATTGTAACGCCCTGAATCCCAAATGCACTGAATTCGAGATGTTCTACAGGATCTTTTCACTTTCTTCAGTACAATTTTACAAGGAATTTAAACTTTTCACTTTACATCAGAGTTTACATCATATTACACTTTTCATTTGCACAGCGGAAGTAAAAATATACAACATTTACATAAATGTACAACAACATGGTAAAATCTTTATGCATCCATTCCTCTTTAACATGTAATTTATCCTGCATACAAAACTGTGGGTACGTCAGTTTATTCAACCGATGATAATTATACATGGCCATCCTCTCTATGCTAGAAACAGTATAACGAATCTCATTTCTGAACAGATCATAAACTTGTTCACATAACAATTAAAGTAAGGGGGAAAATCTTAATGATGTCGTGTCGTGATCGTGCACTTAATCCTTAATGCAATTACTTAATTTACATGACACTAATGCGCACTTGTTCGGATTTTATGCATCCCATACTACATAGGTCCGAGGGCAAGCCTCTTAATCGTTCTTCATTTTTGTAGGGTTCAATCCCTCGCCATGACTTACTCTACTTCTGTAATTATAGTGAGTATCCTAGATGATCTATGAGTACAAGCACGTGCCCTGGACCCTGGAGGGGAACCCCACGCCATGTCTTGACTCATCAAGCATGCATTCTGTGGCAATTCAGCCTCCTCCCTGAACACGATCCTCTTGCAGTCACCAAACATCCCACAAGCGTGGCTAAAGTCTGATCATTCTGAGTTGTGCCCACGCCATGTCTTGACTCATCAAGCATGCATTCTGTGGCTCACACACCCGCACCGTAAACTCTAGTTCTCATACTTATGTTTTCTCTCACTTTCATCACATCTTCACTATGTACTAAAATCATTAGAATCATGAATAAAAATCAAAGCTCTAGAGTTAGCCTCTCCACCAAACCGGACTTATCATTCATTTCAATACATGACCAACCTTGGTCTTTCAATTCTCATTTCATTTCATTTCCACTGCCGGGGGAGACTTAGCTACTCTTTTGTTCAATTTCCAATTCACAATTTTCAATTTGAGCATTTCTAATTCATGAATTCATTTTTCATTGCCTCAGCATATCATGTTCTTAACTTTTATATTCATGTAATTCCCAATCCAAAACTATGATTCATCTCATGTAAATTTCTCAATTCAAACTATGATTCATTGCATATAAATTCATACAGCAATAGAAAGAGTTCATTAACACCAATCATAAAGTTCACAACTCTTAGCAGTAATCAAAATGAAATCTCAGACATATCAAAATCTACTCTGTACAGTCGACTTGGAAAAGACCAGTCGACTTATACAGTCAATACCAGTTCTTCATAAACACTCGGGAGAGTCGACTGCTACCCATGGCCAGTCGGCTGTTCCGCAGCTTTTCATGTTCAAAAAAATCATTCATATGACAGTCGACTGTTATCTCATCAGTCGTCTGTCCTGGGGGTTTTAACAGTACATTTCTATGTTCAGCTCAGTCGACTTGCTACTCGCATTAAGTCGACTGGACAGATTCATATTTCAATTTGAGGGATTATCTTTCTTACAGTTCTTACATGCACTTGCATCATGCTGCCAATTTACAGTCTACATACATTCATGTTCATAAACACAGAGTTTCTTACTGTTCAGTAACATCGCAACATGGAATTTCAAGTTACTAATATTGTCTTTTCTTCGAGGAAATGTTTTAAACATGCATTGCAGAGATGAAAATATAATCTCAAACCATTACACTAAAATAACACAATGGAAAGATACTTCATTTCATGAAACTACTGGATTATTCATAGTTTAAGCAAAGCATCGGTCGACTGTTCATATCACCAGTCGTCTGCACAGATCATTCTTAGTTTTGTTAATCATCACTAGTTCTTTTTCCACAGGCTCATGGCTCCTCATTCATGTATACCATGAAGAATATGAGTTTAGCCTTACTATTTCATTTTAATTGTACACATGTATGTCAACGAAAACCTTCTAACAAAATATGTAACGGATGTCTCGTACCAGTCGACTTATCCATCGACAGTCGACTATACCGACCCAATCTCAATTTTTCTAATATCACTAGTTTCTTTCCACATGTTCATGTCCTCTCAGTCATATGCGACATAGAAGATACAAACTTGGCATTTCTGTTTCATTTTAGTCCATACACATATACATCACGAAACTTTCTATCAAAATATGAGAATAGAGGTCTCGTACCAGTCGACTCATCCAAAAGACAGTCGACTGTACAGACCCAATTCATTCTTATTTACAGTGTCATTATTTCGCCATTTGTCCTTCATGATTATCATCATAAACATACTCAGGCAAATTCTAATATGTTGAATTTACTTTTCAGAAACATGGTAACAAATATCATAATTATGGTATAATTCCTACATTAGAAGTCCTGAGAAACACCCACCTTATTTGACGAAGTAATCGAATCCAGCAAAAGCTCCTTACTGCAGTGTATGACTCCTTGCTCCTTGCTCTTTGTTCCACACCGAAGCCTTCAGAAATGCTGCTCGGCCTCCACAGAAAAGCACACACCACTCTCTCACAAAATACCTCTCTTACAATATGATTCTAGTGTAAAAGAAATAATGAATGAGAGGGGGTATTTATACACAAATTTGAGTAGATGGAGGGCTAGGATTTAGTAGATAGTTATGGGATCAAGGGCTAGGATGGACTAGGGAGTTGTGAAAACTACCCACACCTCACATAACTACCCATGACTCACCCCCACTTCTCTACTTCAAGTCCGACCAAGATTAGTGCTCAATGCACGTGTATGTGAAATGCACGTGCATGCACAAATCACCCCTACAAGAACTTGTACATAAAATAATAAGTCTCTTTAAAAGAAATGTTACACATACAAGTTGTAGAAAATAATAAAAGATTAATTTCATGGGCTTAAAATTAATTGGGCCAAAATAGTTATTTTGTAGAAGTAAATAAGTAAATTAACACTTGGGCTTTGGTAAAAAAATGCTTTATAGGAAACAATATTCTTATTCATCATGTTGAAAATAATAGTCAACATATTACACATGCACACCATATATAAAAATAAATAATCTTTCATATATTTGAAAAATCAGGGTATTACAGAAATAATCTCAGAAGTGTTCCATATATCAGTGGGTATAAATTATAGTTTCCTATCAGCTTTGGAAATATAAGCATGAACAAACACAAATACATTTTCTTTACGCAAGGAACTTCTTTGTTTCTCACTCTAATCACCTACATGAAATGACGCACAACCTTCATCAAAATCTTGGTCTTTACTCAACGGTAGATCCTACAGACAAACATAAATCAGGCTTAGTCCATGTATAGTATATTGCATGATGCTTATCATATTTTGTAGCTGCACACCTACAGGGATAGGAATTGATTGAGCAGTGCTATCAATTACATCCTTAGATGAAGAAAGAAAGCCTTCCCCATCACCAATATGATGTCCAAAGATGGAGTCATCGTTACTACAAAACCATATTTGTTAAGATTGTAGCGTAAGTAAATGGAAAAACAGAAGAAATATTTCAATTCAAAGTAGCCATTATTACCTAAAAAGTGTCTCAATATCATCAAAATCACCAAAAGTAGACCAGTTACAGTCTAGAAAATTGCCATACCCTTTATCATTCAGGGTCATGTTCAATGCTGCATTTGTTCAATCTGACACGTTGGTGATGAATCGTGATGAAATTGATGTCGTATGGAATGCCAAGGACCAGTTCTCGAAGGACTTCAAAGCAGATGTAGGTGATTGTTTTTCTTATGTGGTAGTGAATCTCCCTAATATAATAATAGTTGAAAGTGTATTCATGCTTGAATCAGGTACTCTTTACAACAGATTATAATCATGTTAAATGTTTTACCATTTCTTTTCCTACTCGATATACAAATTCTTTTAATTTAATGACTAAGGTTGCGTTTGGTTTGTTGTTTTGAACACAGTTTCTGAAAACAGTTTTTTGAAAAGAGTTTTCTGAAAACAGTTTTCTGAAAATGAGAGTGTAAAAGCTGTTTGGTAATAATTTTTTATGAAAACTGTTTTTTGAAAATGAGAGTATAATGTATGTATAGGTTTGGTTGTATGTATATACTGTATACAGTATATATACTTTGATACATACATATTTTATACATATACATACATACTGATATATAATAATATAAAATATTTTATTATAATAAACATATTTAATAATATACATATATATAATAATATATAATAATTATGATAATGTATATGTAATAATAATATATTCAAATTTTATATTAAACAAATTATTATAATAATAATAAATTATATAATAAATTATATAATAATATATAATAGTAATATACAATAATAATAATATATATTATAATAATATTAGATTATTATAATAGTACATATAAAATAGTGTATATGAAATAATAGTATACATAAAATAGTATATATAAAATAATAATATAATATAATATATATATATAATAAAAATATAATATAATATATAAATAATAATAATATAATATAATAATAGTATATATAATAATATAATATAATAATAGTGTATATAAAATAGTATATATATAAAATAGTATATATAAAAATTATATATATAATAATAATATAATATAATAATAGTATATATAAAATAGTATATATAAAATAATAATATATTATAATAATATGAAATAATTTATTATAATAAACATATTTAATTATATACATATATATAATAACATATAATAATTATAATAATATATATGTAATAATATTCTATTATAATTATATATTAAACAATTTATTACAATAATAATAAACTATATAATAATATATATAATAATATATAATAGTAATATATAATAATAATAATATATATTATAATAATAATAGATTATTATAATAGTATATATAAAATAGTATATATGAAAAAATAATATATATTATAATAATAGTGTGTGTGTGTGTGTGTGTTCATGTATATATATATTATTGCTAACAGCCCAACAAAGCGACCAAAACAGTAACCAGCTAAGGAAGAAAGGAGGCGCTCTTGCCAGGCAATTAAGGAACAACACCATGCTGGCCCTCACCATAAGGTCGATCCAGCAAGAAAGAATCCACTGACTGCACAAGTCGCACTCCACCACGAGAGAGCACACCGCGACATGGTGGCGAGTGCCACGGACAGCAGCCGCTTAGAAGTGGACGTAGCTTGCCAGAGATGACAATGCCGCCCAAAGCAACAGCTAACCCATAGAATGATGAGCGAGAAGATGGAGCAGAAGGTGTGCAGAACCAGAACAAAAGGGGATGGCGGCGCGCCGCAAACAACAGACAGCCCCAAACGACCATCTTGTTTCCATTTTGGTAGTATATTTTTGCGGCATAAGCTAGTGTAACACCCTAGATTTTTAAATAATGTTTTTGAGATTAATCCATGAATTAAAATGATTTTTTGATGATTTAATAAATATTTTTCTGGAATTTATCTTTTTATATGTGCAAATCTTTTCTTGAAAAGTTCAAAGTCAAAAATTATTTTGGAGAAACATATTATTTATTAGTAGGTATTATTTATGAATTTTTTGAATTTTTCTGATATTTATTTGACCTATTTGCAAATATTACAAAAAGATGGGCTTTTGTGCAAAATTACCACTTGGAGTGAAAACTCCAGTTTTTTGGATTTTTGGGTTGAGCATGATGCCTAGTCAACTCAGAGAAATTTTTTTTACCTTTTTGTTTTAATAGATTTGATGTATTTCACAAATTTCTTAAAGAATGATCTTTTTGCAAAATTGCCACTTAGAGGTAAAATTTCCACTTAGAGGCAAAATTTCAAATTTATTTTCCTGGGTGTACAAACAGTGCTCGCCGGTATTAGGGTTGTTATTTTGTTTTTAAATTTGAATTGAATTAGTTTATCTAATTTCCAAGTATAAGGATTTATATATGTAAAGATATATTCAAAAGGGATATTTTACAAAACCTATTCAAAAACCGTAATAACCTGATTTCTGGCCTATTTGAAGGAGAGTGCAGTCGTTTCTTTGTTGTACTACACAAAGTGTTTTCTTTATTATTGATTTCTTGGAGTTTCGAAACGAGGATCTTGGTTTTCTTGCAAAATGAATGACTTTTCTTATTCTTTTTATCACTTCGGTTGATTCTTCAAAAATGTGAGTGACATATGTTTGATTTCATGCTGTTGTATGCCTGTTGTATGTGTAATGATTTGTCTATTAGAAAGCATGTTAGGAGTTTGTATGATGATATAATGAATTTTGATGGATGAATGAATAAAAATTTAATCTTTTCATGAAAAGTATGCTATTGATGATTAAAACCCTATATAGACTTGAGATTACTAAGAACCTAAAAGAGATCATGGGCATGTTTAGTTTTTTCATATGGTTACTGATTTGAACATGTATGTTGAGATTATATGATGAAGATGCACAAACTCGAATAAAAATGAGTTCTTTACTGTTGAACATACATACATACACATTGCTTGGTAGTTTTGATGAATGAAATTTGATGAATGGTTATTGTAATTGCATATTAATCATGGGTATGTTGCTTCCTTCCATGTACTTGCTGCTTTGATTGATTATAAGGAGTGGTAGGACCCATAATGCTCAAACTTGAAGAACTTTCACTATGTGTATATCATATATGCTCTGTTTTGGGTTCTTGACGAAGTTAAACTTGATTAATGCATGTTGTAACTGCACACATTCATGGGCAATTGATGTGAGGGGTTTAATGAGCTATAAGAAGGGTTTTTGGATCAACAGAGATCAAGTTTTGAATATGGTGAAGAGGGAAAATCTCCGGTCTGTTGTGTGTATGGCCAAAAATTGAGTTTTTGTAATTTTTCTGAAGTTTTCAATTGGATCTTGATTGTTTTGATAATGAGTTTGATTTGAACATTATACTACTCCTATTTGATGAATTTTTAATGCCATAACTGATACTTGAATACTTTTATGAACATATATATATATATATATATATGTGTGTGTGTGTGTGTGTGTGTGTGTGTGTGTGTGTGTGTGTGTGTGTGTGTGTGTTTTGAAGGGTTTTGTGGAAAATTACTCTTTTGTAATTTTGATGAGATTTTGATTAGTTTTATAAACTCCTGTATGTTATACAAGTTGTATTTGATCATCTCAGGAAATTTTATTTTGCAAATTCATGATTTTACAAGAGTTATAGAAGTATCAGTAAAAATGTGCATAAATTTCAAAGCTGTCAAATTTCGTATATGACAGTCGACCGCTTCACAAATACACTGAAGTCGACAGTCGACTGTCAATTCTCTGGTTTTTTTTTTTTGGAATTTTCATTTGACATTCGGCCGTCACTTTTTGTACTGGTTTTGACGATGGACCGTCAGTGTTTTGTTGGCTGTTTTGTTGAGTTTTTTTCCTTTCTCTTGAACGATTATTTCTTCGAACTTATGGATTATTGATCTACTATTTTAGATGATATTTTTGCTACAGATTTCAGTATTTTACAGAGAGTTATATTTTAATTATAATAGAATTTAAATTGAATTTCTATGACCTTATTAAATGAAATACATACGGTTTTTGAAGAAATTGGTGTTTTATAGTTTTCTACGACTTCAAATTATGATTCTCAATTATTTAATGGATTTTATACTTTATTTCAGTTTTGGAAATTTGTGAGTATATTAAATGAATTTGTTTTTATTGATTAAAGAAGTTTTCTTGACATAAATATTTTTGACTGAGAGGTGTATTGAAAGTTTTTGTGTTGATATTCGATTTTTGAGTCTCTAGGACTTGAGTGGGATTCCTGTGAACCGGAAAATGAGATTTTGTGGATTTTTAACCAGTTGGGGTTATTGGGGTTGTTGTTGTGGAATTAAGTTCGGCAGGATACACTAAGTCTAGAGAGGGGGAATTTGTGTTTTGATAATAATCAACTTAAGGACAGACACTAATGGAGATGTGATGGAACTTGGGAAATGTGAGAATATGCTCTTGGGGTCCAGTCCAACGGATGCGTTCCAGGACTATGTGTGTTCTGTCTCGAGAGGACTATTTAGTATGTTCTCGTGTCGAGGGTCTGCAGTGCCTATTCACGAAACATACAGGTACATTCCCGTATCTAGGGCCGACAGGTCTATTCACGGGATGTGCCTGTGTACTTGCACATTGAGGGGCGGAGGTGGGGTACACGGCAGGGAGGTGATTCTCCAGTTTTTTTGAGCTAATCTAACATGATGCTTTAGCATTTGGATTTGGATACATGTGGTAGAATGATAATGTGGCTTATATAAATTGTAAAAGATTGTGTTATAAAAGAAAGAATTGTAACTCAAGATGTTTAATTTTCTGCTATTCTATGTAAAGAATTGTTGTAATAAAAGTTGAAAAATTTATCTGTGTTTTGTCTATGTTTACTATTACATTGAGGTTGATGCTGGAAATTGTGCCACGTATTTCTGAGATATTATATTGAAAATTCGGAGCGCTACAGAGATTGGTATCAGAGCATGCTTCAATAGTAATGATAAACATAGTATAAAAATAAACCTAGGTGTGGACACTAGAGCGTAAGCATCTAGGTATGGACATTAGAGTGTAAGTATCACATAGAGTTAAAACAAGATGTTTTGGTTTGGGATTTTGCCATGTGGTATTGATGTGAATATGAATTGTGTTGTGATGCTCTAACTTTTCTCTCATTTTGCAGTATTCAGTATAATGGCAGGACCCAGGACTAATAATGGTGGAAATGGTGATGGGGCTGAAGGTTCCCATGGGGCTGGATTTGATCTTGAGACTAAGATTGCCAAGGTGTATCAGAACACATTCATGGCAGCAACATGTCACAGAATCAGAATTAGAATCAAGGGGCTGGGCTAGTGTTTGTGAATGCTGATCCAATTAAGCAGGTTGAGTCATTCAAGCGGATGAAGCCGCCTGTTTTTTAGGGGAAAGAAACTAGCCAACTGGCTACGCCAGACCAAGGTCAAAAGCAGCCTATGTCTGCTTATCTTCCTTCTTGCTGGTAGCGAATCTTCGCCGACGAAGTCTTCTTCCCGTTCTTGACAGCCTATTGATTGGTATGGATCTGATCCAAATGAGGCTGATGATTGGATTAGGCAGATGGAGATGGTCTTCGAAGTCTTTGAAACTCCAGCAGTCAATAAGGTGAAATTGGCTACCATGCAGTTAGAGAAGGACGCTGGCGTCTGGTGGCAGTCATTGAAAAGGACTTTTGGAGATCAACCGGTGACTTGGGAGGCTTTTCTGGATGAGTTCAGGGATCGTTTCTTTCCTCTAGATATACAGAAGAGGGAGGCAACGGAACTCTTAAATTTGCAGTAAGGTAGCATGACAGTGCACGAATATGAGACTAAGTTCGCCCAGCTGTCAAGGTATGTGCCGGAGCTGGTTGTTGATGAGGCGAAGAAGGCCAAAAAATTCGAGTAGGGCTTGTTTGAGGTCGCGGATGATACCGTCGGGCATTAGAAGGTTTGATAAGATGGTCAGGAGAGCAGCTATGACAGAAGAAGATATGGATCAGTTTCAGAAGAAGCAGGAGACCTGGAACAGAAACAAGAGGCTAGCAACTAGTCAGAGTGGAAAGAAGTTCCCAGTGAAGTAGGGCAGGTTCAGTAGGCCAGAGCAGAAGGCACCTGCTTTTCAAGGCATGACTTGTTTCAACTGTGGAGAGATAGGTCACTATCAGTCAGCATGCACCAAGCCTCGGAAGGTGCGGGTTTGTTATCAGTGTGGTCGCAAAAGGCATATCAGACCAGATTGTCCGCAGTTGAAGAAGGAAGGTGCAGGCAGAGGCAAATTTCATAGGTATGGGCGAGTGTTCGCATTAACTGAGGAGGATGCGGGTAACTGAGAGGATGTGATCCAGGGTATGCATGAATTTTAAATTTTATTTGATGTATTAAGTAAAACTTTGTTTGAGAATAAAATTGGAGATTTGAGTATCATTCTTCATGTAACAGGATTTGTTTTGGTTAATGAAATAAAAGCAAAAGTTTTATTTGATACTGGTTCTTCACATACATTTGTGTCGCTCAATTTTGCTAAAGCTTTAGGTGTGGAACCTAAGGTATTTCCAGGCAGAGTCTTGGCGGTGGCATCATCATCAGGAGAAGAATTGATCACCGATCGATATTAGGAGGGCTGTGATATTGAGATTGGCAGGAGGTTATTTGGCATTGATCTCATTGAGTTGCAAGTCATGGGTGTGGATATGATTGTGAGCATTGATTGGATGGAAATATACGATGCCACAATTGAATGCAAAGAGAAATAGGTGTTAGTGAAAGCACCAGGAGGTCCCACCGTGACTTTTCAGGGGAAGAAGAAGGACCCGAAAGTGATTGCTATGGTATCAAAGTTGATGATTCCAGATGAAGTCAGAGGCATTCCAGTTGTCAGAGATTTTCCTACGGTATTCTTGAAAGATTTGCCGGTATTGCCGCCGCAGCGAGATGTTGAGTTATGTATTAATGTTCAGCCCGGGAGTGCTCCAATTTCTAAGGCTCCTTACAGGATGGCACCTGTAGAGCAAGATGAAGTTAAGAAGCAGATTGAGGAATTGCTGAGTAAGGGATTTATCAGGCCGATTTCTTCACCGTGGGAAGCACCAGTATTGTTAATCAGGAAGAAGGATGGGTCGATGAAGATGTGTATTGACTATCGGGAGTTGAATAGGGTGATTATTCAGAACAAGTATCCGCTTCCACGGATTGATGATCTGTTTGTCAGGCTTCGAGGATCAGCTGTGTTTTTGAAGATTGATCTGCAATCAGGGTATCATCATGTTCGAGTCAAGGAGGAAGATGTGAGTAAAACAGCTTTCAAGACTCATCATAGACTCTATGAGTTTTTGGTAATATCATTCGGAGTGACGAATGCGCTGACAGTATTCATGGATATGATGAATCGGATTTTGCGGCCATTTATTGATTCCATCATGGTGGTTTTCATTGATGATATTTTGGTGTATTCGAAGTCGGAGAAAGAGCATTCTATGCACTTGGCAGAGGTATTGAAGAAGTTACAGGAGCATAACTTGTATGCCAAGTTGTCGAAGTGTGAGTTTTGGAAATTTGAGGTAGCTTTGCTTGGTCATATCATTTCTAAGGAGGGAGTGGCCACTGATACTCAGAAGGTTGAAGCAGTGAAGGATTGGCCCAGGCCAATGACAGTGAAGGAAGTCAGAAGTTTCTTGAATTTGGATGGTTACTACAGGAGATTCATTCAGGGCTATGCACAGATTGCAGTTCCTTTGACAGGGTTAACTCTGAAGAATGTGGCATTCACATGGACTGATAAGTGTGAGGCGAGTTTCCTTGAGCTAAAGGAGATGTTGGAAACTGTGCCTATCTTAGCTTTGCCACAAGCTGGGAAGGATTATGATATCTTCAGTGATGCATCTCTCAAAGGTTTGAGGTGTGTCTTGATGCAGGAAGGGTAGGTTATTGCAAATGGTTCGAGACAGTTGTGTCCGCATGAGAAGAACTATCCGATGCATGATCTGAAGTTAGCAGCTATTATCTTTGCCTTGAAGCAGTAGAGGCATTTATATATGGAGAGAAGGTCAACATGTATACAGACCACAAAAGCCTGAAGTACATTTATCAGCAGAAGGATCTAAATCTTCGGTAGAGAAGGTGGTTGGAAGTGTTGGAAGACATTCGTCCTGAGATCAAGTATCATCCAAGCAAGGCGAATGTGGTGGCTGATGGACTTAGTCGGAAGAGCAGTTTATCGAGTTTGATCACCACTCAGAGGGAGTTGGCAGCAGAGTTTGATCAAGCAGGTATCGAGGTGGTACTGCAGGGTTTGGGAGCATCTTTAGCTCAGTTGAGGCTGCAACCTTCTTTGAGAAAGCAGATTGTGGAAGGTCAAAAATCAGATGCAGAGATTCAGAGGATGTTGCAGCATGTTTCCGAAGGCAAGTTAGTAGAGTTCCGTGTCCAAGATGGAGTTCTATGGATGGGTCAGAGGTTGTGTGTTCCGGAGAATGCAGATCTGAGAGAGAGTATCTTGCAGGAGGCACACTACTTTGTTGTCAGTACATCCTGGAGGCACAAAGATGTACAAGGACATCAAACAGCACTTTTGGTGGTCTGGTATGAAGAGGAATGTAGCAAACTTTGTGGCAAGGTGTCTGACTTGTCAGCAGATCAAAGCAGAGAATCAGAGAGCTGAAGGTTTGTTACAGCCTTTGCCTATTCCGGAGTGGAAATGTAATATCCTGGACGGATATTATATTTATATAATTATTATTTTATTATTATTTTATTTTTATTGAAATATTTTGGTGGATATCACCCGGTTTGTTACTAAACAGTATCTATACGTATAAACTAGTCAATATATGACTGTTTTGTATCAAATTAGTACTGAAATCTTCCAAGCCGGTAATAAAATTATTTTCTTAGAATTAAATATTTTTTGTATAAATTGTCAAATAAAAATTATCTGTGTAATCAGATTTACGAACGTAGTTGAATTGTATCGATTTCGTACATTTTTACCAAATCATGTAGTATGTGATTTGGGAAAAATATCTTTTACTTTGATCCATCATGATGAGATGGAGGGTAGGATTTGATTTTGGGTGTTGATTGCAAATTTAATTGGGTTTGATTGCAATTTTAATTTGCAAATAAAATATTTAATTGGTAACCCACAAAAATGGAGACACTTGGCACTCTCTCCACCACATCTCTCTCTCCTATATCATGCCCCCCCCCCCCCCTCCCATTTCATTTTGTGTGTTTCCAATCCCCTGCTCATCTCATTCTCCATCCATCTCCTTCTCTACTTCTTCTACTACTTGTTTTGTTTAGAAAAAAAATTGAGAAAGAAAGGAAAAGAAAGAGAGATTAAATCAAAAGAAAAGAGAAAAAGGGGTTTTTCATGGGTTTCATTTTCATGGAGTTCTTGAGTTCTTAAGGAGCAAGAACAAGGAGCAAGGTGGAGAAGCAAGTTCTTCCTACACTTTTCAAAGGTGAGGGTTTCTCATTCTCATGGTTGTTTTACTTATTATTAGGTTATTGTTCTTGTATGTTGTTGTATTAAGCTAATTTTATGTGCATATGAAGATTGAAGTGATTATACACAAAACTCTAGAATAAAGATTCGGTTTTTGCCATTCTAGGGTTGATTTTAATTAACCATGTTAAAAGAAGAATTTTGACCTGAAATTTATGTGGGAGGTTCTCCTAGGTGTAAGTAGCATGCTGTAATTTTTGGGGATTTTTCAGAGTTGGTTTGATGGGTGAAACGAGCCGTTTCCCCAAAATAGCGAGCTTAGAGCAAAAACAGAAACTGTGTTTTTCGGGTTAAGTATCGCAGTAGGTTCAAGAGGCTTTTACTTGGGTTTTCTGGCGGAATTAGAGGTAGAGACGCTGTAAAGAAGTTGTAGTAGACATTCTCCCCTTTCTGAATTGACATCTCGGGTTAAATTCCGATGAGAGACGCAAAAGTTATGACCATTACAAAAACTGCAACTAGCTGTTCGGCTGAAAGTTGCTATTTTGGTTGCTTGATACTTTTGAGCCTTTTACGGGATAAATCTGAGGTTCGGACCAACTAGGGAGTTATAGTAGAGGCTCTCCCCTTTCAGAATTGACCTCTCGGGTTAAATTCCGATAAGCGGGGTAGGAATTCTGGCCCTTGCAAAACACAGCAACTAGCTGTCTGACGATATGCTTACTGTTTCACTTCTTTGTAGTTTTTGAGTATTTTACTGGTAGAATCTGAGGTTCGGACCAACTAGGGAGTTATAGTAGAGTCTCTCCCCTTTCCGAATTGACCTCTCAGGTTAAATTCCGATAAGCGGAATAAGAGTTATGGTCTTGGGAAGGTACAGCAACTAGTTGTCTTGACTGGAACTTGCTGTTTTGTTTCTTTGATGTTTTAGGGTGTCTTAATGGTTGAATCTGAGGTTTGTTCCAACTAGAGAGTTGTAGTAGACACCTTCCCCTTTCCGAATTGGCCTATCGAGCTAGATTCCGATAAGCGGAGTGGGAGTTATGGTATTTGAAAGATGCAGCCGCCAGCTCGACGATTTGAGATGGGGCGTATGTAGTATGGGCTGCATACTATTCTGGAGACTTTAAAAGCTGTTCTGAAAGAGAGAGTTTAAAAGCTGTTCGGTTATATTTCTAGCTGAAAACTATTATCTGAAAGCTGTTTTTCTGAAAGAGAGAGTTTCAAAGCTGTTCGGTTATATTTCTAGCTGAAAACTGTTATCTGAAAGCTGTTTTTCTGAAAGAGAGAGTTTCAAAGCTGTTCGGTTATATTTCTAGCTGAAAACTGTTATCTGAAAGCTGTTTTTCTGAAAGAGAGAGTTTAAAAGCTGTTCGGTTATATTTCTAGCTGAAAACTGTTATCTGAAAGCTGTTTTTCTGAAAGAGAGAGTTTAAAAGCTGTTCGGTTATATTTCTAGCTGAAAACTGTTATCTGAAAGCTGTTTTTCTGAAAGAGAGAGTTTAAAAGCTGTTCGGTTATATTTCTAGCTGAAAACTGTTCTCTGAAAGCTGTTTTTCTGAAAGAGAGAGTTTAAAAGCTGTTCGGTTATATTTCTAGCTGAAAACTGTTATCTGAAAGCTGTTTTTCTGAAAGAGAGAGTTTAAAAGCTGTTCGGTTATATTTCTAGCTGAAAACTGTTATCTGAAAGCTGTTTTTCTGAAAGAGAGAGTTTAAAAGCTGTTCGGTTATATTTCTAGCTGAAAACTGTTATCTGAAAGCTGTTTTTCTGAAAAAGAGAGTTTAAAAGCTGTTCGGTTATATTTCTAGCTGAAAACTGTTATCTGAAAGCTGTTCTAGCTGAAAACTGTTATCTGAAAGCTGTTTGTAGCTGAAAACTGTTTTCTGAATTAGAGAGTGTAAAATGCGACTAAAAATTGTTCAGATAACCAAATGTTGTGTTGGTATTGTAGGAAGAACCACGTAATCCAGTGCTATGCCAAGTCAATATACTGCAGTATCTTGAATGTATTCAGAGAAAACAATATTAGACGTCTATGGCAGTAAACCTCACCCCATTTGCATACCAACGAGGAACGCATTTTACATTAACAAACATATGAAGATGATGCAGGTAATGTTTAGTACATCATCAGATTGAATTAACTTCTATCAAGCAGTGAAAATACAGAAAAATACCAGGATAGCTTTTGTGAGCATACATAAAAATTTGAACACTTCCAAGCTGATCAGACCTTTTCAAAGCTCAGAGCATACATAAAAATGAACCAGGATATATTTGATTCAGGTCTTAATAGCAAACAAAATACAGCAATACAGCAGTAATAGGGAGAACCTTCACAGAAAGCATACATAAAATTTATTCAGCATACATTTGATTCAGGTCTTAGTAGCATACAAAAATCCATATCAGAGATGGGCATACAGGAATACAGCAATACAGTAAGCATACATCAATACAGTTGTATTTCCTTGTATTGTAAATAATGGTATATATATCAATAGATGTCAGTATATTGACAAGTATGAAGCCAACCGCAGCTTCCTTGTTATGGAAATGCTTCAAGATGGTGTCCATTATTTGATCAGCATGCGAACACAACTTCGAATAAAATTCAGCAGATGTTGAATGGGCCCATGTTTTGAATTCCCTCTATTAAGCACCTAAATTTATTGAATTGCCTCTCTTCTTCAGCATGCTCCTGCACAAATGACACCTCCCCATCTACTGTTGGAAATATGACTTGATCCTCCGCAATACTACATGGCACCAAATAAATTAATTTCAAAGAAAACAGTAACTAGGTAGGCATTAGATCTATACCCACATTTCTCACCTAGTTGTTTCCAACAAAAAAAGCAGAACAATCCACTTTTTATTTTTATTTTCCTAAAATTAGATTCACCAATTCAAAAGATCTAGATAAACAGATGATTGAAGGAAAAGTCATATATATTATTCATGTAACTTTGTAAGTTTAATTACAATGCAGAATGTAATCTCTCGTGGTCTACTATAAAAGTATATACCTTATAATCTGCACCACACCCTAATGTACTGATCTACAGTTTTATTTTTTCTGAACCAAACATCTCATTGATCTGGTGCAGAAACCAGTGTCTACATAAGTGACACTCATCAGAGAGAAAGAAGCTAGCGAATATAAACTAGTGCAAGTTAGTCCTACGACAGCCTCATGTGCAACATGCTGCTCTAAAAGATTGGAAGGAGGAATCAATATGATTTTTTTAAATGTATGAAATACATATAGAGAAGAAAAATACCTGTGAAAGATGCAAACCTCAGTAATAAATTGCATTTTAGTCTCTCATTAAATGCAGACAAATCTGACAAATCTCCAGAAACTTGTATCTTCCTTGCCTCCTGTGCAATATCATTCAACTCATTTTAATAGCACTGTGCCAATACAATATCTCATTTATTGGATGTGTTCCAGTAAAATCAATAGTACTGCTATCTGATTCCATATGTTTCCTCTTCCCAATTATTGAATGTTCTGCACATACCTGCTTCTGAGATTGACTGTCAAACTGCCCCGGACCCAAACTGGGATAATTCTGTATACCTGCTATAGGCGTGCCTTTTCCTTCCATCCAGGTACATATGACCTTCGATAAGGAAAAGAGACTCAAGGTAAATTTTTTAAAGAAAGAAATCAAAACAATTTCTTTCATAAACAAAATTACTTGTTGAAGAAGCTTTTCTTCAGGAACTATCTTGCACAAACATATTTTCATATCGTGACGTTCGTGAGGTGAAATGCAAGATGAAAGCCAAGGAAGGAACTCTGTCATCATATTCACCGGGATGCTACACAAAAACTGCCAAACCCGGCTAGCTTGCTCTTCAAATGAAAATTTTTCAATAAGCAAAGGGAAGACCTGAACCAATAACTAACAGTGAGGGGGAACTAATTCATCTACTGATAGAAACAAACATAGTTGGGAGATGGTGACATCTACAAGAACCTGATGAATGTATGCCAAATTTTAGGATTTCTATTACAAATGCTTTTTGTGTGTTATACTGCTAGGAAGAACTTGCAACTGAAGAACCTAGCAAAAGTAACATTGTAAATCATATATTTATGCATCCTGGAGTCATATATCAAATAATTCATTCATGTGAAGAAGAAACATTTAATCTCGAAAAGATTTGAGGGTCAGTTGAAACAAAACAGATGAGGAAGGCTAGTACTCTCAAGACAAATGAGGAATAGCATCCACTTCCAACACCTTTACTCTTACCAAAACTACTATACGCCCCCGAACGTCCGTAACTATCCCTCGGGTGGCCTATAGAGCCATTACCACTAACCTTCCTCCGAGAAGAGGATGATGACGATGATGCCCAGGAAGTATCATGATCAGAAAAACTCAAAAATCTGTTTCTGGACAAATTCCCATTACTGTGTTCATCTGTTATCAATCAAATATCGACGTGTCAAGTCAATGTAAAATGAAGCCATCCAGTAAAATAGCTCCCATCCAGTAAAGTAGCTCAGACCAAAAAAAAGCAATACCTTACAAAACTAGCTCAGACCAAAAAATAGCTCCCATCCAGTAAATTGCAGGTTTAATGATGAACTCAGACCAAAAAAAAAAAACTGATGGTTAACATTGGCATAAGAACTTAATCTAGCTAATCTGAAACAGAACTAAATCAACAAGGTGAGTATTAACATTGGAGGAGAACTTACAATCCTTTCAAAAGCAATACCATCTTCATCACTTCGTGGAAACCCATCAACAGCACCTGATGGTTCCCACTGGACTCAATTGCTTTGAGGATCAAGCTAACCGTCACTGCTGAGGGAACAATCCTTCCTGCTTTTATGGTCTCACGGATCATATCTCAGTATTCCAATATTCCAACAGCTAATTAGTGCCATAATGCATACATTTATATACTCCAATATAAGAAAAGGAAATGAATAAATAGACCAGAATCACCATATACCCATTCTCACTATTTGATAAAATTTCCATCCTCAACAAATCACCAGCACTTAGGTGTGTAAATCCAAATACATCTGCTATTTTCACACATTGTGTTCCTTTCCCACAACCAGGACCACCTGTATCAAGTAAGCTTCGGCAAAATCTTGAATTCTTAAAATGCAAATAGATGTTGTCTCAAAGATATGTAAATGGATGAGCAGAAGAGGAAAAATAAAGCTCAATTAGGATTAATTCATCACAAGTAACTCCTACAAATCATTAAATAAATGATTCGTAGTGTGCAACTTCAGAAACATAATCCATCTCATCATCACTTAAAACCAACGAGGAAAAATAAAGCTCAGTTAGGATTAATTCATCACAAGTAACTCCTGCAAATCACTAAATAAATGATTCATAGTGTGCAACTTCAGACACATAATCCATCTCATCATCACTTAAAACCAACGAGGGAAAATAAAGCTCAGTTAGGATTAATTCATCACAAGTAACTCCTACAAATCATTAAATAAATGATTCATAGTATGCAACTTCAGAAACACAATCCATCTCATCATCACTTAAAACCAATGAGAAAAAATAAAGCTCAGTTAGGATTAATTCATCACAAGTCACTCCTGCAAATCACTAAATAAATGATTCATAGTACTTAACTTCAGAAACATAATCCAAATGCATCATCACTTAAAACCAACGAGGAAAAATAAAGCTCAGTTAGGATTAATTCATCACAAGTCACTCCTACAATTCATTAAATAAATGATTCATAGTGTGCAACTTCAGAAACATATTCCAAATGCATCATCACTTAAAACCAACGAGGAATAATAATGTGCAACCCCTGTACATCATTGAATTAATTAGTAAAGACAACATCTCAAAAATTAAAAAAAAAAAATGAAAGTAACATATGCTTCTGAAATTTATAATAGTAATGATACAATGATACAAACATATCCAAATGACATCAATGCCTCGCATTCCACATAGCCACAGCAATTTGATCCCTTTTTCTACCCATACGGTTCAATGTGGAAGCAGACATATCCAATCCCTGAGATGTTGATGGGATTTCGTTATTTTGTGGATGATGACCTAATTCATCATCCGCTCCTTCGACAAAAAAGGTATCATCTTTGCTATGTCTTCCTATGAAGTTGTGTACGGCACAACAAGCAATTACCATATCCACCTGTTTTGTTGGAGTGTAGTTAGACATAGATTTGAAAATAGGAAACCTTTTCTTGAGGACTCCAAAAGTTCTTTCAATGACATTTCGTAGCCTTGCATGTTGCTTGTTAAAAAGTTGCTTATGGCCAGTCGGCGCATTATTGGCCCCTTGGAAGTCTTGTGCATGATAAGGCTCGCCTCGGTATGGTGCTAAAAAACCTGGCATATTGGGATAACCACAGTCTACTAAATAATATCTATCATTTGCCGGGATTTGAAGCAATCCTTGTGATATTGCTGTTTGAATTACACGGGAGTCATTGGCACTTCCTTCCCATCCCGCATAAACGAACGTGAACATCATTTCAAAATCACAAATGGCTAGGACATTTTGTGTTATGTTACCCTTCCGTGACCGACAAGTATTGTGTTGGCCAGCAGGTGCCCAAGCATCCACTAATGTCCCATCAACAGCACCTAATGCTCCCTACATTGTTCAGTTTGAAAACCATATGTTATCTTTTCCATTCAAATATAATAGAACACAATGTACGTCCATGGTCATGTGGATACGACGCTTCATTGGAACGATTCAATATAGTAAAAATCATTTATTAAAGATTACAACAAAATTTATATCGATGTTTATTCTAAAGCGTACCTTAAACCATGGGAAAAAATCTTCGGAACTCGTAATCCTTTCATGTATATCTATCGGATCTGGTGGAGTAATAAGAACTATCGCTGCAGTGGCCAAACCTTTCAACACTTTGGCAAAATGTTTGTTAATTGTGTATGTCGAATGAGGAAATCGATCAGCTGCCTGTCTTTGTCTGTTGCTATGGCCGACGATGAACAAAAAGATGGCGACACTTTCTTCAAAAGAAACACGTCTACGTCGGGATGACGACTCCGTATCCTCGAGTTTCCATCCTTCAAAAATTGACACAGAGACATAAAACAGGCTTGATTCATACGAAACATGCGATGGAACTTATACGGAGGACCATTTAACAATTCTGTCAAATACTCTTGCCCTGATAGAGTGGGAGTGGAATATGGTTCTCTATCAAAGGAGGAAAGCCACTCGATTGTATCCAAGTCTTCCAAGTCTTCAAGGTCAGCCATGTCATCGTCCACCGACCTGTCCATCACTATGTTGCGTCGGTGCAGTTAGTACTTAACTGTGAAAAATTAGAATTCATTTCCAAATATTGTGTTGTTTTTTGTAAAGCCTACATTGAAATATGATTTTATCCAATTAAAAAAAAGTAGAGAGAAACCAAATACATAAACATCGTCAAATAGTTCTCCATGGACAACCATAAACATAACCGCAAATGTAAACAAGAATTAAACATACTCATTACAGGACATAGAAATAATTCGTAGGGCGCTCATAATATCTAAAAAACCCTCTATAGTCTCACAAGCTGTCAATGAACCAATACCTAAACTCCTCGCTCATCCCAACAAAACCCTCACGACCCTCTCGGTTGTTTAAAAAATGATGGTATGCCTTAACCATCTGTTGGGGTTGGACCCCAGTCATTGAATTCAATATTCTCATGGCCTCGCTCATGGAGTAAGGGTCATCGGAAGTAGAGGGTGGAGCTTGTTGGTGGGGTTGAGTTGATTGGGCTTGGCTGTCTGCTAGGATATCGTAGTATCGTTGTCTTGAGCGGGCTGCATCCGCGACACAACTCATAGCATCGTCCTTACCAGACGTCTTCGTGCTTTTAGTTGCTCGCCCACTTGAATTGGCAGATCTCCTTTTTTCGAGACCTCTCACCTCCCCGTGCTCCATCGCCTTCATCATCTGATAGTACATATGGTACATGTTGTTGGGCGAACTCTTCATCGATCCTACGAGCCTCATCGTCATCTAGGGGCATTTGTGTTGAAGCCCTAGCAAGTGAGCCTGAAGCCATGCTGTTTTTAAAAATTTTCGTTAAGGCATCAAAATTGGCCAATCCTTCCTCATCAAAACCTTTGGCCTTCGGGTGCGCCTACCAAAAAAGTATTGAGTTACAACTGTGATAAACAAGTAAATTAATCTTACGTTTAAGTATAACTATATGTTAATCACATAGTATAATAGGTTCATGATGAAGTATATGAACCTTGACATAAGCATCCCACACTACTGGCTCGCAGGTAACAGTTCCGATTTCCTCATTCCAACCTAACCCACTCTGCGACTTCACATCCCGAAAGGCCCTCCATTGCTGTCGGAGCCTGTTGTATTTGCCATGTAGTTGGGTGAGTGTATACTTTCGATTCGTAAGGGCGTACACATCATGCTGAATTTTTTTCCAAGTTCTATTATCGAATGTGGTACTTTTTAAAGGGCTACGGTCTACCGCTGCCTCCATCATATCAACAAATGCCTTTTCATGGGATGGCGGCCATAGACTTAGATCAAAATCAGATTCCATCTCGATCTGTTTTCCCCTACTAGTCATCTATTTTATAAATATCAACGGTATCAATATAAATTCAACTTCATACGAAACTGCTAAAACATCATGTTAGCCGAGCTCAGTAACATAAAACATCACTTTACCCCTCTGTTTATACATCAACGGTATCAATATAATATTATTTTTCTTTTTGCCGTTCTCTGTTTATATAAAAAAAAAATTAACAGAAACATTTTTCTCCACCAACTACTCTCAAATCCCATAATATGAACAAAAACAAAATCATTTCTTGAAATCCCAAAATCCTTGAAGATCTGACAGTAAAAAATGTTAACCAAAAACAGATTACCTTATTTTCAGCAGTGGAGAAGTTGTCACCAACGGATTCAGGGCGCAAATGACGTTTTATTCGATTGAACCAAGCTCGAGTGCGCCTTCTTCTACAAGCTGCTCGTGTTTCACAGACCATGAAACTGTCGAACAATTTGGGGGTCTACAAACAAATCGAACTATATCCCTACAGAAAAACAAAAAAACATCGGTGAGCGGTTGTGGTGGTTTTTCAGTTCAGATCTGGGGTTTTAGTCTGAGAACGCCAAAGGAGCGGAAAGAATAAGAGATGGGTTGGGATCGATGTGGGAATCGTGAGATTCT
The DNA here is from genome assembly GCA_017893485.1 of Hemerocallis citrina. Lineage (NCBI taxonomy): Eukaryota > Viridiplantae > Streptophyta > Magnoliopsida > Asparagales > Asphodelaceae > Hemerocallis > Hemerocallis citrina. The sequence continues at coordinate 119,254,887 of CM030368.1, read as the reverse complement.
GGGTTCAGATCGAGGTAGGAGAGAAAGAAAAAAGAGAGGGGAAGAAGAGGCGCCGAGTCTTGAGTGCGAGTGCGGTTCAGATCTAGGGTTTTTGGGGAAGAAGGACAAAGAGGACCTCTTGGCTGCGTGAAGGAGAGAAGGAAAAAGAGCTCGTGAGCGAAAGTCTCAAAACAGTATTTTGATCGTTTTTGGAAAACAGATCTAGGGTTTTTGGGGAAGAAGGAGAAGGAGGACCGAAGGAGAGCGTGAAGGAGATAAGGAAAAAGCAGAAGCTCGTGAGCGGAGTGAAAAAAAGTAGCATTCGTTTTTGGAAAACGTTTTCCAAAAAAACCCCATGCCAAACAAAAATTTGCGTTTTCATATTTTCAGAAAACCAAAAAACGGTTGAAAAATACCAAACCAAACAAACCCTAAGGGTCTGTTTGGTTTATTGTTTTTTTCTTTTTTTTTGTTTTCCAAAATCCCAAAATCCGTTTGGTTAGATTGTTTTGTGAAAATAGTTTTCACAAAACTCTACTTCAACTATTTTCTGTTTTTTCACATCCTCTCTCTAAATATATTTATATATTATTATTATTATTATTATTATTATTATTATTATTATTATTATTATTATATTTATAATATATTATTGTTACAAGACTGCAAGAGGATGTTTGGTGACTGCAAGAGGATCGTGTGCCATGAAGGAGGCTGAATTGCCACAGAATGCATGCTTGATGAGTCAAGACATGGCGTGGGCACAACTCAGAATGATCGGACTTTAGCCACGCTTGTGGGATGTTTGGTGACTGCAAGAGGATCGTGTTCAGGGAGGAGGCTGAATTGCCACAGAATGCATGCTTGATGAGTCAAGACATGGCGTGGGGTTCCCCTCCAGGGTCCAGGGCACGTGCTTGTACTCATAGATCATCTAGGATACTCACTGTAATTACAGAAGTAGAGTAAGTCATGGCGAGGGATTGAACCCTACAAAAATGAAGAACGATTAAGAGGCTTGCCCTCGGACCTATGTAGTATGGGATGCATAGAATCCGAACAAGTGCGCATTAGTGTCATGTAAATTAAGTAATTGCATTAAGGATTAAGTGCACGATCACGACACGACATCATTAAGATTTTCCCCCTTACTTTAATTGTTATGTGAACAAGTTTATGATCTGTTAAGAAATGAGATTCGTTATACTGTTTCTAGCATAGAGAGGATGGCCATGTATAATTATCGTCGGTTGAATAAACTGACGTACCCACAGTTTTGTATGCAGGATAAATTACATGTTAAAGAGGAATGGATGCATAAAGATTTTACCATGTTGTTGTACATTTATGTAAATGTTGTATATTTTTACTTCCGCTGTGCAAATGAAAAGTGTAATATGATGTAAACTCTGATGTAAAGTGAAAAGTTGAAATTCCTTGTAAAATTGTACTGAAGAAAGTGAAAAGATCCTGTAGAACGTCTCGAATTCAGTGCATTTGGGATTCGGGGCGTTACAATTTCGCAATCTTTCTTTCTTTCCAGAAGTAAAAAAGAAAATCATCAAAAGAATTCAAGGCTAATTCTTGTAATGTCTCACTGTTGCGATCAATTAGTTTGTTATTTTCATTTCCCAAGACACTTCAGTACCAGCTACATCTGAGAGGAAGTGATAAACTACAAATTGGCCTAATTCTTGTTAGTCATTCTTATATTAGTATATCGAATTTTGAAGATGCTGAACATCATGTGAAAAATTATTCATATATCAGTTGTGCGCATTTTCTTGTTGTCTCCTGCTCTTGAATGACATATTCTTCATTTATAATTGCCAGAAGCGATCTCCCCTTCTATCCAGTAAAATATTTATTTACAATATATACAACTATATTATGGATTTAGAATAATTTGACACCCAGCATCTGTCTTAACAACACCTTTTAAGACAACCGTACTCTCAATCCATAGAAACTATTGCTTGGACCTAGTTCAAGATAAACTAAGACTGACTGTCACTGCCACTGCACTGCACTGCACTAATTACTAAATTGGAAGTTGTAGGAATTGAGTTAACAATCTTACCTTCTTCAAATCTGGCAGAGTTGAGATCAACATCAATAATCCTTGAAGCACCAGCAATCCTTGCCCCTTCAGCAGCCTATTCATCCAAAAAAACCCAAACAAACATAGAATTTCAACAAAAAAGGTGTATTAAAAAAAACTAATTAAAATGACAAAAAGGTATAAACACTCACAGCAAGGCCTACTGCCCCCAATCCGAAAACAACCACAGTCGAACCCTTTGTCGGTTTTGCGACATTTAAAGTACGTAGCCCCAAGACCTAAAAAGAGAATAAATCACCAATTTGAATATATATAGAAGTGAATTTAAAACTCTATATATAGAGAATCTAATAGCTAGAATTAATGAATAATTTTTTTTTTACCAGTGGAAATGCCACGGCTAAGGACACGGACTTTGTCGAGAGGAGCCAAAGGATTGACCTTGGCAAGGCAACCGACATGGACCACAGTGTACTCGCTGAAAGTGGAAGTTCCGACAAAGTGGTAGATGAGCTTTCCGACAAAGGCAGGGAAGCAATGAATTTCTCAGCATTCAGCATTGACGAACTGAATCAAACCTTCATGCGTTACAAAAACATCCCCATTGACGAACTACCCAAAAATTCATGTACATTCAGCATTTAATTCATCTCTAGCCATTAATGATGGATATTTAGTATATTGAAATTCCAAAATTGTAATGAATTATGTTTTTACCAAAATTGTAAACCGAGATTTAGAAAATAGTGAACTAATCTGAAATTCCCAAAAGTAGTATGTCTTTTGTTTACCTTGTACACAAATAGCAAGCAGCCACTGCTGTAAATGATCATTCTATCAACAAACTATTTTCTTTTCTTGAAATCAAGCAAAACAAATGGGGCCAAAAAAATACGATGAAGACAACTTACCACCAAAGTTGGAGAAGGAGAAATTCAGAACCTTTCAAACGAAATAAGTAGCATTTATGATGGCTTCCGACACAACAGACAACCAACTTGATATCCTAACTGTAAAAGCATGTCAGTTGTTTGTACAACCACGGAGATATACAGTCTTCAATTTTCTTTTGGAAGGACATAATGGAAATAAATGGGTTAGTTACTCATTATTGATTAATTGTCATGAAAATGAACCAATTCACCCAACTATTCTCAAATGGTCAAATTAGAACACTGTTGTACTGGACTTTGGGTGGAGTTTTTAGGTATTTATTTGATTTGGAAGGTATCAAGTGCGTTCTTCAATCCATCTTAATTAATGTCAAAATTTGATATGTATTTGTTTCTAACACCACCAACAAGGAGGAAAAATCAAAATGAAAAGTAAGAGGTTGTCAATAAAATTTGTCAATAAAATTTTTAAAGTGGTTGTCAATAAAATTAATGTCAAACCACCACCACCACCACCAACAACAAAAACAACAACGAAAATATATGAAAGGAAAATCAGAGAAGAAAATCGATTACCTTCGGAGGATGAGATGGGAGATGTAAAGGCGCCACAGTGCATGTCGTCGGCATGGTGAGAGAGAGAGATGGTGAACATCGCAGACGGCGCTGTGGTTAGTCAGCAGCTCTGCAGTTCGGTGGTGGCGCTGAAGGTGGACAGCGCGGGGAGAGAGAGAGGGTGTGGTGGCACTGCAGGTCGACAGCGAAAGAGAGAGAGAGGGGAGGAGCAGGTGGCGCTACGATCGTCGGCGGAGATGCGATTTGTCGGCGAGAGTGAGAGGGAGTTGAAGAGACGGGGAGGAGCAGGCATATGCGATTAGGTTTTTTGGGTTTTTTTAGAGATAGGGATAGGGTAATAAATTTGAACATGTACTGTACGTATTTTATTGGTTTATATTGTAGAGTTTAATTAAACGTGCGTTGCACGGGTTGGAATAGGACAAATTACACTAAGGCCTTCTCCCATTATAGTAGTAGAGATTTTTTTAGAAGGTATTTGCAAATATAGGACATCCTCCAAACTATTAATATATAAAAGTAGGACAGTTGGAAGAAAATTTTCAAGAAAGACCCTAACTTTGGAGATATTTACACAACACTAAACTAAAAATTTACATATCTCACTACCCTATTTAAAAATTGGATATTTCACAGAAACTAAAGAAATTAAGATTAAAAATCTTTCAAAATTTAAAATTAGATACGCCGATAGAAGATTAACAGAAAGAAAGCATATTGCTCATCGGGAAATATCAGAATATTTGTTAATAACAAGAAAAATAACTAATAAACTACCCAAGGAAATACAAAAAGAGATAGCATACAAAGTATTAGATTACATAAACGAAGAAGCAAGTTGGTATTACCAATACCTACTAGCATACAAAATATTAGGCTAAGTATGGCCAACGGAGCAGTAGTATTAAATCCAAATATAGGACAAAAAATTTATATGATAAACATACAAGAGTTAAAAGAAGATTGCAATGGTCCTGACTTTGTAGGAATTATAAGAAAAGATTTAAAAAGCATAAATAATATCATAAAAGAATTAGGTAGGTATATAACTAATGACACAGAGGAAGATTTGGGCATAACGGAAGAAGGTATGAAGGAGTTAGAAGCCATAACAAAACTTAATATAAATATTTTAGAAATAGAAGATTTAATGGCAAATCCCAATTCAATAGAAGTAGAGGAAGCCTTAAAAAACCTAGATATAACGAATGAAGAAATAAAAATGGATCAAGATAAAGAAAAGATTATAATAAAACCAACAGAAACTCAAATTGATATGTACGAAATCTTAAGGCCACCACCTAGCAAAAGATCTTATTAATTACCATGGAAATGGCAAAATACAAAAAATAATAAATTAGGAAGAGACAAAGAAAAAGAAATCCCAAAATATGAACCTGCAGAACACTACGAAAAAGAAATAGCAGAAAATAGAGAATGACTAGATCTAGACTGCGTAAAAGACGTAGATAGAACAATAGAAGAATGGGTAAAGGCCTCACTAATAGTAAGATTTAGGCAAAATCTTTCAGGAAACACATTTGAGAAATTTATAGAAGCCACCTTTATAGACGTAGTAGTAAAATGATGGAATGGACTAAAGGAAGAAGATAGAAATACTATAAAAAAATCAAGACCAACTAATGATAAAGGACCTAAAGAAACATCAGCACAATGAACCTTAGGTCTGAAAGAAATAATTATAAATTACGAAATAGCAATAAGAAAAAAATTCAGTGTCTATGATAAAGGAGAAAAACACACTATATACAAAAAGAATCAAGCAAGATGGAGACTAAGCAACTTAGAAATATGCGACACGTGTTATTTTGACAACTATGCTTGTGAATTCCGAGAATATTTTCAATATAGTTGATATGGATAAAAATAGGGTTAAATCGGAACCGTCCAAATCGAGCACGAATCTTTAAGCTTGGGGGTAAAATGGTAATTTCACCTACAAACGGGTCTGAAATGGGTTCTGGGTCTTTTCTGCAAAGGCCTAATAACCCACGAACGAATCTGCCTCAACTGGGTGTGGGTCCCAACCCGCAAGAAACCCAGTCCAGCTGGATAGAATTAGGGTTTCTAATTGTATTTAATCAACGGCCCTGATTCACCCTGTCTTTTCACTAGGAATTGGGGATTTCATTCCTAAACTGGTCTCAAAGGCGGCTATAAATACCCCCCATCCACCTCCATTAAGAGGTAATCAATCTTTTGCTAGTTAACGCTTATTCATAATTTTTTTCTGATTACTAACTTGAGTATCGGAGGGTGCGTCGCCGGGATCAATCCCGGTGTATCGCACTTTTTTCAAGTGAACGGCGGGAGTCAACGGTCAAACTCCGGTGGAAAGGTTCCAGGTTTGCAATTCAGTTTCCCTAAGAATCCACAAATACTATCTGTTTGACCCCACACCAGATTTAACGGTAACAGATTGGCGCCGTCTGTGGGAAGTCACGAATAGCAATCCTCCCTCTTCCAATCGGTCAGATCACCTCCAGCCATTACTCCCCAAAAACTAAGTTCCAGAGGGTCCAATCGTGGACCCACTCCTCCTCAACCACAACAGGAGGTCCCCCTCCAAACCGTCCAATAGCAGGGGCAACTTCCACCTCAGCCTGATTAGCCCCTACAACTAGAGTAACCTCCTCTTCAGAACCTTCAACCCCAAAAGGCTCCGCTCGGACCCCAGAATGTCGGCGCAAGGACCCAATCCTCAGAAGCAACCTCCTCATCGTAACCACATCTCCATGCACAACCCCTCTACTGATTAGATGGCATCTCACAACCCCCGAGCTTCGAAGACCTCCGCAATATCCTTATCAATCGGTAGAAAGAAGAGAACCTTCACCACCGTTTGGATGAAAGGCGGGCCCGTGAGGGAGCCTCCCGCCGAGAACGTCCAAATGAGCGATCTCCTCATCGCCTGGGACTATCGGATGTCCCCATATCACAGAGGACGGAGAGAGTCCTCTGAGCACCATAGAAGAAGACCTCGTTCTCCTGCTAGTCGACAACCCCTGAGGAATGATAACGCACCTATCACCCGTGCTAAATTCCAGCAATTCCAAGCAACCATCTTGCAAGCCCTCAACCTCCGACCCGACAACAACAATGCTCAGAGGGTCCCCACTCCTCCTCCGGTCCAAAGTTCTTGCCATCGGTCCCTAACCCCTCCTCAAGCTCCGAGTAACCGCCACCGCAGTCCTCGCCATTCCCCTAGCTACCATCATCGAACACTGCGCTCCCCTTCTTACAAAGATGAGTCCAGAGACTCGTTCGGCTACCATCGAAGGGATAACGCTGTCTATCGTCGTCTCCACGAGATGGAGAGATGCCTCGGCCAACTAGACAGGGAATAAGAGCTGAGAGGAAGGACCCTCCGTCCCAGCCGACCTCCCTTCTCTCGAACAATCATGGAGGCACTAGTTCCAATAGGCTTCAAGCCCCCGCAGTTCGAGACTTATTCCGGGGAGTCAGACCCCGTGGACCATATCGAGAGCTTCAAGACCCTTATGTTGATCCACCAAGCTTCCGATGCCCTACTGTGCAAAACCTTCCCAGCTACTCTCAAGGGTCCAGCTCGGGAATGGTACTCTCGCCTCGCCTCATCCTCCATATTCTCCTTTGAACAATTTGAAACCCTCTTCGTCACCCACTTCGTGAGTAGCCGCCGTACAGAGAAGACCAGCATCTCGTTACTCTACCTCAGTCAAAAAAAGGGTGAGAAGCTCAGAGATTATGTAAAAAGGTTCACCGCGGAAGCCAGGTCCATTGCTTCCCTCGACCAATCGGTCTCCGCTGCAGCCTTCCAGTCAAACGTCCTCAACTCAAGCCTTCGGTCCTCCCTAGCCAAGAAGCCCCCGCAAAACTTCTCCGACCTCCTTCTCAGAAGCGAGAAGTATATCCGGACTGAGGAAGCTGAGCATCGCCCCACATTTGAGGGGTCTTCCTCTGGGAACAAGAGAAAGGTAGCTGAAGAAGAGGGAGCTAAGAAGATCCAGAAGGATAATGGGGGTCAGCGCCGCCCACCTCCCAGATTCGAGAAGTTCACCCCTCTTAACGCTAACATTTCCTCCAGACTGTCAGTTGTTCCTCCGATTCTGAACAACATGAAACTGCTCCATGTCTGCTTCCGTGGCTGCCGCACGCTTAACTAACTTGTCGAATCTTCTTATACCAAGAGGTATCATCCGGGACTTCAAGCTCGAACTCAATCCCTACTCGAACTTACGAGCCTTCTTAGCCTCATCCATCACTAATTCAGGAGCGTACCTAGAGAGCTGAGTAAACTTGGTCTCGTCCTCTCTAACTGACATGCCACCTTGTTGTAGTGATATAAACTCCATAGCCTTCTTCTCTTGGACGTCGGAGGGGAAATAGTGACTACGGAATTCTTCCAAAAATTGCTCCTAGCCGAGAACAATACCTCCCATTGTCCGCTTCATCGACTGCCACCACATAGCCGCATCCTTCTCAAGTTGCAGAGTCGCCAACTTCACCTTGCTGCCCTCAGGGGTCTCCAGCACTTCGAAGATCGTCTCTACTTGACGAACCCAGTTGTCAGCCGCATCAGGGTCTGACTTTCCTTCGAACACAGGTGGTTTCATTCATTTGAACGATTCCACGAGTTTGATCGCTTCGGGTACCAGATTCGCGGGTACCCTTCCTTGCATCTGATTCATGGCCACGGTGTTGAGCGTCTGATAGACCCTCGCAAGTTCCGTTTCCAAGTCCAGACCTTCACCGTTTCTAGCTCATCTTCTAGCCATATTCTGATGCACAAGATCCATTAAATTCGAAGTATAAGACATGAATTTTAAATCAACTTTGCATTTCATTAAATTCCAAACTTTATACATTCGAATTGAAAAACGTTTCTTGACATCAGAATGAAAACAGTAGAAGCTACAACAGTCTAACTCCTACAGTTCCTCTTCGCTTCTCAAAGTTCTCCCCGTAGTTCATCAACTTCTTCCTTCAGCACATCAGTCATATTATTTCTCTTCTCGAGTTCCCATACACGATGGCTGAGAACTGCAAAGTCGTCCTTACGCTTTGCCAATTGAGCCTCCAATAATCCGACTCTCTCCCGCAGTGTTTCTCCTTGCCTCTGAAGAGTATCACAGGACTATTCGGAACTGGTTCTTCTTCTTCTTCGTCAGAAGAGTCATCAGATGAATCCGGAGGTGGGGTGATCTCTCGGGATTCAGGCCATTCTTCTCTGTCAGAATCTGTTTGTCCTGGGTAGTACTCTTCGTCAGAATCTGCTTGTCCAGGATAATAATCTTCCTCGATGATATGCCAGTCGTCGTCTCCAGCAGGATCGAAGTGATCAGCCATCGTAGAAATAGGGAGGAAGAAGCATAAGTCATAGAGCAACACAAATGTAAGTAACTTACATTTAAATCTCTAGACTCAAACACACACTCTAATGTCCACTTCTAGGGTGTCGTTCCTTATAAATTTGTACTAGTGTGAAGCGTGGCTCTGATACCACTCTGTAACGCCCCAAATTCCAAAATACACTGAATTCGAGATTCCACAGGATCTTTATACTTCTTTCGTACAATTTTACAAGGAATTTAAAACTTTTCACTTTACATCAGAGTTTACATGAAACTTTACACTTTACATTTTACAGCAGAAGCAAATTTACAACATTTAAAATAAATGTACATCAACATTTGAATAATCAACATTTGAATAATCTCTAAGCATCTGTGCTTCTTTAACCTTTATCATGTCATTTACCCTGCATACAAACTGTGGGTACGTCGGTTTATTCAACCGACGAATATTATACACGGTCATCCTCTCTATGCCGGAAATAGTATAACTGATTTTCCATATTTAACAAACACAAACTTGTCACATATCAAACTAAGGGAATACCCTCTTGATGTCATGTTGTGATTGTGCACTTAGTCCTTAATGCAATTTATTTATATTACATGACACTAATGCACACTTGTTCGAATTCTATGCATCCCATACTACATAGGTCCGAGGGCAAGCCTCTTAATCGTTCTTCATCTTGTAGGGTTCAATCCCTCGTCATGACTTAATCTACTACTGTAACTACGGTAAGTATACTAGATGATCTATGAGTACAAGCTCGTGTACAGAAAACCTGGAGGAGAATCCCACGCCATGTCTTGACTCATCAAGCATGCATTCTGTGGCAATTCAGCCTCCTTCATGGCACACGATCCTCTTGCAGTCACCAAACATCCTCTTGCAGTCTTGTAACAATAATATATTATAAATATAATAATAATAATAATAATAATAATATATAAATATATTTAGAGAGAGGATGTGAAAAAACAGAAAATAGTTGAAGTAGAGTTTTGTGAAAACTATTTTCACAAAACAATCTAACCAAACGGATTTTGGGATTTTGGAAAACAAAAAAAAAAAGAAAAAAACAATAAACCAAACAGACCCTTAGGGTTTGTTTGGTTTGGTATTTTTCAACCGTTTTTTGGTTTTCTGAAAATATGAAAACGCAAATTTTTGTTTGGCGTGGGGTTTTTTTGGAAAACGTTTTCCAAAAACGAATGCTACTTTTTTTCACTCCGCTCACGAGCTTCTGCTTTTTCCTTATCTCCTTCACGCTCTCCTTCGGTCCTCCTTCTCCTTCTTCCCCAAAAACCCTAGATCTGTTTTCCAAAAACGATCAAAATACTGTTTTGAGACTTTCGCTCACGAGCTCTTTTTCCTTCTCTCCTTCATGCAGCCAAGAGGTCCTCTTTTTCCTTCTTCCCCAAAAACCCTAGATCTGAACCGCACTCGCACTCAAGACTCGGCGCCTCTTCTTCCCCTCTCTTTTTCCTTTCTCTCCTACCTCGATCTGAACCCAGAATCTCACGATTCCCACATCGATCCCAACCCATCTCTTATTCTTTCCGCTCCTTTGGCGTTCTCAGACTAAAACCCCAGATCTGAACTGAAAAACCACCACAACCGCTCACCGATGTTTTTTTGTTTTTCTGTAGGGATATAGTTCGATTTGTTTGTAGACCCCCAAATTGTTCGACAGTTTCATGGTCTGTGAAACACGAGCAGCTTGTAGAAGAAGGCGCACTCGAGCTCGGTTCAATCGAATAAAACGTCATTTGCGCCCTGAATCCATTGGTGACAACTTCTCCACTGCTGAAAATAAGGTAATCTGTTTTTGGTTAACATTTTTTACTGTCAGATCTTCAAGGATTTTGGGATTTCAAGAAATGATTTTGTTTTTGTTCATATTATGGGATTTGAGAGTAGTTGGTGGAGAAAAATGTTTCTGTTAATTTTTTTTTTATATAAACAGAGAACAGCAAAAAGAAAAATAATATTATATTGATACCGTTGATGTATAAACAGAGGGGTAAAGTGATGTTTTATGTTACTGAGCTCGGCTAACATGATGTTTTAGCAGTTTCGTATGAAGTTGAATTTATATTGATACCGTTGATATTTATAAAATAGATGACTAGTAGGGGAAAACAGATCGAGATGGAATCTGATTTTGATCTAAGTCTATGGCCGCCATCCCATGAAAAGGCGTTTGTTGATATGATGGAGGCAGCGGTAGACCGTAGCCCTTTAAAAAGTACCACATTCGATAATAGAACTTGGAAAAAAATTCAGCATGATGTGTACGCCCTTACGAATCGAAAGTATACACTCACCCAACTACATGGCAAATACAACAGGCTCCGACAGCAATGGAGGGCCTTTCGGGATGTGAAGTCGCAGAGTGGGTTAGGTTGGAATGAGGAAATCGGAAATGTTACCTGCGAGCCAGTAGTGTGGGATGCTTATGTCAAGGTTCATATACTTCATCATGAACCTATTATACTATGTGATTAACATATAGTTATACTTAAACGTAAGATTAATTTACTTGTTTATCACAGTTGTAACTCAATACTTTTTTGGTAGGCGCACCCGAAGGCCAAAGGTTTTGATGAGGAAGGATTGGCCAATTTTGATGCCTTAACGAAAATTTTTAAAAACAGCATGGCTTCAGGCTCACTTGCTAGGGCTTCAACACAAATGCCCCTAGATGACGATGAGGCTCGTAGGATCGATGAAGAGTTCGCCCAACAACATGTACCATATGTACTATCAGATGATGAAGGCGATGGAGCACGGGGAGGTGAGAGGTCTCGAAAAAAAGAGATCTGCCAATTCAAGTGGGCGAGCAACTAAAAGCACGAAGACGTCTGGTAAGGACGATGCTATGAGTTGTGTCGCGGATGCAGCCCGCTCAAGACAACGATACTACGATATCCTAGCAGACAGCCAAGCCCAATCAACTCAACCCCACCAACAAGCTCCACCCTCTACTTCCGATGACCCTTACTCCATGAGCGAGGCCATGAGAATATTGAATTCAATGACTGGGGTCCAACCCCAACAGATGGTTAAGGCATACCATCATTTTTTAAACGACCGAGAGGGTCGTGAGGGTTTTGTTGGGATGAGCGAGGAGTTTAGGTATTGGTTCATTGACAGCTTGTGAGACTATAGAGGGTTTTTTAGATATTATGAGTGCCCTACGAATTATTTCTATGTCCTGTAATGAGTATGTTTAATTCTTGTTTACATTTGCGGTTATGTTTATGGTTGTCCATGGAGAACTATTTGACGATGTTTATGTATTTGGTTTCTCTCTACTTTTTTTTAATTGGATAAAATCATATTTCAATGTAGGCTTTACAAAAAACAACACAATATTTGGAAATGAATTCTAATTTTTCACAGTTAAGTACTAACTGCACCGACGCAACATAGTGATGGACAGGTCGGTGGACGATGACATGGCTGACCTTGAAGACTTGGAAGACTTGGATACAATCGAGTGGCTTTCCTCCTTTGATAGAGAACCATATTCCACTCCCACTCTATCAGGGCAAGAGTATTTGACAGAATTGTTAAATGGTCCTCCGTATAAGTTCCATCGCATGTTTCGTATGAATCAAGCCTGTTTTATGTCTCTGTGTCAATTTTTGAAGGATGGAAACTATGTCGAGGATACGGAGTCGTCATCCCGACGTAGGCGTGTTTCTTTTGAAGAAAGTGTCGCCATCTTTTTGTTCATCGTCGGCCATAGCAACAGACAAAGACAGGCAGCTGATCGATTTCCTCATTCGACATACACAATTAACAAACATTTTGCCAAAGTGTTGAAAGGTTTGGCCACTGCAGCGATAGTTCTTATTACTCCACCAGATCCGATAGATATACATGAAAGGATTACGAGTTCCGAAGATTTTTTCCCATGGTTTAAGGTACGCTTTAGAATAAACATCGATATAAATTTTGTTGTAATCTTTAATAAATGATTTTTACTATATTGAATCGTTCCAATGAAGCGTCGTATCCACATGACCATGGACGTACATTGTGTTCTATTATATTTGAATGGAAAAGATAACATATGGTTTTCAAACTGAACAATGTAGGGAGCATTAGGTGCTGTTGATGGGACATTAGTGGATGCTTGGGCACCTGCTGGCCAACACAATACTTGTCGGTCACGGAAGGGTAACATAACACAAAATGTCCTAGCCATTTGTGATTTTGAAATGATGTTCACGTTCGTTTATGCGGGATGGGAAGGAAGTGCCAATGACTCCCGTGTAATTCAAACAGCAATATCACAAGGATTGCTTCAAATCCCGGCAAATGATAGATATTATTTAGTAGACTGTGGTTATCCCAATATGCCAGGTTTTTTAGCACCATACCGAGGCGAGCCTTATCATGCACAAGACTTCCAAGGGGCCAATAATGCGCCGACTGGCCATAAGCAACTTTTTAACAAGCAACATGCAAGGCTACGAAATGTCATTGAAAGAACTTTTGGAGTCCTCAAGAAAAGGTTTCCTATTTTCAAATCTATGTCTAACTACACTCCAACAAAACAGGTGGATATGGTAATTGCTTGTTGTGCCGTACACAACTTCATAGGAAGACATAGCAAAGATGATACCTTTTTTGTCGAAGGAGCGGATGATGAATTAGGTCATCATCCACAAAATAACGAAATCCCATCAACATCTCAGGGATTGGATATGTCTGCTTCCACATTGAACCGTATGGGTAGAAAAAGGGATCAAATTGCTGTGGCTATGTGGAATGCGAGGCATTGATGTCATTTGGATATGTTTGTATCATTGTATCATTACTATTATAAATTTCAGAAGCATATGTTACTTTCATTTTTTTTTTTTAATTTTTGAGATGTTGTCTTTACTAATTAATTCAATGATGTACAGGGGTTGCACATTATTATTCCTCGTTGGTTTTAAGTGATGATGCATTTGGAATATGTTTCTGAAGTTGCACACTATGAATCATTTATTTAATGAATTGTAGGAGTGACTTGTGATGAATTAATCCTAACTGAGCTTTATTTTTCCTCGTTGGTTTTAAGTGATGATGCATTTGGATTATGTTTCTGAAGTTAAGTACTATGAATCATTTATTTAGTGATTTGCAGGAGTGACTTGTGATGAATTAATCCTAACTGAGCTTTATTTTTCCTCGTTGGTTTTAAGTGATGATGAGATGGATTGTGTTTCTGAAGTTGCACACTATGAATCATTTATTTAATGATTTGTAGGAGTTACTTGTGATGAATTAATCCTAACTGAGCTTTATTTTTCCTCGTTGGTTTTAAGTGATGATGAGATGGATTATGTGTCTGAAGTTGCACACTATGAATCATTTATTTAGTGATTTGCAGGAGTTACTTGTGATGAATTAATCCTAACTGAGCTTTATTTTTCCTCGTTGGTTTTAAGTGATGATGAGATGGATTATGTTTCTGAAGTTGCACACTACGAATCATTTATTTAATGATTTGTAGGAGTTACTTGTGATGAATTAATCCTAATTGAGCTTTATTTTTCCTCTTCTGCTCATCCATTTACATATCTTTGAGACAACATCTATTTGCATTTTAAGAATTCAAGATTTTGCCGAAGCTTACTTGATACAGGTGGTCCTGGTTGTGGGAAAGGAACACAATGTGCGAAAATAGCAGATGTATTTGGATTTACACACCTAAGTGCTGGTGATTTGTTGAGGATGGAAATTTTATCAAATAGTGAGAATGGGTATATGGTGATTCTGGTCTATTTATTCATTTCCTTTTCTTATATTGGAGTATATAAATGTATGCATTATGGCACTAATTAGCTGTTGGAATATTGGAATACTGAGATATGATCCGTGAGACCATAAAAGCAGGAAGGATTGTTCCCTCAGCAGTGACGGTTAGCTTGATCCTCAAAGCAATTGAGTCCAGTGGGAACCATCAGGTGCTGTTGATGGGTTTCCACGAAGTGATGAAGATGGTATTGCTTTTGAAAGGATTGTAAGTTCTCCTCCAATGTTAATACTCACCTTGTTGATTTAGTTCTGTTTCAGATTAGCTAGATTAAGTTCTTATGCCAATGTTAACCATCAGTTTTTTTTTTTGGTCTGAGTTCATCATTAAACCTGCAATTTACTGGATGGGAGCTATTTTTTGGTCTGAGCTAGTTTTGTAAGGTATTGCTTTTTTTGGTCTGAGCTACTTTACGGGATGGGAGCTATTTTACTGGATGGCTTCATTTTACATTGACTTGACACGTCGATATTTGATTGATAACAGATGAACACAGTAATGGGAATTTGTCCAGAAACAGATTTTTGAGTTTTTCTGATCATGATACTTCCTGGGCATCATCGTCATCATCCTCTTCTCGGAGGAAGGTTAGTGGTAATGGCTCTATAGGCCACCCGAGGGATAGTTACGGACGTTCGGGGGCGTATAGTAGTTTTGGTAAGAGTAAAGGTGTTGGAAGTGGATGCTATTCCTCATTTGTCTTGAGAGTACTAGCCTTCCTCATCTGTTTTGTTTCAACTGACCCTCAAATCTTTTCGAGATTAAATGTTTCTTCTTCACATGAATGAATTATTTGATATATGACTCCAGGATGCATAAATATATGATTTACAATGTTACTTTTGCTAGGTTCTTCAGTTGCAAGTTCTTCTTAGCAGTATAACACACAAAAAGCATTTGTAATAGAAATCCTAAAATTTGGCATACATTCATCAGGTTCTTGTAGATGTCACCATCTCCCAACTATGTTTGTTTCTATCACTAGATGAATTAGTCCCCCTCACTGTTAGTTATTGGTTCAGGTCTTCCCTTTGCTTATTGAAAAATTTTCATTTGAAGAGCAAGCTAGCCGGGTTTGGCAGTTTTTGTGTAGCATCCCGGTGAATATGATGACAGAGTTCCTTCCTTGGCTTTCATCTTGCATTTCACCTCACGAACGTCACGATATGAAAATATGTTTGTGCAAGATAGTTCCTGAAGAAAAGCTTCTTCAACAAGTAATTTTGTTTATGAAAGAAATTGTTTTGATTTCTTTCTTTAAAAAATTTACCTTGAGTCTCTTTTCCTTATCGAAGGTCATATGTACCTGGATGGAAGGAAAAGGCACGCTTATAGCAGGCATACAGAATTATCCCAGTTTGGGTCCGGGGCAGTTTGACAGTCAATCTCAGAAGCAGGTATGTGCAGAACATTCAATAATTGGGAAGAGGAAACATATGGAATCAGATAGCAGTACTATTGATTTTACTGGAACACATCCAATAAATGAGATATTGTATTGGCACAGTGCTATTAAAATGAGTTGAATGATATTGCACAGGAGGCAAGGAAGATACAAGTTTCTGGAGATTTGTCAGATTTGTCTGCATTTAATGAGAGACTAAAATGCAATTTATTACTGAGGTTTGCATCTTTCACAGGTATTTTTCTTCTCCATATGTATTTCATACATTTAAAAAAATCATATTGATTCCTCCTTCCAATCTTTTAGAGCAGCATGTTGCACATGAGGCTATCGTAGGACTAACTTGCACTAGTTTATATTCGCTAGCTTCTTTCTCTCTGATGAGTGTCACTTATGTGGACACTGGTTTCTGCACCAGATCAATGAGATGTTTGGTTCAGAAAAAATAAAACTGTAGATCAGTACATTAGGGTGTGGTGCAGATTATAAGGTATATACTTTTATAGTAGACCACGAGAGATTACATTCTGCATTGTAATTAAACTTACAAAGTTACATGAATAATATATATGACTTTTCCTTCAATCATCTGTTTATCTAGATCTTTTGAATTGGTGAATCTAATTTTAGGAAAATAAAAATAAAAAGTGGATTGTTCTGCTTTTTTTGTTGGAAACAACTAGGTGAGAAATGTGGGTATAGATCTAATGCCTACCTAGTTACTGTTTTCTTTGAAATTAATTTATTTGGTGCCATGTAGTATTGCGGAGGATCAAGTCATATTTCCAACAGTAGATGGGGAGGTGTCATTTGTGCAGGAGCATGCTGAAGAAGAGAGGCAATTCAATAAATTTAGGTGCTTAATAGAGGGAATTCAAAACATGGGCCCATTCAACATCTGCTGAATTTTATTCGAAGTTGTGTTCGCATGCTGATCAAATAATGGACACCATCTTGAAGCATTTCCATAACAAGGAAGCTGCGGTTGGCTTCATACTTGTCAATATACTGACATCTATTGATATATATACCATTATTTACAATACAAGGAAATACAACTGTATTGATGTATGCTTACTGTATTGCTGTATTCCTGTATGCCCATCTCTGATATGGATTTTTGTATGCTACTAAGACCTGAATCAAATGTATGCTGAATAAATTTTATGTATGCTTTCTGTGAAGGTTCTCCCTATTACTGCTGTATTGCTATATTTTGTTTGCTATTAAGACCTGAATCAAATATATCCTGGTTCATTTTTATGTATGCTCTGAGCTTTGAAAAGGTCTGATCAACTTGGAAGTGTTCAAATTTTTATGTATGCTCACAAAAGCTATCCTGGTATTTTTCTGTATTTTCACTGCTTGATAGAAGTTAATTCAATCTGATGATGTACTAAACATTACATGCATCATCTTCATATGTTTGTTAATGTAAAATGCGTTCCTCGTTGGTAAGCAAATGGGGTGAGGTTTACTGCCATAGACGTCTAATATTGTTTTCTCTGAATACATTCAAGATACTGCAGTATATTGACTTGGCATAGCACTGGATTACGTGGTTCTTCCTACAATACCAACACAACATTTGGTTATCTGAACAATTTTTAGTCGCATTTTACACTCTCTAATTCAGAAAACAGTTTTCAGCTACAAACAGCTTTCAGATAACAGTTTTCAGCTAGAACAGCTTTCAGATAACAGTTTTCAGCTAGAAATATAACCGAACAGCTTTTAAACTCTCTCTTTCAGAAAAACAGCTTTCAGATAACAGTTTTCAGCTAGAAATATAACCGAACAGCTTTTAAACTCTCTCTTTCAGAAAAACAGCTTTCAGATAACAGTTTTCAGCTAGAAATATAACCGAACAGCTTTTAAACTCTCTCTTTCAGAAAAACAGCTTTCAGATAACAGTTTTCAGCTAGAAATATAACCGAACAGCTTTGAAACTCTCTCTTTCAGAAAAACAGCTTTCAGATAACAGTTTTCAGCTAGAAATATAACCGAACAGCTTTTAAACTCTCTCTTTCAGAAAAACAGCTTTCAGATAACAGTTTTCAGCTAGAAATATAACCGAACAGCTTTGAAACTCTCTCTTTCAGAAAAATAGCTTTCAGATAACAGTTTTCAGCTAGAAATATAACCGAACAGCTTTGAAACTCTCTCTTTCAGAAAAACAGCTTTCAGATAACAGTTTTCAGCTAGAAATATAACCGAACAGCTTTTAAACTCTCTCTTTCAGAAAAACTGCTTTTAGATAACAGTTTTCAGCTAGAAATATAACCGAACAGCTTTGAAACTCTCTCTTTCAGAAAAACAGCTTTCAGATAACAGTTTTCAGCTAGAAATATAACCGAACAGCTTTGAAACTCTCTCTTTCAGAAAAATAGCTTTCAGATAACAGTTTTCAGCTAGAAATATAACCGAACAGCTTTGAAACTCTCTCTTTCAGAAAAACAGCTTTCAGATAACAGTTTTCAGCTAGAAATATAACCGAACAGCTTTGAAACTCTCTCTTTCAGAAAAACAGCTTTCAGATAACAGTTTTCAGCTAGAAATATAACCGAACAGCTTTTAAACTCTCTCTTTCAGAAAAACAGCTTTCAGATAACAGTTTTCAGCTAGAAATATAACCGAACAGCTTTTAAACTCTCTCTTTCAGAAAAACAGCTTTCAGATAACAGTTTTCAGGAAAAATTATTACCAAACAGTTTTTACACTCTCATTTTCAGAAAACAGTTTTCAGAAAACACATTTCAGAAAACAGTTTTAAGAAAACAGGCAGCGAGAAAACAAAAAACAACAAACCAAACGCAGCCTGAATTTCTTTGTTTATGCATGATATTGTACATGAAATTGGAATTTTAATGACATTATGAGTTATGAAGGATATTATGAATATGAATATACAAGTGCTATGAACATGAAAAGGAAAATTTTTGTTAATCATGGAAAAAATTTTCTTATGAGTTCGAAAAACTCAGTGTTGTAATTATGAGTTGAAATTAAGAACTAGGGTGTAGCTAACCCTTATACCGGCAATAAAAAAAATGTCGAGATGAAATTTGAAATGAAAAGACTAAGATTTGGGTCATGAGAAATGATTGAATAAGACCGGTATAGTGGAAGTGCTAACCCTAAGGGATTGATTTTGTTTATGATTCAATTAAATTAAGGACTAGATACATAGTGAAGATGCGATGAACATAAGAGACAAATATGAGTATGAGGGCCATTGGATTGGCGGCGAGAGAGTATTCACAGGATGTCCCATGATGCATCATGATTAGGGCATGGATACTACTCTAGAATACTGTCCCGGTGGCGACGCTTATGGGGTAATCTAATGACTGCGGGTGGTGTCACGTTTATGGTAGGAGGCGAATTACCACAGGATACCTGCATGATGAGTCATGTTTCAGTGCGTTGGGATTCTCTCCAGGGCGCCTAGACGTGAGTTCGTAGTTCATAGAATGCCTAAGATACTTACAGTAATTACAGTAGTAAATTAAGTCATGGCGAGAGATTGAACCCTACAAGATGAAGAACGATTAAGGGCCTGCGCTCGGACCTATGTAGTATGGGCTGCATAGACTTTGAACAAGTGCGCATTAGTGTCATATAATATAAACAACTGCATTAAAGACTAAGTGCACATCACAACATGACATCAATTGGATAGTCCCTTGTAGTTTGTCTTGTGATCAAGTTTGTGTTTGTTTAAGTATGAAAAATTGTTATACTGTTCCGACATAGAGAGGATGGTCGTGTATAATATATCATCAGTTGAAAGAACTGACGTGCCTACAGTTTTACATGCAGGTAAAGAGCTTGACAAGTTGAAGTATACATGCTGCTCAAAGATTGGTTTAAAAGCTGTATAATTATTCCATGTAATTACTGTAAATTGCTTCTGTTGTATGAATGTAAATGTATAATGCAACTCTGATGTAAGAAATGTTTTTAATTTCCATGTAAAATTGTATGAAAGAAGTGTAAAGATCCTATGGAACTTCGAATTCAGTTTGTTTTGAAATTCGGGGTGTTACAGAGTGGTATCAGAGCCACGCTTCCAAGTAGTACAAATTATAAGGAACGACACCCTAGAAGTGGACATTAGAGAGTGTGTTGAGTCTAGAGTCTTAAATGTAGGTCACTTACATTTGTGTTGCTCTATGATTTATGTTTCTTCTCCTCCATTCTTTAAGATGGCGGACCACTTCGACCCAGCTGGACATGATGATTGGCACATTGTTGAGGAGGATTACCACCCCGGTCAAGCTGATTCAGACGAAGAGGATCCTAAAGAATTGGAAGAGGAATGGCCTTAGTCCCAAGAGATCACTCCACCTCTGGATTCATCTGATGATTCCGTTGACGAGGAAGAACCAGTTCCGAATAGTCTCATTACGTCTCTTCAAAGGCAGGTAGAGACTCAGAAGGAGAGAGCGGAGCTGCTGCAGGCACAGTGTGCGGAGAGCATTGCAGTTCTCAGTCATCGTGTTTGGTAACTCAAGAAGAGGAAAAACATGTACGATGTACTGAAAGAGAAAGTGGAGGAACTACAGGAAGAGGTTCGTGAAGCCAAGAGGAACCATAGGAATTAGACTGTTGTATCTTCTTATTGCTTTCATTTGATGTCAGAAATATTTTAAATTCGAAGGTATAAAGTTTGAAATTCAATGAAATGAAAAGTTTATTTAAAGTTCATGTTTTATACTTCAAATTTAATGGATCTTTTGCATCAGAACATGGCTAGAAGAGGAGCTCAAAATGGGATAGGTCTGGACATGGAAACGGAGTTAGCGAGGGTCTATTAGACAATCAATGTCGTTGCCATGAATCAGAATCAAAGAAGGGTGCCTGCGAATCCAGTACCCGAAGCAATCAAACTCGTGGAATCATTCACGCGGATGAAACCACCGGTGTTTGAGGGGAAGTCAGACCCTGACACGGCTGACAATTGGATCCGACAGGTAGAGAATATCTTCGAAGCCTTGGAGACTCTGGAGGGTAGCAAGGTGAAGTTGGCGGCACTGCAGTTCGAGAAGGATGCGGGTGTGTGGTGGTAATCGATGAAGCAGACGATAGGGGATATTGTTCTTGGCTGGGAGGAATTCTTGGAGGAATTCCGTAGTCATTACTTTCCATCAGACGTCCAGGAGAAGAAGGCCATAGAGTTTCTAGCGCTGCAGCAGGGCAGCATGTCGGTTAGGAAGTATGAGACAAGATTCACTCAGCTCTCAAGATATGCACCCGAACTGGTAATGGATGAGGCGAAGAAGGCTCAAAAATTCGAGCATGGTTTGAGGCCAAGTCTGAGATCCAAGATGATACCCCTCGGTATCAGGTGGTTTGACAAGCTGATCAAACGAGCGGCAGCCACAGAGGCGGACATGGAGCAATTCCATGTTGTTCAGAATTGGAGGAACAACTGGAATGTGGGGAAGAGGCCCGCAGTTACTAGAAATGTTAGGGGACAGCCGCCGGCTCAAAGGTTCAAGCCTACGGGTGCGAATGCTGTTCAGGTGGCGAGAAGACCCGGAAATACTTCGGTGAGACCTCCTGTGACTTGTTTCAACTGTGGAGAGATAGGCCACTACAACTCTCATTGCCCCAAGCTGCAGGATGTCGTCCGCAATGGACCAACTAAGCAGGCCGGGAAGAAGCCGTACTAGCAGGAGCGAGTATTTGCCTTGACCGAAGCTGACGCTGATGAGGTAAATCACGTCATCACTGGTACGAGTGGGGGTGTT
This sequence comes from Hemerocallis citrina, assembly GCA_017893485.1. Classification (NCBI taxonomy): domain Eukaryota; kingdom Viridiplantae; phylum Streptophyta; class Magnoliopsida; order Asparagales; family Asphodelaceae; genus Hemerocallis; species Hemerocallis citrina. Next base: position 119,233,040 of record CM030368.1, on the reverse strand, counting down.
TAGGAGTGTTTTTCTGTTATCTCTTTTCCCGTTAATTAGTACACTGTTATGTAACGAGTGTGTGTTATGTAACAGGAGAACTTTATTTGAATGAAAAGAAAGCTGTTGTTTTGTTCGATACTGGGTCCTCTCATACCTTTATATCACCTAAATTTGCTAAAGTTCTGGGAGTTGAACCGAAGATATTTCCAGGCAAGGTTTTAGCAGTAGCTACTCCGTTAAGGGAGACTTTAACCAGTGATCAGTACTATGCGGACTGCGAGATCGTGATTGGAGACAAAATTTTCGGGATTGATCTGATCAAGATGAATATCTTGGAAGTCGATGTTATCATTGGCATTGATTGGATGTCATTGTACAGTGTGAGTATCGAGTGCAAGACCAAGACAGTAAAGTGAAGGCTCCAGGTGGACCTGATGTCACTTTCCAAGGGAAGAGGAGATGTTCAGATTTGGTAGCTGCTATCAGCCAGAAGAAAGGGATTCCTGTAGAGGTGCAGCAAATTCCGGTGGTTCGGAATTATCCGATGGTATTCTTGGAAGATTTGCCTGGGTTACCCCCGCATCGTGATGTGGACTTCAGCATCACTATTTAGTTAGGGAGTGCACCTATTTCCAAGGCACCGTATAGGATGGTACTTGTGGAGCAGGATGAAATCAAACGGCAAATTGAGGAACTATTGGAGAAATGCTTTATTCAATCGAGTGCGTCACCTTAGGGAGCGTCGGTACTTTTGGTAAAGAAGAAGGATGGTTCGATGAGGATGTGCATCGATTACCGAGAACTGAATAAGGTCACTGTTCAGAATAAATATCCGATTCCAAGAATTGATGACTTGTTCGATTGTCTACAAGGAGCTGCTGTCTTCTCCAAAATAGATTTTCGATCAGGATATTATTAAGTTTGAGTGAAGGCTAAAGATGTGCATAAGACTGCATTTAGAACTCGACATGGACATTACAAATTCTTAGTTATGCCGTTCAGAGTGACGAATGCACCTGCAATTTTTATGGATATGATGAACAGAGTTCTAAGTTCGTTCATTGATTCTTTCGTCGTGGTGTTTATCGATGATATTATTGTATACTCTAAGTCGGAGGAGGAGCACACAGAGCATCCGGCAGCAGTTTTGAGGAAGCTCTAGGAGAAGGAGTTGCATGCCAAGTTATCTAAGTGTGATTTCTGGAAATCTGAAGTGTCTTTCCTGGGTCACATCCTTTCCAAGGAGGGAGTGAAAACTGATCCGCAGAAGATAGAGGTGGTGAAGGATTGGGCAAGGCCTACTATAGTGAAGGAAATCAGGAGTTTTCTTGGGTTGACTGGATACTATAGGAGGTTCATCCAGGGCTACGCACAGATAGCCATGCCGCTCACTGGTCTGACCAAGAAGAATGTGAATTTCGAGTGGACTGAACAGTGCGAGGCAAGCTTTCACGAGTTGAAAGAGAGGCTGACTACTGCTCTCATTTTAGCTTTGCCTAGAGGAGGTGTTGAGTACGATGTCTACAGCGATGCTTCACATCGTGGGCTTGGTTGTGTCTTAATGCAAGAAAGGAAGGTGATCGCTTATGGGTCAAGGCAACTAAGACCGCATGAGAAGAATTATCCAACTCATGATTTGGAGTTGGCTACGATTATTTTCGCCTTGAAACAATGGAGACATTACGTGTATGGTGAGAAGCTGAACATGTACACGGACCACAAGAGCTTGAAGTACATCTATCAGCAGAAGGATCTGAATCTGAGGCAAAGGAGATGGCTGGATGTACTTGAGGACATTCGTCCGGAGATTAAGTACCATCTTAGGAAAGCTAATGTTGTTGCTGATGCACTTAGCCGCAAGAATAGTCTGGCTAGTTTGATTACAACTCAGAGGCATCTGGCAGATGAGTTAAATCGAGCTGGTATTGAAGTTGTTCTGCAAGGCTTGGGATCATCTTTAGCTCAGTTGAGGCTTCAACCAACGCTGAATGAAAGGATTATCGCAAGTGAGAAAGAAGATGCAGAGATTCAGAAGATGAAGGAGCAGGTCGATGTTGGCAAATTGTCGGAGTTTCAGATCAAGGATGAAGTGTTGTGGTTTGGAGAGAGGTTGTGTGTTCCGGATCAGTCGGACTTGAAAGAAAATATTCTTCAGAAGGCACATGCTACTCTTTTGTCTGTACATCCTGGGAGTACCAAGATATATAGGGACATTAAATAGCATTTCTGGTGGTCAGGTTTGAAGTGGGATGTGGCTGAATTTGTGTCGAGGTGTAAGATTTGTCAACAAGTCAAAGCTGAGAATCAGAAACCCGGAGGTCTATTGCAACCGTTACCTATTTTGGAATGGAAGTGGGATAACATCAGTATGGATTTCATCACGGGTTTGCCCAAGAGTTCCAAAAGCAATGATGCGATTTGGGTTATAGTCGATCGACTGACCAAGTTCGCTCACTTCTTGGAGATGAAACTCACTGCTTCGATGGACAAGTTAGCTGAGATGTATGTTGGTGAGATTGTCAGGCTTCATGGCATTCCGTTAACCATTGTGTCTGATTGAGATGCACGGTTTACTTCGCATTTCTGGAGGAGTCTTCAAACAGCTTTGGGTACCAAGATGGATTTCAGCACTGCTTTTCATCCACAGACCGATGGGCAGACCGAGAGAGTCAACCGTATTCTTGAGGATATGCTTTGGTGTTGTGTACTAGACTTTGGAGGCAGTTGGAAAAGGCATCTAGCTTTGGTGGAGTTTGCCTACAACAATAGTTTTCAGACTAGTATTGGGATGGCGTCGTACGAAGCTCTGTATGGCAGGAAGTGCAGGACGCCTGTTTACTGGTTCGAAGTTGGGGAGCGTCAGATGTTTGGGCCAGAGACTGTGCAGTAGACCTCTGAAAAGATTGATCTAATCAGGAAGAGGTTGGTGGATGCTCAAGTAGGCAGAAGAGCTATGCAGACAACCGGAGAAGGGACCTTGAGTTTGAGGTTGGTGACTTTGTCTTTCTGAAGGTATCACCTAGTAAAGGTGTGATTCGATTTGGCAAAGGTGGGAAGTTGGCCCCAAGATTCATAGGCCCATATAAGATATTGAAGCGGATTGGAAAAACAGCTTACCGGCTTGAGTTACTGGAAGAGTTGTCTCAGGTGCACAATGTATTTCATGTGTCTATGCTGAGAGGTTACATTCCAGATCCAAGTCATCATTTGCCCGAAGTGCCGGAGGGTTTGCAGTTGAATCTCAGTTACATCGAGCTTCTGGTTGAGATTTTTGATCATCGGGAGAAAGTCTTGAGGAATAAGATGATACCGATGGTCAAGGTAGTCTGGAGAAACCAGTTGGTTGAAGAGGCTACTTGGGAATCTGACGAGAGGATGATGAAGGATCATCCTGAGCTCTTTGTTTAATTTGTATTTTTTTTCCTTTCTTTCTTCTTATTGTGTTTTGTTTTCTCATTCTTTTATTGTAGTTCCGGAGACGGAACTATTCTAAGGAGGGAGTCTTGTAATACATTGAAATATTTATTGAATGTGAGATTGTCGATTTTACGTGATGTGCACGTGCAAATTTGTGTATAAATATTTTCTTATGAAATAATTTTATATATAACATGAGCAAATAATTAATTTCTTTACTTCTCTTTTCTTTTAAGCTCATTTTAAGAAGCATAAATTTGTTTTCTAAATAAAGCCCAACCTACTAAATTAATTATTTCATTCTAAAAGCCCACTATTTTTAAAGCCCATAAATTAATTACTCTTTTAAACAACTTGTCATGTAGACACATTTTTGTAGACAATTAATTAATTTGTAATGTACAACTTTAATTAGGGGACACTAGTTCGGACACGTGATTGCACGTGTGTGTGCTTTGCACACCCTCCTCGGGCGGATTGCATGAGAGAGAGAGTGGGGGTGTGGATTAGTGGAGTGGTAGCTTTTGTGTTCATGGGTGGTTGCCACAACTTCACATTGTATCCTAGCCATCTATCTACAACCATCTAATGCAATCCTAGCCCTCCATTCCACCCTAAAACTAGTATAAATACCCCTCCCTTTATGCATACAACACTAAGAAATTTTGACAGAAAGAAAACTATATAGGAGAGTAAAAGATTGAGAGAGAGTAAAAAAAATTGAGTGCATTAGTGTGTGTGTTCTTTTGGAGGCCGGCTACCACAACCCACGGCAAAGGGGAGGTTCGGGTTTCACCAAGTGCAAGGAGGAGGAACTTTGTGGTGGCTCATTCTAGGAGGAGAATGACCGCTCAAGTGTTCAAGGAGATTCTAGGAGTTTTGTAATACTTTCTTCAAATAGGTGGGTGTTTTTCTATACTTCTAATATTAGACATCATGCTAGGGATTTTGATATATATATATGCATACCAAAAGAACTAATAAGATAATCACTTATTAACTTTTAAAAGGACTTGCCAGACGAATGAGTAAATGCTTAATGAATTGTGTACTATTGGTAATAATTCATGTTTAATATAGTTAAACTCACTGATTGCCACGAAATTGTGGAATTAGAACCATGAAATGGTAGAAAAATGTTCATGTATGGTTAGTAGATGGATTATTAAATTTTTGCATTTATTGAATCATTGTATTATTTTTCTCAAAGAATGCAACCTTGATTATAAGTATTGTGAATAAAGGGGGAAAAACAGAAATTTACACTTCCTTAATAAAGTCTTAATGCAAGGAGTTGAGTAGAGGATTTGTTTAAGTGGAATTTGGCAATTTGTAAACATAGAATACAAATTAGAGTGAAAATACTTGTTTTAATGTCAGAAATATATCCATGATCTACCCTAAATTGCAACCTGGTGCAATCGACAGTCAACCGAATTAGAGTCGACAGTCGACTGTCAGGTAATAAATTTCGGATTCTAGTTGCAGAAGAGTCGACCGTGTGTATTGTAACAGTTGACTGCCCTGACTATTGGTTTCCGAGTTTTAAAATCTTTCTAGAACAATCGACCGACTGTATTGTACCAGTTGACTGCCCTGAGTATTTGTCTTCGAGTTTTAAATTCCCGCAGAACAGCCGACTGACTATGTTTTGACAGTCGATTGCCCTGAAGTTCAAATGATATCTAGTTTTCATGAGATAATTTTCAATAACCTTTGGCCTAGTATATTTGAGACTATTTTTGCAAGAAGGAACTTACTATAAATTGTTAGCTTAAATTGTCTTTGGATAAAGAAAAATGTATTGATTAAAAGATGATTTGAAAAGAGTTTTGATAATGAAAGAAAAATGAAAGTACGAATGTTAGATTTAGTATTGATAAAATGAGAATAAGGGAATTATGTGGAAAGAATGAACTATTGAATATGACAAATTGAATTTCTTTGTTTATGCATGATATTGTACATGAAATTGGAATTTTAATGACATGATGAGTTATGAAAGATATTATGAATATGAATATACAAGTGCTATGAAGATGAAAAGAAAAATTATTGCTAATCATGTACAAAAAGATCTTATGAGTTTGAAAAACTCGGTGTTGTAATTATGAGTTGAAATTATGAACTAGGGTGTAGCTAAGCCTTATACCGGGAATAAAAGGAATGTTGAGATGAAATTTGAATTAAAAAGACCAAGATTTTGGTCATGAGAAATAATTGAATAAGACCGGTATAGCGAAAGTGCTAACCCTAAGGGATTGATTTTGTTCATGATTCAATTAAATTAAGGACTAGATACATAGTAAAGATGTGATGAACGTAAGAGACAAACATGAGTATGAGGGCCATTGGATTGGCGGTGCGAGAGTATTCACAGGATGTCCTATGATGCATCATGATTAGGGTGTGGATACTACTCTAGAGTACCGTCCCGGTGGCGATGCTTATAGAGTAATCTAATGACTGCGGGTGGTGTCACGTTTATGGTAGGAGGTGAATTACCACAGAATTCCTACATGATGAGTCATGTGTCAGTGCGTTGGGATTCTCTCTGGGGTGCCTAAACGTGAGTTCGTAGTTCATAGAATTCCTAAGATACTTACCGTAATTACTGTTGTAGATTAAGTCATGGCGAGGGATTGAACCCTACAAGATGAAGAATGATTAAGGGCTTGCCCTTGGACCTATGTAGTATGGGCTGCATAAACTCTGAACAAGTGCGCAATAGTATCATATAATGTAAACAACTGCATTAAGGACTAAGTGCACATCACAACACGACATTAATAGGATAGTCCCTTGTAGTTTGTCTTGTGATCAAGTTTGTGTTTGTTTAAGAATGGAAAATCGTTATACTGTTTTGGCATAGAGAGGATGGCCGTGTATAATATTTCGTCAGTTGAATGAACTGACACGTCCACAGTTTTACATGCAGGGTAAAGAGCTTGACAAATTGAAGTATACATGATGCTCAAAGATTGGTTTAAATGCTGTATAATTGTTCTATGTAATTACTGTAAATTGCTTCCGCTGTATGAATGTAAATGTATACTGCAACTCTGATGTAAGAATTGTTTTTAATTTTCTTGTAAAATTGTACGAAAGAAGTGTTAAAGATCCTGTGGAACTTCGAATTCAATCTGTTTTGGAATTCGGGGTGTTACACATACCCTACTACAAACCCTAATACCCAACCCTATATAATCTCTCATCCTCTCAACTAAACCCTAACCCTAACTCTCCCTCACCGGCCTCCCCCTCTCTCTCCCCGACTGTGCCTTACCCCAGTCGACTGAACCCCTCCTTCGGCCTGTGCACCCATCGGCCGATCACCCCTGCATCCCGGTCGACCCATCTCCCCATTGTCGATCGACTTCACCTAGCCGATAACCCCTACACCCAAGGATCCACCCTCTCTCCACCTCATCCTCTCGTTCTCCCGTCCCTTGGTCGTCTCTGTCGACGACAGCAGCAGTTAGTCGACCGCCTCGACGCCCTTGCTCCCTCTCTCTCTTGGATCTAGGGTTCGCACGTGTTGGAGTTTGTACGTGCAAGTTGTTCATTGATTCGTGGATTTTCGTTCGTAGGTTTTGTTCGTTGCCGGGATTCGTTTCCGTTACTCTTGGTGTTCTTCGTTTTCGTCTTCGGTTACGGCAAGTAACTTGTACTAAAATTCCTTTGTATGATACAAGTCAAAAATACCGCTTACAGTGTAGTTGGGTTCTAGAGACTACTCGTGTGTGTGTTATCTTTGATGGGTTTTGTCTCTATTGTGCTATTGACCATAGTTGCCTCACGACACAAATTGACATGAAAATAACTAGGTTTGGCCGTTCTTGATCTATTCATATATGTGAGATAATTAGGTGAAATTATGTATTTCATGAGATCCATGTGATATGATAGTTGTGAACATATTATATACTCTATTTCATGATGTTTGGACACTTAGTAGACTCTATCTCATGTTTGATTGTGATTGGAACAAGTTTTGTATGATTTATGTTGGTTTTGTTGTTAGAGAAAAATCTGTAATTGTCGATGATCAGTTTTGATTTGTATTTTAGACCATATTAAGGTCAGAATTCTTAATTTTGGTATTTGACATGAATTGTAGAGAAATCTGACTTCTTTCCAATCTCTGACTTTGATCAATTTCGTTTTCGTATGAGTGAGTTATGACTGTTTTACTACAGAGGTGTAATTTATTTCCAGATTTCATTTCTTGATGATTTTGATGATTAAACTATTTTGATACTAGTCTTAAATATATTATTTTGATCTGAAACTTTGTACAGTATTTCTATACCTATTTAGGGATTACCCAGAATTTTGGTAGATTTTATTGATGAGTTTTGTACGCTGTTTCATGCTTATTTATGAAAGCTATACTTGTTGTATTTTGCTCGCTGTTCTGTAAAGAATCGTATTTTCATCCTATTTCCTTTTACTGTATGGAAATTATTTATGAAATATGAAAGTTATCTTATTTTGTCTATTTTCACATCGCTTTGGAGGATTTGGATTTCGTTTCACGGTTTGCGAGATATTACAGTTTTTGTACAACAGTGTTGGGAATTCCAGATTTGCCAAACTATCGTTTCTTGATGTTTTCTGATTTTTGTTGGCTGAACTAATTTTACTGGAATATTATGAAACTCTATATTCTGATACTAGACATATAGGGGATTACCCCAGATTTTTCCTGGATTTGTTTGAGGTGTTTTAATGCTATTTTTCTGACTGAGAATTCGGTTTACTGATTTCTGGCTGAATGTGTTTTCTGGATTCAAATCAGTTTTGAGTAATGATTTTGTGAAATACTATATGGCTTATATATAACCGCTGGATTCATGTGGAAGTCTATTTTCCAGACTTTTTAGCGAATTCAGATTTGGATTTCTTTAGTAACGGAAATCACTGTTTTAGTACTGTACTGTCATGCTGTCCTAAATATGAACATACACTGTTTTGCTCGTTTATATGACCGTATATCACCTATGCATGTTTATTTGTTTCCTTGACCTAATAATGATTGTATCATGTTAGTTTGACACTGTTTAATGCACTATCTTTTCTGTTGATAACCATAACAAAAGTAATCAAGCTGGGGTTTCTTAAGGAAAGATCTAGTAGTGGAAAATATGGAAACGTGTACTTGGAAGGGAACTAGTGTTCCGTACTATTACTGTTACTGTGACTGTTACTGTTACTATTACTGTTACTTTTACTGCTATTGTTACTGTTATTTTTACTGCTACTACTACTGTTACTGATACCTGAGTACACTGCCCTATTATGATCCACTATGAAATCTAAAAGCGAAACTATTTGTTGTAGCAACCATGAGTTATATATAATATGGGGTGCATGAAGTGCTACCTAGCTAGTAATACACACAAAACTGTAAGAACATAAGACTGATACTGTTAGACTGATACTGTTGGACTGATACTGTTATACTGTTACACTGATATACTGAGCTTACTGTTACTAGACACTGTTAGTTGCCATATGACAGTATACTTGACACATTCATTTGTACTGTTAGTATACCATGCTAGTTGACTTTGTTTTATTGATTCATGCTAGTTAATGTTGTTGATGCATTATTCCATACTATTTGTTTACCTTTCCCATTTATTTGTATCCTACATTATAAGTAGCCCGTAACTTGCCTTGACGGGTACTTGTTTTCTCTTTTCTTCTCCTACAATTATTGATTGCAGATTAGGATGGTCAGCTGCCCGACGGCATTGGCGAAATGAGATGTTAGTGCTGGATTCATGCTTATTAGTATTACTATTATTGTTACTTTGAATAATGTATTTTGAGTAATTGGATGATTATTTTGTATTTTGGGCGATGTGACCCAGGATTTTGTCTTGTCCAGATTCTAATTTATTTGAGTTTAATGTGTTTTGTTTCAAGTAAATTCTGTTGGTTTATTAATTCAATTATGCATGTGTGGTTGACTCTTTTGCTTCCGACTCTGATTATTTTGTGAGATGTTGTAACGATTCCTGAACAGCTTATAGATGATGCAAATCATTCGCTGGGTTGAGTCGCGTATCCGTATTCCGTATTCTTTTTGGGAAGCGGGGCGTGACAGTTTTACTAATAAAAACTTATATATATATATATATATATATATATATATATATATATATATATATATATATATATATATATACACACACTAGTAAGTATATATGTGTATTATATTGGTTTTGTGCACTTGTGCAAAATTCTGTAAAATGCATTTTTGAGAAAATGTCAGAAATATCCGAGTCTGATATTAAAAAATTATTATTTTATTATTTTATTTTTATTTTCAGAATTGAAATATTTTTGATGGATATTACCCTGTTTTACTAATAGACATTATCTATATATATATATACCAGTATGTATACATCTGTATTGTAGGAATCTTCCGAGCCGGTAATAAAAATTTTTTTTATTATTATTTCTGAAGTAAAATATTTTTGGTAGAGATTATTTGTTTTAACTAGTAAAATACATTTGTATTGACAGAAATATGTACGTATATGTACCGTATCGATTTCGTACGTTTGTACGAAATCATGTAGTATGTGATTTTGGGAAAATACCTTTTATTTTTTTATCAATCATGATCAAAATAGAGGGTTAGGATTGGACTGGGTGTAGATTGCAATTTAAATTTGCAAATAGAACTTTAAATGTTTTGAGCCACAAGAGAGAGAGACAAATGGCTCTCTTTCCCTCTCCTCTAACCCCCCCCCCCCCCCCCCCCCCCCCCCCCAACCCCCATAGTCCGGCCTCATCTCCAAAGGGCAAGAAACCCTTTTCATTTTATCTCTCCATCTCCTTCTCATCTCATTCTCTCTTTCTTACATGTTTTAAATTAGGGGAAAAAATTGAGAATTAAGAAAAGAAAGAGAGATCAAATCAAGAAAAAAAAAAGAGTGGGTTCATTTGTGGAGTGTTCTTGAAGAGAAGCAAGAACAAGGAAGGAGATGGGAAGCTAGCAAGTTCTTCCAAAATGATTTGGGTGGGGGTTTCTAATCTATTTGTGTTTTTATTTATTGTTGCTTATTTTGTATCTTAATTAATGAAGAACTTGAACTAATTTAATATGCATATGATGATAGTGGACTAGAATAAAAATGCATATAAAGATTGAAGTATTAGAACACAAATAAGACACTAAGATTCAACTCTTAAAACTAGTACGTAATTCTTGATTGTTAAGATTAATTACTTGTGCTAAAGTTGGAATTTGACTCCAAATTAATTTTAGAGGTTCTCATATATGTTATTACCATGCTCTAAATTTTTTAGATTTTTCTGGGTTAGTTTGATGGGTTAAACAAATCGTTTCCCCAAAACAGCGAGTTCTTCAGCCGAAACTGCTGTTTTGTTGATTCGACTTGTGTTTAAGAAGCTGGACTTTGAGTCCCTTACGGAATCTAAAAAAGTGTTCAACTAGAAATTTGTAGTAGATGTTCTACCTTTTCCAAAATGGCTAATTTTTCTAGATTTCGATAAGTATAGCAAAAGTTATAAGCTCTACAAGTTTCAGCTTTTGTTGTGCTTTTTGTTGTTTTTGAATTGTGTTCAAAGGGCTGGATTTTGAGTTACTTACGGAATCTGAAAAAGTGTTTAACTAGGAAGTTGTAGAACCCCGTATTTTCAAATATTATTTTAATTATTTGAAAATGAACTTTAAATGATTTTGAGTATTTGATAAATATTTTCTAAAAGATTTATCTTTTGTACACGTGCAAAACACGTGCAAATGACTTTTTTAGAAGTTTGAAAATTTTAGTTTTTCTTATGAAAAATCATTATTTATTATTTGAAAATTATTTAATATTTTTCCAGATTTTTCTGAAATTAATTATGCCTATTTGCAATTTTTGAGAAAAGAAGGACTTATTTGCAAAAATTGACATTTTGAGGGTTAGAGTGCAAAATGTATTTGCTGGACATTCCGATCAACACTTGTTGAGGTTTAAAAATATATTTTTCTATTAGATCCTAATTTAAATGATATTTGGTTTAATTTTCAAGAAAAAGATTATATATGTGAGATGTACTTTTGGAAAGGATTATTTTGTAAAGTGGGAATAAAACCCTAATATTCTATCCGGCATATATAAGAGAAATTCTCTTTCAGCCGTCATTGTAAAAGAATACAGATTTTTGGTGATTTGGATTTTGAAGAACAAAGGAGGATTCTTGGATCTAGCAAAAGGAGGAAGCTTTTTGTGGATTTTTCTTCAAATCAAAGGTGAGTGGTTTGTTTTGTTTGTTTTGTTTACTTTGTTTGATTGATGGATGACGTAAGATTTTTGTAATGCTTGTTTGTGAATCATTATGCCATTATTATGTTAGTCTCATTGTATGTATGATATGGATCTATTAGTTGATATGGAGGATGAGAACTCTTAATGATATTTGGATCATGTATGAGAAATATTAAGATTTGTTGAGGAAATGTGGAATTATGGGATCGTATTGTTGGGAGACATATTAAGAATTTATTGTGTTATGATCAGGTGATAAACATCTGGATCTCATGATTGTAGTTCAGATTTTATGATAGTGTGGTGAAAGAAGGTTGACGAGAAAAACCCTAATAGAAAGATTAAGAGTTTGGATCATGAGGATATGAGATTTGAGTATTTGATTGATTGAATAATGTATCCATGATAGAGATATTTGAGAGTTGTTCATTTTCCTGGATACAAATTAATTTTTGGGATCGTTGGATCTTTGGAAAAACTCCAGTTTAGTTTTGTGTTCAGACCTATCTTTTGGGAATCTGTAGCCGACAGCCGACTGTCTTGCGAAGCAGTCGACTGGTACGAGCCTACTGTGTATTTTTGAGTCTTGAGATTTGTTCGGGACAGTCGACCTAGACGGAGGTCAGTCGACTGATCCTCTGTTTGTGATTTTGTTCAGTCCTTTCGGGACAGTCGACCTATGACCCTTTAGTCGACTCAAATACTTAGAATATTTTTGATGAGAATTATTTATTTTTGTCTCGGGGCAGTCGACTGACTCCTTGGTAAGTCGACTGATTATGCCTTAGTTTATTTTTGAGAAATGTTGGGATATGTCCTCTGGACAGTCGACTGATCTGATATGCAGTCGACTGATCCTGAAGGATCTTTGTATTTGATTTGAGATATTTTGTTTAGTGTTTGATTTTGAGATGTTTTGTTCAGTAATTGATTTTAAGACATTTGTTCAGTATTTGATTTTAAGATGTTCAGTTAAGAACATGATTTTGAGATATTTTGTTGAGCCACTTGTTTAGTGGAAATTTGTTCAGATATTTGTTTTTGAGTCTCTAGAGGTATGTGACCCTAGTATACCGGTGTTTGTTCAGTTATTTGTTGAGGCCCATTGAGGCACATTTTCAGTAATCAGATTTTTAGTCCGGTAGGGTACACTACTCTAGGAGAATTGTTCAGTAACCCAAATTGATAAGGACAGGCATTAGTAGTGTCATGACGAATGAGAACATGAGTTATGCACCTCAGTATGGCTTTTGATGTAGGATTTTAATCTCCTGAATTATCCAAGTAATTAACTTGTGATGTGTGATTTATCTCCGGAATTATCCAGGTAGTTAACCTGAGATGTGAGGTACTTCTCCGGAATTATCCAAGTAATTATCTTGAGATGTGGGATTGACCTACGGAATGATCGGAGTCGAGGAGACGCTTTTGGAGTATCCTTGTGATTATGAGTCTATGTTTAGATGTGGGATGATCTCCTGAATTATCCAGGGAAAATACCTGTGATGTGGGATCAATCTTCGGAATGATCGAACATGGGCAAGTTATCATAGTTTATCTTCATCTCTTAGTAGTCATCGTTGTCAGCATGTAGTCATGATGTTTTCTTGAATCACTTTTATGCATTCGGATTTCCTGTTTTTACACACTTGGCTTTTGGATTTGATATCACCCTTTATTCTTTCAGTCGTTACTTCATACTTTAGTATTTGAGTATTATTTGTTGGATGTTATTATTTCAGTTCATTTATGATGTTTTGTCTGATTTATCACCACTCACACCATTTATGGCTGACCCCGTAGTTTGGGGGTTAGGGTTCAACTCTAGCCTCACTTGTTGCAGGTCATTGCTTAGTTGGAGGTTGAATGCTTGAGTGGGCAATATGAGATTATTGGATTATTTAGTGTTGGTGTAAAATTGTTAAGATATATTTGAATCATTCTGAATTGTAAATAAAAAGATCAATTTGTGTTGAGATGTTTAGACTTCCGCTGTAATTGTAAAATTTGTTGTAATAAGAGAAAGAAAAATTTTGGTGGTGTTTGTTGGTGTTTATTGTTGTATTGAAGTGGATTGCTGGGATTTCGCCACTTATTTTCTAAGCTCTCATATTAGAAATTTGGGGCGCTACAGAAGTTGTAGTAGATGTTCTCCCCTTTCCAAAATGGCTAATTTTTCTAGATTATGATAAGTATAGAAAAAGTTGTGAGCTTTACAAGTTTCAGCTTTTGCTGTTATTTTTGTTGTTCTTGAATTTTATTCAAAGAGCAGGGATTTGAATTCCATAAGGAATCTGAGAAAGTTGTTCACTAGGAAGTTATAGTAGATGTTCTTATCTTTCCCAAAAGCCTAAATTTGTTATATTCCAACAAGTACAGCAAAAGTTATAAGCTTTAGAAGTTTCAGCTCTTGGTTGTCTTTGTTGCTCTTTGTATTGTGTTCAAAGAGCTGGATTTTGAGCTCTGTAAGGAATCTGAAAAAGTTGTCAACTAGAAAGTTGTAGTAGATGTTCTCAGCTTTCCAAAAATCCCAAATTTGTTAGATTCCGACAAGTATAGCAAAAGTTGTGAGCTTTACAAGTTTCAGCTTTGTGCTGTATTTTGTTCTTTTTGAATTTTGTTCAAAAAGCAGGGATTCGAATTCCATACTGAATCTGAGAAAGTTGTTAACTAGAAAGTTGTATTAGATGTTAATTAGCTTTTCAAAAAGTCCAATTTTGTTAGATTCTGATAAGTATAGCAAAAGTTGTGATCTTTACAAGTTTCAGCTTTTGCTGTCCTTTTTGTTGTTCTTGAGTTGTGTTCAAAGAGCTGGATTTTGAGCTCTATAAGGAATCTGAAAAAGTGGTCGAACAGAAAGTTGTAGTAGATGTTCTCCCCTTCCCAAATTGTCCAATTTTGTTAGATTCCAACAAGTATAGCAAAAATTGTGAGCTTTAGATGTTTCAGCTTTTAGCTGTCTTTGTTGCTCTTTGTATTGTGTTCAAAAAGCTGGATTTTGAATTCCATACGGAATCTGAGAAAGTGGTTAACTAGGAAGGTGTAATAGATGTTATTAGCTTTCCAAAAAGTTCAATTTTGTTAGATTCCGACAAGTATATAAAAATTTATGGGCTTTACAAGCTTCAGCCTTTTGCTGTCTTTGTTGCTCTTTGTATTGTGTTCAAAGAGCTAGATTTTGAGCTCTGTAAGGAATCTGAAAAAGTTGTCAACTAGAAAGCTATAGTAGATGTTCTCAGCTTCCCAAAAAGCCCAATTTTATTAGATTCCGATAAGTGGTGTGGGAGTTATGACCTTTACAAATCACAGCAGCTAGTTGTTTGGCTGAATCTTCGCTGTTTAGATTGTTCGAAGTTTTTGTACCTTTTATTGACTGAATCTGAAAAAATTGTCAACTAGAGAGTTGTAGTAGATGTTCTCCCCTTTCCAAAGTGTTCTATTTTGTTAGATTCCGATAAGCGGAGTAGGAGTTATGACCTTTATAAGTCACAGCAGCTGGCCTTTTGGCTGAAGCCTCGCTGTTTAGATTGTTCGAAGTTTTTGTACCTTTTATTGAATAAATCTGAGAAGGTTATCAACTAGAGAGTTGTAGTAGAGGTTCTCACCTTTCCAAAATGTCCTATTTGGTTAGATTCCGATACGCAGAGTATGAGTTATGACTTTGCAAAGTCACAGGAGCTGGCCTTTTTGGCTGAAGCTCGCTGTTTAGGTTGTTCGAGGTTTTTCTATCTCTTATTGACTGAATCTGAGAAGGTTGTCAAATAGAGAGTTGTATTAGATGTTCTGACCTTTCTAAAAAGTCTAATTTTGTTGAATTTCAATAAGAGTACCATGTTGAATTGCTTCTAGGGTATTAGAAGACCTTTATGTTGCTATATGTATAAAAGATCAAGTTTTGTTAGTAGCATGTTTAATTGCTTCAAGGGTGTTAGAAGACCGTTTGCATTGGCTTTGTGTATAAAAGATCATGTTTTGCTAGTAGCATGTTATTTCGCTTCTAGGTTGTTAGAAGACTTTTATGGTTCCTTATATATGATTCATTTGTCGCATACATAGCCAGTTGGCTCGTATGTAATTCGTTTGGCTCATACATAGCTAGTCGGCTCGTATGTAAGAAGTTTTGCTCGTGTGTAGCTTATTAGCTAGTACGCAGTTGTTGTGCTCGTCTAAGGTGATATCATTGCCCTAGAGGCCATCGACTATCAAGACATGTATTTATTTTACTTCTCGTGGACTTTGGACGAGTCACCCCCTCGTGCACCGTCCCTTAACCGGTGTTGGTTGATTGCAGGCCGAGAGTGTAGACGGAATCTAAGTTCAGGGTAGTCGCATGCGAATACGTTCGTATTGCTGGGATCTTGGATAGATAGGCTATGAACAGGATCCTTAGGGATTCTGGTAAGTCTAGGTTGAGCACCTAGTAGAATTATCTGGCGAAGTCTAACTCAAGACCTAACATGTTGTGTTAGTACTGTTGTCATCCCTCGGATTGTTTAGAATTAGTGACATCGTTAGGATAGTAACTTTTGGCTATTACTGTAGCGCCCCAAATTTCTAATATGAGAGCTTAGAAAATAAGTGGCGAAATCCCAGCAATCCACTTCAATAGAACAATAAACACCAACAACACCACTAAAATTTTTCTTCTTTATTACAACAATTATTACAATTACAGCGGAAGTCTAAACATCTCAACACAAATTAATCTTTTATTTACAACTCAATAACAACTCAATATGTCATTACAATTTTACAACAAACGCTAAATAATCCAACTATCTCAAAATGCCCACTCAAGCCTCCAACCTCCAGTCTAAGCAGTAACCTGCAACAAGTGAGGCTAGAGTTGAACCCTAACCCCCAAACTAAAGGGGTCAGCCATAAAAATGGTGTGAGTGGTAACAAATCAACAAATAACATAAATAAACTTAAAACATGATATCCAACAAATAATAATTAAACACTAAAGTATGAAGTACAACGAAAGAATAAGGGGTGATACCAAAACCAAAAGTCAAGTGTGTGCCGAAAACAAGAAATCCAAATGCATAAAAGTGATTCAAGAAAACATCATGACTACATGCTGACAACGATGACTACTAAGAGATGAAGATAAACTATGATAATTTGCCCATGCTTGATCATTCCGGAGATTGATCCCACATCACAGGTATTTTCCCTGGATAATTCAGGAGATCATCCCACATCTAAACATAGACTCATAATCACAGGAATACCCCAAAAGCGTCGCCTCGACTCCGATCATTCCGTAGTTCAATCCCACATCTCAAGATAATTACTTGGATAATTCCGGAGAAATACCTCACATCTCAGGTTAACTACCTGGATAATTCCGGAGATAAATCACACATCTCAAGTTAACTACTTGGATAATTCAGGAGATTAATCCTACATCAAAAGCCATACTGAGGTGCATAACTCAAGTTCTCATTCGTCATGACACTACTAATGCCTGTCCTTATTAGTTTGGGTTGCTGAACAAATCTCCTAGAGTAGTGCACCCTACCGGACTAAAAATCTGAATAACTGAAAATTTGCCTCAATGGGCCTCAACAAACAACTGAACAAACACCGGTATACTAGGGTCACTTACCTCTAGAGACTCAAAAACTAATATCTGAACAAATTACCACTTAACAAGTGGCTCAACAAAATATCTCAAAATCATGTTCTTAACTGAACATCTCAAAATCAAATACTGAACAAATATCTCAAAATCAAACACTAAACAAAATATCTCAATTCAAATACAAAGATCCTTCAGGACCAGTCGACTGCATAAGGGACCAGTCGACTGTCCAGAGGGCATAATCCAACATTTCTCAAAAATAAACTAAGGCATAATCAGTCGACTTACCAAGGGGTCAGTCGACTGCCCCGAGACAAAGACAAATAATTCTCATCAAAAATATTCTAAGTATTTGAGTCGACATAGGTCGACTGTCCCGAAAGGACCGAACAAAACAACAAACAGCAGACCAGTCGACTGACCTCAGTCTAGGTCGACTGTCCCGAACAAAAACTCAAAGACTAAAAATACACAGTAGGCTCGTACCAGTCGACTGCTTTATAGTCCAGTCGACTGTCGGCTACAGGTTTCCAAACAAAATAGATCTGATCACCAATCAAAACTAGAGTTTCTAAAGATTTACTGATCACAAAAATTAACTTGTATCCAGGCAAATAAACGACTCTCAATAATCTCCATCATGGATACATTTCTCGATCAAACAAATATTCGAATTTCACATCCTCATGATCTAAACTCTTAATCCTTTGATTAGGGTTTCCTCAACAAAACTAAATGTCGTCCTCAACACATAAACAAGATTGGTTTGCAATCACTAGATCCAGATGTGTAATATCTGATCACAACATAATCAGTTCTTAATTTGCTTTCTAACAACATGGTCTCATAAATCAACATTTCCTCAACAAATCTAAATCTTTTCTCATCATGGTCCAAATATCAATTAAAAGTTCTAATCATCCATATCAAATAATAGATCCATGTCATACATACAATAAGACTAACAAATCAATAGTGTAACGATCACAAACAAGGCATAACGAAGATCTTACTTCATTCATCATTCAAATCAAACAAAGCAAACAAAACAAAACAAACCAACTCACATTGTTCTTGGAGAAAATCCACGAAATAGTTCTTCTCCTTGCTAGATCCAAAAGCCTCTTCTTTTGCTCCTCAAAATAAATCTCAAAATCCTGTGTATACTCAATGACGGCTGGGAATAGGAAAATCCCTTATATATATGCCGGATTAAAATATTAGGGTTTTCACCCGATTTGCAAAATAATCCTTTCCCAAAATATAATTTACATATATATAGATTAGTTTTGAAATTTCATCAAATATCATTTAAGCCAGGATTTAATAGTGAAATATAACTTAAACCTCAATGCCAATACTGCTCAAAACGTCCAGAATGCCACTTTTGCGTTTTAACCCAAACAAATGTCAATTTTGCAAATAAGCCCTTCTTTCCCAAAAATTGCAAATAGTACCCATTTAATTTCAGAAAAATCTGGAAAAATACTAAATAATCTTCAAATAATAAATAACGATTTTTCGTAAAGAGAACTTAATTTTTCAAACTTCTCAAAAGTCATTTGCACGTGTTTTGCACGTGTACAACAGATAACTTTCTTAGAAAATATTTATTTAAATCCTCAAAAATTACTTAAATTCATTTTCAAATAATTAAAATAATATTTGAAAATACGGGGTTCTACATCACTCCCTCCTTAGAAGAGTTCTGTCCTCAGAACTACTACTAATGAGTTCACAACACATACCAACAAAAGGAAACAATATTTCATATATAGAACAAAATCCAACAATTCCATATAACATCACAATCAAAATAAAAGGATACATCATATATCATTCAATGGTTCATTCATTCAAGAATTCCATTCTCATACAAGAAATACATTCATTCAAACAATTCAGGAAAATCATTCAGCATGCGATCCTCTGGCTCCCAAGTAGCCTCCTCGAACTGTTGATTCCTCCACAATACCTTGACCATAGGTATCACCTTGCTTCTAAGGATTTTCTCCCTACGATCAACGATCTCAACAGGCTGTTCCTTGTAACTCAAGTTCACCTGTAGATCTTCAGGAACTTCTACCAACTGATGCTTTGATCGGCCACATACTTCCTCAATAATGATACATGAAACACATCATGCACCTGAGCTAACTCCTCTGGAAGCTTCAATCTGTAAGCTGTCTTACCAATCCTCTCCACGATCCTGTACGGACCAATATACCTCGGCGCCAACTTGCCACCCTTACCAAATCTGATCACTCCTTTGGTCGGAGAAACCTTGAGAAAAAACTGCATCCCCAACCTCAAATTCCAAATCTCTCCGTCGAGTGTCAGCATAACTCTTCTGCCGACTCTGAGCCTCAACCAATCTCTTGCGAATCTGCTCAATCTGCTCTGACGTCTGCTGTACGATCTCAGGACCATACATCTGCCTCTCGCCAACCTCATACCAACAAACAGGTGTCCTGCACCTCCTGCCGTACAAAGCCTCATACGGTGCCATCCCAATACTTGTATGGTAACTATTGTTATAGGCAAACTCAACCAATGCCAAGTATCTCTCCCAACTACCACCAAAGTCCAGAACACAAGCTCTTAACATATCTTCCAGCACTCGATTCACCCTATCCGTCTGACCATCTGTCTGCGGATGAAATGCTGTACTGAAATCAGTCCTGGTGCCCAAGGCTGCTTGTAGGCTCTTCCAAAACCTCGAAGTAAACCTTGCATCTCTGTCAGACACAATCGAAACTGGAACTCCATGAAGTCTCACAATCTCTCCAATGTATAACTCAGCCAATTTCTCCATCGACCAAGTAATCTTCATGGCTAGAAAATGTGCCGACTTAGTCAATCGGTCCACAACAACCCAAATCGAGTCATTGCCCTTCGAACTCCTCGGCAAACCCGTAATAAAGTCCATGCTGATATTCTCCCACTTCCACTCCGGAATGGGTAATGGCTGTAACAAACCTCCAGGTCTCTGATTCTCTGCCTTGATCTGCTGACAAGTCAGACACCTTGCCACAAAATCTGCTACATCTCGCTTCATACCAGACCACCAAAAATGTGGTTTGATGTCCCTGTACATCTTCGTACCTCCTGGATGAACTGATAACAATGTGCTGTGTGCCTCCTGCAAGATACTCTCTCTCAACTCTGCATCATCTGGAACACACAACCTCTCACCCAACCAAAGAACTTCATCTTGGACACGAAATTCGGATAACTTGCCTTCTGCAACCTGCTGCAACATCTTCTGGATTTCTGAATCTGATCTCTGACCTTCCACAATCTTCTCTCTCAAGGACGGCTGCAGTCTCAACTGAGCCAAAGATGCCCCTAAACCTCGCAGTACCACCTCGATACCTGCCTGATCGATCTCTGCTGCCAACTCTCTTCGAGTAGTGATCAACCTTGACGAACTACTCTTCCTGCTAAGTCCATCAGCCACTACATTCGCCTTGCCCGGATGATACCTGATCTCAGGACGAATGTCTTCCAATACCTCCAACCATCTTCTCTGACGAAGATTCAAATCCCTCTGCTGATAGATATACTTCAGGCTCTTGTGGTCAGTGTACATATTGACCTTCTCACCATAGACATAATGCCTCCATAACTTCAAGGCATATATGATAGCTGCTAGCTCCAAATCGTGCGTCGGATAATTCTTCTCATGCGGACGCAACTGCCTCGAACCATAAGCAATGACCTTGCCTTCTTGCATCAAGACACATCCCAAACCTCTGAGAGATGCATCACTGTAGATGTCGTAATCCTTCCCTGCTTGCGGCAATGCTAATATAGGTGCGGTGGTCAACCTTTCCTTTAACTCAAGGAAACTCTCCTCGCACTTATCTGTCCACACAAATGCCACACTCTTCCGGGTCAAACCTGTCAATGGAACTGCAATCTGAGAATACCCCTGAATAAACCTCCTGTAGTAACCAGCTAATCCCAAGAAGCTTCTGACTTCCTTCACTGACGTCGGCCTGGGCCAATCCTTCACTGCTTCCACTTTCTGAGGGTCAGTAGCCACTCCCTCCTTAGAAAGAATGTGACCAAGGAAAGCCACCTCAGACTTCCAAAATTCACACTTCGACAATTTGGCATACAAGCTGTGCTCCTGCAATGTCTGTAATACCGCTGTCAAGTGCTTAGAATGATCCTCTTCCGACTTCGAATACACCAAGATATCATCAATGAAGACCACTACGAAGGAATCAATGAATGGCCTCAACACCCGATTCATCATATCCATGAAAACTGCTGGCGCATTCGTCAACCCGAATGGCATCACCAAAAATTCATACAACCCATGACGAGTCCTGAACGCTGTCTTGCTCACATCTTCCTCCTTGACTCGCACCTGATGATATCCTGACCTCAAGTCAATCTTCGAAAATACTACTGCTCCTCGAAGCCTGTCGAACAAATCATCAATCCGCGGCAACGGATACTTGTTCTGAACAGTCACCCTATTCAACTCCCTGTAGTCAATGCACATCCTCATTGACCCATCCTTCTTCTTGACCAACAACACTGGCGCTCCCCACGGAGATGAACTCGGTCTGATAAGCCCTTTGCTCAAAAGCTCTTCAATCTGCTTCTTCACTTCATCCTGCTCTACAGGTGCCATCCTGTATGGAGCCTTGGAAATCGGCGCACTCCCCGGCTGCACATTGATGCAAAACTCCACATCTCTCTGCGGCGGTAGTCCTGGAAAATCATCCAAGAACACCTGAGTAAACTTTCGAACCACCGGAATGCCCTTGACTTCATCTGAGATTGCCATCTTAGATACCATTGCAGCCACCTGCGGAATCTTCTTCTTCCCTCGGAAAGTTACTGCAGGTCCACCTGGTGCTTTCACCAACACCTCCTTCTGCTTGCAATCAATCGTGGCATCATATATAGCCATCCAATCGATGCCTACAATGACATCCACTCCCAACACATGTAGCTCGATCAGGTCGATGCCGAACATCCTTCCACCAATCTCGATATCACAGCCCTCGTAATATCGATCTGCTACTAGCTCTTCACCTGACGGCGTTGCCACTGACAAAACCCTGCCTGGAAATAGCTTAGGTTCCAAACCTAAGATCTTGGCAAAACTTGGCGATACAAAAGTGTGCGATGAACCAGTGTCAAACAAAACCTTTGCTTTAATTCCATTTATTAAAACAACTCCTGTTACAATAAGAATGATACTCAATCTTAATTTATTCTGAAATAAAAGCTTTTATTCATTACACTGATTCAAAATGAAAGAAATCAAAATTCCTGCATACCCTGTATTACATCTTCCGAGTTTTTCGCATCCTCCTCGGTCAATGCAAATACTCGCCCTTGCCTCTTCGGGAACTTGCTTCCACTCGAACCATCTTTCTTCAGTTGTGGACGATGGGGCTTGGAGTGTCCAGTCTGCCCACACTGAGAACAAACATGCTCTGCCAACTTCGGACATGCTGACCTGTAGTGTCCCACTTCCTTGCAGTAGTAGCAGGTCACTCCCTGAGCTCCAGATGCCTTCTGCACCGGTCCACTGAACTTCGCCTGCTTCGCCGGGAATCCCTTCCCACTCTGGCCTGATGCTGGCCTCTTGTTCCGGTTCCATGATTCCTGCTTCTTCTGAAACAGTTCCATATCTTCTTCAGTCATCGCGGCCCTCCTGACCAGCTTGTCAAATCTTCTAATGCCCAACGGAACCATCCTTGACCTCAAGTTCGGCCTCAAGCCCTGCTCAAACTTTTTGGCCTTCTTTGCTTCATCCATGACCAATTCTGGTGCATACCTCGAAAGTTGAGCGAACTTCGTCTCATACTCCCGAACAGTCATGCTCCCCTGCTGAAGGTTCATGAACTCAGTCGCCTTCTTCTCCTGAACATCAAGAGGAAAGAAGCGATCTCTGAATTCCTCCAGAAAAGCTTCCCATGTCAAAGGCTGATCTCCCAGAGTCCTCTTCAGTGACTCCCACCAGACACCAGCGTCTTTCTCGAGCTGCATCGAAGCCAACTTCACCTTACTGGCTGCTGGAGTCTCCGATACTTCGAAGATCGTCTCCATCTTCCTGATCCAATCATCTGCTGCTGTTGGATCAGCTTGCCCCTCAAAGACTGGCGGCCTCATCCTCTTAAAGGATTCAATCTGCTTGATGGGGTCGGCATTCACCAATCCATGCCCAGCTCCATGATTTGGCGGCGGATTCTGCTGCTGCGCTTGCTGCTGCGCCACACTGAATGCCATCAATGTGTTCAAGGTCTGATAAACCTTAGCAAACTCAGCCTCTAGGTCAATTCCCGCTCCTCGAGAACTACCTGATCCATCCTCATTGTTGCCACCATTTCTACCTCTGGGTGCAACCATTTTGAATACTGCAAAACGAGGGTAAAGTTAGAGCACACATACAATTCAAACTCATTTCGATGCCCTATGGCAAAGTCAAACCATAATTTCAAACCAAACATCATAATTCAATTCTATGTGATACTCACACTCTGATGTCCACACCTAGGTACTCACTCTCTAGTGTCCACACCTAGGTTGGTTGTCATACTAAGTTTATTATTATATTGAAGCGGAGCTCTGATACCAATCTCTGTAGCGCCCCAAATTTCTAATATGAGAGCTTAGAAAATAAGTGGCGAAATCCCAGCAATCCACTTCAATAGAACAATAAACACCAACAACACCACTAAAATTTTTCTTCTTTATTACAACAATTATTACAATTACAGCGGAAGTCTAAACATCTCAACACAAATTAATCTTTTATTTACAACTCAATAACAACTCAATATGTCATTACAATTTTACAACAAACGCTAAATAATCCAACTATCTCAAAATGCCCACTCAAGCCTCCAACCTCCAGTCTAAGCAGTAACCTGCAACAAGTGAGGCTAGAGTTGAACCCTAACCCCCAAACTAAAGGGGTCAGCCATAAAAATGGTGTGAGTGGTAACAAATCAACAAATAACATAAATAAACTTAAAACATGATATCCAACAAATAATAATTAAACACTAAAGTATGAAGTACAACGAAAGAATAAGGGGTGATACCAAAACCAAAAGTCAAGTGTGTGCCGAAAACAAGAAATCCAAATGCATAAAAGTGATTCAAGAAAACATCATGACTACATGCTGACAACGATGACTACTAAGAGATGAAGATAAACTATGATAATTTGCCCATGCTTGATCATTCCGGAGATTGATCCCACATCACAGGTATTTTCCCTGGATAATTCAGGAGATCATCCCACATCTAAATATAGACTCATAATCACAGGAATACCCCAAAAGCGTCGCCTCGACTCCGATCATTCCGTAGTTCAATTCCACATCTCAAGATAATTACTTGGATAATTCCGGAGAAATACCTCACATCTCAGGTTAACTACCTGGATAATTCCGGAGATAAATCACACATCTCAAGTTAACTACTTGGATAATTCAGGAGATTAATCCTACATCAAAAGCCATACTGAGGTGCATAACTCAAGTTCTCATTCGTCATGACACTACTAATGCCTGTCCTTATTAGTTTGGGTTGCTGAACAAATCTCCTAGAGTAGTGCACCCTACCGGACTAAAAATCTGAATAACTGAAAATTTGCCTCAATGGGCCTCAACAAACAACTGAACAAACACCGGTATACTAGGGTCACTTACCTCTAGAGACTCAAAAACTAATATCTGAACAAATTACCACTTAACAAGTGGCTCAACAAAATATCTCAAAATCATGTTCTTAACTGAACATCTCAAAATCAAATACTGAACAAATATCTCAAAATCAAACACTAAACAAAATATCTCAATTCAAATACAAAGATCCTTCAGGACCAGTCGACTGCATAAGGGACCAGTCGACTGTCCAGAGGGCATAATCCAACATTTCTCAAAAATAAACTAAGGCATAATCAGTCGACTTACCAAGGGGTCAGTCGACTGCCCCGAGACAAAGACAAATAATTCTCATCAAAAATATTCTAAGTATTTGAGTCGACATAGGTCGACTGTCCCGAAAGGACCGAACAAAACAACAAACAGCAGACCAGTCGACTGACCTCAGTCTAGGTCGACTGTCCCGAACAAAAACTCAAAGACTAAAAATACACAGTAGGCTCGTACCAGTCGACTGCTTTATAGTCCAGTCGACTGTCGGCTACAGGTTTCCAAACAAAATAGATCTGATCACCAATCAAAACTAGAGTTTCTAAAGATTTACTGATCACAAAAATTAACTTGTATCCAGGCAAATAAACGACTCTCAATAATCTCCATCATGGATACATTTCTCGATCAAACAAATATTCGAATTTCACATCCTCATGATCTAAACTCTTAATCCTTTGATTAGGGTTTCCTCAACAAAACTAAATGTCGTCCTCAACACATAAACAAGATTGGTTTGCAATCACTAGATCCAGATGTGTAATATCTGATCACAACATAATCAGTTCTTAATTTGCTTTCTAACAACATGGTCTCATAAATCAACATTTCCTCAACAAATCTAAATCTTTTCTCATCATGGTCCAAATATCAATTAAAAGTTCTAATCATCCATATCAAATAATAGATCCATGTCATACATACAATAAGACTAACAAATCAATAGTGTAACGATCACAAACAAGGCATAACGAAGATCTTACTTCATTCATCATTCAAATCAAACAAAGCAAACAAAACAAAACAAACCAACTCACATTGTTCTTGGAGAAAATCCACGAAATAGTTCTTCTCCTTGCTAGATCCAAAAGCCTCTTCTTTTGCTCCTCAAAATAAATCTCAAAATCCTGTGTATACTCAATGACGGCTGGGAATAGGAAAATCCCTTATATATATGCCGGATTAAAATATTAGGGTTTTCACCCGATTTGCAAAATAATCCTTTCCCAAAATATAATTTACATATATATAGATTAGTTTTGAAATTTCATCAAATATCATTTAAGCCAGGATTTAATAGTGAAATATAACTTAAACCTCAATGCCAATACTGCTCAAAACGTCCAGAATGCCACTTTTGCGTTTTAACCCAAACAAATGTCAATTTTGCAAATAAGCCCTTCTTTCCCAAAAATTGCAAATAGTACCCATTTAATTTCAGAAAAATCTGGAAAAATACTAAATAATCTTCAAATAATAAATAACGATTTTTCGTAAAGAGAACTTAATTTTTCAAACTTCTCAAAAGTCATTTGCACGTGTTTTGCACGTGTACAACAGATAACTTTCTTAGAAAATATTTATTTAAATCCTCAAAAATTACTTAAATTCATTTTCAAATAATTAAAATAATATTTGAAAATACGGGGTTCTACAATTACTACTTAACCTTTATTTATTATCATTTCGCCGAAGGGAAAGAGTTGGTACTAAGGGTGATACCTTATGATCTGACCTATTCTATAGGCCAACACTAGGTGGTGTTAGTGGTTGTACCATTCCTGTCAAAGGGATACGGTCTGTGCCTTATCAAGAGTTGGGAATACGGGATCCGTATCTCGTCTGTTAATTTTCAAAATGCCATGATAAGGGCGGAAAGTTTCCTATCGGAGCTAGGGGATGGCCCCCCGGAACTTCGTAATGTTCTATATTAGGAAAGGCGAACAAACCAGAGACTACGGACTATAAGCTAGGGGGCACAGGGGATGCTTCGAGCTAACCTGTGTTGTAGTAAACTCCGAGGGTTTGTCAGATTTTTGAGTGTGGTCCGGTACGCCGGGCAATAGTGGCAAACGGAGACACCACTATATGACTGTGAATGGCGAGACTAGACCGTTTCAGGGCAACCTCATCAGTCACGCTGTATCTTCAGAAGCAGGTTGAGTACAAGAGTAGAATTCATGGCGCGGGTTCAAATCTCTATATATGAAGAAATGGCTTGCATTAGAATAAGAGCATTGTTGAATTAGTTAATCATGCATTAGATTCTAAGTCATAGCATACACTAACACATCAATTATATATACACGTTTATCTTTTCATCAATCTGTTTGTTTAAAGTTGAGAATCGCTGCTAGTCATCAGCCTTAAAGCGTCAGTATATGTACTGACGTCCTCACTTCAATAGGTAGTGGATTGCAAAACTACAGGTACAGGATTCAGGAGGACTCAATGCAAGAGAAACAAAGGGTTGATTTTGTTTCAATTGTAATATATGTTGGTTACCATTGTTTCAATTGTAAATTTATTTATGTTGAGAAGTATCCAAGTGAAAGTACCAAGTGTTATATATTCTTCATTGTACTCTGATGTAATTTTTATTGAAAGTTTGTAACACTTGGGCTTGTATGGCATTATTGTAACACTGATGTAATATATTGCAATTTTATAATATTCGGACTTGTAATACATTTGTGTTGAATAAAAAGTTTTAAAATTTTTCCATTTTTCTGTGTATTGTGGCTAAGTAAAGGAAAATATTATGGCTTATGTCACGGTTTCGCAGTGTATGAAAATCGGGAGCGTTACACAAATATTAAATTGTATCGTAATTTCTATTAATTTTGTTACTTATCTTGTCATTGCTATTAAATACTTGTGCATGTTCTCCTTATGCACATTTTAGAATTACTGAAAACCAGTCAATGTCTTGTACTTAATGATGCTGACTCTATATTTTTTGTTCCAAATTAAGTGTGCTAGAAGATATATCGAAGAGGGTACAACATCAACCACCTGGCAAATGCTGGGAAGTACATTTTCGCCATGCTGGCAGCTACAGCAAGATGGAAATATGAAGTGGACTCCACACCAATGTGGCTGACCATTGTCATCATACAAAAATGATGATTAATGTAATGAAAAATACAATGATTATATTTTTATGTTTTAGATGAAACTATTACACATATAGCTCTATCTTACATCGTACGAATTTTGATCCATTCGTGCTTTGTTTTGATTGGAATTGTGCTAGAATTGATTCAAATTTGGTTATTGATGCTTGCTTCAAATCTGATTTCGACCTGTTGTCGTTGGAGTAATTTTGAAATTCATGGTTTGCTTATTAAGATGATTGACTAAGTCGAATTTGTAATTTGAAGAATATATAGGTGTACTAAATACAAGTTAATTTTGTGTAACTTGTTAACTAGAATAGTTAAAGTATTCGACATTCATGTACATTAACCGACGTGCACCGTAAACTTCAACTAGTATCAGGGGCGAAGGCAGTATAGGCCCAGGGGGAGCAGTCGCTCCTCCTGAAATTTGGCAGCACTCTTGGTAAGCCCAAGTATTTAAGCCCATGCTCCCCCTCAACTAGGCTTGCACTCATCTTCTGGCCCAAATCGCTCCCTTCTTGGCCCAAACAAACCCCACTACTTTCCAATTCCCCCAAATC
Organism: Hemerocallis citrina; assembly: GCA_017893485.1. NCBI lineage: Eukaryota > Viridiplantae > Streptophyta > Magnoliopsida > Asparagales > Asphodelaceae > Hemerocallis > Hemerocallis citrina. The sequence continues at coordinate 119,204,378 of CM030368.1, read as the reverse complement.
CCGATCGCTATCCTCTTCTTTCTTCTTTTCCTTTTTTTTCTTCTCTGTGCTCCAAGCCTCCATTCGAAACTCTAGCGCCAGCCTCCACCGAAACCCTAGCTCTCTCTCTCTTCTCTCTTATTTTCTTAGTTTCTTTCCGTGCTCCAACCTTCATAGAAACCCTAGCTCCTAACTCCAAAGTCCTAATCCATAGATCCAAGCCCTCAATTACAATTTCAAAACCTCCAAATCTTCAAGTGCACCTCCAGATCCGAATCTCTCCCCTCCCAACTTGACTTCACAACGTCGGTAAGCCATAAGCGTATACAATATGAGTTCTCTACTAGTTTGTTCTTTAATAAGATTTTAATTCTTCTCTTTTATGTTTTTTTGTGTCTTGTATGCAGCTCCTGAGATTTATGTTGTAAACCTTGTTTTTGTTGAGTTAGTAGCCTCACTAAAGGAATTTAACCAATTGTTTACTCATGTAATCTAGCATATATCTCAATGAGATTGCATATAATCTTGCATGTTTGTTGCTTTCCATTATGTTTCTACTGGATATAATGCCACATGGTTTCTTTTCCCCAATTTATGAAATGTTCATAATCATAATACAAAGTTAATTTGTGTAGACTATTTAATAATGCAAAAAAAATATTAGTTATGGTGAGGCCATGAGGGGATATGTCTGAAAATTTTAAGAAAAGGGGAGGGCATTTGGGCATCCCAAAAAGTCCAACCTCGAACGCTAGTATGCTACTCCACTTATAAATTATATATTACCAATAGATGTAGGATCCAAGAACAGTAAGAAAAATTAAGATACTAAAGATGTACAAAATAATTAGTCTTGGAGTTCTCGGTAGAGTCTCAGTGACACTGGAAGATCAAAATAACATGAGAACAAGAGCACACTTTTATCTGGAATGCTTTCAATTTTTTATTATAGATATAATTCATTCTATTTAATGTATTTTTGCGCATGCAAGTTGATGCTAAGTATGTTAACAATATGCAAAATGGACAAAGATGATGTGAGAAGTTAAATAGTTTGCATATCATGTATGGTACAGTATCTGATACTCCAGTGATTTATTTTTTGCTAGCTTTTTAAATCTTTAACAGGGATTAATTTGTCACTTTTACACACCCTGTTTAATCTCTCTTGACTGCTAGCTGATTTTGACCATAACAAGTTTCCATTTTCATTGGATAATTTTTTTTCAGATCTAAAGCAATTAACGATGCCACTTACCAATACACCAATTAGAACATATGACAAATTACCCTTGCTGTCCATGCCACTTCTGTCGACTTGAAAGGAAAGCATATGAGTAAGTTTTCATTTAGTACTATCGTTGATATGTATTTCATGTTGGTTTTGATTGTGTGAATGCTACACATCATTACATTACTTGCTCTAGCAATCTTTGATCTAGCAGTTGTTGGGGAAGAATAAGCATTCAAAATAATTAATCATGAATGAAGTTTATAATCTCCAGTTAAACTTTAATATTAACTTAGATACTTTTCTTTGGATTTTGATCTTGTTTTTTGCACTCAGGCCTTATGTCCTTTCAAAAAAGACAAAAGACCCTTACCCTTTCCATCTATACTGCATTAGGCCTTATGTCCTCCAGATGGCTACTGAGCTTGATAGGCAAACTTTTTTGACAAATTCACTAAGATAAAGTATATATAGAAAGATATTAATTTGAAAGTTTAGTTAAAAAAAAAGAAGAGATAGTGCCTTAATTGCATGCTAATGTCCTGACCTGACTATCTAAAGTATTAGCTACGGAAAGGTAATTGAAAGGTATTCTTCTTTTATTTCAAATGAAAATCATAACAACAAAATGAAACATTTTTGTATCCCTTGCCATGTAGGGAAGATTTGGTATGCTCTGAATCATGTTAACAACTAAACATTTCATTTATGCTATGAATCATGATGACAAGCTTCCCTGAAGAGGGAGCGAAACCATCATAGGAATCATGATGATAAGACTTTTATAAATTTTTAGTTCCTGTAATTTCGCTTCCGGTGGATGAAAATTCTGGCTCCGCCACTGACTAGTATATATATATATTCGGTTGTGCATGCCATGTTTGCGCATGTTGTGCAAATGGCTCCACGAGCCCTTCGATCTTCCGTCTGATCTTCAAAATTAGATTGGGGTTAGTTTGGTCTTTTCATATAGTTTCATTGGGTATTCTCTCATCTCACACAACTACAGCTCAAAGTAGAAATCCCCAAATCCGATCTCATCGAAACCCTGCTTTCTCCACCTCAATCTCATTTTCTCCACCTTGCGCAACCGTCCACCATCGACCTCTCCCCCTTTTCAACTTCTTCGTCAACTCTAATGAAAGCCAACCATGTCCCCAATTGACCTCCACATCTCTCCATATCCACTCAACGCTGCTCCCTTTCGATCTCACCACCGTCGCCACCTCTTGACCTTACTCAGCGCTGCCCCCTCTCGATCTCTCCACCGCCGCCCCCTCTTGACCTCCCCACTGCCGTCCCCTCTCGATCTCAAATAGCAGGTAATTTAGGATTTTCCGTTCATGTGAAATTTGATGAATTTCTTCGTAGATCTGTATATTTTGGGTGATTGTATCTACATTTTAAGTTGCATTGAGTTGATTACATTATTTTTGCTTTAAAATGTTTGATTTTGATCTGAAAATTTTCCTCTAAAAAGTAGGGGTTTAGTTAAAACTTTCCCTAAAAGAAGCCGGGTTTTGGATTTTGGGTTTATGATTTGATATTCTGAGTACATCTTCCATACTCATAGATACCATATTGAGGGTTCCTCATCAAGTCGCCATGGTTTGAGTTCAATTTCTCTATAAGCATTTGATGTGTGTGTGTGTGGGGGGGGGGGGGGGGGGGGTGTTTAAAATCATGTCTAATCAGGATCGTGCGAGGATAAATCACGGCTAATCAGGACCATGCGATTCCTGCACGGATCTCAGAGATTTCGGAAGGCAAAATAGTTCTCTCACGAAAATTACAGGCCCACAATCCGAACATGGACCTTCCTCAGGCCCATATTCAAAGACTGCAACCCGATTAGGGGGAATTGACTAGCCATTTATGGTTGGCAATCAAATCCTTGTAGGTTTCTGGCGGCCAGCAACCAGCGCATTCACCACAACCTCCACCAAAAGTTTACAAATACAAGCCTCACATATGGATTCAATCAAGGGTTAAGATCTAAGTGTTTCACAAAAATACAAGAAATCATATGTTGTCCCCACACTCAAAAAAAGCAACATCATATTGGTTCCAACTGTAGGAAATTGCACATATCCGACTAGTCTAGGTGTGAATGAAACCTTGAATTTTAGATCAACCACCACAGTCCGAAGAATCCAACGACCATGGCTTCAAAAGCAAAGAAGGGGGCGACTGTAAGTCTTCTGGAGAACCATCCACCTCCTCCTCTGGTGAACTCGTCCTGAAGCAGAGTGGCACAAGGGTCGCGAAGACCATGCTCTGAACGTGTGCAGGGTCCTGCCCTTACCACCTCTCGCTCGGCAGGCAAGAGGGTCGATCGCCCTGCAGGGTCAGACCTCTGAAACCTCATTAATAATCGGCATTAGGAGGAGAACTTCCGTCACCACATCGTCTTCAGCTGTTCCTAGAGCAAAGGCTCTTGCTCAGATCACTAACGGAGCCGCAGTAGTCATTCACCTCCCAGGCGGGCAGAGCAAAGCCTTTCTTCTATGGATCCGTGCATCCCAAAAGCCGACCGAGAAGAAGGGGGGCCGATAACCAAAGCCGAGTTTCAGGATTTCAGGAACAAGATCCTACAAGCTCTCAAAGGGGGATCCTACAAGCTCTCCGCGGTAGTCATTTACCCTCTATTTTTGCTGCACTAAGGTTAGATAACAATCATATCATGTTAATTATTTATCAATGTATATGCATAACTAATCAGATTCTAAGGTAATCAGTTCCAACAGTCCTCCCCATGAACCTCGATTTGAAAAGTTCACCCCACTCAATGCAAGTGTCCGCAATACTAATGGAAGCGAATGAAGAGGGGTTGATCCGACACTCCCTGGGATGAATACCCTCCAACAAGAAGAGGGATAAAAGGTTTTGGTGTCATTTCCACTGAGACCATGATCACCTGATGATTGGTTGGCCCTGAAGGTTGAGATTGAAGCTCTAATTAGGATGGGCTACTTGTCTGTTGGAAAGACCAAAGGTCTCGCCCCCATCCGTGGGGGCCCAATAAGTGTTTGGACAAGGATTCTGAACCTCACGGGCCCGAAGAATTACCATCCTCCACTCCATACAAGGAGGATCGATGGGGGGAGAGTCTAACTCGTCCTTGAAGGCGTCTGTCCGAGAAGTCAACTCGGTTCACAATTGCCCTGCCCCTAAAGGCCTAGGATTGCCCTTTGCTTTCTTGAACAAAGATCTAGAAGGTATCTGTACTCCTTACTGCGATTCTTTGGTGATTAGTCTCAGATTGATAAACCATAAGGTTAGCCATATCCTCGTTGTACCATTCTGTTAATATCCTATTCCTAGTCGCATTTAAGGGGATTAAACTTTTCCAAGACAGTCTTAAGCCAGTCGGCTACACACTTCATCGTTTCTCTATATTCTCGTCAAGTTCGAAGGGATCATTACCCTAAACGTAACCTCGGGGAAGTCCCTCGCCACTCGTATGGAACCAAGGGACTTCTTGGTGGTTAACTTCAAGGCCGCCTATAATGCCATCTTCGAACACCCTGGTCTCGCATCCCTCCAACCTATGGCATCGGCATATTACATGAAAATGATACCGTCTCAATTCATCCTATTTCATCAGATTTTTTGAGTACTATTCAAAATTTGGAAGAATTACGTCGAGGAGCCATTGAGCAGCTCAAAAAGGTGTGGGCTCAAGGCCTGTGGTCGGAGTCATTAAAAGCAGTCAAGAGGCAGCTCGGGCATGTTATACCGCAATGGTGGGGGGCTCCATCCTCCCCCTTGACGCGGTGGAACTCCCTTCTGACAAAAGCTCGATCGGCTCCAAGCCAGCCGATGAGCTAGAAGAGGTCCCCTTCTCGGAGGAAGACTATCAAGATAAGTAAGGCTCTGCCCCCTTGCTCTATGAAAGGATTATTGCCAGCATGCGTAGGAATCGGGATTTGTTTGACTGGATAGCCTCAGATATGTCAGGCATTTTCAAAGATCTGATATTGCCCAGGCTAAGTATCAATTCAAAAGTGAAACCAGTTCAACAGAAGAGCCAAAAGTTTACTCCGGATAGGCAACAGGCTGTGAAAAAGGAAGTCGATAAGCTACTCGTTGCCCACTTCGTCCAGGAGGTCAACTACTCGGAGTGGTTGGCGAATGTCATAATGGTAAAGAAGATGAGCAGCAAGTGGAGGATCTGCAGTAATTTCACCGACCTCAATAAGACATGCCCAAAGGATCCTTTTCCCCTCCTGAGTATCCACGCTCTGATTGATGCTATGTTCGGGCATGAACTCCTAAGTTTCATGGATGCCTTCTCCAGGTATAATTAGATCCGTAAGTTCCCTCAGGATATTCCGAAGAATTCATTTGTTACTGATCAGGGACTTTACTGCTACTTGGTTATGCCGTTCGGATTAAAGAACAGAGGAGCCACCTATCAACGATTGGTGAACAGAATCTTCAAAGCGAAGATTGGTCGAAATATGGAAGTATATGTGGACGACATGCTCGTCGAAAGCCATGCAAGGAAAGACCATGTTAAGGACCTCAGTGAAGCATTCAGCGTCGTGAAGAAGAATAACATGAGGTTAAACCAATTCAAATGAGTCTTCGGTGTCTCCTTAGGAAAATTCCTCGGCTTAATGGTCAGCCAAAGGGCGAAAGAGGCAAACCCAAAGAAGATTCAGGCTATCCTCTATATGTCTCCCCCGACGAGCGTCAAAGAATTTCAAAGGCTCATGAGTCGACTAGCGGATGTCATACACTTCCTCTCAAAAATTCGGGAAGAAGTGTCCCCCTTTCTTTAAAGCCCCATGGAGGGAAAAGAACTTTGAGTGGGGGGAGCCTTAGCAGCTGGCCTTCATCCAACTAAAGGAATACCTCGCCAACCCCCATCTGCTATGCAAACCGGAGTCAGGCAAAGTCCTCTACCTTTTTCTAGTAGCATCCGAGCATACCCTCAGTGCAGTCCTAGTCTGAGAATAAGATGGGGTTCTGAAGCTCATCTACTATGTGAGCAAAGTACTTCATGATGCTGAGCTACGGTATTTTATGATGGAGAATATAGCTTATGCTCTGGTTATGGCAGCACAGAAACTTTGCCTTTACTTCCAGGCCGACTCTATCCAAGTCCTCACCAACGAGCCCCTGACGTAAGTCCTTCATAAACTGGAGAACTCTGGATAGCTGATCAAGTGATAGATCGAGTTGAGTCAACACGACATCAAATTCAAGCTAAGGATAGCCATTAAGGGCTAGGCTCTAGCTGAGTTCATCACAGAATGCATTATCTTGGAGCCTCCGAGGTTCAGGAGGAGATGCCCTCCTGGAAGCTTCACATAGATGGTCCCTCTGCGAAGAAGGAAGCAGAGCAGGTGTGATACTACTGGGTCCGAACGAGATTATCCTTTAATACTCTCTATGCCTTGGCTTTAACGAGGTTGAGTTCGAGGTGCTAATCGCTGGATTGCTCTTAGCTAATAAAGCCAGGGCAATAAGGGTCCGAGCCTTTAGTGATTTTCAACTAGTGGTAAATCTGATCTCTGGAGAATATAATGTCCGACACGTCGCCATGATTCAGTACCTGGCCCATATTAAAGGGCTCTTATCAGACTTCGAAGAGGCCTCATCACCTGCATCCCTCAAGAAGAGAACAGACATGCGGATGCCTTATCCAAGCTAGCGTTGTCCTCTTTTGAAGGCTTTGATCACACTGTGCTTACAGAAGTCCTCATCCGACCAAGTAATGACAAGGAGAATGTTGATGTCCTTTGCATCGGGCCCTAGACACGGTCGGCGACCTGGATGGACCTGGTTCTAGATTTTCTTGAAAAAAAGACTCTTACCGAAGGAACCAACTGAAGCACGGAAGTTCCAAGTCAGAGCAGAAAAATATGTGCTCATCGAGGGGGTATTGTTCAAACAATCGTATACTATGATCGACGGACGACCCTACCTCCAATGTCTGGCTCCTGAAGAAGCCCAATATGCCCTTGAGGAGTTGCATAGGGGAGTCGGCAGCTACCACATGGAGGCCAGATCGCTTGTAAGGAATACAGCCGAACCCTAGCTCCTCGACGGTCGGACCCCATACTGCTACGGTTGACGAACTCCATGTCGACGGCCACTGATTTTTCCCGACGGGATATCTACTCCTCGAAGGCCGCTAGAAATAACCTCTAGGAGTGGGGGGCTTAGATGGTGTTAAAAATCATGGCTGATTAGGACCGTGTGATCCCCGCACAGATCTCGAAGATTCCGGATGGAAGGATGGTTCTCTCATGATGACCCATGATGACTACAGGTCCACAACACGAACAAGTGTCGTCCTTAGACCCATATTCAAAAATTGTTGCCCAATTAGGTGGGATTAACCAGCCATTTATGGTTGGTAACCAGATCCCCTGAAATTAGGAAGATGATTAACGGTTTAGATTCTTAATTAAAGGGATTGGTTCAAATAAGTTAAGAGATCCCTCCGTAACTGCTCCTACCCAAGCCTATAAATATAGACACCCCTCGTCAATTATCCAGTAATCAACTTTTCTCCCACTAAACCCAATTTTTCACTTGTGGTTACTGACAAGATTGTTGGAGGGTGTTGGAGGGTCTGGCGCCGTGATTAATCCTGGTGTCTCAGGTTGTCCTTGCCGGTTTCCAGCGGCCAATGACCAGCGCGATCACCATAACCCCACCAAAAGTCCACAAATACTAGCATCACATGTAGATCTGATCAAGGGTTGAGATCTAAGCATTCCATAAAAATACAAGAACTCATAATTCGTTGCTTCCACACCCAAAAAAAGTAGTATCAGCATTGTATCATGGCATAAATGAACAATTTTTAACCTTCAGTGATATCAAATACATGAAGTACATTACATATTTCACCCATTATGTGTGCTTTGATTACTGTCACAATTAATGTGTATTATGTGGACCTTGGTTATGAAGTGGTTCTACATTTTGAAACTCCTATTTTCACTTTCAAATATTTGACTAGTTATTACTGCTTGTTTGACCTATTTTGTTCCTTCTTGTGCTTGTGATGATAACTGAGGTGCTTTGATACTATGCTTGACAATTATTCCACATATATTCATAATTTGGGTTATGATGAACCAGGTTTTAGCAATGAATTGATTATATGAATGGATTGGGCTAAGACTGAAGTTTCGGGATTGATTTGATTTTTGGATGGATTTTTTCTTACTGATGTTATGAATTTTATTTTATGGTCAGCATCAAGATTTTCTCTCTTTCTGGTCCTGCTTTGATATGGAGATACAGGTACAATTGGGTTATTGTTACAAAGATCTAAGTTTTTAAATGTTACTGGCTTTACTACTGCTCATGTTTTGACTTGATGCTATGAAATTATGTTGTGGTCAGCACCATAATTCTCTTTATCTGGTCATGCTTTCTTATGGAGATATAGTACAATTGGATTATGATTACAAAGATCTATGTTTTGTTTATGTTACTAGCTTTTCTACTGCTTATGTTTTGACGTTTTGATCATGGTATGGTTTTAAGCTCAAATAATGTTGAACTTTAGTGTGTATCTGAGCCATTCTAATGCTTCGTATATATTATTACATTACTATTTGAGTATACTTTCATCTGAATTCTTGTTGCTATTTTGTTGTTGTTGTTGTTTCTATCTAATATTTCTATCTTATACTTTGATATGCAATTGCAGTACAGTTCGGTTTATAGTTACTGAGATTTAAGTTTTTGATATTATTGGATAAACTGCTACATATGTTCTCATATTTTGATCATAATATGATTCTGAACTCAGATGAAATTTAATGTATATCTGAGACATTTTGCATGCTTCATATGTTATTAATTTGATGTTATTTACTCTTAGAAACTGATGTTATGTTACTGTTGCTGCTAAACTACCGCTGCTTGTGGTACATCCCTGATTACAGTTTACATTTTGGCATTCATATATTTATTTTTAGAATTGTAACTTTGGAAATAATATGTTGTGCATTTACAACTAACACTTATTTCACTATGTGCCTTTTACATGAACTATGAGCATATGATGGAGCTGAAGCCGTTATATTCGCGGAAGCTTGGAGCTTCAGCTAAATGGAGATTGACTAGAGAGGGTGCTGGTGCTGGTGCTGGTGCTGGTGCTGGTGCTGGTGCTACTATATGTACAAATGAAGCTTATACCAGTTGATTAACAACAAAATATCATTGCATTTGTACTTAAAAATTTCCATATGTAATACATTGTAAAGCCTTGTTAAATTCAGAATATAACTTGTGTAGTTTGTAATCAAACAATAGCACTATTGGTTCAAGTTGATTGAATTAAGAGACAGCAGATGAAAAGTAAATGATAACATTTTTCAATCAATGAAATACAAAACTGTTAGTCTATTACTTTTGTTGTTATTTTTGCTGCTTGTCCTAATTTGAAGTACTTTCTTGCACTGTGTGTGTTTAATCCTGTGCACTTTGATTTTGTGGGGGATGATGATTTTCTTGTTCTTGTACCGAATTGAAAGCAAGTCAAAAAAAAGATTGTCACTGCCACGATACTATTTAGCATATTCAGTGCAAAAATTGTCACCTTGAAATTGAAATTTTCCTACAAATATTAACTACTACACTACCATAACTAAACAACAAATTGCTATGTTTACGAATAATTTTCGAATCATCCAACAAAACAATTATTCCAGTTATTTTCCAGATGAAAAATAAGAACACCAAGAATCTCCAACACAAATTAAACATTTCTATTTCAGTACAAAATTAACTTCAGGGTTCAAATAAGAGACATAATTGTTTTTTTTATGACTAATTTTGAAAATATTTGCAAAAAGAGGACAATGACCAAAATATTTGCAACTAAGAAATAGTTTTTAATTAATATTCTATGCTTACTAACCTACAGATTTTTCTATAGGATGTGTGATCTTTCTGCAAATTTAAAATTTGTTTTTGTAATTGTTGCCGCTGAATCTGGTGTGGGGGCAAATAGATAGTATTTGTGGGTTCTTGGGGAACTTTGAATAACAAACCAATTACCTGTTCCGCCGGAGTTTGACCGTTGCTCCCGCCGTTCACCTGCGAGAAGTGCGAGACACCGGGGTTGTTTCCGGCGACGCACCCTCCGACGCTCAAGTCAGTAATCAGAAGTGATTATGAACGAGCGCAAAAATTGGCAAAAGATTGATTACCTCTTAATGGAGATGGATGGGGGGTATTTATAGGCGCCGCTGGGATCCGATTAAGAATGTAATCCCCCTGTGGTTAGATAAGGAATGTAATCCCTAATCCCCACTGAAGGGATAACTATGAATCACGGCCGTTGATTAGGATTGAATCAGAAACCCTAATTCTATCCCTTCTGGACCGGGTTTGCTGCGGGTTGAAACCCGCACCCAGTTAAGGTGGATCCATTTGAGGGTAAGTGGGTCTTCGGGGAAGATAACCAGTATCCGCTTCAGACCCGTCGGTGGGTGAAATTACCGTTTTACCCCTGTGCTTCAAGATTCGTGCCCCATCTGGACGGTTCCGATTTAACCCCATTTTTAGCCATATCATGAGCCCCCCACTCCTAAAGACTGAGTTTGATCAGCCTTTGAGGAGTAGTTTAACTGTTTTAGTGGCTAGTGGAGTTGTATCGGAGTCCGAATGGAGGGTTTTGAATCTCGAAGGGGGTAGTGAGGTGATTTTTGAAGCTGTAAGCTGTTCTTAAGCTTCTCTGAATATCCGACAGTCTTTATCTATTATTTCGGATTATTTATTTAATTTTGCGATGTGTTAACCAGTCGTTCGGGGGCCTTCACAATACATTCTAGGCAATAATTGTTCGTTCAGGAATTCAAAAATATTCTCCCGAATTTATAATTATTTTTTAGAATTTCTAGTGAATTTTACCGAATTTTTAGTAATTTTTTCGCAATTTTTAAATAAATAAAAACTGATTTTTAATACCTATTTATGGCGTGGCTTGATCTGGGCCCTTTATCTGTGTTGAGCGCAATTTTCTGGGCGATCGGACGGTCGTAGTCGCTCGGCGGCTTTTTTCTCCGTTTTGGAGCTCGGATGGACACTTGCTCGGCAGCCGACCGAAGGTCTAGGGGCTCGGCAGTCCGAGCGACGTGGCGCGATCTGTGCCGTCGGATCCCGGCACGAATCTCGAGAAGGCGCATTTTCCAAAAAAACGTTATCTTGTCGTTTAGCGCACGTGGCACAATCTGGACCGTCCATCACCAGAAGCGTGAATTTTTGGAAGATCCAACGGTCGTTGTTGCTCGGCGGCTTTTTTCTCCGTTTTGGAGCTCGGATGGGCACTTGCTCGGCAGCCGACCGGGGGTCTGAGGGTTCGGCTGTCCGAGCGACGTGGCGCGATCTGAGCCGTTGGATGGTGGCACGAATCTCAAGACGGGCCCAGTTCCCAAGAAAACACTATCTTTTCGTTTAGCGACGCTGACAAGATCTGGGCCGTCTGATCGAGATCTTACACGAATATTGAGGGAAAAATGATTTTTCTCCGTTTTGGGGCTCGGATGGGCACTTGCTCGGCAGCCGACCGGAGGTCTAGGGGCTCGGCAGTCCGAGCGACGTGGCGCGATCTGAGACGTTGGATGGTGGCACGAATCTCGAGACGGGCCCAGTTCCCAAGAAAACACTATCTTGTCGTTTAGCGACGCTGGCAAGATCTGGGACGTCTGATCGAGATCTTACACGAATGTTGAGGGAAAAGTGATTTTTCTTCGTTTTGGGGCTCGGATGGGCACTTGCTCAGCAGCCGACCGGAGGTCTAGGGGCTCGGCAGTCCGAGCAACGTGGCGTGATCTGAGCCGTTGGATGGTGGCACGAATCTCGAGACGGGCTCAGTTCCCAAGAAAACACTATCTTGTCATTTAGCGATGCTGGCAAGATCTGGGCCGTAGGATGGTGGCACGAATCTCGAGATGGGCCCAGTTCCCAAGAAAACACTATCTTGTCGTTTAGCGACGCTGGCAAGATCTGGGCCGTCTGATCGAGATCTTACACGAATGTTGAGGGAAAAGTGAATTTTCTCCGTTTTGGGGCTCGGATGGGCACTTGCTCGGCAGCCGACCGGAGGTCTGAGGGTTTGGCTGTCCGAGCGACGTGGCGCGATCTGAGCCGTTGGATGGTGGCACGAATCTCAAGACGGGCCCAGTTCCCAAGAAAACACTATCTTGTCGCTTAGCGACGCTGGCAAGATCTGGGCCGTAGGATGGTGGCACGAATCTCGAGACGGGCCCAGTTCCCAAGAAAACACTATCTTGTCGTTTAGCAACGTTGGCAAGATCTGGGCCGTCTGATCGAGATCTTACACGAATGTTGAGGGAAAAGTGATTTTTCTCCATTTTGGGGCTCGGATGGGCACTTGCTCGGCAGCCGACCGGGCTCTTTGATGTTGGGGTCGGATCGCACGTCGCTCGGATTTTGATCCCATGTGTGCCGAGCTATTCGACTTGTATCGAAACGTTTTGCCTTTTCGCCAACCGTTGCTGCTCAGTTATAAAGTCGTTTGGGCTTTCGTAACGCTTCAAGAGCCGATCGAGATTCGCGCCCTTACGTTACAAAGTCCAAGAGACTTTTTCTTTTACTATAAATCTTCACTCCCCCACCCCTAATCTCATTATTCACTTTTACTTTCTTACTCAAGTTTTTACTCTTCACCATCGAAGTTTTTAGCTCCCGGGTGGCGCTGCTAGCTGTCGCGGCAAGGCGTTTCTTTGCTCCAGCGAACTTTTCCGACCGTAACAGTCACTTCAAGGTCAGTCTCTTTCCTCTCTCTTTAGAAAAAATGGTTAAGATTACTTCTTCGGATGAGACCCCCGCCTCGGACCGAGTCGTTAGCCGAGCGGGTAAAGAGAAGGAGGTGGTAGAGCCGACCGAGCAGGCCGTGGTCCGGCCAAGCAAGAGTGGGGAGGTCGCCGAGCCACTCCAGGAGGTTTCACCGAGGTCCCAGAAGGGTAACGGAGTGGTTACGGTCATAGAGCAGCCGAAGACGGCAGGGGAGTTCGGTCGGCAGCCGATCACTCTGTCAAGCGTGAGGGGAGTACGGAGTTACTCCGAAGAAATGCTGGAGAAGGTGACCCAGGGCACCGCCAAGTCGATAGAGGAGAACGAGCCGAGAGAGATGTCCAAGGTGGACCAAATCTCTTCGGTCCTTACCGAGGCTGATCTGCATCGGATCCGGACTGGATTCCAGATCCCTGCCGAGTACGGGCTACTTCTCCTCGGACCCAGTTTTTGGGCCTGCACGTCGTCTTTCGGCCGACACGTGCATTTTTCTGGTCGACTCCTTGGCCACCGGGCTTCGTTTGCCGTTGCACCCGTTCATTGTCGAGGTCCTCAATTGGTACGGCCTGAGTCCTGCCCAGCTGATGCCGAACACTTGGAGGCACGTCTTGGCGTTTGTTCTTCAGTGTCAAGAGATCGGCGCCGAGCCAAGTCTGTTCCTTCTTCGGAGCCTCTACCGTCCTTGCCAGCCGAACAGGAACGAGCAGAGGTTCTACCTTTCGCCGCGGACAGGCGTGAAGTTGATCGAGAACCCGGACTCGATCAAGCATTGGAAGGAGAAGTACTTTATTGTTCGAGCTCCCGAACCCTGGGCAATTCCGATAGCTTGGTCGAGGGATTGGCTGCCCAAGCGAGCGAAGAAAGAGCTAGTGCTTAGTGACGAAGAGGCCGAAGTCCTCAAGAAACTCCTTGGCCTGCCGACGCTTAGTTGGAAGGACATCACCGAGGAGGCCTTGTTCCGAGGGGGTCTCAGTCCGATCGATCCCAGTATGCCTCTGGTATTTTTACTTTTTCCTTGAAGTTCTTGAAAATTTTTCTAAGCTTTTTCATTCGGTTTGTGCAGAGTCTTCCGGCATGGACTATAAGGCGTTGATGGCGAAGGCCAAGGCGGCTAGGGAGCAGGAGGCGAAGAAGAAGAAGAGACCCTCGATAGGGCCTCAGGGCGGCCGAGCGCCGAAGATACCTTCAGGTCTCAAAGACCGTCGACCTGCAGGTGGTCGTGCTCCCGGTTGCCGATCCCGAGCAAGACCAGGTCGCGGCCTCCGATCTTCCTGTCTCGGATGCGCCGACTCCAACGGTGAAGACAGATGCTCCCGGCTCGTCGAGTGGCACGTTCAACGTGAGCGCGGCGTTAGCCCTTCAAGTTCCGCCTCTCACCGCCGAAGTGGAGAAGATTCTGACCGAGGAGCATAAGTGGATCTTCGTCCCCGACTGGCAAGTAATGAAGGTCGACGGCTTCTTGGGGAACGGCAACATTTGTATGCAGGCGGTGAAGCACCTGCCGACCCCGAAGGACCGAGCGGCTCTTAAGTCCAGGGAGGTCGGGGACGCTACAATGCAGATTGCTCGGAACACGATGTCGGTAAGTAGACCGAACACTTTCTTCTTGAAGCATTTTTTTGAAATTTTCTAAGTTATTAGGTCCGGATTCTAACTGTTTGTTCTCTTTTCAGACCCTCTGCCACTTCAACTTTTTGCTCGAAGAGTTTGCGAGCAAAGAACAGGAGCTGACGGCGCTGTGCGACCGGGAGAGGTCGGAGCGTGCGAAAGTTGTGAAGCTGTTCGAAGCCGAGCAACTCCTCTCGGCAAAGCGCGGTGCCGAAGTGGCGGGGTTGGAGGCGAAACTGGCCGAAGCTATGCAGCGGTCGGCGGACGAGGCAGCCAAGCTCGAGGCCTCAGAGAAGGAGAATGCCGCGCTTAAGGAGGAGCTGGCCAAAGCACGGTCGGAGGCGGAGAAAGCTCGGAAGGAGACCGAAAGGGTCATGGCCAAGCACCAATCGAAGGTGGCAAGGGTGAAGAGGGTTGTCCAGAAAGAGGCCGAGGAGCACATGTTTAAGAACATGGAGGATGCGTACGGCCGTGCCCTACTTCATATCGCAGCTCGGAACCCGGGGTTCGACACCTCCTCCTACCACTTTTACGACCCTGTGGAGGGGGAGGAGGAGCTTCCTTCGGCAATGCTCGGCCATGAGGGACAGGCCGGCGGTGTCGAAGGCACGGGCGAGACAGAGGCCGAAGGTGAGGAGGAGGACGGTTCCGAGGACGATGACGAGGACGAGGACATAGGAATCGTCGAGGGGTCGGCAGACCCGAGCGACAAAAAGGTCGACCCCTGACTTGGTTGCGTCTTTGGTCTTCTTTTTGCTTCTTTTCTCTTTCTCTTTCTCTTTTTTTTATGTGTAAAGCCTAACTGCGGACTGGCCACCGCTCTCGTAAAAGCTTTTTGAGTTTTGAATGAAAACACTTTTTGCTTGGCTAAAAATTCTCCAAGTGTTAGACCTCGGCTTTTGTGTTTGACTAGTCGCAAAATTTCTCCAAGTGTTGGGCATCGGATTTATCTTTGCTTTTCAGGTGAAGTTTGGTCTGATCACGGAGGTTTCGTATCTTCGTAAGGAGCTGAAAGAAACAAAGCGAGAGCTTTCTCATAGCTGAGAGAGGCGGTTTTATATGCTTCTGAAGCTGGAGGAGATAAAAGCAGCTGCGAGGGGGTATTGTCGTGAGTTGAAGCAACTACGGAAGCAACCCCAAGCTTCTCGTCTCGAAGGTGAGATAGAGCTGCTTCGTAGGGAGCTTTTCGTTGTCGAGCAAAAGAATAACGAGCTCTTGGCGGAGATCCGTCACTTGGAGGTAACGGAGAAAGAACATTCGGCGGAAGAAGAGAAGTTAACTTCCGAGTTGGAGAAGTTGTCATCCGAGCGCCAAGAGTTGTTGGCCAAGATCGACAAGCTTAGGAGGATTACGATAGACAGGGGGATCGAGGTTACCCATTATCGACGTCTTGCGACCGATAGTGCCAATGTTGCGCGCTCGTTAAGACCTTCTCGTTTAAAGATGTCGACAAAGGATGATGTTCTGAGAGATAGGATTATCGAGCTGGAGGAAGAGATCGTGTCGCTCAAGCCTCTGCCTAAGAGGGCCAACGTTCGTAGTACGTCGTGTACTCGCGAAGAGAGCGAGAAAGGAATTACTTTCTACGAACTTGCAACTCGTTTGCCTGCGGTGAGGCGGAGTCCTGCTGATGCTCAGAGTGGTGTAGCCGTCTCGTCTAGCGGCGCCTCAGTTGGTGCCACAGTTAGAGTTAGCGGCGGAGGGGGATCTCGCTTCGCTGATTTGGAATCGAGCTCGGAGGTTAGGCGTCGGCGCCCCCGCGTTTCCTTGAACCGGAGCGCTCCCCTTCCGAAGAGGCACTAAACAAGTTGTATTATGTTCCTTTAAGTTATTGTAAAACTCTGCTGTAGCGTCGGTCTAGTTGTATGTAGAGCTACTTTATTTGAATAAAAACCTTTGCTTTGCTTCTGATGCTGCGTTGGGAATATTGGCTTCATGTGTTGGACTTCGGTAATGTTTGAAATTTTGTTGTTTGTCTCTTCTTATTTTCAGCTCGTGGTGGTAGCTCAAGACGTCGAGCCTACTCGCTCGGATGACCATGCTCGAGCCGAGGTTGGCTCGGGGGTGACGAGGCTGTTCTTGGTGAGGTGCCGAGAGCGGCTCTATGAAGTCGAGCTGGGATTGCGCTGAGCCGAAAGCGAGCGGAACCATCTTCAGCTCATCCTAGGTCGGCGAGACATTGAGATCCGGCGTCTGGAGAGCAGGATTGCCGAGATGACCCTCATAGGAGAGGACGAAGGTTCGTCGACCGCCTTTAGCAACGCCCTTCGGATCCAGTGCGTTTGGCACAATTTGTCGAAAATAGCAGCGGAGAGGGACGATCTGCTTTCGGAGATCCGTCACTTGCAGACTATAGAGGCGGAGCTTCGGACGGAGGGAAAGGGACTGACGGTCGAGGTTGCCAAACTGACGACCGAACGGGACACTGATGATCGTTTTCAAAGCCAAGTGTAGGGGGTCGGCCTTGTAATTTTTGTACTTTAAGGCCTTGTAACCTTGTTGTATGGAAGAGTCGCTTTGCACTGTATCCTAATTATTAATAACATTTCTTTCTCGAACTTGCATGTCCTTTGTAGCTTTGTGTAGTCGTTTTGTTTGTGACTGTGTTCATCGCGTCGAGGTCCTTGAGCCGGCCACTTGCTCGTTCGCAGTTCGATGACATGAGCGTTCGGCCAGTGGTGCCGAGCAGCGCTTCGGTCTCCTAATCTTGCGAACTTGCGAGATGAGTCGAGCCTTACCTAATAGTGGGCTCGCTGACCATCGTAAGAGTAGTTCGACAGTTGTGGGAGCAACTCCGACTTGCGAACTACCTCTAGCTCGCTTAGGAGCGAACTTGCGAGGTAGAATCGAGCCAAGTGTTGGACCCCGGAACCATCGTTAGAGTTCAACGGTCGTGGGAGCAATTTCGAATGGCGACCCACTCCTAGCCCGCTTAGAAGCGAACTTGTGAGGTAGAATCGAGCCAAGTGTTGGACCCCGGAACCATCGTTAGAGTTCAACGGTCGTGGGAGCAATTTCGAATGGCGACCCACTCCTAGCCCGCTTAGAAGCGAGCTTGCGGCGTAGAATCGAGCCAAGTGTTGGACTCCGGAACCATCGTTAGAGTTCAACAGTTGTGGGAGCAATTCCGAATGGCGACCCACTCCTAGCCCGCTTAGAAGCGAGCTTGCGGAGTAGAATCGAGCCAAGTGTTGGACTCCGGAACCATCGTTAGAGTTCAACGGTCGTGGGAGCAATTCCGAATGGCGACCCACTCCTAGCCCGCTTAGAAGCGAGCTTGCGGAGTAGAATTGAACCAAGTGTTGGACTCCGGAACCATCGTTAGAGCTCAACGGTCGTGGGAGCAATTCCGAATGGCGACCCACTCCTAGCCCACTTAGAAGCGAGCTTGCGGAGTAGAATCGAGCCAAGTGTTGGACTCCGGAACCATCGTTAGAGTTCAACGGTCATGGGAGCAATTCCGAATGGCGACCCACTCCTAGCCCGCTTAGAAGCGAGCTTGCGGAGTAGGATCGAGCCAAGTGTTGGACTCCGGAACCATCGTTAGAGTGAAGAGTAAAGGCAGAGAGATGTAAGCAATTTTTACAAGTAAAATACGAAAAAACTCTCTATTGATGACTAATGGCCGGCTGCTTCTAAAGTTGCGAGCCGTTATTACAAGAGTGAAATAAAAGAAAAAACATTACAAGTAATAGGAGAGGAACGGTTCAACATCTCGAAATACTTAGAGAGGCGTTGGTGCTCTCTCTTGGTATTTTAAGAGATGGTCGGCATTCCAAGTCCTGGGGATCTCCCTGCCTTCAAGATCTTCTAGTCTGTATGTGCCGGGACGGACCACTTTGGCGATCCTGTAAGGTCCCTCCCAATTTGGGGCCAATTTGCTCTTCTGACCTGGGAATGAGATGGCCAACTTTCGGAGGACCAGGTCCCCTTCTTTGAGGTCCGTGGGGCGGACTTTCTTGTTGTATGCCAACTCGATCCTTCTTCGGTAGCTTTGTTGACGAATGGCAGCTCTTTCTCGGATTTCGTCTATCAGGTCAAGACTGGCTCGGAGGTCTCTGGCGTTTTGCTCTTCTTCATAAGCTAATAGACGAGGAGAGGGTATTCCCACTTCTAGGGGGATGATGGCCTCGGACCCATAGGTGAGATTAAATAGGCTCTCTCCTGTGGGGGTCCGTTTTTTGGTGCGGTAGTTCCACAGCATGTTGGGAAGCTGATCGACCCATAAGCCTTTGGAACACTTATCTAACCTCTTCTTAATGCCGGAGAGGATCTGTCGGTTAGCATTTTCGGCTTGGCCATTTGACTGGGAATGAGAAACGAAGGAGAACCGGTGCTGGATGGTAAGGTCTTCGCATAGAGCTCGGAAGGCAGCCCCGGTGAACTTTGTTCCGTTGTCTGTTATCAGGACCCTAGGGACGCCGAATCTGCAGATCATGCTTTTCCAAAAGAACTGAACAACCTTGTTCTCGGTGATCGTGGCCAAGGGCTCGGCCTCTATCCATTTCGAGAAGTAGTCGATCGCCACGACTAAGAATTTAAACTGTCCGGGAGCTGGTGGAAATGGCCCTAGTAAATCCATCCCCCGCATTGCGAAGGGGATCGGACTTGATAGGGAAGTGAGTGGAGCTTGAGGGAGGCATCAGATGTCGGAGTACTTCTGACAGGAGCTGCATTGCCGAACGTGCCGTTCGGCGTCTCGTAGGAGAGTGGCCAGAAGTATCCGTAGTTCAATACTTTGCAGGCTAAGGATCTGGATCCTGAATGTGCCCCGCCAATGCCCTCGTGAAGCTCTTGTAGGGCATAGTCTGCCTGTTCGGGGGAGAGGCATCTCAGGTAGGGTCGGCCGTCTACCTGTGTGAAGGAGCGTTTATATAAGATACCTCCGATCAGTGTGTAACGCTCGGCTCGAGTTCTCACTCTTCGAGCTTCCTTGGGATCCTCAGGGAGGATTCCGTCCCTTAAGAATTCGACGAGGGGTTTCATCCAATTGTCTTCGAGCAGGACAGGCAGCGACTCCATAGAGTCAGGGGTTTCGTCCTCTATACTTGGCTTCAGAAGGACTTCTATCAAAACGGTCTGCTCGAGACCTTGAAGGGAGGAGGAGGCTAGTTTGGAGAGGGTGTCGGCCTGAGCATTTTCTTCTCGGAGGATTCTTTGGATGAGGGCTTCTTCAAACAGTACCATGAGGCTCTTGACCTTGGCTAAGTATTTAACCATCCTGTCATCGCGTGCTTCATACTCGCCGAGGACCTGATTGACAACTAGCTGAGAGTCGCTGAAGATCCGGAGGCGTTGGGCCCCCGCATTTCGAGCCATTCCAAGGCCGGCTATGAGCACCTCATATTCTGCTTCGTTGTTCGAGGCCTTGAAGTTGATACGGAGGGAGTATTGGAGGATGAAGTCATCTGGGCCTGCCAGAATGACCCCTGCCCTGCTTCCCCCATTGCAGGAGGGGCCGTCCACATATACTGACCAGACGGGTGGTCCCTTCACTGTTTGGCTGGACTCGAGGATGGTACTCTCAACTATGAATTCTGCTAAGGCCTGAGCCTTGATCGCGGTCCGAGGCTGATAAGTTATATCGTGCTGGCTCAGCTCGATAGACCACTTCATAAGGCGACCCGAGGTCTCTGGCTTGTGGAGGGCCTGCTTCAGCGGTTGGTCGGTAAGAACGACCATCGAATGGGACTGAAAATACGGGCGAAGCTTTCTCGCGGCCATCACCAGGGCATAAGCCATCTTTTCTATCTTCGGGTATCAGAGCTCGGCGTCCCGAAGCACCTTGCTCACATAGTAGATAGGCTTCTGAGCCCGGTCTTCTTCCCTCACTAAAACTGCACTGAGGGTCTGCTCGGAGGCTGCCAGGTAGAGGTAAAGGGGTTCACCAGGGATCGGTTTGCTGAGGAGAGGGGGATTGACGAGGTAAGCCTTGAGCTGGTCGAAGGACTCCTGTTGCTGCTGCCCCCATTCGAAACCTTTAGCCCCTCTGAGGGCCTTGAAGAAAGGGAGGCATTTCTCCCCTGGACTTCGAAAGAAAGCGCCCTATGGCGGCTAGGCGGCCTGTTAACCTCTGGACTTCCTTAACATTTTTGGGAGGGGCCATGTCTAATATGGCCTTGATTTTCTCAGGGTTTGCTTCAATTCCTCGTTGGCTAACCATGAAGCCGAGGAACTTCCCTGACGAGACACCGAACGCACACTTGTTTGGATTGAGTCTCATGCTGTGCTTTCTCAGAACGTCAAACGCTTCTTGGAGGTCGGTCACATGATCGGCGCCTCGGATGCTTTTCACAAGCATGTCGTCAACATACACCTCCATGTTTCGGCCGATTTGAGCTTGAAAAACCTTGTTGACGAGGCGTTGGTATGTTGCTCCTGCGTTCTTCAGACCGAAGGGCATAATCCTGTAGCAATAGAGGCCTTGATCGGTCACGAATGATGTCTTCGAGATATCCGGGGGGAACATCCGGATCTGATTGTAGCCTGAGAAGGCGTCCATGAAGCTGAGGAGTTCATGTCCCGAGGTGGCATCAATCAAAGTGTCAATACTCGGAAGAGGGAAAGGATCCTTGGGGCAGGCCTTGTTGAGATCGGTAAAATCAATACAAATCCTCCAAGTCCCGTTGGACTTCTTCACCATTACTACATTCGACAACCACTCGGGATAATTCACCTCTTGTATGAACCGAGCCTTCAAGAGCTTGTCCACCTTCTCTTTTATAGCTAGCTGACACTCAGGGGCGAACTTGCGCCTTTTCTGCTGGACCGGTTTGGACCCCGAAACAACGCTGAGGTGGTGGAACAGGAGCTCTTCAGAAATTCCGGGCATGTCTGCAGCTGACCAAGCGAAGAGGTCTCGGTTCCTTCGGATGCACTGTACAATGTCCGAGCATAGGGCGGATGGGAGGGTCTTGCTAACAAAAAACTTTTGGGTTGGATCCTGCTCAGAGAAGAGCACTTCCTCTAATTCGTCCACCGGCTCGGACGTCGGTCGGGCAGCATCTTGGGGGATTTCCAGAGTTTCTAAGGAGATGACGGGACCGAGGGTAGAGGTCATGTAGCACTTGCAGGCCGTTTCCTGATTGCCTTTTACTTCCCCTACTCTGGCCCGAGTGGGAAACTTCATTTTGAGGTGATAGGCAGAAGGGACGGCTTCAAGGGCAGCTAGGCCGGGCCGACCCAGAATGACATTATAGGCTGCAGGGACATCTACGACCATGAAGTCCATCGTCCGTTCGGGTAGTAGGAGTTTTGCCAGCAGTTACATCGAGGGTGATCACCCCTTCAATAGTCACTGGCACTCCCGTGAACCCATGGAGCGTGTAGCCGGCGAGCTTAAGTCTGTCTCGGGAGAGCTTTAGGCCTTTAAAAGTGGTAAGGAAGAGGATGTTAACGGAGCTGCCATTGTCCACTAGGATCCTCTCCACTTTGAAGTTCGCCATGTGGAGGCTGATGACGAGTGCATCACAATGAGGGGTGCGGACACCTTCAAGATCTTCGTCTGAGAATGTGACGGGCACTCCGAGGCCTTTGGGAGGATGGGTGGCGCGAACCGAATTGACTTCTCTTATAAATGCCTTTCGAGAGGAGTTGGAGGAGCCCCCCATTGGGCCCTCGTGGATGAGGTGTAGGACACGCTCCTCTTCGAAGTCGGGCGTTTCATCGCGTTCCGGATGTTTATTAGCCCCCCGAGGCGGGGGAGGAAGTTCGGTTCGGTCCTTTCTTACGAATTTGGTCAGCTGCCCCCTCTGGATAAGAGCTTCTATCTCATTCTTTAGGGCCCGACAATTATTGGTGTCGTGCCCATGGTCCCGGTGATAACAACACCACTTCTCTTTATCTCTTTTCTTGGCAGGGGTGTTCATCCTCGAAGCAGGAGGTATGATTCCTTCCTTTTCGACTTCCATCAGAATGGTAGAGACATTAGTGGTGAGGGGAGTAAACTTGTCGAATCTGGGGGGAGGTCGGCGCTGGCCGGCATTATCCTTCTGGAGCTTCTTGGCTCCTTCCTCTTCTGTTCCCTTCCTCTTAAACCCGGAGGAAGACCCTCCAAGTTGGGGCGGTGCTCGGCTTCTTCGGCCCTAATATACTTTTCGCTTCGGAGGATGAGGTCGGAAAAGTTTTGTGAGGGTTTCTTGGCGAGGGAGGAGCGGAGGTTGGAATTGAGGACATTAGATTGAAATGCTGCTGCAGCGACCGACTGGTCGAGGGATGCTATGGACCGGGATTCAGCTGTGAACCTCTTCACATAGTCTCTCAACTTCTCACCCTTCTTCTGGTGGAGGTACAGTAGCGAGATGCTGGTCTTCTCAGTTCTACGGCTGCTTACAAAATGGGTGACAAAGAGGGTCTCGAATTGCTCGAAGGAGAATATTGAGAACGGGGCAAGGCGAGAGTACCATTCTCGAGCTGGACCCTTGAGAGTTGCGGGGAAGGTTTTACAGAGTAGAGCATCGGAAGCTTGATGGATGAGCATTAGGGTCTTGAAGCTCTCGATGTGATCAACGGGGTCGGTCTCCCCAGAATAGGTCTCAAATTGAGGGGGTTTGAAGCCGATCGGCACAGGTGCATCCATTATGGTTCGGGAGAAAGGAGGTCTGCTAGGACGAAGGGTCCTTCCTCTAAGTTCCTCTTCTCGGTCTAACTGACCCAAGCGCCTCTCCATTTCATGGAGACGGCGGTACACAGCGTCGTCCCTTCGACGGTAATCAGCTGAGCCTCTAGACTCTTCTTCGTACGAGGGAGAGTGGGGGCTACGACGATGGTAGCTCCTGGAGCGGCGAGGACTTTGCTCATGCCGGGACTTGCTGGGAGCTGGAGGAAGAGATGGGGACCGTCGGCGAGGACTTCGGACCGGAGGAGGAGAGGGGATCTTGGGTGCATTGGTGTTGGGACGGAGATTGAGAGCTTGTAGGACGGTCGTTTGGAACTGCTGGAACTCGGCACGGGTAATGGGTGCCTCATTGTTCCTAGGCTGTTGCCGACCTGCAGGGGAGTGTGGCCTTCTTCGGTAATGCTCGGGGGACTCTCTCCGCCCCCTTCGGATAGGGGACCTTCTATATTCTCGGTGGCGAGGAGATCGCTCATCCGGACGGTGTTGGCAGGAGGTTCCCTCTCGGGCCCGCTTTTCATCCAGATGGCGGTGAAGATCCTCATCCTTCTGCCGATTGAGGGCGGTGTTGCGGAGATCGGAAGCTCGCGGATGATGGGAGGCCATAGAGTCCGAAGAGGCGTTGTGGATGGAGACGTGGTCCTGGTGAAGAGGTTGTTTCTGAGGGTTAGGACCCTTAGGAGGTGGCTGGTTCGGAGGAGGAGGAGGAAGGTCATGTTGGAGCGGATCTTCCGCTGGAGGAGGAAGTTGCCCCTGCTGTTGGGTAGGCTGGATGGGAATTTCTTGCTGCTGATCGGGGTTGGGTCCTCGGTTGGACCCTCTGGATCTGACTTTTCTAGGAAGCATGGCCGGAGCGGATCTGACCAACGGGAATAGGAGAGGTTGCTATCATTAGTTTCCCACAGACGGCGCTAATCTGTTGCCGCTGAATCTGGTGTGGGGGCAAACAAATAGTATTTGTGGGTTCTTGGGAAACTTTGAATAACAAACCAATTACCTGTTCCGCCGGAGTTTGACCGTTGCTCCCGCCGTTCACCTGCAAGAAGTGCGAGACACCGGGGTTGTTCCCGGCGACGCACCCTCCGACGCTCAAGTCAGTAATCAGAAGTGATTATGAACGAGCGCAAAAATTGGCAAAAGATTGATTACCTCTTAATGGAGATGGATGGGGGGTATTTATAGGCGCCACTGGGATCAGATTAGGAATGTAATCCCCCTGTGGTTAGATAAGGAATGTAATCCCTAATCCCCAGTGAAGGGATAACTATGAATCAGGGCCGTTGATTAGGATTGAATCAGAAACCCTAATTTTATCCCTTCTGGACCGGGTTTGCTGCGGGTTGAAACCCGCACCCAGTTGAGGTGGATCCGTTTGTGGGTAAGTGGGTCTTCGGGGAAGATAACCAGTACCCGTTTCAGACCCGTCGGTGGGAGAAATTACCATTTTACCCCTGAGCTTCAAGATTCGTGCCCCATCTGGATGGTTCCGATTTAACCCCATTTTTAGCCATATCAGTAATAATTTCTATTTATCTTATCTAATTAATTTTTAACTACTTAAAATGTACTAAATATTTTGCTAAAATTTTGAGAAAACCAGGTAAGAGTTTCTTACTTAAAAACGTGACTCTGATACCAACACTGGGTTGCGAAGCATGAAATCACCTGAAAAATATAATTAAACAGAGTATCAGAAAACTTCAAAGATCTGCAAAATAATATTCTTTTATATAATGTGCATTTTCTATCTCAAAAATATTAAAATAATCAAGCTTGAGTTCAATATCTCTCATAGATTCTGACTCTGCCGTAGATATTTCACTACTACTATCATATGGGAGTTCTTCAAGTTCTTCCATGTCTATTTTCCTCTTCAATATTTTTATTTTCTTCTAGAAATTGTCTATATGCTATAGTAGGGCTCCAGATATAACCACTAAATACACCATTTTAATAAAATAATAAAGATCTTTCATAAAAACTTAGATCATCAATTATTTCGACATTTATATTAGTAGTTTCTCGAGTATTATTTTATTTATTGTTATAATTATTACTCTTTATATAATAAAGAAGAATAATTTGAATTCATAATAATCATTCATGCTTATTACCCTATGAAGATAATAAATAGAAAAAACTAGCCTTCTATCACTTCCTTGATAATTAATCATTAATTCAAAAATCTCTGAGGCAATACTAAAACTATTACTATCATTAGTTCTATTCAGTAGCAATAATTATATAATTAGGAGTAGAGAGAGATTTCTAAGGATACCCTAAAAATCAAAACAAAACGGCCCATCATGCTTCCGACCTAGTTAAACCTCTTTGAGCTGCTTTGTACCAGTTACTACCTAGTGGATAAAATACCTCTGGTATGCACCCCTCTATTTCAGTGCTCCTTTTACCTTCCTCCCATCCCAGGACTACTATGCTCTCAAGAGAGCTTCATCCTAGAGATACGTCTGGAACAACTAGTAGCACTTCGATACAGGCAACCACAACCTAACTTGTTTCCTACTACTAGGTGTATAGTCTAACTATATAAGGTTGCAAACGGGTCTTTTTGCAAGATCCTTCAGGCATAGCCTTACAAAACTCTCCCTAATTAAGAAAAAATAGTTTTTCATACCTTATTTTGTATAAGATCTGTTAGTGTAGGTGCCCTAGAGGCAATACAATGATATTATGTAATCAGTATTATTGACATTATGTTCTATTTGATTATATTAATAATTTATTATGCTTCGTATTTACTGCGTTATAAATGTTAGCATGATAAATGTCCTTAGATTATTAATACGAACTATATGAACATGAGATTATATATAGTATAATAATCTTAAATGTCCATAGTCGAGTATTATTATAATTAGGACAGTAATAATACATTGAGACTAGTATGTTGATTGATTGATGACCACCTCTCATGGGTCATTAGTATAGAGATACTAAAATCAATACATAGGTAAATGTAAGAGTACATTGTACTAGACAGACCCACTGTGAGATTCAACATGGATAAGTGTCATAAGTAATTTCACTGTGATAATGGTGTAATGGTCCTCTGACCTGAAATCATTATATTTCTACACGAGAATTAATGTACTTTGATTCTATCAAAAGTTATCTTTAATCGGGTAATGATAAAGATAGTATTGGGTTCATTATGAATCGTGTGAGAAATGTGAATGATCTAGATGGAATTTAACCCTCCTAATTTTAAGAGCGATATTATCGGCCTCTTGTTTGAGTGAGACTATGAAATGCATGGCCATGCTCAAATATTGATTTGTTTGAATAGTCTACTCATCGATCAAGAAAATAAAGATTAAATTATTAAGAGGATGACACGAACCATGCCTCTAGTTTAATCTATAATATCAAGGTTAAAAGGATTATATTACACGGAGACATTAGTCACGAAAGGTTTAATTGAATCACCAATTATTATTATTACTTGGGTAGCAATGATGTATTACTAGATGCCGCTCATTGTTTATAATTTTATTATTAGATAATAAAATTATTGCCAACGTAATAATAACCTAAAGGGTCACACACTTAGAACGTTTAAAAGGAGTTTTAATTTAAATTCGGAATTTAAATTAAATGATTATAAATTCGAAATTAGTTATTTAATTGAGTTGGACTTGATTAATTAAAGTATAATTCGAATTTAAATCATTAAACCAAATCAGTTATCTTTAAACCAAATCAGTTTGGCCAAACCGATTAGGGTTAAGCCCACCTCATTCTCTCTTATAAATACATAGAGATGTATTGGTTTAGGGTTTATCTTTTGGCAGATTCGTTTTCCATAGAAAACCCTAGCCGCTCCAACTGTTGAGAGGCAAGAGAGAGAGAGAGATAGAGGCAAGCATCATCGGCTAGTACCGGCTCCCTTGATCGTTGGACGATCGGACGTTCGTGTGGACTGCTTTAGAGACACGGATCTTGCTACAAGGGTTGCGTGGTGATTAGACCTCCATCTTTCAGCCTTCGTAAAGCTCTTAAAAGGTAAAATTTTGTTTCTCCATAATCAGCCATGTCTTGTACACGGATCCTAGGGTTAGGGTTTCGGATTTTTTTTTTGCTGCGTTTGTGCCCCGAAACCCAACAATGGTATCAGAGCAACGTGTATAAGGGGCTGATTTGGTAACGTGTTTACTGCATTCGATGCATGTATGCATGTTTTATGAATCTGCCTTGATACGGTTATATGATATGTCGATTATAATATGTTATGTCGATCATATATGATTCTGTTATGCTATATATTGTGATTTGATGATACAGGTATGTTTTACAATCTGCCATGACTGATCAGTAAGCGATTTTGTATGTTATGCATGATGTTTGGTTTATATGGTGATATAAACTGATGGACAGATTGTGTTTGGACACGATCTGTAAACTGGGATGTGATATGAATGTATATGATGCATGGTTTCGGAACTGTATATGATGCAGTGGCGGCAGAGACTAAAAGATATGATCTGTTGTTCGAAATCGATGATTTCTGAATAGGGATAGTCTTCTGGAATTAAAAAAATTTCTGATTTCGAGCTGACCTGGCAGCTCGACCCCAGCCGGGGGCTGCCGCCCCCGGACCCCTGCAGTATATTTTTTTTTTTTTGTTCTTAATTGTTTACTTGAGCATGGTGCTGGTTATGGCCTTAAGACCCTTAGATTTATGGTTTTGGTTTTATAAATACGACTTGCATGTCGTTTTCTTCATTCTTGTAATTGTCTAATCTCGAATGTAACTCGAGTTTTATTATGTAAGTACATTAGTATAGGTTGTTTTCAATTATTCAATGTAATGTACTTGAAGATTGAAGGACGATCCAAGAAGTGGAGCAACCAAGGAGAATGAAGACATG
Source organism: Hemerocallis citrina (assembly GCA_017893485.1). Taxonomy (NCBI): domain Eukaryota; kingdom Viridiplantae; phylum Streptophyta; class Magnoliopsida; order Asparagales; family Asphodelaceae; genus Hemerocallis; species Hemerocallis citrina. The sequence continues at coordinate 119,176,261 of CM030368.1, read as the reverse complement.
TAATTGTATTTATATTTTCCACCATAGATTGACCTCGATCCTTTCATTAGCTTGAAAGGATCATGTAGAATAAAGGCCATAACCAAGCACGTTTACATACTGCACTTTACATATTGATGTATGAATGCATGTGTAGAATACATTATGATGCATGCTTCAATTAGATTAATAATGTGTTAATGTATGTATTAGATACATCACCCATGCCATGCCTGCGTAAGCAAGATAAAATCTGTAACGATTTAAGATGAACATTAAACAAACGATCATGAGATTCTCGTGTTTATGAAACACAGCAATTAAATATGAATTTTCATTGATTCAACGATTGAATGATTTTGTCAACAACCGATTACGAATCTGTAAGAAAAGGGGTGCCAATAATGCCGTCTGTGCGTTAACCTCTGATCTGGAAATCATTCATTCAACGAATTTTTGATTTGAAATATTTAGTTCCAAGACAAATTGGGAATCTCTTTATGATGGGATCATGATCGTTTATAAGTAAACCCCTTAACAAAATATTAAGTTAATTAGATGCTTTCCAATGAATTAACACTCATCAAAGCCTAGATCATAAGGGGTGGGTTTGCCAAAGTAGAGCACTCCTTTTAATCGTGGTTAGGTGCGAAAGAATAAATGTGATATTCGTCATGTTAATCATTGGGTCCAACTTAACTAAGTCGTCACAATAGGATTGTGGATAGTGAACTTAGAAGCATAGAGTTTGGCGAAGAATTTATTAGATAAATTAGAACAATAGTTGTTCACCAAACTATCCAAGAATTATATGTGATATAATTGACAAATGTTGTCTACCTAAATAGTTATGTTTTAGGAGAATTGGCCAACGCTGACTCAAGGCATAATGAAATATGGATCTTGGCTCACTAGAAAATTAGTTTCCGAATTGATAGTAAGGGCTATTAGTTTGAACAAAATAGTGGGAGGTATATTAAGTTGAATGTACCATAATCACTTGAACATAATTATTAATTATTTGACAATCTAACTTATCTTATGCATTTTAAACATTGTAGATACTAAATGGCGCAAAACACAAACAACTCTTTCTCCGTGCGATCAGTCCTTGAGAAGGACAAGCTGACAGGAACAAACTTCCTTGACTGGTCTAGAAATTTGAGGATTGTCCTCAGGCAGGAGCGTAAGCTCCATGTTGTTGAAATTCCTCCACCGGTCCATCCTGGTGACGGTGCAACTCGTGCTCAACTAAATGCTTACCAGAAGCATATTGATGATGCGATGGATGTTGCTTGTCTCATGCTTGCAACTATGAGTGCTGAGCTTCAGAAGCAGCATGAGCATATGGATGCTTATGCTATGCTTGAGCATCTTCAGATGATGTTTCAAGTACAGGCTCGTCAAGAAAGGTTCAATACGTACAAAGCACTTTTTAACTGCAAGCAAGGAAATAACCCGGTTGGACCGCATGTTCTGAAGATGATTGGGTATTTTGAATACCTAGACCGTTTGGGCTCCGGGCTTTCTCGAGAGGCTCAAATAGATATTATCTTGCAATCTTTGAACAGCAACTATGCCCAGTTTATTATGACTTTCACCATGACCGAGCAAGACAAAACACCCACTGAATTGTTGGCACTGTTAAGAACCACCGAAGCCAACATGCAAAAGGCACCTGAGAATGCTCCCATAATCATGGTGGGCAATAAAGGTGCTAAGGGAAAGGGGAAATGGAAGGGCAAGAAAAAGATTGGATCTAATGCAGTTGCTCCTTCCAAGCCCACTTTCAAGAAGGCTCTCAAGCCTAAAGGTGGTGTTGCTAAACCTGATAAGGGTGATTGTCACTGGTGCAAGAAACCAGGTCATTGGAAGAGAAACTGTCCAGCTTATTTGGAAAGTCTGAAGAGCGTGAAATCTCTGAATATTTCTGATTCAGGTATTTATGTTATAGAAGTCAATTTATCTACTCCTACATCTTGGGTATTGGATACTGGATGTGGTTCTCACATTTGTATTAATGTGCAGGGACTTCAAAGGAGTAGATCTTTGGCAAAGGGAGAGATCGACCTACGCGTTGGCAATGGAGCAAAGGTTGCTGCTATGGCCGTAGGGACTTATTATTTATCGTTGCCCTCTGGGCTTATTTTAGAACTTGAGAACTGTTATTACGTGCCTGCGATTTGCAGAAACATTATTTCTATTTCTTGTTTGGACAAGAAGGGTTTTTCGTTTATAATAAAAGACAATTGTTGCTCTTTTGGTTTAAATGATTTAACTTATGGTGTAGCGCGTTTATTTAATGGTTTATATGTTCTTGATCTTGATTATACTCCCGTCTATAATATGAATAAACGTCTTAAAGCAAATGACTCAAATCAAACATACCTTTGGCATTGTCGATTAGGCCATATAAATGAGAATCGCATATCCAAACTACATAAAGATGGATTTTTGGATAAGTTTGATTTTGAATCATACGATGAATGTGATGCTTGTTTACTTGGTAAAATGGCAAAAGCTCCTTTTACTAAACAAGGTGAAAGGGCCAACGAACGATTAGAACTGATACATAGTGATGTATGTGGTCCAATGCGTTCTATGGCAAGAGGTGGCTTTTATTACTTCATAACATTTACTGATGATTTCAGTAGATTCGGATATGTGTATCTTTTGAAACACAAATCAGAATCCTTTGAAAAGTTCAAAGAATTTAAAGCTGAAGTAGAAAAGCAAATAGGCGGAAGTATTAAAACTCTTCGATCTGATCGAGGAGGTGAATACTTAAGCCATGATTTTAAGAATTACTTAAAGGAGTGTGGTATAGTATCACAACTCACTCCTCCTGGAACACCACAATGGAATGGGGTTTCTGAAAGGAGAAATCGTACCTTGTTGGACATGGTACGATCGATGATGAGTCATGCTGATCTTCCAATAAGTTTCTGGGGTTATGCCCTAGAAACGGCTGCATATACACTAAACCGAGTTCCAACTAAAGCGGTTCAAAAGACTCCATATGAGATATGGACTGAGAAACGTCAAAGCATGTCATTTATGAAAATATGGGGATGTGAAGCGTTTGTGAAACGTATGATCTCTGACAAGCTTGGACCAAAATCAGACAAGTGTTATTTTGTGGGGTACCCGAAGGAAACTAAGGGTTACTTCTTCTATAATCCGACCGAGAACAAAATAGTTGTTTCTCGCACTGCTGTATTTCTTGAACGAGAGCTAGTCTCCAAAAGAAACAGTGGGAGGAAAATAGAACTCGATGTAGCTCGAGACCCACAAGATAATGTTGAACCTGAATTGGAACTTGAGCAGGATATTCAAGATAATATTCAAGATGACACTGCTCAAGAAACACAGATTGTTCGTAGATCTGGTAGGATTCGCCAAAAACCTGAGAGATATTATGGATTTCTCTTAATAGAAAATGGTGATTTGATGCTCATAGATCAAGATGAGCCCCTCACCTACCAAGATGCTATGAACAGTCCTGACTCTGAGAGATGGCTAGAAGCCATGAAATCTGAAATGGATTCCATGTATGATAACCAAGTATGGACTTTGGTTGATCCACCTGAAGGGGTAAAACCTATAGGGTGCAAATGGGTTTTCAAAAAGAAAATCGACATGGAAGGAAATGTTCAGACCTATAAAGCTAGGTTGGTTGCAAAAGGTTTCAAACAAATTCATGGTATTGACTATGATGAAACTTTTTCACCTGTAGCTATGGTCAAATCCATTAGGATTTTGCTTGCAATAGCAGCTTATCATGATTATGAGATCTGGCAGATGGATGTCAAAACAGCCTTCCTTAATGGGAGCCTTGAAGAGGATGTGTACATGACACAACCTGAAGGTTTTGTCAGTCCAAGGGATGCTAGAAGGATATGTAAGTTGCGTCGATCCATTTATGGACTGAAGCAGGCCTCAAGGAGGTGGAATATTCGTTTTGACCAGACAGTCAAGGAATTTGGCTTTATTCAAAACGAAGATGAATCTTGTGTTTACAAAAGGGTTAGTGGGAGCCACGTGGCATTCATAGTATTATATGTTGATGATATATTACTTATCGGAAATGACATACCTTCTCTACAGGCTGTTAAGACTTGGTTGGGAAAAAATTTATCCATGAAAGATTTAGGCGAGGCGACCTATATATTAGGGATCAGGATCTATGGAGATAGATCCAGAAGATTGATCGGCCTAAGTCAGAGTACATATATTGACAAAGTACTGCATCGTTTTGGGATGCAAGATGCTAAAAGGGGATTTGTCCCGATGTCTCATGGGATATCGATCTCGAGTGACAATAGTCCTAAAACATTGGATGATAAGGACCGCATGAGTAAGATTCCATATGCTTCTGCAATTGGATCTATCATGTATGCAATGATATGTACTCATCCTGATGTGTCGTATGCTTTGAGTATGACGAGCAGGTTCCAGTCTAATCCAGGTGAAGGTCACTGGACAGCTGTCAAGAATATTCTTAAGTACTTGAAGAGGACTAAAGATTCATTCTTGGTATATGGGGGAGAAGAGAGACTAGTGGTAAAAGGTTACACTGATTCTAGTTTCCAAACAGACAAGGATGATTCTATATCCCAGTCTGGTTTCGTGTTTTGTCTCAACGGAGGTGCTGTAAGCTGGAAAAGTTCAAAGCAAGAAATAGTAGCTGATTCTACAATGGAGGCTGAGTATATTGCTGCTTGCGAAGCAGCTAAGGAGGCAGTTTGGATCCGAAATTTCATCACAGGGCTTGGTGTGGTTCCATCGATCGCAGATCCTATCGATCTTTATTGCGATAACAGCGGAGCCATAGCACAAGCAAAGGAACCAAGATCGCACTCCAGGGCAAAACATATACTTAGAAGATATCACCTTATTCGTGAGATTAATGAACGAGGAGATATACATATATGTAAAGTGCAAACAAATGATAACGTAGCTGACCCACTGACTAAGGCTTTGTCGCAGCAGAAGCACGAGGGTCACACTAGTTCTATTGGTATTCGATACATGAGTGATTGGCTCTAGTGCAAGTGGGAGATTGTTAGTGTAGGTGCCCTAGAGGCAATACAATGATATTATGTAATCAGTATTATTGACATTATGTTCTATTTGATTATATTAATAATTTATTATGCTTCGTATTTACTGCGTTATAAATGTTAGCATGATAAATGTCCTTAGATTATTAATACGAACTATATGAACATGAGATTATATATAGTATAATAATCTTAAATGTCCATAGTCGAGTATTATTATAATTAGGACAGTAATAATACATTGAGACTAGTATGTTGATTGATTGATGACCACCTCTCATGGGTCATTAGTATAGAGATACTAAAATCAATACATAGGTAAATGTAAGAGTACATTGTACTGGACAGACCCACTGTGAGATTCAACATGGATAAGTGTCATAAGTAATCTCACTATGATAATGGTGTAATGGTCCTCTGACCTGAAATCATTATATTTCTACACGAGAATTAATGTACTTTGATTCTATCAAAAGTTATCTTTAATCGGGTAATGATAAAGATAGTATTGGGTTCATTATGAATCGTGTGAGAAATGTGAATGATCTAGATGGAATTTAACCCTCCTAATTTTAGGAGCGATATTATCGGCCTCTTGTTTGAGTGAGACTATGAAATGCATGGCCATGCTCAAATATTGATTTGTTTGAATAGTCTACTCATCGATCAAGAAAATAAAGATTAAATTATTAAGAGGATGACACGAACCATGCCTCTAGTTTAATCTATTATATCAAGGTTAAAAGGATTATATTACACGGAGACATTAGTCACGAAAGGTTTAATTGAATCACCAATTATTATTATTACTTGGGTAGCAATGATGTATTACTAGATGCCGCTCATTATTTATAATTTTATTATTAGATAATAAAATTATTGCCAACGTAATAATAACCTAAAGGGTCACACACTTAGAATGTTTAAAAGGAGTTTTAATTTAAATTCGGAATTTAAATTAAATGATTATAAATTCGAAATTAGTTATTTAATTGAGTTGGACTTGATTAATTAAAGTATAATTCGAATTTAAATCATTAAACCAAATCAGTTATCTTTAAACCAAATCAGTTTGGCCAAACCGATTAGGGTTAAGCCCACCTCATTCTCTCTTATAAATACATAGAGATGTATTGGTTTAGGGTTTATCTTTTGGCAAATTTGTTTTCCATAGAAAACCCTAGCCGCTCCAACTGTTGAGAGGCAAGAGAGAGAGAGAGAGATAGAGGCAAGCATCATCGGCTAGTACCGGCTCCCTTGATCGTTGGACGATCGGACGTTCATGTGGACTGCTTTAGAGACACGGATCTTGCTACAAGGGTTGCGTGGTGATTAGACCTCCATCTTTCAACCTTCGTAAAGCTCTTAAAAGGTAAAATTTTGTTTCTCCATAATCAGCCATGTCTTGTACACGGATCCTAGGGTTAGGGTTTCGGATTTTTTTTTTTGCTGCGTTTGTGCCCCGAAACCCAACAAGATCTTGTAGCAGAACTCATAGAAAGATAATTTTTTATTGCTCTCAAACTCCTTACAAACCAAACTTTTCTTGCAAGCTTATATGGAATTTCTTTCCTCCTAGATAGTCTACTTTTCTCCCTTACCTAGTCTCCCCTTTTATAGAAGAAGGGATGACTTTACATCATATACAATTATTGTTCTCATTACATCATTGCTTACATCATAGATAAATAATTGAGTCAATTACGTCACTGCTTACGTTGAAGATTCTTTTCTAGCCAACATCTTCACGTGCTCACATCAGAAATAGCTCTTCGTCAGCCTTCTCTTCTTTTTTTCTGCATTGTCCACATTCATGCTGTGGTTCTATCCTCATTAATCTACAGTAGTGGACAACTGTCTATTCTGTCATTGTCATGGCTCTTTTATGCATAATTCGATACCAGCTGTCAAAAACTTCTTTCTTTGACTGTGGCTATTTAATTTTTGCTATGCTGTAAATCATTAATTTTTGTGGGTCAGGGCTATCATAGATCCATATGTTACTGTCTCTATTTTGTATATCCTTCAATTCACAATACATTGTTCTAAATCCCGTAGCTCTTCTTTCTGGGATCAGTTTTTCAAATTCTTCATTTTTATATGGTATAATATTGATTGCTCCAAATAGGATTTGTGTAGTCATCCCTATCTTTATAATATGTTCAACTGGTAGTTATTCATCATCTTCAAGGAATTCTGGAATAGCTGAAAATACCCGGACATATATTTTGGATGCCTTTGCAAGACAAAAATAACTTTTAGCAGCTTTATATACTTCTTTTGGTAACTGGCTAAGTTCTTCACATTCTCGTGATGGATATATGCAGTGAATAAGTCATCTTTCGAACAATACTCTCACTATTTTTGGATTTCTCCTGGTAGTATCGCTTTGTTCATATGTTGTTGAGAAATAGTTTTAATAAATTGGTTGACCTGAGTGGTTTGGCATAATTTCTCAATATATTGTAAAAATAAATCCTTCTTAGAGTATTTTGGAGGATCTGAGAGTAAACTCTCTTTGTAGGTTGTAGGCTGTATAGATATGGAGTTTCCCTCTTATGTGACTATTTTTGTGATCTCACTTGTATATTGTGGGTTAATAGGTTCACTTCATTCGCTCATTTTTTCAATATCATCTGTATTTATATGTTGGTAAAATATACATTGAAGACCACATATTTGCAGCTGTAGTTGGTTAAATGCTCCTTTTAATTGCTCTACAGTCTCCTTTAGGTAGACTATATCCTGTTCTATATGCTGAACTCTATTATCCATCCTGTAAAAATGAAATTATTAGCTTCTTGATAAGAAATATGTTAGGATGTTATCTTTTTCTTTTATATTTTCTATTGAGAAGTCGTAATGTGCTAACTCCATTTGCCATTTTATCAACCTTTTATTTGCTATAGTTGTGTCTATTATTTTGTTAATCCAACTCTTTGCTTGTGTATTATGAATAACTCAAACTTTTTTATAGCTTTTAAGATTGCTAGTAGTTCTTTTTCATTTATGTGGTAATTTTGTTGGGTCTGTGTGAATGATCCACTAGTATATCTGGTTAGTCTTTCATCTTCGCACCTATTTCAATGAATTTTAATATTGCTCCCCAATTATTTTCACATGCATCTATTTCTATTATCCATAAACATTCTTTAACAGGTAATCTTAGCTTATTTAATTTTGAAGTTTGTTGTTTTAATATTTTAAGTTTTTCTTCATCCTCTGGGGTCCATTCCCATTTCTTAAACTTTTTTAGTTTTTGTTGTAACCAATTTGTTTTTGCTGATAAATTTGGTATGTATCATCTTATTTGATTTAGTAACCTGATTATAGATTATACTTCTCTTTTCTCTTTTAGGACATTAGGAAATGTCTTTATTTTTTTTGCTATATGTGGTTGTAGTTCTATTTCTTCATGTGATAATTTTGTTTCTAAGAATTCTATCTCAGTTTTGAACAATTTTATTTTCTTTTTTGATAGTATAATACCTATTTTTGACTATTTCTATGAATTTTAGTAGATGCTCTTTATGTTGTTCTTCATTTTCGGATCCTATTAGAATATCATCTACATATACTAATATGAAATTATTGTATTTTTCAAATATCTTATCCATATAATCTTGAAATATTCGTGGACTGTTTTTATAACCGAATGGTAATACATTCCATTCATAGATACCTTGAGGTGTGCTAAATGCTGTTAACTGTTTTGAGTCTTTTGTTAGTTTTACATGACAAAATTCTGATTTACAATCGAATTTTGAATATATTTTTCTTGTTCTTACTGTGTTAAGTAGTATTTGCATATCTGGTAGTGGATATCCAAATCTCTTAGTATTTTTATTTAGTTCCTTGTAATTTACTACCATTTGAGATTTACCTCTTTTTTCTTCTGAATATTTTCTTACTATGAATGCTGGTGATGTGTAACATCCCGTATAAAATTTTTAAATAAAAAATATATTTCTTATTTTTACACGTGCAACGCACGTACAATTTCATCTTATGATTTTTTATTCTCAATTTTATTTAAAAGTTATGCCCAATTTCCTTTCATTCATTTTGGTTGCATATTAGAATCCATATGCCTAATATAAGACTCTAAGCCCATTAAAATAAATTAAATAAATAAAAATAGACCAAGCCTACAAGATGAAGCCCACTAAGAAAAATTGTACAATTAGTTGTACACTTGTCATGTGAACAACATATACAAATAAATAAATAACAACTAACAAATGAGAATATATGCTTGTGGGTTGCACGTGCACTTAGTGCAACCCAAAAGTCACAAGAAGAATTAGCCATGCATAAGAATATGAAGAGTTGGGAGTTTGTGAGAGTAATGGTGAGAGAACAATTAGTGAAGGGGATTATGTAGGTTATGAATTAGAATACTTAATTTGAGTAGTAGAAGAGCCTTCTCAAACCCTATAAATACCACCCCCTTTCCTTCAAAATCTTGCACCAAAGATCAAAAGAAACAAAAGATAAAAATAAGAAAGAGAGAATTGTTTGAGTTCTTGCTTGCAGGAATGAGAGCTTGCTAGGAGAAGAAAAAAGTCCCATTCTTGGAGCTAGGAGCAACTTCTAGGAGTCTTCTTCTACTTTAGAATTTCATTTGAGGTGGGTGTCTTCTTGAGCTTTCTAATTTATAGTATCATGTATGTGTAGGTAAATTGATAGATAAACTTGATATGCATATGAGTAGTGATTAAATTGAAATAATGATATTTAGAATGAAGATGCATGCTAATTGAAAGATTTTCATGAAGATAAGTTGAATTGATGTTGTTTAATTGTATGGTAGTACATCTTGATTAGATTAAGTGATATGAAAATAGATTTGTACATAAAATTACTAATTCATGCAAAGAAAGTTCCCGTTTTAAATTTTGTTTACACTTCAAAAAATCATATCTAATAAAATATTTGGAATATGGAACTAAAACTTTTTGGGGAGTATCTTGTATATGTCAGTAGCATCCCTTTAAAATTTCATAAGATTTGGAGTTCGTTTACTATTTTAATAAATTTGAAACTCAAAACTGGTTAGTAGTTGGCTGGTTGCAGGAATTCTGCACACCTTTCGGTTTTTGATTAATTCAGCATTGTAAATGAAATAATTTGAGAAAAGTCCAAACTAAGAAATTATAGTAGACATGTTAACCTTTCTGAAAAGTCCAAGAACTCAAATTTTCATAAAGAATTGGATTTTATATGAATTTCACAAGACTGTACAATAGCAGTATTTCAATATCTCGACCCCAATGTATATTTTGAAGAATTCATGGTTATAGATATGGTATTTTGAGAAAACTTATAACTACAAAATGAAAGTAGACTTGTACACCTTCAGTTTGATATAAAGAATGCTAAGTTTCGTGAAGTATACAATTTTCTATGATTTTTACAAATAGCATTAAATGCAGTTTTCTATCTTTGAATTTACTGTTTTGCAATGTTACTTAAATGACTTGATTGAAAATATATTCTCGCTGTTTTAAGTTATATTTTGGGAAAGTAAAGATCATATTCATTAGTAGATGAAATGTGAACTTAAGAACGACATATATATATACATATAGGATTAAGATGTTAAGATTAGTTCAAAATAAATCAAAGGAAGATGATAAGATTGATTTTTCAAAGATAAATTTTAAAGAGATTATTTCATAATCTTAATTAACTTGATTCAAGAAAGTTTTGGATGAATATGAAAAGTGTTTGTGAAAATGAATAGGTTGAGATTGTACCTATTGATGAATGAATAAGATGCATGAAAGAATTTGAATAAATTATGAATACATAAAATTTGAGAATATGAATTATAAGGGGATGAGTATCCCAAGTTGTTGAACATGAAAAGATATTGATTCTAGAGGCTTAGTGATATCCAGGTACCGGCAAAAGTAATGATAATGAATAATTGATTTTTGAGAAGTGGCCAATAAGGGTGTCGTTCTCGGTATTTTTGTGTAAGACCGGCAGGAGGGTAAACTAGTTCTAGGTAGTATTATTTATTCATGTTCAAACTTAAGATTAGGCACTAAGTGAAAAAGTAATAAACTTGGGCAAATGTAAGTGGAGGGCCTCTATATAGTCAGGCAGTAGATTCCGGGACTATAGACCCAGTCGGGTGGTGAATTCCGGGACTGCGGTTGCTTGCGATGGAGGCGAGCCTTAATTAAATCCGGGATTATGATTGATCCGACGGTGGATTCCAGGATCATGAATAGTCGGGCGAATAGTAGGTCGTATTCCAGTGTATATGTGTATACCGGGTCCAGAGGGACACTTGCGGGATGTTCGCATGACGAGAACTCTGTATAGTCGGGCGGTGGATCTCTGGGACTAGAATCCGTACTCGTGGAATGTCAACATTTTGTTTTATTACTGGGTATTTATCATGGCGAGGATTAAACCTTTTAATGTGGAGTATGTAGGTTCTTATCCTCGAACCTATGTAGTATGAGATGCATAGAATCCGAACAAGTGTGCATTAGTATCATTGTAGTATAACACCTGCATTAGGCATTAAGTCATGTCATACACTAACATATCTAGGGTATTCACTCTTTACACTTTTATATGCATTCAAGTTTATGATTTGTTAAAGTAAGAGATTTCGTTATAATACAGCATAAAGAGGATCACTGTTTGTAACATTACGTCGGTTGTAAGGAACTGACGTGCCCACAGTTTCATATACGGAACTTGGATCTTACAAGGAGATATAGAGATGAGTTTTATGCTGATGATTAGTTACATGTTCAAGTTGTTGTAATTGTATATTTATCATGTTGTACTTCATTTATTTTCCGCTGCGTTATTGATGTAAAAGAACAATGATGTAATAAAAGTTTCAAATTCCTTGTAAAATTGTATGAAGTGAAGTGTAGATCATGTTGAGCTACGAATTATCGTATTTTGGTATTCGAGGCGTTACATGATGAATGCGGACTTTGTGATTTTCTTATGTAATTATTTTTCACTAATTCTTTTATATGTATTTTGAACTCTTCTATGTCTGTTGGAGTGTGTCTTATAGGTTTAATTTTTATTATTTTGTTCTTATCTATTAACTTTGTATGTTTTTTCGGTTTACTTAAGTCCCATTTTGCCAAGAGGTCCTCTCCGCACAGTTTTTCTAATTGTCTTTGTAAAATTTCTTTTGTAGTTATTTCTTGGACTTGTTGTATTCTAGTTTTGTTTGGTAAATATTGATATTCACCACGTTGGGTTGAAGAAACTCTGATATGCGGCAGGTCGGTTCTAGAATAAGGTTGGGTTATTCTAATTGCTATTACTTGGTGTCTACCAGGTGTTGTAAATACAACTGGTTTATGTGATATGGTTATAGGATAGTCTTGTTGGAAAAAGTCATTTCCTAATAGCACATCATTATTCATATCATCAAACTGGTATATTATTGGTATTTTTAGTATGTAGTTTCATATTTGTACATTAACATTTTGTCGATACTTATCAAGTATGATAGTTTGTCCAGTTAAACCAGTTATTGCTTTCTTATTATATCCATCTTGTTTCCATTCTAGTAGTATATTTTTACGGCAGAGGCTAGTGCTTACTCCAGTGTCTATTAGACTATGATATTACTTGATTTGTATCATTTGTAAACAAATTCTGTTAATATGTATAACGTGTTCTTTGTTGACCTTAATGGATTCATTTGTTCAATATTCTATTTATTACTATGCTTTCATTGTTTACTGTTATTGTGATTTTTTCTTTTAGAATTAAGTAAGGTTGCACCGATGTAAGGAAGTCAGTTCCTAATAGCATTTCATTAACATGGTGTTCTGGGTCTACGTGTAAATGTAATAACATTTTATTTCAGCTATTTATCCTCAGCGGCAGTATTATTTTATGTACAATTGGATGTCTATTATTGTAATAGTCTAGATAGAAATATGGATTTTTTAATGGCATTAATTTAGTTGTTTTTATTTTTGTTTGTTTAATATGTGAATTAGTAGCTCCTGTATCTACCAAGACTATTTGTTTATTCCATTTTCCATTGTCATAATATTCTATTTCTATTTTAAATTGGTTATTGTTCTGGTTGTCTAATGTATTTATCATTGCTATTAACTCCAATGTTTGTTGTTTGTTTCTTATTGATAGTGATCTCTTTCTGATCATTATTTGCGGTGCTTTTCTTTTTGCAATTTCTTTTGCTTTATTAAAGTCGAAATCTATATAATTTGGTACAGTCATTTCAGAGTTCTCTCTTGTTGGTTTGTATCTTATAATTTCGCTGAATAACGGTTCTATTTTAAAATTATCTGTATTTCTATTTTTTACTTCATGCTTACTAGTGAAAGCATAAATATTTCTTATTTGTATACTCATAACTTTGCTTTTTTCTATCATTTCTATTCCGGATATTCTGTGGTACATGACTAGACTTTTGTCTTTATTTTCTTCTACCATGCTTATAGAGAAATTATGTTTTATTGTAAATTTTATCTTCTGGTAAATTAGGTTTCCTTGTACTATTCCTATTAAGGCATCTTGTGTACTTGATATTATTCTATCATCCATTAGGTATATTTCTATGGGTGTATTTATTTCTTCCTTACACAGCTCCTAAATGTATGTGTCTTAATATTTTTCTGGTTTTCTCACTCACTTTTCCCATTTCTTGTCTTATTATTCTTTCTGTTATTAATGGGATTATGGTTTTTTCTTGTGCTTGTTCAATGTCTATAGGTTGTTCATTATTCCTGGCTATTATGATAGTACTTTTCTTCCTTTCGAATATTGGTAGTTTAAATATCTCTTTTTGGTTTATATCTAATTTGGTTGCTCTTATTTTATCCTACTTTTGTATGTCAAAGCACATTCTTTCCCTTACTTCTTCATTGTTTTCTTCTCTTTCTAATTGTTCTCCAATTTTTATTATTTCTGTTATTATTTTTATTTCATATTCTTCTGTTTCACCTTCACTGTTTCCATTATCTTCTTCCATTACCATTATTTCTTCATCTTCACTTATTTCTGACCAGTTTTCCTCATATTCTATGGGCTCGTAATTTATGTTATTCATTTATTCAATTTCTTCTACGTATTTTATATTTTCTTTCTTCATTCTTTTAGGGCAATTTGGTGATATATATCCTACATCTCCACATATATAACAATTACATTTCTTAAGGTTTTCCGTATATTGTATTTTTTTTATTCTTCTAAAGTATTTTTTATAGGTTTTTTATATCTCTTAAAAGTTTTTCTATATTTTAGTTTATATTTTTGGAATTTGTGTTTACTCTTCTTTGTATAATTATAGTTATTATTACATCCCCAATGATTCGGTCTTGCATCTTCACAACAAATTCTTTGTTTATGTGTTCTATAGTATTTCATTGTTGCTCTAGCATCTTGGCATACTTTATCCCTATAGTCTTTTACGAATTGTGTTCTATATCCTAAAGTTTCTACTTCTGGTTTTACTTTCTCACCTATGTATGTACTATATATGTTTAACTGCATGGATCAGGTAGTTTTAGAAAGAATGAGTCCTAAATTAGACTCCGTTCATTTTTTGTATAATAACTATCTTGAAAATATTCTCGAAATTTATAAGCATAGTTGTCAAAATAACACATGTCGCATATTTCTAAGTTACTTAGTCTCCATCTTGGTTGATTCTTTTTATATACTCTTTTATCGTATACACTGAATTCTGTTCTTATTGCTATCGTAATTTGTAATTATTTCTTTTAGAGCTAAGGTTCGTTGTGCTGAGGTTTCTTCAGTTCCTCTATCATTAATTGGTCTTGATTTTCTTATAGTATTTCTTTCTTCTTTCTTTAGTCCATTTCATCATTTTGCTACTACTCCTATAAATGTTTGCTTCTATAAATTTTTCAAAAGCATTTCCTGAAAGATTTTGACTAAATCCAACTATTAGTGAGGCCTTTCCCATTCTTCTATTGTTCTATCTACATCTTTTACACAGTCTAGATCTAGTCATTCTCCATTTCCTGCTATTCCTTTTTCGTAGTGTTCTGTAGGTTCATATTTTAGGGATTCTTTTTATTTGTCTCTACCTAACTTATTATTTTTTGTGTTTTGCCATTTACATGGCAATTGATAAGGTCTTTTGTTAGGTAGTGGCCTTAAAATTTCGTACATGTCAGTTTGAGTTTCTGTAGGTTTTCTATAATCTTTTCTTTATCTTGATCTATTTTTATTTCTTCTTTCATTATATTTAGGTTTCTTAAGGCTTCCTCTACTTCAACTGAATTGGAATTTGCCATTAAATCTTTTATTTCTAAAATGTTTATATTAAGTTTTGTTATAGCTTCTAATTCCTTCATAGCTTCTTCCGTTATGCCCAAATCTTCCTCTGTATCATCAGTTATATACCTTCCTAATTCTTTTATGTTCTTATGTATGATTTTTAAATCTTTTCTTAGAATTCCTACAAACTCAGGACCATTGCAATCTTCTTCCAACTCTTGTATGTTTATCATGTAAATTTCTTGTCCTATATTTGGATATAATCCTACTGCTCCGTTGGCCATACTTAGCCTAATATTATGTATGCTAGTAGGTGTTGGTAATACCAATTTGCTTCTTCGTTTCTGTAATCCAATACTTTGTATGCTATCTCTTTTTTTATTTTTTTAGGTAGTTTATTAGTTATTTTTCTTATTATTAACAAATATTCTGATATTTTCCTATCAGTAATATGCTTTCTTTCTATTAATCTTCTATCAATGTATCTAATTTTGAATTTTGAAAGATTTTTTAATCTTAATTTATTTATTTTCTGTGAATATCCAGTTTCTAAATAGGGTAGTGAGATATGTAAATTTTTAGTTTTAGTGTTGTGTAAATATCCCTAAAGTTAGGGTCTTTCTTTCAAAATTACTTCCAAATGTCCTACTTTTGTAAATAGTTTGGAGGGTGTCCTATATTTGCAAATATTTTCTAAAAAAATCCTATAAGTGAAATTGAGTCTAAATAAGAACACCGAGAATCTTATTTCTATTTTCTATTCAACATTTCTATTTTCTCTCTTTCCCCTTTTATAAAGGAGCACACAACCCGAGGAGGAGATGGTGGTTGAAAAAAAAAAGAAGGAAAGAAGGTGTTTGGCGCATGGTTCCCGAGGAGAGAGAAAAGCAGAAAAAAACAAAATAAAGAAAATAAAAAGAAGGAAGGTGGTTTCTGACTTGCGGTGCACGTTTCCCGAGGAAGAAGGAAAAGAGTGAAGAAGTTGCCCAATGTTCCAAATGCTCTGATTTTTGAGTGAAATCACAACACGAGTTCTTTCTCCTCTATTTTAATTTCTTATTATCATGCAATCCAATAAGATTTCTATTAGTCACAAATTTATAATGAACTAATTTTATTTTTCTAGGACTTCAATGTAGCCTAGTTTTGAGAACATAATTTGAATTCCATATTATTTTATTACTAGTATATATATATATATATATATATATATATATATAGAGAGAGAGAGAGAGAGAGAGAGAGAGAGAGAGAGAGAGAGAGAGAGAGAGAGAGAGAGAGAGAGAGAGAGAATTAAATAAATACAAGAGTTGTTTTGGGTGATTTGAATTTGAGTTTTTTGGGGGGGGGGGCGACTTTTGTGGGGAAAAATATGTTTTGTGAGGTTAGATCTGGGCCTTTAATTTTGGGGGATAGAAGGAGAGCCACTTGATAGCTTTCTTTGTGTTTTATTATATAGATTCTATTTTTTCATGGTTGTGTGTTTAATTTTTGTTCTTAATACTTGCAATTGTTTGGCCAACTATTGTTTGATTTATTGAATCATTAGGGATGCCGAGGGATAACTTTTGATTTAGAATTATTGAATTGAACACCATTGATTGAGAGAAACTAGAGATGATTTACCGCGATTAATGTGACTGTAAAGAAATCCATAGAACTTAATGAGTCTTCAATTAATTAAATTTGCATAGAGATATGACATGACAGATGATATTATATTTTGATCATTTTGTATCATATTTTCTCTCAGTCTCTTATTCATCATTCCTCTCTCATTCCAATCCTAAACCAGATGAATGAAACCCAAAGCTCCCCACTCTTCAGTGCCTCCCATGGAATCCTCCCCGGTCGAAACTCCCCCTCAATCTCCCATCTCCACCCCTCTTTACCTCCGGCCATCTTCATCTCTCCCGATCGAAACGCTTGCTTCGCCGACCCTCTTCGCCAGCTTCTCCCCTCTCCGACGTTGGCCTCCCCTAATCTTCATCTACCCATTCAAAATGCTAGCTTCATCGTCGACTCTCCTTCTCAACCTTCCTCCACCATCAAAACCCTACCTCCTACGTCACCTCTCTCCTACAGACCGAGATTGCTAAAGGTAAATGATACAAATTAATTTAGTAAATATTTTTAAATTAACATTGAGTTCCTTATTAGAATTTGTGTCTGTGTATAGCTCGGTGATGGAAGTATGTGTGTTGTTTTTGTTGTTATATATACATGGTTTTATATTTTGGATTTTGAGTTTGCATTGTGGGATGTGTTGAAAGGGAAATCGAGATAAGGAAAATCAAGTTGTTGTATACAAGAATGATAATGTTCATGTGTATTGTGTGGTGTGGAGATTCGATAGTAGAGGTGGCGAGGCAAATTTTTTAAGCCATGAACGCTGTTTGTTGAAATACCTAAGAGAAATGATGTGATTCATCAATTTCTCTGATTGTTTGCCCTTTGTAGCAATAGGCTGGACTTAGGTTGTAGGATTATGTAATAAATATTTTTAGTTATATTTATATGTATAGTAATATATTTCTATATTACTATTGATATATTGATGATCCATTGGTCAATGCGAAGTCAGGTGTGTGACTTGTATGATCATAGTTGTTGAGGCAAAAATCAAAGTATGTTGATCCTTTCTCATGAACAAATTGAACCTACAACCTCAATTAACAGCCGACCGCTCTACTACTAAGCTATTGAGGAACAACATGAGATTTGACCTCATAGAGTTCAACTCTTGTTCTCAACCAATGAGTTCGAAGCTTACTTCATAACTTTAGAAACTTCTTTGTAGCGGCTCCATTCCATGCTTCATTTTATAGGGAACCTCAGAGTGGCTCTATTTCATTATATTCTAACTATATCTGAATTCAATTCATGTAATATCCCTTTGGTGTCATTGACATAAGAGATGTCATTCAATCAAAGAAGATAGTATCATTGACATAAGAGATACCATTTGTAGTCCATCTCTTTCTATACATGGAAAGTTAAGAAATCATCATATAATAATCGAGAAATTGAAATAGAAAAGAAAATGGGGAGGTTAGTGATGATTTTGAAATCTTTTCTACTATTATTCTTATACAAGAAGATAATAAATTCGGTCATTGTTGTCTGCCTCTATTATGAATTTCCAACCACATTCTCCATAGGAACCTTTTATTTCTTCAGTCAGGCCCTTTTATATCTTCCATAGGACCAAATTCGGTCATTGTGGTCTGCTTCTTCGAGCTCGGGTTATGGAAGAAGGAACTAAGAAGGAGGTATCAACAACAAATGGATGGATCTTTGGAATGACCATTGAAATCTTTATGACATTAGCTAAAGCTTATTTGTTTCTATTCATTCCTATCATAGCAAGATGGACTCTACCTAGGATGAGAATGGACCAGCTATTAAATATTGGATTAAAATTCCTTTTACCTATTTCTCCGGGTAATTTATGATTGAAAACTTATTCTCAACTTGTTTCACTATAATAACAAAACTAATAACAGAAAAGGATAGCAATATTCTAGATCCATAACCTATCTCAAATAAGAGAAAGAATTCATGGATATTTACAATATGTTTTTCATGATGATTGGGTTCATAAATTATGATCAACAAATAATATGAGCCTGAAGGTAGGTCAGCACTATTACATTTTCCAATACAAATCGTTTACCCGTAAATATTCAATATCCTTATAAAATTTCGATCACATCAGAGAATTTCCGTGGAATCCACTTCGAATTTGATAAATGTATTGCTTGTGAAGTATATGTTTGTGTATGTCTAATAGATCTACCCGGCGTTGATTGGAGATTTAAAGAAGATATTAAAAAGAAACAATTGCTTAATTATAGTATTGATTTTGGGGTCTGTATATTTTGTGGTAATTGTGTCGTTTGTCTAACAAACTGTTTATCAATGACTGAAGAATATGAAGTTTCCACTTATGATCGTCACGAATCAATTTATAATCAAATTGCTCTGGGTCAACTATCAGTGTCAGTAATTAGAGATTACACAATTCAAAAAATTATAAATTCAACTCAAATTAAAATGGACAAAGATAAAACCTTTGATTCAAGCACAATTACCAATTGCTTTGATTTAGAATCAAATATTCCTTGTGTCGTACAATAATCTTTGGCTAGTGCCATGATATTGAAGTAGATTTCAAGTTATAGTTACTAGTAATATACACGTGCAATGCACGTATTAATTTATTTAAAAACTTTAAAATAAGAACTCTAATTTACACGTGCGATGCATATCTTAACAAATAGGATTATATATATATTTAAAAGTAAATGTGAAGACTATAATGGGAGAGTTGGAGTTGCACGTGTGTTGCACGTAAGTATGTAGATTTACAACTCCAACTCTTCCATTGTAGTAGTTAATATATATTATGTTGTAGATAGATAGATAAATATATATATATATATAAATAGATAGATAATAGATAGTAATTTACACGTGTGATGCACATTTAATATATTAAAAAAAAATAAAAGTAAAAAATCTAACATAGTGAGGACTCGAACCTCCGACCTCATTCACATTAGTTATGCACGTGCAATGCATACATTGATAGATTTACAAATGATACCAAGGCCTTCTCCCATTATAATATTAGAGATTAAGTAATTGGTTTTATGATAATTGTAGCGCCCCGGATCCCCGTTATCGGACATCCGTGACACAACCAGAATCTTTGCCTTCAAATGCATCTCAACACAGTAAATAACACAGAAATTTAAATACTTTTATTGCCATCAGAGTTATTACATCAATAATTACAAATATCAATTTTTCCTTGAACAAGGAATACAAATTACATAACTTATTACAACTGATTACAAAAAATATTCAGGCTCCTCTAACAAAGCTGCTGGCTGTCTTCCAGATCGGCAATCGATTGGTCAGTGTCAAAACTCCGCTGAGTGGTCTGTCTGCCTCTCTGGAACTTGTCCCTCGGCTTGAGCCTTCTGCTGTGCAACTCTGATATTTCTGCACCCGTTCAAAGGGTAGGCATGCACACTGCCACCCTACTTAGATGCCCTGCTGGTCTGGCTCTCCTGCCCTCTCGACCCGGTATCCAGGACCTAATTAAGTGGGCACATCAGTAATTCTACTGACGCAATGCTGATAAGAAAACATCGATTCTCCAACTATCACACTCACAATTCATCTTGAATGGAAAATAAACGTGTATCCTGATTTCCTAGTATTCGTGTATGCCATAACCTGAGTCTAATGCAAAAATACAGAGTATAGAACATATGCACTTAATCTAATGTCAGCAAGACTTTGAAAACACATGCATCCCATACTACATATGCTCCAGATCAAACCGTTTCTCTAGTTTCAGGGATTCGAACCCTCGCCATGTAATGCATTCTATTATTATACACTTCCTGTTCCTGATAGTAGAGCGTGGAGAGGAGATTGCAGATTAATCGGTCTCATCCATTCTGCAGTCACTTAGTGGTGTCTCGGTTTGCCACTAGTGCCCGGTGCCCGGACCCCACTCAAATCCTTATAGAACTCAAGTCCCCGAGTCAACTTAAGCTTGAAGTTTAGTCTGAACAACAGGTTGCTAACTTGCAACGTCCATAATTTCCAAGACACAATACAGAATTGCTTGATAATTCGGGAAAGATAAAACCCTAGTCTACAACTCTCCAGTTAACCATTTCCTCAAATTCAATCATCTTGATACTATAAAACCTTCATATACTCTTAATAGTATATTCCTTCACGCACTCACTGCACCTTTCCGATATCATAAAAACTTGCTCACTCATCGGAATTACTTGATTCCGAGTTCAATGGAAAGGTGGGAGTGTCTACTACAACTTCCTAGTTGAACACTTCCTCAGATTCAATCATTACAATCCTCAAAAACACCAAACTCCATCAGGTATACAAACAGGGGAAAAAATGATTCTTCTAACTAACGCTGCCTTGACAAGGCTGAATCTGTCCCAACTCTGAAAAATCATAACCTTCAACCTAAAAACTAGAATCAAAAAATTTCAGTTGGGTTAGAAAGCTATGACTCCCTACTACGACTCTCTAGTGGTCAATTTCCCAAATTCTTAACAAATGTTCCAAAATTTCTCATCTTCACAGACTAGTCAACTTGTACTAGGCTGAACATAGTCCACTTTGAAATTCAATAACAAATCCACCTTAAGTCCAATACTCATGAAATTTGAGATTCTTAATCCAAACATATACCATTTCATTGTGTCCAAAATTTGTATTGAGATTCATATCACACAATGAGTTATGACACCCCAAACAAAGTACAAATTTTAGCTGCTCTTCAACAGGGTATTTACTACCCTTCACTAATTATTTTAGAAACCCCATCAAATGACCTCTAAAAATTCTAAAATTTGAGAATCATCAAACAGACTCATACCATAAGCTACTCCCAAAGTTTCATAGCAATATCATAAACACACAAGGAGTTATGGCCTTTTGAACTTCAATCCAAACCACAGACAGATTCAGCTGCCACTTCTAGATCAGTCGCATTCTTCCAATTTTTCGAGGCATCAAACATCAAACGAACTCGGAAAATTAAGAAATTTAAGACTATAGTTGTAGAGACATACAAGAGTGTCCACAAAAATTTCCAGCTCAAAATTACCAGCCTACACTGAGTTACAAGGTCGGAAAGACAGCAAAAATTTCACACAGCAGTAGCACTTCTGGCTGCTCATTGTCCTGAGTTGGGTCCAACGGTTGGTCTATTAAATTGCTTCCAAATATTATGAAGAAAATCATGGATGTTCTACATACATAGAAGAATAATTTTTCAAAGTTTGAGCTCAAAATTCCAAGCCATTTGAGAGCAAGAAATTCCCAAACTTACTCTCACAAACAAGCTTCTTAACAAAAACTCATAAAATGAGTTGTTCTAATTATACAACTGTCTTTTCTTAGCATGCCACTATCAGATATGTTAATCAAAAATTTTCTAACTATTTTCACATGCTAAAAATTCACATACACATCAAAACTAAAATTTTAGAGTTGAGAGAAATCACCGACATGAAGTTTGCAAAAATCTCCTTGCTCCTAGCCTTGCTTGCTTGCTTCACTTTGCACCTTGCTCTTGAAGAACTTAGCCGCCTCGAATCCCCTACTACTCCACCCTACTACAACTCCCTACTCAAAAGACTCCACCTTTCTTCTTCTCCTTCTCTTTCTCCTTTTTTTTTTTTTGAAACAAGAACAAGATAAGAAAGTGAGAAGAGATGAGAAGTGAATAGAGTGGGGGGTTTTATAAAAATGAGGGAGCTAGGGTTTTGGAGGAATGGGCAGGCCAAGATGTGTGGTGGGAATGGGGTAGGCTTGAGTGGGTGAAGATGTGGGGATGAGATGAGTGCCAACACATTAATTTAGAAGCTTCTTGGAAGCTTCCTTGAAGCTTCATGGAAACTTCTCATTTGTTAAAGAAATCACACATGGCTTAATGTTTGAGCCCTTGGATCTCATCAAGATTGTATTCTAGGGTTTGATCATGATGAGGGTTAGCTTCTAACCCTAGGTCACCATACCCTAGGTTACCAAGCTCTAACTCTAACCCTAGTGCACAATAGAATCTACATTCGATTCATGCACCATCTTAATTTAAAATGATCAATATATATATAATTTAAAATCTATAAAAAAAATATGTTTTATAGAAATTAATTTTTTCCCCGGTAATTGTCTGGTCAAAACAATCAGAACAAATCCATAGTTAAATTGAGAAGATATCCCGAGTCTATCTCATCAGGTTCAGAATACCTCATATATCTGAAAATCTCTCAATTAAAACTGATAATTATTAAAAAAAATATGTTATCGCGTGCAATTCTCAACTGTGCACGGATTATAATGCAAAATAGCTATATGCTATTTTGTGGGGTATTACATCACTCCATCCTTAGAATCATTCTGTCCTCAGAACGATGCTAGTGGAGAAGAAAACAAAACACAAACATCAATGGTTCCTGAGACATTTTTCTGAACCATCTCCAGTTTCTCGAGTGATATTCTCGATAAACTGGTCTTCTACCAAGATGAATAGTTGCTCCCTAGCCTTCCGGACAGATTCAACATGAATTTGATGCTGACATTATCCTACTCTGGCTCTGGAGTAGGCAATAGCTGCATTACTTGCCTTATCCTTGATTACAAGTGATGTTGATTCACTTCTTGATTGCGACTCGTATTGGTTGGTGACACTCCCTCCTTAGAAAGGGTGAAGTCACACATTTCTGTTCTGATCTTCTAGTAGCTCTTGTTATCTGCTTATCAGGTCATGAATTGGCTATTTCGACATCCGGCTGCAGATTTGCCTTTTGGACATGAATTGGATGGTGGAATACCGATGTAAGTTTGGAGAAGAAAAGAGGTAAACCTTTCGCACTTGAAAGTATTTGGTTGTATTTCTTATGTGCGTATTGATTCTGCTGGAAGAAGTAAATTAGATCCAAAATCTAATAAATGTGTTTTTATTGGATATGGTGGTGACGAGTTCGGTTACTGATTTTTTGATTATGAAAACTGGAAGGTCATCAAAAGCCGAGTTGTCATATTCAATGAGAATGTGATGTACAAAGACAGATCAATTGCAGAATCAAGTAATTCCAGTACACATGTTGAAATGAAGGAATTCATAGAGTTCGAGGAGATTTCTGGAAATGATATCCTGATTATTCCTGAAGCAATTCAAGAAGAACCAAGTACTCCAGAAGTGAGACGCTCCTCCAGAATTCCTAAACCAATACAGCACTATTCGCCTTCTTTGCACTACTTGTTACTGACTGACAGTGAGGAACCAGAGTGTTATGATGCAGCAATGCAAGTGGAGGATTCATTCAAGTGGTAGTCTATCATGAAAGATGAGATGGACTCGCTCATGTCAAATCAGACGTGGAAATTAGCTGAACTACCACAAGGCAAGAAAGCTCTTGATAACAAATGGGTTCTCAGGATCAAAGAAGAACACGATGGAAGCAAACACTACAAAGCAAGAATGAAGGCTTCCAGCAAAAAGGTGTTGATTACAACGAAATTTTCTCTCCAGTCGTAAAACTGATTACAATTAGATTTGTATTGAACATTGTAGCTACAGAGAATTTACATCTTGAGCAGTTAGATGTAAAGACCGCTTTCCTTCATGGTGACTTGGAGGAGGAGATTTATATGAAGCAACCAGAAGACTTCATACGAGATAACAAGAAGAACCGTGTATGCAGACTGAAGAAGAGCTTATATGGCTTAAAAGAAGCCTCCAGATAGTGGTACATGAAGTTTGATAGCTTCATGAGCAGCAGCGGTTTCACAAGATGCCATGCAAATCATTGTTGCTACATCAAGAAGTTCTATAATAGCTTCATTATTCTATTGTTGTACGTAGATAATATGCTCGTTGCAGGTCCTGACATGTAAAAGATTATCAATCTGAAGTAGGAATTATCGAAGCAGTTTGCAATAAAAGATCTAGGCACTACGAAGCAGATTATTGGAATGAGGATCAAGAGAGACACGAAGTCGAGGACTTTGATGTTATTACAGACTGAGTACATTAACAAAGTACTCTCCAGGTTCAACATGCAGAATGCTAAGCCAGTGAGCACACCTTTGGGTGTTCATTTTAGACTTTCCAAAGAATAATTACCTAAGACGGAAGAAGAGCGTGCACACATGGAGAAGGTTCCGTACGCCTCAGCAATTGAAAGTCTGATGTATGGCATGGTTTGTACCAGACCAGATATTGCTCAAGCAGTGGGAGCTGTTAGCAGGTACATGAATAATTCACACAAAGTACATTGGGAAGCAGTTAAATGGATCCTCAGATATCTGCGAGGTACCACAGATAAAACAATTTATTTTAAAGGTAGAGATACGATACTAACAGGCTATGTGGATGCTGATTTAGCCAAAAATATCAATATCAGAAAGAGCACTATAGGGTATGTCTATACTCTAGGAGGTACAACAGTGAGTTCGGTCTCTCAACTGCAGAAGATAATTGCTCTTTCTACAACTGAAGCATAATATGTCGTTATTACAGAAGCCAACAAGAAAATGGTTTGGCTACAAAGTTTCTTGGAAGAATTGGGCCAGAGACAAGAAGGCAATGTCTTATATTGTGATAGTCAGAGTGATATCCATCTGGCAAAAACTCCATCTTTTCATTCCAGAACAAAGTACATACAAGTACGATATCATTTCATCCAGTCTCTTCTGGAAGATGGAATTTTGAAATTAGAAAAGATCAGTGGAAGTCAAAATTCGACGGACATGCTAACAAAGACGGTGACTATTGACAAACTGAAGCTATGCTTAGCTTCAGTTGTCCTACACGAATGATAAGATCGAAAAGAGCTGCTGCATTGATCGAGGCGTGAAGACTAATTGAAATCAATCTTCAAGTGGGAGATTGTCAAATAAAGGATTTGGTGGGGGTCAACATTTGTAGGCCACCAGACCCCCCACCAAACATCCCTAACAACTTTCTCACCCACCCCCCAATATCACCCTATTATAAATGGCTCCCAAACCTTTTTCGTTTCAATCCTCCTTCAAATCTCATCCTCAACTCACCACCCCAATCTAAGAAGAAAAGAAAGAGAGAGAATTGGAGAGAAATTTGGATTTTGGTTTTTTGAGTGTGTAAACACTTTGTAGAATGAAAATTCTTTGTGAGGAAAAATTATTGGGATTTTGGGTTGTGATACTTTTTTTGAGTGTTTTGTGAGGAAAAATACTTTGTACAATTTTCTCTTATAAATTGAAGATCTGCAGCAGCTTCGGAGATATAGGTACCAATTTGTACCGAACTCCTTATCAATTTCTGTGTGTACTATTTCGCTTATATTTTGTATTTTCGCTAATCTAGTTAAAGAGAAAATTCCGCAAAGAGATATTTTTTCCCAACACGGTATTAGTATGCTCATAATTTACCAGTACTTCACAGGACAATCTGACAAAAATGTGAAACTGGAGTTAACAAGCACAAGTGACACGAATGACAAGGAGTAGCCAAAGGATGCCAGCCTTCTACGGTATTTCAAATATATAATAAAGTAAAGAACTATAAAATTCAACCTTGCCAGATAGTGCAAGAAATTATCATACTTAAAGATTATGATAATACAATTCAACTGTTGTTTGTCAATAAAAATTTGAAGTAAATCATCACAATGTCAACTCAAGAATATGGAAAAAAACATACGTAAAAATAAACCGAAGAAAAATGAAAGTGAGAATCTTGAAGATATGAAGGGTGTAGAAGAAAGACGACCAAACAGAATGAAAAAAACATTTAAAGTGCTAGCTTAATGATATTCTTGATGGCAAATTTGCATTAATCAATATTTCAACAAGTCGTTGAGGCTATGATATGGGCCAGATGACGTACACCTCCTGGACCACAGGATCTCCTCAAAATTCATTCACCTCCGATCATCAGATCTATCAGGTCAACCCTAAGCCTCCTGGGCTTCCGCCACGTCAGGCCTACGGGCAACCCGGTCCAGATCCGGTTGGCACTGCCTATAAATACTAGGCCCTCTACCCTTTCAAAAGGTAATCAATCTCTCCCCTCTCAAAATCCTAGTTACTGTTACTCTTCAGTGACTGACTAGACCGTCGGAATACATGCCACCGGGATTAACCCCAGTGTTCTATACCGAGTGCAGGTACACGAGACTTCCCAATCCGAGCTTCCAGATCCGAACCGAGCCTCCAGATCCGAGCCGAGCATCCGACCTTCACCTCACTCCCACCTACTCCCGTGCCGTCCCCTCAGCTGAGGGTCAGGCATACCATCAGTATCGAAGCTTCCGCAAAAATACGAATTGAGAGAACTCACACCTAGTGCAGCCACTCCCCAAAAACAAACCGCATTAGGTTGGCGCCATCTGTTGAAAACTCGGTACGGACATCAGTCCGAACCCAACCATTAACGACATCCCATCAATTGTCGTCAGGATGCTCCTCCTCAGGATGCTCCTCCTCAGGACGTCCTCGCTGACACTCATAGATCCAACAATCCGAAGGTCAGCCTCGGGCACGAGTCGGGCGCCTCTCGCTTGGTCATACCCGACCTGCATCGGGTCATCCAGAACCGACAGGCCAGTCGAACTAGGGGAGGGGCCACTTCCAACTCGGTCCCAAACTGCCCCAGGTCTCTGCCCCAAGAGCCGGTGCTGGCGCTCAGCCACATCGACCGGAGGCAGCCACCCCAACGCAACCCGGCCGAACGGGCTCTGGTCACCCACCGTGAGTTCCAAGACTTCCAGAACGAGATCCTGGAGGCTATCCTAGGGACCCCTGTCAATGAAACGCTCCACTGCTCTCACTTGCGGTCGGATGTCGGAGTCAGCGCGTCTCGCGGCCTGACAGTCCCGCCAGAGTATGACAAGGACATCCTAAAACGCCTCCAAGAAATAGAGAACCGCCTCGACCACTTTGACGACGGCGACGTGAGGCCGGCTCAGGGTCATAGGCCGACCCAACATCCTTTCTCCGCTGCAATCCTACAAGCAAAAATACCTCAGAATTTCTAACCTCCCCAATTCGAGACCTATGACGTTGAGGATGATCCTGCTGATCACATGGAGGGTTTTAAGACCCTCATAATAATTCACAGCGCTTCGGATCCCCTCCTATGTCGTGCCTTCCCTGCCACCCTCCGGGGTTCGGCTCGGGAATGGTTCTCCAAGCTCGTCTCCGGCTCGATCTACTCGTTCGACCAGCTGGAGGCCAATTTCCTGGTTCACTTCGTAACCAGCAGAAAAATCGAGAAGATGAGCGCGTCCTCACTGGACCTTCGACAAAAGGAAGGGGAGTCGCTCTAGCAATTTGTCCGAAGGTTCACCACGGAGGCAAGGTCGGTCTCCTCCCTCGACGCTAGGGTCGCCTTGGCGGTGTTCCGACACAACGTCCGGTACGGCCAGCTGAAGGCATCCCTGGCGAAGAAACCTCCCCTTTATTTCCTTGACTTGCTCAATTGGGTCTAAAAGTACGTATGGGCCAAAGAGGCCCTAAATACCGAGGACACCAAGGAGATCCAGGGAAAGGGGAAGTGCAAGGCCGACGAGGCAGAGCCAGCAAAGAAGGTCTTAAAAGACGGAACCATCATGAAGAAGGTCCCTGCGATCCCGTGCTTCGAGAGGTACACGCCACTGACACAGAACGTGTCGACTATCCTCTTAGCGATCGAGGACAGGGACCTCGTCCACATGTCGCCTCGGCCAACCAACAACAAGAAAAGAGATCAACGGTTCTACTACTGCTTCCACCGGGACAACAGGCACGACACCGACTACTGCCGGGCCCTAAAGGATGAAATCGAGGCCCTCATCCAACGAGGGTACCTCTGGGAATTCACACGGAAAGATGCACGGGACCGAAGAAACACGAGGAACCAGAGGCCTTCTCCTCCTCCTCGCGCCCCCAAACCACGTCCCAAGCGAAACCCCGAGCCTGAAGAGACCGAGGGTCAAGCCATCTTGCATTGCATCCATGGGGGGCCCATGGGAGGAGAGTCCAGCACTTCCCGCAAGGCATTCGTCCGAGAGGTAAATGCCGTCTGGGACTTCCCTACCCCCAAGGTCCAGCAGCTCCCCGTCTCCTTCTCAGGAGAAGACCTGGAGGAAGTTCGGCTCCTGCACTGTGATGCGCTCGTCATCAGACTCAGCATGGCAAACTACGAGGCCCTTCGGATCCTCCTAGACAACGGGAGCTCGGTGAACATACTTTTACTGGAAGCATTTGAGAACCTCAAGCTCTTCCGGGATAAGCTGAAGCCAGCCGGGTAGACCCTGCACGAGTTCTCCGGCGTCCCAGTGCCAATAGAGGGGATCGTGACCTTAGAAGTCACAGCTGGTACGACCCCTCACAGACGGACCGAGTCGATGGAATTCATGGTTGTAAATGTCAAGGCGGCTTACAACGCCATCCTTGGCCGACCAGGGCTCTGCTCCCTCCAGGCTGTTCCCTCGGCCAACCACCAAAAGCTAAAATTCCTCACCAAGTCAGGTGTCGGAGTCGTCTGAGGGAACCAAGAAGCAGCATGGTCGTGCTATATGACGGCGGTCGGAGGCGGTGTGTTTCTCCTGGACGCCGTCGAGCTGCAACCCAAAAGAAGTCAGCCCGAGCCTGATCCGGCGGACGAACTAGAGGAAGTCTCGTTCGGGACAGAGGACATGTCAAAGTGGTTCTGCGTGAGCTGTTCCCTTGTGCCCGACCTCAAGTCCGACTTGATCGATTCCATTCGTTGCAATGTCGACCTCTTCGCCTGGAAGCCCTCTGATATGCCCGGGATTTTCGAAGACGTGATCATGCACAAACTCAGCGTGATCCCCAGCTTCAAGCCAATCGTCCAGAAGCGACGTAAGTTCGCTCCGGAGAGGCAGTGGGGAGTAAAAGAGGAGGTGGACAAAATCTTGTCTGCTCGTTTCATACAGGAGGTCAGCTACCCTGAGTGGCTGGCGAACGTCGTAATGGCCAGAAAAGTGAGTGAGAGCTGGAGGATCTACATAGATTTTACTGACCTCAACAAGGTGTGCCCCAAGATCCGTTCCCTTTCCCCAGCATCGATGCTCTGATCGACGCAATGTCGAGTCACGAGCTCCTTTCTTTCATGGACGCCTTCTCAGGCTACAACCACATTCGAAGGTTCCCCCCTGATATAGCCAAGACGTCCTTCATCATGGACCAAGACCTTTATTGCTACCGGGTTATGCCCTTCGGGCTTAAGAATGCCGGTGCTACTTATCAGAGCCTCGTCAACTGAGTATTCAAGGATCAGATCAGTCGCAACATGGAGGTGTACATCGAAGACATGCTCGTCAAGAGCCAGTGGGGATAGGACCATGTCGTCGACCTGGAAGAAGCCTTTGGGGTCCTTCGGACACACTATATGAGACTCAATTCGGCGAAGTGTGTGTTCGGTGTCTCCTCCCAGAAATTTCTTGGGTTCTTCGTTAACCTAGCGCGGCATCGAGGCGAACCCCGAGAAGAACCAGGCCATAATAGACATGGCCCCTCCTATAAACATCAAAAAAGTCCAGAGGCTCACGGGAAGACTGGCGGCCATCGACCGTTTCCTCTCCAAGTCGGGAGAGAAGTCCCTCCCATTCTTCAAAGCTTTGCGCGGAATCGGAGGCTTCAAGTGGGGTACTCAGCAGCATGAGGCGTTCGCCCAATTGGTGTAACTCACCAACCCTCCTCTCCTAAGCAAGCCCGAACCAGGCGAGCCCCTCTGGCTTTATCTTTCGGCATCGGAAAATGTGCTCAGTCTTGTTCTCGTTTAAGAAGAAGACGGAGTCCAAAAGCCGCTATACTATGTGAGTAAGGTTCTGCTCACCACCGAGACCAGATACTCAAAAATGGAAAAGGTGGCATACTCCCTGGTCAT
This sequence comes from Hemerocallis citrina, assembly GCA_017893485.1. NCBI lineage: Eukaryota > Viridiplantae > Streptophyta > Magnoliopsida > Asparagales > Asphodelaceae > Hemerocallis > Hemerocallis citrina. Next base: position 119,145,511 of record CM030368.1, on the reverse strand, counting down.
GACCGCATGGAAGCTCCGTCCCTATTTTCAGGCGCATTCAATTCAGGTACTCACGGACCAGCCTCTGAAAACCGTACTCTACAAGCCCGAGAGCTCCGAACGACTGGTCAAATGGTCGATCGAGCTCAGTCAATACAACATCGGCTATCAGCCAAGCACGGCCATCAAAGGGCAGGCACTCACCGAGTTCATCACGAAATGCACCATCTCCGAGCAACCCGAAAGTGGAGAGGTCGACCAGACGTGGGAAGTTTACGTCGACGGCTCCTCCTGCGAAGTGTCGGCATGTCGTGCCTTGTTTTGTAAAATCAGAATATGTTGTAATTTTGCCACCTTTCTTAAAACAAGCTTTGGCTTCACATTAGCTTTCTTAAAAAATATGTCTCGGGCTTGACCTTTGGAAGGAACTGCGAGCCACAAAAAGCTTCCCTTACAACCTTAGGGCTCGGCATTCGGAAGAAACTGCGAACCACAAAAAGCTTCCCTTACAAGTTTGGGGCTCGGCGTTCGGAAGAAACCGCGAGCCACAAAAAGCTTCCCTTATAAGCTTGGGGCTCGGCGTTCAGAAGAAACTACGAGCCACGAAAAATTCCCTTACAAGCTTGGGGCTCGGCGTTCGGAAGAAACCGCACGCCACAAAAAGCTTCTCATACAAGATTGGGGCTCGACGTTCGGAAGAAACCGCGAGCCACAAAAAACTTACCTTACAAGCTTGGGGCTTGGCATTTGGAAGAAACCGCGAGCCACAAAAAGCTTCTTATACAAGCCTGGGACTCGGCGCTTGGATGGCACCGCTAACCAGAAAAAGTCACTTCTAAGGTATGGGGGCTTGGCATCGACCTTGAGCATGGCTTGGGCTTGTTCAAGCCCTATAGCCTGTGCTCGGCGATGACCACCAGCTACACCTGTGCTATCTTTCCGAGAACAGGTATGGGGGCTCAGCTCGAACTCGAGCATGACTTGGGCATGTTCAAGCCCTACAGCCTATGAGCTCGGCGATGACCGCCAGCTACACCCGTGTTGTCTTTCCGAGAACAGGTATGGGGGCCCGGCGTCCTCGAGCAAGGCCTTGGCTTTTTCAAGCCATGCGATCTTAGTGCTCGGTGATGACCCTTAGCTATGCCCATAACCGACTTCTCTAGGTATGGGAGCTCGGCATCGACCTCGAGCATGGCTTGGGCTTGTTCAAGTCCATCAGCCTATGTGCTCGGTGATGACCGTCAGCTACACCCGTGATATCTACCCGAGAACAGGTGTGAGGGCTCAGCGTCAACCTCGAGCAAGGCCTTGGGTTTTTTTAAAGCCATGCGGCCTTTATGCTTGACGACGACCTGCAGCTACACTCATCACTGGCTTCTCTATGGTATGGGGGCTCGGCATCGACCTCGAGCATGACTTGGGATTGTTCAGGCCCTACAGCCTATGGGCTCGACGATAACCGCCAGCTACACCCGTGTTGTCTTTCTGAGAACAGGTATGGGGGTCCGGCATCTACCTCGAGCAAGGCCTTGGCATTTTCAAGCCATGCGATCTTAACACTCGGTGACGACCTTCAGCTACGCCCATTACTGGCTTCTCTAGGTATGGGGAATCGGCATCGACCTCGAGCATGGCGTGGGCTTGTTCAAGTTCATCAGCCTATGCACTCGGTGATGACCGCCAGCTACACCCGTGCTATTTACCCGAGAACAGGTGTGAGGGCTCGGTATCGACCTCGAGCAAGGCCTTGGCTTTTTTCAAAGCCATGCGACCTTTATGCTCGGCAACGATCTGCAGCTACACTCATCATTGGCTCCTCTATGGTATGAGGGCTCGACATCGACCTTGGGCATGACGTGGACTTGATCAAGCCCATCAGCCTATGTTCTCGGCGATGACCTCCAGCTACACCCATGCTATCTTTCTAAGAACAGGTGTGGGGGCTCGACCTCGACCTCAAGCAAGGCCTTTGCTTTTTTCAAAGCCACGATCTTTATGCTCGGCGACGACCTTCAGCTATGCCCATAACCAACTTCTCTAGGTATGAGGGCTCATCATCGACCTCGAGCGTGGCCTTGTCTTTTTCAAGCCCCGCAGCCTATGCGCTCGGTGATGACCTCCAGCTACATACATACTATCCACCAAGGTGTGCACATGAGGGCTCGATGTCGACCTCGAGCAAGGCCTTAGCTTTTTCAAGCCATGTCCTTTACGCTGGGCGACGACCTTAAACCATGCCCGTTCTAAAAATTTTCATTAAAGATTTAGGGCGCTCGCCTTCAGCAAACGCCTCGAGCTCCGGACCGTTGGTTGACCCACCTCTCACCCGCGAACAGCTCCGGGTTTACGGCTTTCAGAGATAAAAGCCCGAACTATTCGAGGGCGGCAGGGGAGCCACCGACCTAGGGCTCTCGCCGAGCCTCCGGACTGCTTGGTTGACCCACCTCTCACCCACGATTTACGGCCTTCAGAGCCAAACCCCGAATTGTTCGAGGGTGGCAGGGGAGCCACCCACCTGGAACCTTCGGCCAAAAATTCCACTTATGGGCGCCCGCCTTCGGCAGGCACCCGAATTTCATCTCCGGGGTCGACCCACCTCTCACCCGCTGACAGGTCGGTGTTAACGACCCTCGAAGCTGAAACCTTGAATTGTCAGAGGGTGGCAGATGAGTCACCGCCAGTTGCTGATGAAAAAACAATGGGGATATGGGGATAATATAGCCCCCTGATCAGTGCATTTATTACATTAGAAAGTCCAAACGGTGGAAGGCGAAATGTCGCCATTAATGCTTATCGGAAGGCGAAACGTCCTTTATTGGGCGTTGTATGCAAGAAACTATGGTTCAGCTCCCGAGCAAGCCGCAGAACGACTACCCCTTCTGCCTCGGCGGCGACCTCCTGCAAGGCTGGGCTCGATAGCGATCTCGAGCTACACTCCTGCCCTCCTCACTCAATAAATCATCAAGGTTAAAGAAGTCGAAGTTTTTATTACTCATAGAGCGCCAAAAACGGCTGCCCAATACAATGAAAAGTTTACAAATCACTCATCACTCAGCTTAAAACTCAAACTCGGCGCTTCCCATGGGATCCTTTGCACGCTCGACCGGTCCAACCAGCGAGGGTACCCCGGCAATGGATCTTTCCACATCGGCAGGCTAGGCCGCCTCCAAGAAAAAGGTCGGAGAAGGTCCCAATACGGAATTGCTCACCTTCTCGACCAGACCGATGCCTAGCATTAACTTCAACCAACGGATCTCCAACTCTTTCTCTACAACAACCTCATGAAGAAAAGACTCCGAAGCCGCCGCCCACTCGAGGCATCCGAGATCAACCAGTTCGTCTCACCTGCCCACCAGTCCCAGTCGGCTATGGCCTTCTTCAGACGAGCGACATCCAAGTTGAGCTCTCTAGACTTGTTCATAAAGTAATTCACTGCGGCCGCTCGATCCGGATCCTGCTTACGTTGGCTAGCCAGAACACTCTCCATGGCCCCCAGCCCAGCTCGGACCCAGGAGACCTCAGCAGAACCAAGCTCGGCACCGAGGACCTTATGCGTCTATCAAAAAAATGAAAAAAACAACATGTCACAAAAGAGACAAAAAAACACAAGTCATGTAGCATCGGCCAAAAGTCCTCATTTATAAAGTCAATTTTGTATTACAAAATGCGGTGGCCAGTCCGCAAGAGGTCTTTACCAAATCAAAAGGGAAAACCTAAACTATTCTTGAGGGGGGGATGGCACCGCTTGGTTAGCAGGGTCGCCTCCGACCCCTTCTTGGTGATAGTTCCTTATCATCACCGTGCGTGGGCGGATGCTCTGGCTGCTAGTTATAGTGCAGATGGTCGACCCGTTTGTCCGGGTAGGTCAACGTGAAGTGCTCCTTCGCCTTGGCATAGGCCTCGTCCTGGGCCAGGATCAGAGTATCCGCCATGGAGATTGGCACCTCTTCTATGGCCTTCTTCACCTTCTCGGCCTCCGCCCGGGCCTTCTCCTTGAAGTGCGCCGGCTCGTTCTTTTGGTGCTCGGTGAGCGAGGCCATCCGAGCCTTGTGGACCGCCTCGTTGTTCTGGGTCTCCTTTAGCTCGGCCGTAAGCTTAGAGACCTCGCAGAAGTACTTCTTCGTGTTCTTCCTCTTGACGAGGACCTTCTTCTCCATGCACCAGTGGTAGTGCTGCCCATGGAGTAATGCCTGACCGAGGAAGAACAAGTTAGAAAAATCCTGAACTCAAAAACTCTACGCACAGGAAAAACACCACACTTACCAAGAATTGCATCTGAGCCCACCTCGTGTAGGTTGCCCCGGATGTCTGCGTTGGTAGATTCATCCGGTCTCACTCCGTGATGATATGCTCCGCTGCCTCCATCGCCAACGAGCCTTCGAGCAGGGTGTCCTCTACCTTGACCCCCCAGCCCGGGACATGTGGCTACGAGCTCTACCTGCTCACCATCTTCGTGGCATCGGAGCGAGGGGGCGGGGGCCTCTGCTCCCTAACCTCGGTCAACTTCTTACTTCCGGAGCTCGCCCCCTGTTCCTTCTCCGACCTCGACTTGTGGTGAGGCCTCTTCACCCTCTTCGAGGGCGGCTGCTCAGGAGCCGGTGTCGGTACCTTACTAGACCCCGCGGCCGGTGCTCCACTCTTCTCCTTCACAACCTTGTTCGCCAATTCGGCCCTCCTCTTAGCCGCCAGTTCTACTATGACATTTCGGTTGTCAAGCTCCTTGGCAGGCATTTTTACAAAAAAGAAAAGTAAACATGTTAACGCGAAGGCAGAAAGAAAGACAGAATGGAAACAAAAACATAGTAGGGTTGGCCGGGATCAGTTCGGCTCGGGCTAGGTATAGCTCCATGACGAGAGGCCACCCATGCTGTGCCCCTCCACAATCTTATCGACCTTCACCCACTCCTTTTCAGTTAAATCTCTCCGCTTCAGCAGCTTGTGGTTCGGCTTTCCAAAATTCCAAACTGTGGGGATGTCCCGAGGCTTCTCGCTCAGGACTATGAAGTACTTCTCTTTCCACCCCTTGATGGAGTCTGGATGTCCGTGCATCACCTTCTTGTGAGGATGGGGCGAAAGATAGAAAATCCCCTCTTGGTCCTCGAGCGAGCTCATTCCCAGGATGCCTCGGAGGTAAGTCAGCCTCGGCTTAATCCCCTTCTCCTGACACTTCAAAATGAAACACACAAAGTGTTTCCAGGAGTTGGGACCGTACTGCATGGGGCTCAGCTCCCCCTAGTTTAGCATCCTCTTGATGAACGGATGCAGCGGTAGGCTCAATCTCGAGACGAAAGCATCCTCAGGGAACATGTAGAAGCTCGACTCAAGTGCGGTGGTTGGGCGAATTCCTGGGTTCGGCACAAGAAGCTCGAACTCCCGTGGAATAAAGTAAGCCACCTTCAAGATGGGCAAGTAGTCCCTGTGCAAGGTGCACTTTACACTGTCCATCTTGATCATGGGCCGACCCTCGTCCCTCAGCAGAGAGGTGTACGCCAGAAGATCCTCCACGTTGTCAGGGTACATCCTGATCGACCCTAAATTTTTGCTAGAAAGATAGGGGTACTTAAACCCGGAGCCATACTCATACTTTTCCTTCTCAGCCGGACTATCGGGCCGTATCCACTTCCTCTTCCTCCTTCGGGGGCGATCCTTTCTATTGGAGGAAGGGGTCGCTAGGGGAGGCAACGGTGGGAGGTCTGTCTCTTCTTCCTCTACCTCTTCCGCAGTCCCTTCGACCGCGCCATGATCACTACCACCTTCAGTCCCTCGTTTGGACCCCTCCTGATAATCGCCCTCTTCGACCTGCTCCTCTTCTTCCGGGCCTCCTTCCCCGGACTTATTCTCTTCCTCCACAAGCCCCTCTCCCTCGGGGTATCTCTCTTCGTGCTCCTCTTCTACAGGCTCCTTACCTGACCTACGGGATTAAAAGGGCTCTACGATGAAAGCTACGTTGCCCTCACTATCCGACCCTCCAACTGATAGAACCTCCTCCTTTACAAAGTGCAAGTCACCCGATGAAAAAGAAATCAAAGACGAATGAACCTCCTCCTCGGCACGACCTGCAGTGCCTGCCTCGGAGCCGGACTAAGTCCGTGACATTTTAAAGCAAAAATACTAACCTGTTTCACCGAAGAATGCAAAGGTCAACGAAAAGTGGTCGCCGGCAGTGTGCAAGGAAATTTCTGTTGTGAAGAGGATGAAAGCAAAGTGAAGAAGTGTGGTGGGGGGAGGGGGATTTATAAGCGTAAACGGAACTCGAATTCTGCAAAGAGATCTGGCCGTCTGAACTTCATCATCAAGATCTAACGGCTACTAAGATCTTGATGACGTAAGCCTAGAGCGCAAAAATACCTTCTTACCCTCTGCTCTGTCGACCAACATGGCGGCTCGGTGCGCCCGGTCAACTTTTTGGGTACGTCACCTTTATTCACCCAAGTTCCTCCTACAAAAAGTTTCTCTCAACTGCTTGGGCCTCGACGCTCCGATGTCACCGCGAGCCTCAAAAAGTTTCTCCTAAACTGCTTGGGCCTCGATGCCGGGTCAACTTCTTGGGTTTGTGTTCGTGCCTCGGGAATCCATTCCCGTTATTCTTATTCTTGCTCCATTTTCGTCGTCGTCTCTCAGGCAAGTAACTTGTATTCTTTTCTTTGTATAATACAAGTACTAAATATCGCCTGTAGTGTAGTTGTGTTCTAGAGACAATTCTTGTACAAAATCCCTGTTATATATTGTCTCTATTGTGTTGACCCGCCCGTAGTTGTCTCATTACACACGTGACATGAAATAACCTAGGGATGACCACTTCTTGATGTATACATGCATGTTGTTTGTAGGATATCATGTGCTTGTTTGTATTAGTTGTGATATACTCGTTGTAGACTTGTCAAATACCCTATATCATGTTGCTTGGACATCTAGTATACTCTATTTTACGTTTGGGTATGTTTTGGATGAGTTTCATATGAACTAGTTGATTTTGTGCATAAAGAATATTTTCTGTTTTGCCAGTTTTCCGTTTTTGATTAATATTTTAGCCCCTATTAAGGTAAGTATATAAAAATTATTTGTAAATATGAATTATATAGAATTATGTCTACTTTCGAGTTATGAAAATTTTACTACAGATGTGTTTAAAATTCCAGATCTAGTTTTATATGAATTCTGTATGGTAATTTATTTTTCTACTAATGTTAAAGATAATATTTTGATCCAATATTTTGCTGGTTACAACTAGACTTGATTGGGATTAACCCCTAATTTTTGTGGATTTAATTGATAACTTATATGAACCATTTTGTGCTTGTGAACAATTACTATACATGCAGAATTTTCATACTGTTCAGTAAAGAAACATAGTTTCGACCTAATTCTATTTACTCTCTATAAAAACTTTGTGAAAATGAATTTTATCCTACTGTATCTATTTTATCACACTTTTGACGGATCTGGATTTCGATTTATATTTTGTGAGATAATGCTGTTTTAGTACTGTAGTATTTATGATTCCAGATTTACAAAACTACTGTATCTTGTTGCTTTCTGATTTTTGTTGACTATTCTATTTATATTAAAAAATTATGAAACTATATTTTCTAATACTAAACCTACTAGGGAATACCTCAGATTTTTCTTGGATTTAATCAGTAAATTTTTTTGCTATTTTCCAGTTTATAAATACAAACTTCTGATTTATGGCTGAACACGTTTTCTGGATTCAAATCCATTTTGAGACTTTTTGTTGTGAAATACCATATGACATATATATATTTGTTGGATTTGGCTGAGAGTCTATTTTCCAATTTTTCTGACGGATCCAGATTTTCATGTTTGTGGCAACGGAAATTCCAGATTTAGTGCAGTAACCTTGCTGTCCTGAACTAGAATTTTCGTTGTTCTATCCTTTAATATGTTGTCTATCACCTGTACATGTTTATCTTTCAGTGTGAACCTGTTACTTGTTCATACCATATTATTCTTGCCCTGCTTGTGACACATACATTCCCATTTGACAATAATAACAAAATAATCAAGTTGGGGTTAAGGGAAATATCTAGCAGTGGAAAATATAGAAATGTGTACTTAGAAGGCGGCTCGTGTTTCCCACCTGTTACATGTTCATGACTACATGATACACGAACCTATTTATCTGATTACCTGACTGCACGCTTCCCTATAGGAAGGTGTACTCGGAAGAGGACCAGTAGGTTCTACCTGTACCTGCTTACCTGATTACTTGACTGCACGCTTACCTATAGGAAGGTGTACTCGGAAGAGAACCACTAGGTTCTACCTGTTCCTGTTCTTATTTTTCCTAATCCTTCAGTACACGACCCTATGGACTCCACTATGAAATCTAAACGAAACTTGTTTGAATATAGAAACCATGTGGTAAAAACCTGGGACGCATGAAATGCTACCTAAATAGATTAATACAAGACTTGAACATGATCAGTTGACACTTTCTACTTGCCACTTGTACTTGATACTTGACACTTGATACTTGGTACTTATTTACATGATATTTGTTCACTTAACACTTGATACATGCCACTTGTACTTTTTCATCTTGCCATGCTAGTTGTTCTATTTTGGTTATCATGCCTATTTCATGCTATGTTGTTTACCCTTTCCAGTACTTGTGCATGCACTACAAGCGGCCCGTAAGTTGCATTGACGGGTGTTTTGTTTTCTTTTTCTCTTCTTGCAATTTGTTAAATTGCAGATTTTGGAGATCATCTACCAGATGGAGTAGGTGATATGAGATTCTAGATGCTGGAGTTCTTGCTTTATTTATTTTCTTGCTATTCTGGAATAATTGTACTCAGCCATGATGTAAACAGGAATCATATCATGTGGATTCTAGAGGTGGCCCCCGTAGATTCTAGAGGTGGCCCCCATCATCCTACGACATGGCACTCAGTTGTACGTGGTACTTAGTTCCATATAAGTTGTAACAGTAAAACAGGAAAACAGGCTCATGAACCATGTAATCTTGTATTGATGAAAACATGTGAGAAACACGGGTCCCTTTCCGAGTACACTTATCTATATTTTCCACTACCCAATCTTTCCCTTAAACCCTGGCTTGATTACTTATTCTATTTACCAAAACAGACATGAATCTGCAAAATCAGCGACGGTAAACATGACAGGGATAGAAAACAGGTTCAAATTGGGCGGAAAACATGTTCGGATGTCATAAACAAAATATATAATGTTGAAATAAAAAGAACTCCAATTCTAGACAGCAGGACATTGCTGCACCAAAACTAGAATTTCTACTGCTACAGACAAGCAAATCTAGATCCGTCAGAAGTTATAGAAACTAGACGCTCTGCCGGTTCAAGCACATATACACACGATATAAAAAGAATATAATAGCTAGATCAAATAGTCGATTCTTTACAGATTTCGTGTTCGGGCAGCATGATTGTGGTCAAATTCTGTATATACAAATTAACTGTAAATTCATTAAAAAATCTTATAAAAATCATAAATCAACTCTTAATCATGTTTAGTAACATACTGGAACATATCAAGTCTTAATTATACTTTTAACATGATATTTAAATTAGTCAATCGAGAAAATATACTTCAGAATAGAAATCTGGAATCAAAAACGTCACAACACTAAAAACAGCATATCTAGCAATCTACATATCGGATTTCAGATCCGTCAAAAGTTCTAGAAACTAGAAACAGGGGACTAAATTTCATGTTCACAAACTTAGTCACTATTCTGCCATTAACAGGGTTTAAATTATCGTGCCAAATCAGGACAGTAAGTGAGATTTGTTTTGCATGAATTATAACATAATTAGTAACTAAGATGGATCTAAATTGATGTTTAATGCAAACCAGAATTTAATAGGTATTCAATCAGCATGCCATGTCTATTCTCAAACTCATCACGAGGGAATCATTATTAACATGTTTAACACACCAACAGAATACCTATAACTCATATTGATTCATGGACATGCATTCATATAGGGAAACATCTACATCTAATTATTGTTTGTGTAATGGGTGTAGTAACGAAATGTTTGTGACCTTTACGATTATGGAATTGATAGAGACAAATCAAATGGGTTGGGTCAAGATCATCAATGGGTAAAATATGAAGAACGAGTCACAATGAAGATCTACTTGCGGTGTTTCAAAAAAGTGCTTGTACGGGAAAAAAAGAGATTTGTACAAGATACTTGCCTGAAAGACGATGATCGAAAATTCCGATAGTAACAGAATAACGGGATGGGCTTCTAGACGGCACACGTGCGAAGTACGTGCACAATGCCCACCTTAAAAGTACGTGCACACAAGTGAAAATAGCCAAAACAACAACTCAGCGACCAAAGCCAAAACAACACGTAGTGGGTCTCGGCCAATCAGCAACACGACAGATCCCAACAACAAACAGGGACTAGCACAACAACAAATAGCAAACAAATAGCACAGTGGGTCTCCACAACACAACAACCACTGGATTTCGAAATAGCATACAGCAACAACTATAATGGCGACAATGGCAAAGCAACACTGGCTACGACTCCGACGGCGACTGGCAGTGTTAGGCAGGGCATCGAAGGTATGGTGGGCTAGTGGTGATGATGGCGAGGTGGATGGTTGACTGGGGCAGCGGCTGACGGGGATCTGGAGGAGGCGGGGTCGAGAACAGGGAAGGAAGAACAGGGCCTCGGCCATGGTTGTGTTGTCGATGAGGATGAAGGTGGTGGATGTAGCGGTCAGTGGTGGTCGCAACTTGCGACAAGGTGGCGAGGTCGGAGGTGGACGAGTTCGATGAGGACGATGAACAGGGGATGGAGGAAGGTGAACATGCTCGGGGTTTAGGCGGCGGGATTAGAGTAGGGTAATTAGGTTAAGGATGATTAGGGTTAGGGGGTTAATGATAGTATATATAGAGTAATTAGGATAGTGGGTTTGGGTAATGGGTTTCGGGAATGGGTTTAGGATCCAATATGGAGATGGGTTAAAGGGTTTCGGGTTAGCGAGTACGGGTTTGGTGTTAATTAGTATATAGGGTTTAGTAACGGGTTTTAGATTAAAAATAATAAATAATAAATCAATAATAATACCATAGTCCAAATAAATCAGATAGTATGCATTAAGTTAATACTCAAATACTGATAAATACAATAGAATGTATAGGTTCACAAAATAGATGAGACTGAATTTGAATTGAGCTAAAATATAATAAGAAGCAAAATAGTATTACATATTAATTAATTAAATCAAATAGTATACATAAAATCCGTACTCCAATAATAATAAAATATAGATCACGATCTATAGGCTTTCAAAAGTTAATAAACAATAAATTTAATGATAATAATAATAATAATAACCATAATAATCATAAACATAATAATAGTAATAATAATAATAACAGAAATAATAATAATAGCAATAATAACAACAACAACAGGATTTGTATTACAATATGAAAATCATTGGAAAATAGCTACAAATAAAATTATTGATTGGAAAAGACTTTAATAGGAGATCCAATAACAAATTTTAACAAAAAAAATTTAAAAGCGAAAAATAATTCATAAAAAAATCAAAATACCGAAAATACACGGAAAATATGTATTGGCGGGAATGGGGGTTACATCCACAACGGCCAACATAGTTGTCAGTGATGATAGCAAGTGCTACCAAATCTCTGTACCTCCTTTTGTGTAACCAGGCATATAAAAGCAATGAAATTTCTTTTATTTTTTGAGTCAGAATGTCCCGCGTTTACTTCTCCAAACGAGAAATTTCTCACAATCTATCATGTCATCGCTGCTCGGCTTGGACTTTGAGCCATAACAAGAGATTTCTCTATCTCTCGTCCTCGTCACTCGGCTTGGACTTCGACTCATAACGAGAGATTTCTCACAACCTCTCATGTCTTCGCCGCTCGGCTTGGACTTTGACGACTTTGACCCATAACAAGAGATTCCTCGCAATCTCTCACGTTCTCGAAGCTCGGCTTGGACTTCGAGCCATAACGAGAGAATTCTCACAATCTCTCACATCCTCGCCACTCGACTTAGACTTCATGCCCTAACAAGGGATTTCTAACAATCTCTCATGTCCTCGCCACTTGTCCTGGATTTCTCCTAATTGCTCAACCTCTCAAGTCCTCTCCTTTTGGCATGGAACCTGGACCTCAGTCCTTGCGAAAGTTTTAATTATATTGACGGCCCTCGCCTTCAGCAAGGACCTTGAGCTCCATACCCCGAGTTGGTTCCTCATCCACCCGCTGATGTCCAGGAATAGAGCAACTTTTATTGATGCTACCCCTAACTATCAGCAGGTAATAGAAGAACCACCAATCATGAAAGCTCTTAGAGAATTAAGAAATGAGAAATGGATAGGGGAGGGGTTATATAGTCCAAGCAGAAGTAGGAGCTTGATAGTCGTGTCACACCCCGCTTTCCAAAAAGGAATACGAAATACAGATACACAACAAAAGTCCAGCGAATGGTTTTCACCATTCATGACCTGTAAGGATCTTTACGGCAATACACAAGAATAAACAAGAATTGATAGAAAATAGTCAACCACGCATGCATGAATAAATTTCTAAATCAACAGAATTTACTCGAAACAAAAATACTTAATCTCAAATAAACCAGATCTGGAAACAACAAGTTATAAGTTCTGGGACAAAATGCCCAATACGAAATCCAAGTAGCAATAAATACAAATTTATTCAGAATAGGAAATAAACATAAGCAGGAACTTTAGCCAAGCCTAAAACACTTGGTCACTTACTCCTTTGGGCAGCTGGTTCCCAAAGTTTACAAGTTTTACAAATTGCAGGAAGTGGGAAAAGAAACAAAACGCTCGTCAATGCAAGTTACGGGCCGCTTGTAGTGTAGACAACAAGTACACAAATGAATAACAAAGATACCGAGTAGCAGCAAGAACAAGTACTGAATAAGTATGGAATGGATGTGACAGCTGTGACAGCTGTAACACCCCGTAATTTTCAATGATATATATATATATATATATTATATGGGAAGTATATATGTGGTGGCATTAAAAATGGTAAAAATATGGTATAAGGAATTATATAGTAGTTGGTGGGGGGTGCTACGGGAGGTGAAACAACAGCAATTGCTATTGTTTGCATGCTGTTGATGTGGTCATTAAGAGGGGCCCACCATGGAGAGGTCTTTGTGTACTCACGGGAGAGAGAAGTGGTAATGTGTATGGAAGATAGTCCCATATCGGGATTTGAAATTAAAATAATATAATATAAATACTAATGCCTATGATCAAGAGTCACCAATTCAGTGAACCACCTTTTGAGAGGCAGCCTATGGTGGGCAGTTGTACTACATAGTATCTAATTTGTCTTCTAAATTGTATAAATTTTTTGAGCTAGGAGTAGGGGCGTTACAAATGGTATCAGTGCCACGCTTTCAAGTAGTACAAATTTATAAGGAACGACACCCTAGAGTGGACATTAGAGCGTGTGTTGAGTGTAGAGATTTAAATGTAAGCCACTTACATTTGTGTTGCTCTATGATTTATGCTTCTTCTTCTCCTTTCTCTAAGATGGCGGACCACTTCGACCCAGCTGGAGGTGATGACTGGCACGTAGTTGAGGAGGATTACTACCCCGCGCAAGCTGATTCATACGAAGAAAATCCAGAAGAATTCGAAGAGGAATGGCCTGAGTCCCGAGAGATCACTCCACCTCCGAATTCATCTGATGATTCCTCCGACGAGGAAGAACCAGTTCTGAGTAGTCTCATTGTGTCTCTTCAGAAGTAGGTAGAGACTCAGAGGGAGAGAGCAGAGCTGCTGCAGGCACAGTGTGTGAAGTGCAAGGAGAGCATTGCCACTCTCAGTCATTGTGTTTGGAAACTCGAGAAGATGAAAAACATGTACGATGTACTGAAGGAAGTAGTGGCGGAACTTCGGGAAGAACTTTGAGAAGCCAAGAGGAACCGTAGGAACTAGAATGTTGTATCTTCTTACTGCTTTCATTTGATGTCAGAAATATTTTAAATTCGATGTATAAAGTTTGATATTCAATGAAATGTAGAGTTGATTTAAATTCATGTTTTCTACTTCGATTTATTGGATCTTTTGCATCAGAATATGACTGGAAGAAGAGCTAGAAGTGGAGAAGGTCTGGACTTGGAAATAGAGTTAGCGAGGGATTATCAAACACTCAATGCCGTTACCATGAATCAGAACCAAAGGACGGTGCATGTGAATCCAGTACCCGAAGTAATCAAACTCGTGGAATCATTCAAAAGGATGAAACCACTCGTGTTTGAGGGAAAGTCAGACCCTGACACGGCTGACAATTGGATCCGACAGATCGAGACTATCTTCAAAGTCTTAGAGACTCCGGAGGGCAGCAAGGTGAAGTTGGCTGCAGTACAGTTCGAGAAGGATGCAGCTGTGTGGTGGCAGTCGATGAAGCGAACGATGGGACATATTGTACTTGGCTAGGTGGAATTCTTGGAGGAATTCTGCAGTCATTATTTTCCATTAGACGTTCAGGAGGAGAAGGCCATGGAATTTTTGGCGCTGTAGCAGGGTGACATGTCGGTTAGGAAGTATGAGACAAGGTTCACTTAGCTCTCAAGGTATGCGCCCGAACTGGTGATGGATGAGGCAAAGAAGGTTGTCGAAAATTCGAGCATGGTTTGAGGCCAAGTCTGAGATCCTGGATGATACCCCTCGATATCAGGAGGTTTGACAAGTTGGTCAAGCGCGTTGCAGCCACTGAGGCAGATATGGAACAGTTCCATGCTGTTCAGAACTGGAGGAATAACTGGAACGCGGGGAAGAGGCCCGCAGTTGCTGGAAATGTCAGGGGACAACTGCCGGCTCAGAGGTTCAAACTGACTGGGGCGAATGCTATCAATATGGCTGGGAGACCTGGGAATGTAAGGGTGAGACATCCTGTTGTGACTTGTTACAATTGTGGGGAGACAGTTCATTACTGTTCCCAGTGCCCTAAGCTGCAAGATGTCGTCCATAAGTGACCAACTCAGCAGGCCGGGAAGAAGCCGTACTAGCAGGGGTAAATATTTGCCTTAACTAAAGCTGACGCTGATGAAGCGGATCACATCATCACTGGTACGGGAGAGGATGTTTAGAAGTGTTTTCTGTTGTTCTCTTTTTCTCGCTTTATTTTAGTAAACTGTTACGTAAAGAGTGTGTGTTATGTAACAGGAGAACTTTATTTGAATAGAAATAAAGCTGTTGTTTTGTTCGATACTGGGTCCTCTCACACTTTTGTATCACCTAAGTTTACTAAAGTTTTGAGAGTTGAACCAAAAGTCTTTCCAAGCAAGGTATTAGCAGTAGCTACTCCATCAGGGGAGACTTTAACCACTGATCAGTACTATGCGGACTGCGAGATCGAGATTGGGGATAGAATTTTTGGGATTGATCTGATCGAGCTGAATGTCTTGGGAGTCGATGTTATCATTGGTATTGATTGGATATCGGTGTACAGTGCAAGCATCGAGTGCAAGACCAAGAAAGTAATAGTGAAGGCCCCAGGTGGTCCTGAGGTCACTTTCCAAGGGAAGAAGAGATGTTAAGGGCTAGTGGCAGCTATCAGCAAGAAGGAGATTCCTGTAGAGGTGCAACAAATTCCAGTGGTTCGGGATTACCCGACTGTATTCTTAGAAGATTTGCCTAGGTTATCCCCGCTTCATGATATAGAGTTCAGCATCACTATTCAGACAGGCCGTGCACCCATTTCCAAGGCACCGTATAGGATGGCGCCTGTGGAGCAGGATGAGATCAAGCGGCAGATTAAGGAACTGTTGGAGAAAGGCTTTATTCAACCGAGTGCATCACCTTGGGGAGCGCCGGTGTTGTTGGTAAAGAAGAAGGATGGTTCGATGAGGATGTGCATCGATTACCGAGAGCTGAATAAGGTCACTGTTCAAAACAAGTATCCTATTCCCCGAATTGACGACCTGTTCGACCGTCTACAAGGAGCAGCTGTTTTTTTCCAAAATAGATCTTCGATCAGGATACCATCAAGTTAGAATGAAAGCTGAAGATGTGCATAAGACTGTGTTCAGAACTTGACATGGGCATTACGAATTCTTAGTTATGCCATTTGGAGTGACAAATGCACCTGCAATCTTTATGAATATGATGAACATAGTTCTAAGGCCGTTTATTGATTCTTTCGTCGTGGTGTTTATCGACGATATCCTTGTGTACTCCAAGTTGGAGGAGGAGCATACAGAGCATCTGGAGGCAGTTTTAAAGAAGCTCCAGGAGCATTAGTTGTATGCCAAGTTGTCCAAGTGCGATTTTTGAAAATCTGAGGTGGCATTCCTGGGTCACATTCTTTCTAAGGAGGGAGTGGCAACTGATCTGCCGAAGATAGAGGCGGTAAAGGATTGGGCAAGGCCTACTATAGTAAGGAAAATTAGGAGTTTCCTTTGGCTAACTGGATACTACAAGAGGTTCATTCAGGGCTATGCTCAGATAGCCGTGCCACTTACTGGTCTTACCAAGAAGAATGTGAACTTTAAGTGGACTGAGCAGTGCGAGGCAAGCTTTCAGGAGTTGAAAGAGAAGCTGACTACTGCTCCCATTTTAGCTTTGCCTAGAGCAGGTGTTGAGTATGATGTCTACAGCAATGCTTTGCCTAGTGGGCTTGGTTGTGTCTTAATGCAAGAGGAGAAAGTGCTCGCTTATGGGTCTAGGCAACTAAGACCGCATGAGAATAATTATCCGACTCATGATCTAGAGTTGGTTGTGATTATCTTTGCCTTAAAGCAATGGAGACATTACGTGTATGGTGAGAAGCTGAACATGTACACGAACCAGAAAAGCTTGAAATACATCTATCAGCAGAAGGACCTGAATCTGAGGCAATGGAGATGGCTGAAAGTACTTGAGGATATCCGTCCAGAGATTAAGTACCATTTTGGGAAGGCGAATGTTGTTGCTGGTGCATTTAGCAGTAAGAGCAGTTTGGCTAGTTTGATTACAACTCAGAGGGAACTTGCAGAGGAGTTGGATCGGGCTGGTATTGAGGTTGTTCTGCAAGGCTTGGGATCATCTTTAGCTAAGTTGACACTCCAACCGATGCTGAATGAAAGGATTATCGCAAGTCAGAAGGAAGATGCTGAGATTATGAAGATGAAGAAGCAGGTTGGTGCTGGCAGGTTGTCAGAGTTTCAGATCAGGGATGAAGTATTATGGTTTGGAGAGAGGCTATGTATTCCGGATCAAGCAGAATTGCGGGAGAACATTCTTCAAGAGGCACATGATACTCTTTTGTCTGTACATCCTGGGAGTACCAAGATGTATAAGGACATCAAGCAACATTTACGGTGGTCAGGTTTGAAGCGGGATGTGGCCGAGTTTGTGGTGAAGTGTTAGATCTGTCAGTAGGTCAAAGCTGAGAATCAGAAGCCCAGAGGTTTATTGCAACTGTTACCTATTTCGAAATGGAAGTGGGATACTATCAGCATGGATTTTATCACGGGATTGCCCAAGAGTTCAAAGGGCAATGATGCGATTTGGGTCATGGTCGATAAACTAACCAAGTCCGCTCACTTCTTGACGATAAAACTCACTTCATCTATGGATAAGTTGGTCGAGCTGTACGTTGGAGAGATCGTCAGGCTTCATGGTGTTCCGTTAATCATTGTGTCTGATCGAGATGCACGGTTTACTGCATTTCTGGATGATTCTTTAGATAGCTCTCGGCACCAAGACGGATTTCAACACTGCTTTTCATCCTCAGACCGATGGGTAGATCGAGAGAGTCAACTGTATTCTTGAGGATATGCTTTGGTGTTGTGTTTTAGATTTTGGAGGCAGTTGGAAAAGGCATCTAGATCTGGTAGAGTTTGCCTACAACAACAATTTTTAGACTAGTATTGGGATGGCGCCGTACGAAGCTCTGTATGGCAGGAAGTACAGAACACTTGTTTGTTGGTTTGAAGTTGGGGAGCGAAAGATGTTTGGGCCTGAGATTGTGCAGCAGACATCTGAAAAGATCGATCTGATCAGGAAGAGGTTGGTGGATGCTCAGAGTAGGTAGAAGAGCCATGCATACAACCGGAGGAGGGACATTGAGTTTGAGGTTGGTGACTTTGTCTTTCTGAAGGTTTCACCTAGCAAGGGTGTGATTCGCTTCGGCAGAGGTGGGAAGTTAGCCCCAAGGTTCATAGGCTCGTACAAGATATTGAAGCGGATTGGGAAAACTACTTATCGGTTGGAGTTGCCGGAAGAGTTATCACAGATGCACAATGTCTTCCATGTGTCTATGCTGAGAGGGTACATTCTAGATCGAGTCATCATTTGTCCGAAGTGCCCGAGGGTTTGCAGTTGGATCTGAGTTACATTGAGCTTCCAGTTGAGATTGTCGACCATCGGAAGAAAGTCTTGAGGAACAAGACGATACCGATGGTCAAAGTATCCTGGAAAAATCAGTTGGTTGAAGAGGCTACTTGGGAATATGAGGAGAGGATGATGAAAGATCATCCTGAGCTCTTTGTTTGATTTGTATCTTTTTTTTTCTTCTCTTATCTGCTTGTTGTATTTCTGTTTTCTCAGTCTTTAAATGTAGTTCCGGGGACGGAACTACTCTAAGGAGGGAGTGTTGTGACATCCTGAATTTTATTTATAAGAGTTTGTGATTTTACGTGTTTTGCACGTATAATTTCATATGCATTTTTTGTAGAAAAGTATTTCTTTATAGCATGAACAAGTAATTATTCTCTTTATTTGCCAAAAAGCCTATTTTTAAAAGTCTAATTAAATCCTAGGCCTAATTATCTCTTTCTAGCCCACTATAATTAACTAATTAATTACTTTATTTAGAGCCCATGGTTAAGTGGCCCATTAAATTTAATTTCACTTTTAATTAGCCTAACTTGTAGTGTAGACCATTTTAGTAAACATTTAATTAAAACATATGAATAAACTTTTGGTAGGGGGTACTAGTTTGCATGTGCACCTATGGGATAGACCGGATTGTGCAAAAAGAGAAGGATAGATGGGTGAAGTGGGGAGGTGGTTGCTCCATCATGGGTAGTTGCTACAACTCCCTAATTCATCTTGGCCTTTGATCCTTAACTATTTGGACTAATCCTAGCCTTCCATTTGCACTTCAAATTAGTATAAATACGCCCCCCCTCCTTCACTAACTCACATTTACACTTGAAAAAGAATTGAAAAAGAAAGAAAGAAAGAAATACAAATTGTGAGCAAAAGATTAGAAGTGTTGTGAGTTAAAAGATTGAGTGCTAGTTGGTGTATGTGCTCATCCTAGGAGGTGGCCGGCATACTTCAAAAAGCAAGGGAGAGGGCTCGGGTTCCATACAAGCAAGGAGGAGAAGTCAATTGATGGCTCGATCTAGGAGGAGAAGGCTTCCCTTGTTCATTCTAGGAGATCTTTTAAGAGTTCTTGTTGTTTTCTCTCCATTGAAGGCGGGCTATTTTCTCCAACTTCTAACTAGTTACCATGCTAGGTTTATGTTTGTGATCATATTAGAATAAACAAGAAAAGAAAATATTACTTTATGTTAGTACCATGTTTAAGGAGAAAATGAACCCATATGGAATTATATGAAATAAGTAGTAAAATTGATTGAATGATGTGAATGGAAATATTGTTGTGATAACTTGATAATATACTTGTTTGTTAATTAAGAAAATATGAATCTCTAGGTTGAAATGTTCATGTATGTGGAAAAAATGTAATATGAAGAAATGTGTTGTTTATAAGATGTGAACTATGAGAAATCTCCATGCTATAAAAGTAGATTGATTAACAAATCATACATGTTTATTGTTAGTAAGATTGATACAAAAATTCCCAAATTTACACGTTTTGTTGGAAAGAAAGAAAAATAAACATTTTGTAATTAGGACTAAGTTAAGAGAAAGATTGAATTTTTATTGATAAAAGAAGAAAAGGAGGAAATTATTAGTTTAATAAACAGTAACCCATTTGAGAATTATCAAATTAGAATTTTCTCTTTGAAAAGAGACAAATTAAGAGGACATAAAGCTTTTTGTGACCATTTTGTTACAAATAAAAGAATAGTCTTTTATATGAAAAATGAGAGTTAAATGATTTTTTAAAAATCTTAAGTTACTGTATAAATTCCAAAGAAATCCATTCAAGATAATTTTATGCTTATAGAGGAACAAATCGTATTTTGAATGAGTTATTTTTATGAACTAGAATTGCTATAGTCAGATACAAAACTATTTGTGATTGTTTTCTCTACGAGTTAGTCACCCTATCCATTCTGGTCAGTGGGTGCAAAATAAAAACGTCACTGTAGCAAGAGGTCATGAGTTCGAGTCTCTGTATAGAATCTTTATTTTTCCATTTGTGAAATTAATACAATACCGAGCCCTAAAGTATAAATGGATTATAAGTGCCCCTATATCGATCAGCGCTATTGGCCTTTCTGGTCAGCAGCTGCGCCACAGTAACGTTATTGTAGCACAACGGCTGTGTGTGTGTGTGCGGTTCAAAACCTGGCTTTGGCCAAGGTTTTTGAATTTCGATTTTTTTGGGAAATTGATATTTTTTAAATGGTTTTTAAGTGAAATAAATTCATCAAAATTGTTATAATTATCCTGAAATTATTTAGATCTCATGGAAAATTTCTATAGCTTAATTGAGAATTATAGACCAAGTTAGAGGAATTATAAGAGTATTTTTATGAGATAAACGAAGCAATAATTAGTCTATTTTAAGAATTATCGTGCAGAGTATTTTTTAAGGAATTCATGACTTGATGCAAATGTGAATAATTCGCCTGGTTTAAATAAATGAGATTTTAGTCTTATGAATGCAAAGAAATAATTGTGAGATTAGATTTGTAATTTGAGAAATTATGAAAAAAGGAATAATCTTGTCTCTTTATTGTGAAAAATTATGCATGAATTGAAATGAAAAGTATCATGATAACTTATGAGGAATATTGGTGAGTGTGAATACTCAATTTATGAACATGAAATGAGATTTTGAACTAGAGGGTAGCTAAGTCCTATTACCAGCATTTGAATAAATTATTTTTGAGATGAACTATTGAGATGAAAGACCAAGTTTGGGTCATATTGTTGATTGATGGTTAAGACCGGTATAGAGGAAAGAGCTAACTCTAGGGGTTGATTTTATTCATGATTCAAATAATTAAGAACTAGACACATAGTGGTGATGTGACAGAAATAAGAGAAAAATACGAGTATGAGGGCCATCGGATTTGCGGTGTGAGAGTGATTCACAGACTGCCTGCTTGATGCGTCATGTCATGGCGTGAGCACTATACACCGGAATTATCGTCTCGGTGGCGACGCTTGTGGGGTGTTTGGTGACTACGGGTGGTGCCATCGTTCCATGACAGCGGCTGAATTGTCCATAGATTGCCTGCATGATGCGTCATGTCAGTGCATGGGATTCCCCTCCAAACTGTCTGGACATGGGCTCGTAATTCATAGAACATCTAGGAAACTTACCGTAGTTACCATAGTAGTTTAAGTCATGGCGAAGGATTGAACCCTACAAGATGAAGTACGATCAAGGGCTTGCCCTTGGACCTATATAGTATGGGATGCATAGAATTCGAACAAGTGTGCATTAATGTCATGTAATATAAATAACTGCATTAAAGACTAAGTGCACAACACAACACGACATCTATAGGATAGTCCCAGTAGTTCTGCATGTGACAAGTTTGTGTTTTCCAAGTAAGAGAAAATTGATGTATTATATCCTTGCGTCAGTTGAATGAACTAACGAGCCCACAGTTTCCATGTAGGACAAACTGAATGAAAAAGACTAAGGAGGAATTGATGCTTAAAGAATTGTTCAAGTGTTGTTTTATTTCATGAATGTAATTGATGTAAATTTGCTTCCGCTGTTTAAATGTAACTTGATGTAATAATGTTTTAATTTCCTTGTAAAATTGTACGAAGAGAAGTGTAAAGATCCTGTGGAACTTCGAATTCGGTCTTATTTGGAATTCGAGGTGTTTCAGAGTGGTATCAGAGCCGACTTCCGACACCGAGTGTGGGTAAGAGTGTGTGAGATGTATGCCTGAAATGGAGCTAGCAGATGTACAGGTATGCCTGAGAGGGAGCAAGGTGGCGGCCTGAAATAATGGACCATCCGCAGAATCGGGGTACGATGCAGCTAGCAGAATCAGGGTACTCCACTCCCCATCGGCTAGAAAGGAGATCCTGCACTAGATTGTGCATACCCGTGCTCAGCGAGGACACTGATTTCTGAAGGGGGGGTGTGTGTAACACCCCATAATTTTCAAAGATATATATATATATATATATATATATATATATATATATATATATATATATATATATATTATAATGGAAGTATATATGTGGTGGCATTAAAAATGGTAAAAATATGGTATAAGGAATTATATAGTAGTTGGTGGGGGGTCCCACGGAAGGTCAAACAACAGCAATTGCATGTTGTTGACGTGGTCAATAAGAGTGGGGCCCACCATGGAGAGGTCTTTTGTGTACTCACGGGAGAGAGAAGTGAAAATGTGTACGAAAGATAGATTAAAATAAAATAATATAAATACTAATGCCTATGATCAAAAGTCACCAATTCGGTTAACAACCTTCTGAGAGGCAGCCTGTGGTGGGCAGTTGTACTACATAGTATCTAATTTGTCTTCTAAATTGTATAAATTGTCTGAGCTAGGGGCAGGGGCATTACAACAGCAAAGTACGGTATCTAACTTTTAATCAAGAAACAGAATCAAGCAACATGATGAGATAACAGGGTGCATGTAACATGTGACAGATATCAGGTAGCATGCAAGCAGGTAAATATGTAACTGGTGTCAAGTAGCATGTACAAGTAAACATGAATATGCAGGTGATCATGTTATTGTCAAGTTTTGTACTTAAACCTATCTAGGTAGCATTTCATGCATCCCAAATTTTACCACATGGTTGCTACTTACATGCAAGTTATGTATAGATCTAGTGGTGGGTTTCTATAGGATCCTGTACTCAGGTGTCATGCACAGGTAACAGGTAACAGGTTCATGAATCAGGTAGTAACATAACAGGTTCATGAATAAATGGGTTCATGAAACGAAGTATAAAGTACAACAGCTTCATGAATCAACATAAAGTAAAACATGTTTAGGAATCAAAAATAAAGTGGGAAACACGTGCCCCATTCTGAGTACACATACCTATATTATCCACTATAAAGGTCTTTCCCTTAATCCTGGCTTGGTTATTTGTTATTATTATCAAATAGGCATATATGCACAAAACAGGGCAAGAAGAATATGGCAAGAACAAGAGACATGTTCAGATCGGACAGAAACATACACGGGTGACAACAACTCATAAAAGGCTAGGACAACGAGCCTTTCAATTTTTGGACAGCAAGACATGATTGCACCAAAACCAACATTCCCGTTGCCACAAGAATGCAAATCTGGATCCGTTAAAAAATCTAGAAAACAGATTCTCGGCCGAATCTAGTACATATACACAAGTTATATGACAACTACAGAAACAGGCACAAAACAGCGTTTTATACTGAATTCATGTTCAGCCAAAAATCGCAAAGTTGTATTTATCAGCATGAACATAGCATAAAAACTTACTGATTAAATCTAAAAGAAACCTGGAAGATTCCCTAGTATGTCTAGTATCAGCAAATAAATTTTCATAATATTCTATTACAAATAGCGTAGTCAAATAAATTCGGAAAATTGAAAGATACAGTAAGTTTATGAATCTGAAATTTCAGACACAACAGTACTAAAACTGTGATAGATCACAAAATATAACTCAAAATACAAATCCGTCAAAAGGGTTGTAAAATAGACACAGTAGGCTACATTTCATATTCACAAAGTTTTGATCTACCGCGACTGGAAACAGGTTGAAAATATTGTTCTTTACTGAACAGCATGCAGTTTGGAATTATCTTGGTTTGTTCATAGCTTGGAATAATTATAGAAGTCATTAAATATATCTACAAAAATTAGGGGTTGATCCCAGTCATGTCTAGTCATACCCAGAAAAATATTAGATCCAAATCGTACTTTTAACATCAGTTTCAAAATAAATAATCATACAACAAACTCTTAAAACTTAATATGTAAATTTCCACACAGCTGCAGTAAAACAGCAATAATTCATACATCACAAATCGAAACTGAGATCTGTCGAAAGTTCTGAAAAATAGACAACAAGGCTTATGATTCATATTCACTAAATAATTTAATTTACTGACTTTAACCGGGTCTATAATACATAACCAAAATTAGGCAGCAGCAAAACGAAAACTCTTCGCAAGCATTTAATCAAACAACAAATATGGAATAAATCCAAATTATAATATAATGCAAAATATGGTATATTAGATATTCAAAACAACATGGTATGGGTATTTAACAAGTCTACTACAAGATAACACAACTAATACACCAAGCATGCAACAAATACACCACATATCATGGATCACGAAGCAATATATACACATGCATCAAAAGTCTAGCTAGATCTAGTTAATTTCATGTTGTGTGTGTGAACACTATGAAGATGGATCATGATTATGATTGGGTCAACAAATGGATCAAGATTTAACAAGAGATCTTTATGAGAACAAATTCAAACAAATAAAAGTGAGGCTACAGGCGGTATTTTGTACTTTTATGTCCAACAAAAATTATACAAGTTACTTGCCTTAGGGTAGTTGACGAATCCGATGAAAAGATGAGAATAACGGGAATGGATCCCGGGTAACGAACACAGCACAAACAGATCTTGACGAGATGATCACGATCGGATGGCTAGATGCGCTTGGAGATCAACCACATGCACACAAACAATGGCAGCCCAGAGGGAGGGGGGGTTGTGCACTGGGATGGGAGGACGACGAAGGACAGGGGGTGCGACGTTGGGAGGTTGCTGTCTTCGGAAGTGGGGAAGCCAAGAGGGCGGTGCGGTGGGATGGTGATGCTATCGTCGAGAGGAGAAGGGGAGAGAGGGGGCTGCTGTCGTCATGGGTGCCGGGCGAAGGGGGGTCGCGAGGGTGGCACAGCAGGCGGGAGCGTAGGTATGGGGCACAGTGCAGTCGAAGGGGGGATCGCCGGAAGGGTAGGTCGGGGAGAGGGAGAGAGATAGATTAGGGTTGGGAGACTAGGGTTTAGGAGATAGAATTTGTTGATAGCAGTGCAAACAAATTTTGTTTGGATTTTGATAATGAGATTTGGGGTAATCAAGAGAAGATAGGGGAAGGTATGATTTGATTGTTGGGCAGATGGAGAACGTGAAGAAATTTCTGGGGGAGACTGGGTAACAGAAGACGGTATTGGGTAGCGGGTTAGGATCCAGTAGGACTGATAGAAGAATTTAAATAGGGCAGACTGGGTAAAAAATGGACCCAATAAGCTAGAAACAAATGAATAAGCAATTAGGCCAAGAAATGAAATAGATTAAAATTAACAAATCATTCAAAAATAATTGGAAGACAGATTGAATCAAAAATCACCGAAGACAAGGAACAGATGAAATTATATTGAGAATGAAGAACAAATACACGGTTCAGAAAAATGAAAGAATACAATCAGATAGAATACATTGGTAAGAGAAATACAGTACAAAAATACAAGAAACAAATAATAGGAGTTACAAATCCTACCCAACTAACAAGAGGAATTTCTTCCTCGAAACTCAAACAAAAGGTATGTACGGTAACTCCGAAAAGAAAGAACAACAACAACAAAGTCAAAGCTACACAATCAAATGAGGAAACCTCCGCTGGATATCCTCCTCCTGCTCCCAAGTCGACTCACTCGACGAGTGAGGATTCCAAGAAACCTGAACCAACCTAATGACCTTGTTCTTCAGCACTTTCTCCCGCCGATCCAAAATAGCAATTAGCAGAATCTCGCAAGTCAGATCCAACTGCACGGACAACTCTGAATAGTCGATCACGTGGCTCTCATTACGGATATATCTCCTGAGTTGCGAGACATGGAAGACATCGTGCACTCCAGATAAAGCCAGTGGCAATGCAAGATGATAGGCCACCTTGCCTACACGCTTTACGATATCAAACGGCTTGATGAAGCTAGGGCTTAGCTTGCGCCCACCACCAAACCAAATGACACCTCTCCATGGCGATACCTTAAGGAAGACATGGTTACCGACCTCAAACTCCAAGGCTCTCTTATGGACATCTGCCCATCTCCTCTGCCTGTCTTGTTCTTCCTGAAGATGCTTTCTGATCTGAGTCACCGCATCGACAGTCCGGGTGATCTACTCCGGACCCAACAAATTCCTCTCACCAATGTCATCCCAGCATACAGGTGATCTGCACTTCCGACCATATAGTGCCTCGAACGGTGCAGCTTTAAGACTGGCGTGAAAGCTGTTATTGTACGAGAATTCTACAAGATGCAAATTTTCCTCCCTAAGATTCACCAAACTGCAAAACACGGGATCTCAACATGTCCTCTAGAGTTTGGATGGTCATCTCTGACTGTTTATCTGTCTGGGGGTGAAAAGTTGTACTGTACTTTAGTTTACTCCCTAGACTACTTTGAAAACTCTCCCAAAACTGAGACCTGGACCTCGTATCCCTATCGGATACAATACTGACTTGAACCCCATGAAGTTTGACGATCTTTTGCATGTACTTCTCAGCTAGGCTCTCAGTAGATTGTCCGACTCTAAAGAGAATGTAGTGAGCACTCTTCGTCAGTCTGTCCACAATCACCCAAATGGCGTTGTGACCCTTGGGACTCCTTGGCAAGGTGGTCACAAAATCCATCGTGATGTGTTCCCACTTCCACTCCGGAATAGGAAGCGGTTGAAGAAGTCCGGCGGTCCTCTGATGCTCTGTCTTCACCTGCTGGTAGATCAAGCACTAAGAGACAAATCTAGTCATGACCCTCTTCATACCGTGCAACCAGAAGTGAAGCTTCAAGGTCCAGTACATCTTAGTACCTCCGGGATGAATAGAGTACGACGACTGGTGGGCTTCCTCAAGAAATCTCTAACGAACTTCACCCTTTGGGACACACAACCTGGACCAAAAATGAAGTGATCCATCTTTATGAATAACCATATCCATTCTGGAACCTGCCTCAACCTCTGCTCTGAATCCTTGCAACTGAGCATCACCAACTTGTGTCTCTTTAATCTACTCAATAAGAGACGACTGAAGCTGAAGTATCATGCAACTCTGATCAGAACTCGGAAAAAACACATCTAACTCCAACCTCCACATCTGCTTAACCAGTTCCCTCTGCTGAGTCAGGAACATGGCTACTAGTCGCATGCTCAAAGCATCCAGTACCAAGTTGATCTTGCCGGGATGATACTGCAGATTAATGTCATAGTCGGCCATCAGCTCCAACCAACGCATCTGCCTCATGTTCAATTCCTTCTGGTTGAAAACATACTTGAGACTTTTGTGGTCAGTAAAGATTTCCACTCGATCTCCAAGTAAATAGTGTATCCACAGCTTGAACGCAATGATCACTGTTGAGCCAATCCCTGATCGAGCCAAACTTGTCTAACATATTAGTCAAACTAATACATTAGCCAAATCTGGGCTCTAATACCACTAAAAATTTTGTCACGCCCTGCTTCCCAAAAATGAATACAGAATACGGATACGTAACAAAATTCCAGCGAATGGTTTTCACCATTCATGAGCTGTAAGGATCTTTACAATAATACAGGTATAAAACAAGAATAGATAGAAAATAATCAACCATGCATGCATGGATAAATTTCTAAATCAACAAAATTTACTTGAAACAAAAATACTTAATCTCAAATAAACCAGATCTGGAAACAACAAGTTATAAGTAGCAATAAATACAAATTTATTCAAATCAGGAAATAAACTCATGCAGAAACTCTAGACAAGCCTAGAACACATGGTCAATTACTCCCTCGAGTAGCTGGTCCCCAAAGTCTGTAAGTTTAACAAATTGCAGGAAGAGGAAAAAGAAACAAAACGCCTGTCAGTGCAAGTTACAGGCCGCTTATAGTGCAGGCAACAAGTACAGAAAATGAA
The DNA here is from genome assembly GCA_017893485.1 of Hemerocallis citrina. NCBI lineage: Eukaryota > Viridiplantae > Streptophyta > Magnoliopsida > Asparagales > Asphodelaceae > Hemerocallis > Hemerocallis citrina. The sequence continues at coordinate 119,117,454 of CM030368.1, read as the reverse complement.
TAACAAAAATACAGAGTAACAGCAAGAACAAGTACTGAATAAGCATGGAATGGATGTGACAGCACATTAGAGTATCTAACTCCTAATCAAGAAACGAAATCAAGTAACATGATGAGATAACAGGGTGCATGTAACATGTGACAGGTATCAGGTAGCATGCAAGCAGATAAACATGTAACAGGTGTCAAGTAGTATGTACAGGTAAACATGAATATGCAGGTGATCATGTTATTCTCAAGTCTTGTATTTAATCCTATCTAGGTAGCACTTCATGCGTCCCAAATTTTACCATAGGGTTGCTACTTACATGCAAGTTACGTTTAGATATAGTGGTGGGTTTCTATAGGGCAGTGTACTCAGGCATCATGCACAGATAACAGGTTCATGAATCAGGTAGTAACATAACAGGTTCGTGAATCAACAGGTTCATGAAACAAATGGGTTCATGAATCAAAGCATAAAGTACAACAGGTTCATGAATCAACATAAAGTAAAACAGGTTCATGAATCAAACATAAAGTGGGAAACACCCCCCCTTCTGAGTACACATACCTATATTGTCCACTATAAAGGTATTTCCCTTAACCCCGACTTGGTTACTTGTTATTATTATCAAACAAGTATACGTGCACAAAACAGGGCAAGAAGAGCATGGCAAGAATAAGAGATAGGTTCAGGTCAGACATAAACATGCACGGGTGACAACAACTCATAAAAGGCTAGGACAACGAGCCTTTCAATTCTGGACAACAAGACAAGACTGCACCAAAAGCAAGATTCCCGTTGCCAATCCGTCAGAAAATCTAGAAAATAGACTCTCGGCCGAATACAGTACATATACACAAGTCATATAACAACTACAGAAACATGCTTAAAACAGCATTTTATACAGAATTCATGTTCAACCAGAAATCGCAAAGTTGTATTAATCAGTGTGAAAATAGCATAAAAACTTACTGATTAAATCTAAGAAAATCTGGAAGATTCCCCAGTATGTCTAGTATAAGAAAATAAATTTTCATAATATTCCATTACAGATAGCATCGTCAAATAAATTCTAAAAACAGAAAGATAAAGCAAGTTTATGAATATGAAATTTTAGACACAGCGGTACTAAAATAGTGATAGATCACAAAGTATAACATTAAATCCAAATCCGTTAAAAGGGTTGTAAAATAGACACAGAAGGCTACATTTCATATTCATAAAGTTTTGATCGACCGCGAACAAGTTGAAAAGATGGTTCTTTACTGAACAGCATGGAGTTTGGAAATATCTTGATTTGTTCATAGCTTGGAATAAATTATCAAAGTCATTAAATAAATCTACAAAAATTAGGGGTTGATCCCAGTCATGTCTAGTCATACCCAGAAAAAAATTAGATCAAAATCTTACTTTTAACATCAGTTTTAAAATAAATAATCATACAACAAACTCATAAAACAAAATCTGAAAATTTCAACACAGTAGCAGTAAAACAACAATAACTCATACATCACAAATAGAAACTGAGATCTGTTGAAAGCTCTGAAAAATAGACAACAAGGCCTATGAATCATATTCGCAAAATAATTTAATCTACTAACCTTATCAGGGTCTAAAATACAAAACCAAAATAGGGCAGCAGCAAAACGAAAACTCTTCTTATGCATTTAATCAAACAACTCGTTTGCAATAATTCAAATTAGAATATAATGCAAATCATGGTATATTAGATATTCAAAATAACATGGTATGGGTATTTAACAAGTTTATTACAAGATAACACAACTAATACACCAAGCATGCAACAAATACACCACATATCATGGATCACAAAGCAACATATACACATTCATCAAAAGTCTAGCTAGATCTAGTTTATTTTCATGTAGTGTGTGACAACTATGAAGATGGATCATGACTACGAATGGGTCAACGAATGGATCAAGATTTAACAAGAGATCTTCATGAGAACAAATAAAAAAAACAAAAGCGAGACTACATGCGGTATTTTGTACTTGTATATGCAACAAAAATTATACAAATTACTTACCTTAGGGTAGCCAATGAATCAGATGAAAAGATGAGAATAACGGGAATGGATCCTGGGAAACGAGCAGAACACAAATGGATCTTGATGAGATGATTAGGATCGGATGGCTAGATGCGCTTGGAGATGAACTGCATGCACACAAAAAATGGCAGCCCGGGGGGGTGCACTGCGATAGGAGGATGACAGTGGATAGGCGGCGTGACGTCGAGATGCTGCTATCGCAGTGCACCCCCCCGTAGGAAGTGGGGAAGCCAAGAGGGCGCTACGATGGGATGGTGCTGCTGTCATTGAGAGGAGAAGGGGAGAGAGGGGGCTGCTGTCGTCGTGCGTGCCGGGTGGCGCGACAGGGCGATGGGGGGTCGCCAAGGTGGTGCAGCAAGCGGGAGCGCAGGCAGTGGGCACGATGCAATCGGAGGGGGGATCGCCGGAAGGGTAGGTCGGGAGAGAGGGAGAGAGATAGATTAGGGTTGAGAGACTAGGGTTTAGGAGATAGAATTTGTAGATAGCAATGCAAACAAATTTTGTTGGGATTTTAATAATGAGATTTGGGGTAAGTTGGGATTTGAAGAATCAAAAGAAGATAGGGGGAGGCATGATCTGTTTGTTAGGCAGATGGAGAACGTGAAGAAATATCTGGGGGAGACTGGGTAAAAGAAGAGGGTATTGGGTAGCGGGTTAGGATCCAGTAGGACGGATAGAAGGGTTTAAATAGGGTAGAATGGGTTTAAAAATGGACCCAATAAGCCAGAAACAAATGAATAAGCAATTAGGCCAGGAATTGAAATAGATTAGAATTAACAAATCATTCAAAAATAATTGGCAGACAGATTGAATCGAAAATCACCGATGACAAGGAATAGTTGAAATTATATTGAGAATGAAGAACAAATACACGATTCAGAAAAATGAAAGAATACAATCAGATAGAATACACTAGGAAGAAAAATACAGTACAAAAATACAAGAAACAAAAAACAGGAGTTACAAGTCGTGATGCTGACATGGACAAATCCTAACCATTTGCCTACATCCAACGATCTAGGAAGGTGTCGACACATCTCCCAAGGCCAAAGGTTCGCCTTCCCATGTAGAGCATTGATGACGATCCATCAATTCAATTGGAAGACGAAACGTCTCTTGATCAAGCCTATTAATATCCTCGAAAGAAGAAATGTCTCACATTCAGCAGGTCCGCCTCGTCAACACATCCAGATTGAAGCCGAGCTCAAAATAGCGGAAGGAACATTTTATTACAACATACAGAAGTTCATTGATACAATCTGTAATGCCCCATGAGTTGTGATTACAATAAAGTTTCAATAAGTATAAAAGTTACAACTGATACAGACTCGGTTTACCACCCCCCCTGGGGGGGGACTTAGGAGCCTTAGGACTGGCGCAAACCAGTTCGAGCCTAATCGAACATGTTTGTTCGCCGACAAGCCCATAAAGATCCCTAGAAGTCGCTAAGGTGGACGCTCCAGCAACAGAGCTCTTGCATCACCCGGTCTCGGTGACTCCAGCCTCAGGGTCGGAAACGGGCCCCCATTAGAGGACCAACCACTCCCGAAAAAATGGGTTCGGGATCCACCCACTCCGAGCATGATCTTCAATCTCTTTATCTCCAATTCCTTCTCCACTATCACCTTGCAAAGGAACAACTCTGAAGTGGGGCTGTAAGATCTCGCAAAATAATATATATCTATTTTGCATTTTAGTCCATGCACGATTGAGAGTTGAACGTATTAATGGATTTTGTCAATTTTAATTATGTAAGTATTGAAACATATTATTATTCGATATTTTTTGAACTCAACGAAGGTGCAATTGTAGAACCAGAGTTGAGATATCTTTCTATATTAGTCTTAACTATAATTGAGTTAGGACGTGTAATATTGAATTTTTAATTTGTATGGTGATAATACGATTTCATGTGTGTTATTACAAATCAAATGTACAAATTGTATTGACATTATTTGTATGTATTTCAATTTGTATTGTGTGATTTTAATTAACCTAATTAACTTATTTAAATGGACTCAAACTAGACTTAAACTAGACCCAAATGAACCCAACTTGATCCTAATTGACTATACACTCGTAGTGTAGTATGTCATGTAACAAAAATAAAATAAAAATAAAAATGAGTTTTGCATGCATGTGGCCGGGCAAGCACAATTGGAGGGAAGTGTTTAGGTTTTTTGAACATGGAATCTAGGGTTTCTTGGGGAGGTGCAAGGAGCACTTGAGTGTGCATGAGTTCCCAAGCCCTTTGTTCTTTATTGCACTCAACCTCTACCTCTCTGTCCACCGATGCAGCCCTCACTCTCCCTTTCACTAAATCCGGCAAAATTCATCCCCTCCCCCTCTATTTATTTCCCTCATCTCACCCTAACTCCACTTTCTTATTTCTACTCTAACTTTAACTAATATCTCCATTCTAAACCACTTAAAATCCCCTCCTACACTTGAGTTGTTGTTTTGGAGGCAAGAAGGGCAAGGAGGAGCCAAGGAGTGAGGTACTTGGAGCAAGAAGGGCCAAGGAAGGTAGGAGTTCGAACTTAAGAGGCAAATTTCTATATTTGACAAGGTGGGTGTTTCTAAACCTTTGTAGTGTTTAATTTTTGTGTGGTAAAATTGTTATGTAGTCTTGACAACATGAGAAGTCATGAAATGTGTAATTAATTGGTAGAAATTCATTGCATGCTAGTTTAATAGTGGAAGACTAGATAAAACACAGTAAAGAGGTAAACTGAAAAGTGTGCTTGATCTGGATGTTATAACTCAAAATTTACTTAGAGATTGAAGTTAGAATTTTAAACTTACAATCTTATGCATGTTATACACCTTCATTCCAAATTTCATAATTTTTGGAATTTATTTTCTATTTTAATTAAATACCAACTTGAACTCTGACTATATAGAAAACAGACTTAGCTTATGTTCTGACTATAATTTTACAAAGCTCATAACTCTGTAACCACTTAAGATATATTGCTGAAATTTTAGTATGTATTTCTAATATCTGTTAAATGCTTGAATATAAAATTTTATAATTTTTGAACATTGTTTGCTATTTTTATAAAATCCGAAACCTTTGACTGTTCTAAAAAGAAAAGACTGAGTGAAGATAATCTGTTTTGTTTTCAGCTAATATTCAAGAAGTCATAACCTGAAAAATACTTCGTAGAACCACTTGAAATTTAAATATGTTTTGTTACCATGTATGTGGAACTTATTTTTCAAATTTCATGAAGTTTAGAGATCATTTGATATTTTAAAAATATTTTTATGTTATTACTGGTTAGTGGTTGCTCTGTTCTGAAAATTATTACATGCATGTTAAAGAATGACTTATTTAACCACTTTAACGACATAATCTGAAGAAGCATGTAACAAGAATGTTGTAGTAGACACAGATTTTTCCGTAATATCTAATAACAAATGATTTTGATAAGTATACAAATTATAATGAATTTTGCAAGTGACAAAAGAAACACACAGATTCATAAAGCTCACTGTTTGCACTATGCCTATAAGATTGAGTTTGAACTTGTACAATATGAGTTTTAAGTTACTGTTATGGGTCATAAATCATGTTGTGGATATGGGGATAAGTTAGGACTTAAATTATCTAAAGTTTCATGTTAGGAGTAGCTCATGTATTCTTGTAAACCTACAATATAGACATGTTTTTTCACTGTTTAGAAGTAGGAATTGTGAGGGATGTTTATGTATTGTTGTTGATCACTTTGGGATGAGATTCATGCCTAATTTGTGCTTGTTCTTCCTGTCTACTTTCAGTAGAAGCATGGGGAGCACCCGGTCGCGTTTCTTTGAAGAAACGGGACCGGGAACAATCCCGTTTTGGCATGAACGCCAATGGTATGCTTGCTGTTTGGAAATATGATTTTTCATTTTTAGAGCTCTTTAGCACTTTTTTTGAGTATTCTTGGTGTGGAATTTATTCCTAGGGTAGTGTACCCGTGTTGGGCTACATTGGTTGAGTATTGAGTCTTTAGAATTAAGTCATGTTGGCATATCGAGATGGGTAGAATAGGAACCCGTGTCACATTGAACACATTGTAGGAGATGACTCCTGCACCGACGTACTCGCCGTTCATAGAAGGATTCTATGGTTGTGTTTAGTGTTACCACTTGTCGAGGATCGTGGAGCGTGAAGGTTAGCGGGGGCTACGTGTGGGTCGGGCTGAGGTTGCGATCGAACTCCAAGCATAGATGGTAGTTTCGGCGATAGACGGAGTTGGTTCGTTGTTGGTTTCGGGCCAAGTGTAGGCCGAGGCGGGCCAACCCTTGGGCCAGATTTGAGAGCTAGATTTATTCATATTGTGGGACGGGTTAGGTCCTAATAATGAAAAAGGTAATTAACTAGAAAATGGTCTACATGTAAAACTAACTAGTTGCTCTTAATAAACAAAGTTGTTCTAAGTTAGGACATGAAAGTTGATAGATCGCCTAACTAAGAGTATTGACTAAAATGAATTAGATCTGTACTCGCCTAATAATTCAAAATGAGATAATAAAAAAAGACTAGCGATTGATTAGAATCTTGGGATTTAGATAATCAAATGATTAGGTAAAAAAAAGCTAGTAATCATATAATTAACCTCATTCATAATCTTGGTCCTAGAGGGGATTAGCAGTATTACCTTGGGTTTGTGGTGTTGTAGGATTAGTACGAGTTGTTGTTGAATGTAAGGGAAAGCACTAGTGTCACGCCCCGCTTCCCAAAAATACGAAATACAAGTACATGACATTGGCCCAGCGAATGACCAACGTCACCTATAAACTATTTATTCGATTAACTCAACAATATAAACAATACAGAATAATTGCGCAGGCAATAATAATAATCTCATGAACAATAAAACTTGGAATGAAGCAATATAAATATCCAAATATAATAATAATCCAATGTCTGGAAACAAATAGCAATATTCGGGACATAAGCCCAATACAATGAAATAACAATAGTTCAATAAAACAATAAGCAACTAGAAAGCATTAAATCTTCAGAATCTCTGTCCTCCAATTCCAGCAGGCAATTCTCCATCAACACCTGTAAACACTTTATTTAAAAAGAGGAAATTTTTTTTCCTTAGAGCAAGTAAGAAAGCAGAGAAATATAGAATAACGGTATAGCAATGAATCAATGGATCAATAGGAATCAATAACATGCTACGATAGTAATAATCAATAACATGGTAATCGATGCAATGGTGTAACAATGATGCAATATTAGGTAACAATAATCAATGATCAATTCGATATCAATAGGATCAATGAGGAACAATATGCAGTGTCAATGTGGTGTGATCCTTAAGTCTATTAATCATTTTTATCCTAACTAATGCATGTACTACTGCATCCCATACTATAGGTTCGATGCATACAAACAATATCGTTTTAGACTTAAGTGGAAGATTCTATAGATCATGTATAAGGTATGATGACGATAACAATATAATACGGGCCATGTGTAATTTCTTACACGATAACGATAACAATAATAATACGGGCCATGTGCAATTTCTTACATGATGATGATAACAATAATAACGCGGGCTATCATCCGAGTACAGTTCCCATATCATCAACTACTCTAGTCAATCCCTTAAACCATGGCTTGTTAATTATTTATCGATGCAACAATACGATATGCAATTGGAGACATAAGATGAACAATAGTATCAATAGGAGAAACGATAGGGTGGTAACATGGATAGGACAATTAGAATGATGACAATAACTTATTAGGATCATGCAATACAACATAGCTACATCAATTCATGCAATATTACGATATAGGATAATTAATCTATTAAAAACTAGAAGATAAAATTCTGGACAGCAAGAGCAGTCTGTACAAAAATACAGTTCACCGCTATTACAAAAATCAAAAAGTGAATCCATCAAAAGTTCTAGAAACTAGACTTCCACACGGTTCCAACACATATTTAAAGTTCAAAATCTGACAACAGTAGCTAGGTCAATCATGCAGTTCTTTACAGGTTTTATGTTCAGGCAGATTTTCGACATCATGTTGTTTTAATTTTAGAATCAGCAAAAAATCATTATTAAATTCATTAAGAATACTTATTAGATTCCTAAACATGTAAATTAAGAATTTGGAAATTTCCACAGCAAAATTTTATCATTTGATCAGCATTTTTACTGTTTAAACATGAAGGGTACGAGAATCTGAAAATCTAAAAGTAAAAGCACAGCTGTAGTAAAATGAGCATAACTTTTGCTACAAAACTCGGAATTCAAAAATTCAAGATCTTTTGGAAACTAGAAAGATCAGGCTACAATTCATATTCAGAAAGTATTTCAGTTTACGGTCGTTTACTTGTTCGAAGATAGCAGTTAATATTCAGGTCAACAAACAAGATACAGTTTGTAGGGTATTTTTCATGTGAATAAATTAATTAGACATGATGGGTATTGATTCTTTAGTCAATAAATTGTATAATTAGCATGATGGGTGTCAAAACATGGTAAGGAAAATTAGAATACGCTCATACATAAATTTATCATCAATCAATCATCAATCGAAAACAATATACAACTTATCAATTGTCTCTATAATAATTTATTTGTGTGTCTACTATGTCTCTGCTATATGAACAACCCTATTATCAATTCTATATGCACTCATGAAAGATCCAAACTTTAGAGTCAAAAGTGGCACGATGTCAAGAATATTGGGATTAGCTCGTGTAAACTCTCAATATACCCAACGAAGAGATGAACAAGGATAATATGATAAACAACGCATGTACTTGCAAGAATTTCAATGAAACTAGAATTTGATACAATTAATAACTCAAAAGGACGGTGACTTGCCAATAAATGGTGAAAACAAATACCAAGAATAACGGGATAAGAATCCTGGAGCAACGAACCCACGAACCAACACAAATAAAGCACGTGCAATATATGCGCACCGATAAAAAAACCACACAAAGAGACAAGCACAGCAGCAGAAGAGATGGCAGCAACGTCAGTAACAGTAGAGGACTGGTCGGAGACAAACGGTGGGACGGCGGATGGCGACGAGGTTGCGGCGTCGACGAAGGGAGGTGGTCGTTGGTTGCTGCCATCGAACGGGAAAAGGCAGCAGCGACAACAGTGTTGGGTTTCGGCGGCTGCTTGGGCGGGAAAACGATGGAGAGAGGTCGAGGGTCTGTTGGCGGTGCTAGGAGGGGATGTCGGGAGGATGGCGATGAGGGGAGGTCACCGGAGACGGGAGGGTTGCCGGAGAAGATGACATGGGGGGTTTTGGGGTTTTTGGAGGGAAAACGATGACGGGAGAGAGAGAGCAGAGAGGAAAGAGAGAGGAAAGAGATTACAATTTTTAGTGTTTGCATTAGGGTTGTATTTATAGGGCACAAATAGAGTGTTAGGTTGGTGAATTAGAGTCCAATAAGAGCGGATTTGGGTTAAGAACAAATGAAATTGGGTTTTAGGGTTCAATTAAGAGATTGATCAAAATCAATAGGGTTTAAATAAAAATACCCACAATTCAATAAAAGAAAAAAAAAAGGGTTAACAAGAAAATAGTTCATTTAAGAAAAACAAAGAATTCCCTGGACAAAAATTTAAATCCAAATGAATAAATAAGTAATACAATAAATATAAATTGGCTTGAAAATAAATCGGAATTCGCCAAGAAAATTAGATCAAGTATGAAAACAAAATAATTCGTTAAATGTATTTTAATTCAATAATCAAGGAATAACAATTAATAGTTATAATTATAAAAATAATAAAATCATACAATAGAATAATTATTTGGGTTTAACATTTTTTATTAAAATAATCCAATAATAATATATATGATTTGGGCCCAAATATAATTAACCAATAATTTAAGATTATAAAACAAGTTTAAAATACACCATCATTCGAAATAATATAATTTTCGATTGTAAAATATTTTAATAGAAAAATCCCAAAACGAATTTAACACAAAATAAATTTATCAATAATCGAAATATAGAAAATATTCAGAAAATATGTATTTACAGGAATGGGGGTTACAACTAGTGGGTGGTGCTCTCCTGTCAGGGGGACGCGTCGCGTCTTCACGCCTGGCCGAATCCTAGGTTCGTTTAATGCGGCAGGGGACTTAGAGTTTCCATGTGAGTGAACTCTTTGGGGCTCTATTGTCTTCGGCGTGAGTGCCTTCATGACTGTAACAATCTTTGAGGAGGTTTGGAGTGGTGGCGTCATTTCGTCTAGTGTAAGGACGAGGGTAACAAAGTTGGGAAACCCTATATCCGTCATTTCCTATGTTGATCAATGCAGGCAGAAGGTTTAGAGAAAGGCCCTGTGAGTGAGACCCTATGGGAAAGGCTCTATGTCCTTCGACAAGGAGCCCTATTGTCCGTATATCAGCTTTTGGTGAGGTCCAAAAAGGCAGAATTACCGCAATCTACTATGGGTTCACCCACGACGGAGTAAGCCTGCGACTGCAACCCCAGCCACGATGGAGTAAGCCTGCGTCTGCGACCCTGGGCCTAGTGGGTAAAACATGAAGTAATGGACACCACTACTGATAGTAGTGACGAGTATGAATTGGACGACTGCAGCCTCATCATCACTAGAGTATCAGAGATAGGAGAGAGCACAAGAGTAGGATGCATAGCGGGGGATCGAACTCCATAACTGAAGAATGTTGTTTGGTTGGGGAATGTGTAGTGTGGGATGCATATATCTCCAATCAAGCGTGAATTAGCTTTAGGAGCATGTGTGCATAGTGTGTGCATTAGATTAGGCCATGGTATACACCGACACAAGTTTGACATCACCTTTTTCTTTTGAATCAAATTTTGGTTGTTGAGGTTTAGAATCGCTATATTTTGGCATAGCGAGGATCGCTGTATTATAGCATTGCGTCAGTTGTCTTCAACTGACGTGCCCAAAGTTTATTAGATTTGCAAGACTGCTGATCGTGGAGCGGGGAACTCGAGCTGTGAAAGGCATTTAGTGGAGAGACGTTGTCCAATTCGTTGATGAAGTTCCTAGTTGTTGTACATTGTAATTTGTTGATGGAAATGATCGATGCAAATTCATGATGTAAATTTTGTTGAACAATTTTGTACATTGTAATAACTTTTGTGGCAATAAAAGTTTTTAATTTCCTGTGATTTTGTTGTGTTGTGACTCATTTGAATGAAATATTTTGGCTTGTGTCACGGGTTCTGGGTATTGGGAACGAGACATTACAGTTGGTATCAGAGTTGACTTCAAATTGTAGTCTAACACAGCATGAAATTAAACATGGATGCCCCAGTTAGAGTCGAGTTTGGTTCGGATAGTTGGAGGGTCGTAAGTCGTATTGGTGTGTCTTCAACACACGTTTATGATTCCACCATATCCGAATAGCCCTGTAAATGTTTTCTTCCTTTTGAAGGATGGCGTTCGAGGATATCCCGGTCGAGGAAGTGTCAATGGAGAAGGGTGAGATGATTTCTAAGAAGGAGCCGATGACCGTGGACGAGGGGCCAAAGGAAATTCCACCATAGGCCAGACTTGGGGTGAACTCACCTCCAACTTCATCAAAACCCACCGTGGAGCAGCAAGCAGCTGCTAGGCTGCATCTGGCTGTTAGGAAGCTGGGGAAGTACAAGGCCAAGGTAGAGAGTCAAATAAGACTACTGGTGAGCATTCACAGGGCAGAAATAGCTCACCTGGAAGAGGCGTAAGAACAACTTCAATCGCATATGGCACGAATGTTGGAGCGTGTGGTGCGACTCTGGAAAGCTACTGGGGAAACCACCAAACTGATAAGGTGCTTCCACTGTGAAGAGCTAGGACATTACAAAAGTAAATGCCTGAAGAAGACTCAAGTCGGAGTTTGTTACAACTTCGGGAAGCCCGAACATATCAAGCCAAATTGTCCACAACTGCATAGAAACCTCAGCGGGCAAATTCAGAATCTGGAGGCCAAAGAAGCTACTGCTAGTATGGATGTATCTGATTAGTCTTTTGTTTTTCAGGGATTTAGAGCAGAAAGGGAAGTCCTAGAATGATGTAATTGTAACACCCCTGAATTCCAAATACAACTGAATTCGAGATTTCCACAGGATCTTTTCGTCTCATTCGGTACAATTTTACAAGGAATTGAAAACTTTTCATTTTACATCAGAGTTACATGAGATTTTACACTTTACATTTTACAGCGGAAGCATATAACACAATAATTTACATGTAATGACAGCGGAAGCAATTTACATCATTCAAATAAATGTACATCAACAATGAATAATTTGTAAGCATCAGCTCTCCTTTCAATTTTATCAAGCCATTTATCCTGCATACAAAACTGTAGGCACGTCAGTTTATTCAACCGACGAAAATTATACATGGTCATCCTCTCTATGCCAGAAACAGTATAACGATTCTCATTTCTTAACAAATCACAAACTTGATCACATATCAAATTAAAGGAAATACCCTATTGATGTCGTGTTGTGATTTTGCACTTAGTCCTTAATGCAATTATTTATATTATATGACACTAATGCGCACTTGTTCGGATTCTATGCATCCCATACTACATAGGTCCGAGGGCAAGCCCTTAATCGTTCTTCATCTTGTAAGGTTCAATCCCTCGTCATGATATAATCTACTACTGTAATTACGGTAAGTATCCTAGATGTTTTTCAACATACGAACTCATGTCTAGGCACCCTGGAGGGAATCCCAACGCACTGACACATGACTCATCATGCAGGCATCTTGTGGTAATTCAGCTCCTACCATAGACATGACACCACCCGCAGTCGTCCAACATCCCACGAGTGTCACCACCGGGATGGTACTCTGGAGCAGTATCCACGCCCTATCATGACTCATCATGGGACATCCTGGGATACGCTCTCGCCGCCAATCCAATGGCCCTCATACTCAATGTTTTTCTCTTACTTTCATCACATCTTCACTATGTATCTAGTCCTTATTCTATTAGAATTATGAACAAAATCAAAGCTCTAGAGTTAGCCTCTCCACTATACCGGACTTAATCATTCATTCAACACGACCAACCTTGGTCTTTCTTTTCAAATTTTATTTCATTTATTTCCAATTGTCGGTGGGAGACATAGCTACTCTTTTGTTTCAATTTCAATTCACAATTTCCAAAATTGAGCGTTACCAGCTCATGAGTTCATTTTCATAATCCCAATAGATTTTCCTTTTCCATGTCCATAACTTTCACATTCGTACAACTTTCATAAATTCAAATAAATGATTCGCTTCATTTCAGGTATAAATTCATGCAAAGACAAAATAGAGTTTACTTAAATTGTCACAACCAATAATCGTTCAACATAAGATTCATAATCTTTACCATAAAACAATTCATAGAATTTCTGAGATATCAAAAGTGATCTGGACAGTCGACTTGGAGCTTATCCAGTCGACTTGTTCGGTCGAAGAAAGTTCTTCAATAACCGCTCGGAAGAGTCGACTGCTGCACATGGCCAGTCGGCTGTTCCGCAGCATTCAAAATCGAAATATCATTTACAGGGTAGTTGACTGTCATTCAAACCAGTCGGCTGTTCTACAGAGTTCAATTATACAACTTTTCAAGTTCAGTACGGTCGAGTGTTACATACATTCGGTCGACTGAACAGGGTAAATTTTCAAATTAAGGGGTCATCCCTCCCTTCTGTTCTTCATTTAGCACACAACATTTTATTCAATTACAGTACGTTCAAATGCCAACATAAACATGTGATTCTTATCTATTCACCATCATCATAACATAGTTTATGATTAAATGTAAATTTCACATACTAATATTTTCTTTTCTCCAATGAGATACTAAACATACATTTTTCCTTTACTCATCATTTATCTACGAAGATGAATATTACTCTAATTTAGCATGCTAGAAAATCAAGTTAACAATTCATATTAAATACATCGTTTCATGGAATTCTGAACTGTACATATTTTATTTCAGTGTACCAGTCGACTGCTCACTTGATCGGTCGACTGTACCGGTCATTTCCAGTTCTCTAATTATCATTAGTTCTTTTTCATTCATTCGTATTTTCAACATTTCGTACAGTATTAATTTAGCAATCATCTTATCACTTCAGTTTATAAATACATATATAATTCAATCTCAATCTTAACATGAGTTCTATTTTAGAAGTCATGAGAAATACCCACCTTTCACAAATATGATAACAATCAATATTAGCCCTAGCATGATCTCTATATTAGAAGTCCTGAGAAACACCCACCTTTCACAAATATGATAACAATCAATATTAGCCCTAGCATGATCTCTATATTAGAAGTCCTGAGAAACACCCACCTTGTTGACGAAATAAACGAATCCCGTAAAGCTTCTTAATGCGATGCACGACTCCTTGCTCCTTGCTCCACACCGAAGCTCCCTCTAAAGTGATGGCCGGCCTCCAAAAGCACTCACTCTCAACTCTCTTAAAAAATATAACTCTCTTCTCACAATGAAATTTTGTGTAGAAAACAAGTAAGTGAGGGGGTATTTATACACAATTTTGGGTGAGATGGAGGGCTAGGATTTAGTAGATGGTTATGAGATGGAGGGCTAGGATGAGAGTAGGAGTTGTAGTAACTACCCACAACTAAGTAACCACCCATACACTAACTCCACTTCTCCAAAACCGGCCTAGGAGAATAGTGTGCAATGCACACCATGTTGCATGCACGTGCTATACTAGTCTCCATATAAAAACTTGTACATTATACATTATAAAAATAATCTTTTAAAAGATGTTACCTCACAAGTTGTTATTAAAAGAATTAATTCATGGGTTTAAATTGATGGGCCAAAATATTAGTTTTTACAAAATAAATAAATTAGATTTTTGGGCTTGTGTTTATTTGAAAATAATTTAAAGAACATATATACATAGATATGCATATACTCATCATCCATAAAGAAAATTATAAGATTTCATATTACAAAAACTGCACGTGCACACTATGTGCAAAATAAATAAGTAATTTTCATAAAGGAAAATCGGGGCATTACAGTAATCTTGTTATTGTATTTGGATATTGAATGCTTGACCTAATTATGAAGCTGTGTTTTTGGAAATTTGGTGCGCTATGATGTTTTCTAAATTTTGATTCACGTTGGAAGGCTAGATAAATCAATTTTGATGCAATCGGGTGTCAATGGAGGCAAAACTGCAGTGGAACATCGTTGGAGGCAAACCTGCAACTTGATGTCGGGAGGCAAAATTACAACTGAATGTCCCAAAGGCAAACCTGCAACTGGATGTCGGGAAGGCAAATTGCAACCAAACGTCCAGAAGGAAAACCTACAACCGGATGTCGAGGAGGCTAATCTGCAACCAAATGTTCAGGAGGCAAGCATGCAGTCGGGCGTCGATAGAGGCAAGCCCACAATGCAAGAGTCGAGGAAGATGGCGGAGGAGCCAACGGCGGTGACCTCGATGTCGGTGCGTGAATTCAATATGATGTATCAATTGAGAGGAGCATTCATGGAGGTCAACAGGGTCCAGATGCCACAATCCGAATTCACAGGCGGAAATCCAAGAACTGATCTTCCAGATGGTCGAGCTATTCGAGCACCATGCAGATGGAAGAACTACCGGTGAAGTTCATTAGGCTTAGTGCCTCGCCTTGAGAAGCACCGTTTTCCTTGTAGGAATGAAGGATGGACCGGTGTAGATGCGCATCAAGCACCACGAGTGAACCAGGCTTGATTCGAGGCAGTATACATCGACGACGTAGTCAATTGACTCCAGGAAGCGACAATATTCTCCAATATCGACCTACAGTTGGGCTACCAACAGGTTCGCGTCGAGGAGGATGAAGTGCCAAAGATGGGGAAGGATCATGCCAAGCATTCTTGTGGGAAAGTTGACAAGCTGCAAGGAGACTAAAGCAGCATTTCTTGGCTTCTCTCTTTTTCTAAGGAGGGAGTGGTCATTGACCCGGAAAGGAAGTATCAATGCGTGAAGCAACATTGCTAGTGGACAAGAACAAAGCAAAACATTCCTAACCTTGTGGTTAGGTATTGCAGGTACTAGAAGGAACCAGAAAATTATGACTAGAAGCCTGATGACTGATGCAGCCGTCACCTACCCCATAACGGAAAAGAGGAATTGTTAGCAGAAATCTCATCGGGAAGCTGACGGAAGTACACCTCGAAGGATTCTAAAATTTTGGGAGTACCAGTATCGACAACTTTCGAGGGGATTGTAAGTTTACATCGAGGTGCCGGGGGAAACAGTGTGAGACTTAGGGGACGAGAATCAACTTCAGCAAACTTTTCATAAATATGTAGATGGGAAAATGGGAGGAGTCATACTAAATGCAAGGAGGCACTGAGAGATGGCATCAAGTACTTTGGACGGACCAGTTCATCAAGAGAGCAACTTGGGAATCTGAAGGCGGGTGAGGAATGTATTTCCTTTACCTTCTAATTGGTGTGATTGTTATACCTCTCCACACAGGCGTCGTTCTGAGGATAGAACGATTCTAAGAAGGGAGTAATGTAAGACCCTGCAAAATAAATAATATATATCTATTTTGTATTTTAATCTGTGCATGATTGAGAGTTGCACGTATTAATGGACTTTCTCAATTTTAATTGGGTACGTATTGAATCATATTATTATTCGATATGTTTTGTTTTGTAAGCTCCTTCCCCTTCGAAGGCTTGAGGTTCAGTTTGTAGAAGGCCTATAGGATTGAAAAATCCTATGGAGTGGGGCTCCGAATGACGAAGTGCCTATTCTTCTACCCCTTAATAAAATCCAGTTGACCGTGAATGACCCGGTGATAGGATCGAGGAGAGATGTAATATATGCACTCATTCATCGATGATGAACTCATACTAAGGGCGGCTGGGAAATACTTTAGCTTCAGTGGCACCCCTCTCTTCCCTCTAAGAAAGATGTAGCATACAAGCTGCGTCCAAGAATTGGGGCCGTACTGCATTAGACTTAGATCGGCCCTGTTTAATACCTCCTTCACAAATGGATGCCAGGGCATCCTCAACCCTGAATTGAAAGCATCAATCGAAAACATACAAATCCATTTGGACAAGGTATCACCAAGTCGAATCCCAAGGCTCGGCACCATCAACTCATACCCTAGGGGAATGAAATATCTCGCTCGTATTAGGGGAGGATCAGTGCTTGCCACTACGCTCTACTCATCGTCGATCTCCAGTTTCGGCCGACACGGAGAAGATGCCTGCACCCCATACCAAACTTTTTCCTTAACATTGTCCGGGTATATCCTAATCGAACCCAGTTGCTGAAGAGGGGGAACATCGAGTCCATGTTTTGGGAAGAGTTCGGATGGGTCCTCAGGGCTGTCTATAAGGGTCCACTTTAGCTTCTTACTTCGGGTAACTGTAATATTCCGGACGGATATTACCTCGTATAAATCACTATTTTATTATTATTTTATTTTAATTCCAAAATCAAATTATTTTGGTGATTTTTCGCCGGTTTGCTCACAAACATTGTCTACGCGCATATATCGGTCGGTGTACATCCGAAGTACATCAAATTGGTAGCACGATCCTCCGAATTAATAATAAGACTTATTTTATTATTATTTTCAAATTAAACTATTTTATGAAGATTATATAAGGAGTTTTGGTATACACATACATGTACACATACATACATTGTATTATACTTAGTACATTATACAAAATATGTAGCTTGTACTCTTGGACAATGTACTCATCTTGTCATGACAACTTAATTAGATGGTTAGGGTTTGATTAGGAGGCTTAATCTAGGGTTGTATGCATGAGAAGATTAAAACCCCTTCTAGAAACCTTATCCCTTTCTACCATGCTTCCAACTCATACCTAGCACCATACCTGTAATACCCCGTATTTCTGAAAAATATATATGGTTTGAAAAAAATATATTTGAATTGAAATTTGCCTATAGAAGTTTCTATAGGGAGGATTTATATAAGAAAATGATTTGAAAAATGGGATTGGTATTGAACCGGATTTGAATGTGTGGGGGGACCCACCCGGAATTGAAGAAGAAAAAGCACAGCACCTAGGGTGCTGTGTGTTCTTGTGGTGACGCGTGGCACTCAAGGGATTAAATCCCTTGGGTTGTGCACGGGTATGGAAAGGAAAAGGGTGTGGGGATTTGTCCCATACCGATAGTTTCAAGTAATAAATTATAATATAAATAATAATTGCCAATGATCATTAGTCACCAATTCGGTTAACCACCTTTTGAGAGGCAGCCTGTGGTGGGCAGTTGTACTACATAGTATCTAATTTGTCTAAAAAATTGTATGAATTGTCCGGGCTCGGGGCAGGGGCGTTACAAATGGTATCAGAGCCGACTTTCGACATCGAGTGTAGGAGCAGTGAGTTATGGACTCCAGGATGATCGGCGGAGTGAGACAGATGGACAGAGATCCACAGAATGATCCCGGCGGAGTGAGACAGATGGACAGAGATCCACAGAATGATCCCAGAGTGGGGTCGGTCTCCAGAATTCCAATGGGGTCGGTCTCCAGAATTCCAAAGACGAGAGTGACGCTCACAGAAATGCTCTACATCGGCTAGAAAGTAGATCCTGCACTAGATTGTGCATGCCCCGTGCTCATCAGCGAGGACGCTGATTTCTGAAGGGGGGGTGTGTGTAATACCCCGTATTTCTGAAAAATATATATGGTTTGAAAAAAATATATTTGAATTGAAATTTGCCTATAGAAGTTTCTATAGGGAGGATTTATATAAGAAAATGATTTGAAAAATGGGATTGGTATTGAACCGGATTTGAATGTGTGGGGGGACCCACCCGGAATTGAAGAAGAAAAAGCACAGCACCTAGGGTGCTGTGTGTTCTTGTGGTGACGCGTGGCACTCAAGGGATTAAATCCCTTGGGTTGTGCACGGGTATGGAAAGGAAAAGGGTGTGGGGATTTGTCCCATACCGATAGTTTCAAGTAATAAATTATAATATAAATAATAATTGCCAATGATCATTAGTCACCAATTCGGTTAACCACCTTTTGAGAGGCAGCCTGTGGTGGGCAGTTGTACTACATAGTATCTAATTTGTCTAAAAAATTGTATGAATTGTCCGGGCTCGGGGCAGGGGCGTTACAATACCCTACACCTTACCCCTACCCTCCTACATGGTATGGCCGGTTGGCTTCTTCTTAGGGTTTTTGTGCATATTGTGAGTGCAATTTTGCACTATCCACCCTTCTCTCCTCCTATAAATACCCCCTCCTTCTCCACCATGTCTCATTTTAGAAAACACAAAGAAAGAAAGGAAAGGAAAAGAAAGAGAAGAAACTAACAAGAGAGTTTTTCTTGTAGGTTCCATAAGAGTTCTAGGAGCTAGGGGAAGGAGAAGTTTAAGCTAGCTCGTCCTTCCTACATGTAGAACAAGGTGGGGGTTTCTCTTTTGTATGTTTGTTTGGTTGTTTGTATTGTTGTTTTGACTTCTTCTTCTTATCCTCTTTGTTTTGTTTTCTTTGGTTCTTTTGGGAATGGTTTGTTGTGATGGTATTGTTGTATGTATGTTTGTAAAGGTTAAAGATAATAACCACATGAAAAGAAAAGAAATGAATAGTAGTAGTAATAAACATAAAGATCAAATCTTTATAGTTGTAATTGTTGTTTAGTGTTATGGATTGGACTAAAATGAACCTATGCATATGAACTTGTACATACAACCATTTGGGGTTGTAGGACTTGAATGTGGACTCACACATAAAGCATACGAACTTGTATACAACCATTTGGGTTGTAGGACTTGTATTGAACTTGGACTAAAAAGATAAGCATATGTTGGTTGAACCAAATGAAGGTTCTTACCTTATTTTTATTATTGTTGTTTTCTTTTATAATCTTAAGTAAAAAGAACTCAAATTAGATGTTAGTTTTTATGAAAAAGAAACTAATCTAATCACTAGTTGTAAAAGGATTAAAAAGATCTCCTTTATGTCCACTAGTAATAATAAGAAACATATGCTAATAAAGATTTAGTAGATATCTAAGTAGTAGATGCTTCATGATTAAAAGAAGTAGTTGTAGATGTTTATGTTCATAGTAGTAGTATATTAAAATAAAGTAGTAGTAGTATGTTGAAATAAAATAGTAGTATTATGCTTAAATAAAGTAGTAGTAGTAAGGATTAAAATAAAGTTGTTGTAGATGGTTATGATATGTAAAATGATTAGTAGCTATTCATGATTAAAATAAAGTAGTAGTAGTTGATGTTCATGTTTTAAGTAAAGTAGTGTAGTAAATGTTCAAGTTAAATAAGTAGCATTAGTAGATGTTTATAAATTTGTATTAGATGTTCATGTTTAAATAAAGTTTTAGTAGAGGTTTATGTTCAAGTAAATTTGTGGTAGGATGTTATGTTTTAATAAAGATAGTAGATGTTCATGCTTCATGCTAAGTTAGTAAGTATCATGCTTAACTGTTATTCTTGCTAAGTGTATAAACATGCTTAGGATGTTGTAGGATTTATATTAAAAATCCTTATCATGTTTAGGGATGATATTCATGCTTAGGATGTTGTAGGATTTATTCTAAAATTACCTATCATGTTTAGGACTGATAATACATGCTTAGAATGTTGTAGGACTTGTTCCAAAATTACCTATCATGTTTAGGAATGATATTTATGCTTAGGATGTTGTAGGATTCATTCTAAAATTTTCTATCATGTTTAGGAATGACATTCATGCTTAGAATGTTGTAGGATTAATGCTAAAATTATCTACCATGTTTAGGAGTGATATACATGTTGTAAGATAAATGCTAAAGTTACTTACCATGTTTAGAAGTATATGTATATATACTTAGGAATGTTGTATGTTCATACTAGTAGTTATCCATACTTAGTAAGATATTCATGCTTAGTAGTTATTCATGCTTAATAAGATTCATGCTTAGATGATAGTACGAAAGTAGTATACCATGCTAGCTAAATTGTCTATGCCTAGATGATTGTAAGAAAGTAGTATACCATGCTAGTTTCATTTATCTATGCTTAGATAGTTGTAGGAAAGTGGTATATCATGCTAGATTAATTTATCCATACTCACATGCTTATAGGTAAATTGTATACCATGCTAGATTAATGGTAGAAAAGTTGTATACCATGTTAGTCTAATTGTAGGGAAGTTGTATACCATGCTAGATTAATGGTAGAAAAGTTGTATACTATGTTAGTTTAATTGTAGGAAAGTTGTATACCATGCTAGACTAATGGTAGAAAAGTTGTATACCATGTTAGTTTAATTGTAGGGAAGTTGTATACCATGCTAGATTAATGGTAGGAAAGTTGTATACCATGCTAGACTAATGGTAGAAAAGTTGTATACCATGTTAGTTTAATTGTAGGAAAGTTGTATACCATGCTAGACTAATGGTAGAAAAGTTGTATACCATGTTAGTTTAATTGTAGGGAAGTTGTATACCATGCTAGATTAATGATAGGAAAGTTGTATACCATGCTAGATTAAATAAATATTCATGCTTACATGATATCTATGCTTAGATAAGTATATGTTCATGTTATGTTAGTAGGTGATCATGCTTAATCATTATTCATGCTAAGTTAGGAGATGTCATGCTAATTATTGTTATGTTAAGTTAGTAGATGACCATGCTAATGATGGTTTACGTTAAGTTAATGGTATCCATGCTAATGATATTCATGCTTAAAATATAGTAGATACTCATGCTTAAATCAAGGGAACTATCCATGGTTAGTTGTAGTGATTTTTATGTTATGTTCTATCCATGCTAGAATTGTTGTAGAAACTCATGCTATGTTGTAGGTTGATACTTAACTAGTATACATGACTAGAATATTACTAAAATGTACACCATGCTATATGTTAATGTGAAAGTAGCATACCATGTCTAGGAATGAGGCATACCATGCTAAAGTTTAAATACATGCTTAGAAAGTCGTAGGATTAATGTTAGAATACCTACCATGCCTTGGAATGTTGTATGTTCATACTAGTTATATATCCATGCTTGGGTTGTAGTGATTAGTCATGATAAGTAGTAAGCCTTCACGCTCAAGTTATAACCTATGCTTGACCATAGTGGACTTCATGTCTAGATCATAGTGATTTTCATGCTAAGATTGATATAAGCACATGCTTAATCATATTCGTACTTAGGAATATTGAGGTGAGTGGTTATGTTATATAATTAGATTGTCGTAGGAAGATGCTTGTAATTGTATGCCATGCTTAAGGCGCTATAGGTTGAAGTAATAAGGATTGGGAAGACCACTAGTAATAGTTAGTTGATAAAGGTTGTTATGTCGCCTTCGGTTCTTCTTTAGTAGAATACCGATCATACACTATTAGTAGATTCTTCTGTTGCTTCTAATAATAGAAGATCAAGTTTTCTAGTAAGCACGTTTGATTGCTTTTAAGATTGATTACCTGTATGGTTGTTTGCATATGGTTGTGCTCGTACGTGGCTCGACTGGCCCGTACGTAGCTATGGGTCTCATACGTAGCTTATTTGGCTCGTATGTAGGTTGTTGTCTCGTACGCGGCTCGACCGGCCCGTGCGTAGCTGTTGGTCTCATACGCGGCTTATTTGGCTGGTATGTACGTGGTTATCTCCTACGAGGCCCGCCTGGCTCGTAGGTAGCTATTGTTTCATACGTAGCTTATTAGCTCGTATGTGGTTGTTACTCGTGTATAGCTTGTTAGCTAGTACACTGAGCGTTGTGCTCGTCTAGGGTGATATTACCACCCTAAAGGCTATCGACCATCAAGACATATGTTTTCTTACCCTAAGGAACTGTGGAGGAGTCACTCCTTGTGTACCGTCGGATCTTAACCAGGGTAGGTTGATCGAGGACCAGAGTATAGACGGAATCCAAGTTTAGGATAGCGGCATGCATGTATATTCGCATGGCCGAGGTCTTGGATTGATGGGCCAGAAACCGGATCCCGAAGGATTCTGGTAAGTCTAGGTTGAGCAGCCTAGTAGAGTTGTCTTGCGAAGCCTAATTTAAGGCCTAGCATGTTATGTTTATAATATTATCGTCCCTAGGATTGTCGAGTCAGGGACATTATTAAGATAGTGACTTATAAAGATCATTTTGCTCAGACCCTTGCCGAAAAGAGAGGAGTTGGTTGTAGGGGGCGCCTTACGACCAACTTGTCCCTTGAGGCAGGCCTTAGGTGGTGATAGTGGGTTGTACCTTCCCGTCAAAGGGATACGTACGGTGCCGTCTCACAAGTTGAGGATACGGGTTGCGTATCTCGCGCTGTTAATTCCTGAAGTACCGTGGCTGAGGGTGCCATAGGGTAGGCTTCGCGCTACCCTGCGCTTGCGAGACCCCAGATGGTGCCACAGGGTAGGCTTCGCGCTACCCTGCGTTTGCGAAACCCTATGATTTGGATTTTGGAATGACGATCGTCTGTTTTTTTTAGTGAGGTCCGGTTAGCCGAGTAGCAGTGGCGAACATAGAAACCACTGGCGTACTGCATCAGTGGGACATGACCACGTCTGCAACCTCATCAGTCACGTGTAGGTGTCAGGAACAGGTTGTGTACAATTAGAAGTTCATAACACGGGTTCAAATCCCTATATATGGAGAAACGGCTTGAGATGGGGTCACACGTAGTATGGGCTGCATGTTGCTTCGGAGACTTGCTGACATTAGAATAGGAAGCATCCTAGTTCTATTTAAATATCGCATTAGAGTCTAGTCATAGCACTCACGAACACTTAAACTACACCAACACCATTGCCATGCTTGTATGTTGTTTGGGAGATTCGCTGCTTTGATATCAGCCTTTAAGCGTCAGTGAATACTGACGTCCCCACTTCCATAGGTACTGGATCGCCGAAGTACAAAGACGAGATTCAGGAGGACTCAAGGCAAGGAAAGCAAGGAGTCAATGTTATGTTTAGTTCCGCTGCAGTATATGTATTGATTATCTATTAGTTGAGAAGTACTCAAGCGAGAGTTACCAAGTGTTGTTCTTCATTCCTTGTACTCTGATGTAATTTGTTGAAGGTTGTAATACTTGGGATTGTAAAGGTATTATTGTAACACTATTGTAATGTATTGCAGTTGTATGATATTCAGACTTGTAATACATTGGGTGTTGAAGATAAAAGTTTTAAATTCTCCTGTTTTTCGGTGTATTGTGACTAATTGAAGAAAAGGTCTTGGCTCGTGTCACGGTTTCCCAGTGTATGGAAATCGGGGCGCTACAGTAACCTTCGGAGCGAACGGTTCGGTCTAGGGCCCCGCTGAAAAAGTTTTATTCGAAGAATCACCTTCTTCCTCAACAACCTCATCCTCCTCCCTGTCTCCTTCACCCTCGTCATCCACTTCTTCCCTGCCAACCGCGTCCACCTCTTCAGCACCTTCCTCCGAGTCACTCGACTCCCCGATGAAGGGCTTGTGGGTTGGAAGCGGCTCCTCGAATGCTCCCCAGTTGAGGAGTCGATGAGACGATCATCGCCGCCCCGGTTAGACGTGGAGGCCAAGGAATTTAACTGAGCCCTCGACATAATATTAAATATACTAATCTGTTTGCCGGTAATGGAGAATACATTGAAGAACTGATTGCTGGTGACTAAACAACGCCTAGAGAGAGAAACTCTGGAAGTAGGAGAGAGAAAGTAAAGTGAAGAATGAGATGGGGGTGGAGGCATATATAGGCAAAGAAAAACACCTCGAAGTCCACAAACCATCTCAACCTTCTAATCTTTATCTAACGGTGGATGAGATTTCAACGCCTCGATTTCCACAACCATGACGTCATCGACCCTCATGCTGAACACGTGCCAACTGTTGCCAAATTTCTTAGAAAATTTTCCAAGCATAACTTGCTCGACGCTCGATATTAACCTCTAGCAAGCTCCTAACTTTCGTACAAGCTCATAGGGTTCGATGCTTGGCATCAACCTCGAGTCATCCCCTGTCTCTCGCGCTAAGCTCGACGCTTGACATTGACTTCGAGCCAGCTCCTATCACTCACACTAAGCACGACTGTCACGCCCCGCTTCCCAAAAGAATAAGGAATACGGATACGTAATAAAAGCCCAGCGAATGATTTTCATCATCTATAAGCTGTTCAAGAAATCTTAACAACATGCACGAGAAATATACAGAGTCGGAAGCAATTTATCAACCACATGCACATAATGAGTCAAAATACCATCACGAATACTTGAAACCAAAAACTTAAATCTCAAATAGTCATGATCTGAATAAAATACAAGTCTTGGGTCACATTGCCCAAATACAAGAAATAAATCCAAGTCTCACAAATACAGGAATAATCCAAGTCTCACAAATACAATTATTGTTCAAGCACGATACATGAAATAATAATAAAACAAGCAGCACTAATACTTCAAGTCTCCGATACCATCTGGAACCTGTTCTCCAAAATCTGCAATTCAACGAATGCAGGAAAGAGGAAATGAGAAAACACAAGTACCCATCAATTGTAAGTCACGGGTCACTTATAATGTAGGATACAAACACATAGGGAAACTAACTAGCACTTGGTATAAGTGTGATGTCAAGGTAAACAACTAGCATGGTAAAAGAAATCAAGTGTACATGACATAAATCAAGTGTCAGGTAAGCAAGTATCATGTAAACATGCATCAAGTGTCTAGTGTCATGTAAACAATTCTCATGTATCATGTAGTCAAGTATCAAGCAAGCATGTATCATGTTCATGTATCATGTTCATGTATCATGTTCAAGTAGCATGTTCAAGTAGCATGTATCAAGTCTTGTAGTGAATTACTATCAAGATAGCACTTTAGGCAGCCCACCTTACATGATTGCTACAACAAAACAGTTTCGCTTTAGATTTCATAGTGGACCATAAAGGGCAGTATACTCGGGGACAAGCAAGTAATTGAGCTCCAAGCTGCATGTATCATGTATCATGTAATCACGTGTCAAGTAGTGCAAGTGGCAAGTATCGTGTCTTGCGTGCAAGTATCAAGTAATCATGTCAAGTATCACATAGGATCAGTGAATCCCCTTCTGAGTACACATTTCTGAACTATCCACTATTAGATCTGTCCCTTAAACCCCGGCTTGGTTATTTTATTATTAATGTCAAAGAAGCATGTATATGTGCAAAATATATCAAGAATAACATGGCATGATCATGTGACAAGTACAAGTTGTAAGATAAACATGTTCAAGTACAAGATATCTCATAAACGAATAAAGTAAACGCATCTCAAGTTCAAGACAGCAAGACCATGCTATAGAAAAATAGTGATTCCAAGAGTTACAAACAAGGAAATCTAGATCCATTGAAGGATCTGGAAAATAGACATCCACACGCATCCAGCAAGCAAAATTAAGTCATATACTAGTTCACAACAACACAGCTCAAAACTGATTTGAACACAGGAATTAGGTTCAGCCAGAAATCAAGAAAACGAATTCAAGAGCATGAAAACAGCATGAAAGCACAGTAAATAAATCCATGAAAAATCTGGGGTATTCCCCTATATGTCCAGAATCAAAATATAGAATTTCAGAACTTTCTAGGAAAGATAGATAAGTCATCAAAAATAAGAAAGTATAAAAAAAACATAGTTTAGCGAATCTGAAAATCCCAACACTACTGTACGAAAACTAAGATATCTC
The DNA here is from genome assembly GCA_017893485.1 of Hemerocallis citrina. Taxonomy (NCBI): domain Eukaryota; kingdom Viridiplantae; phylum Streptophyta; class Magnoliopsida; order Asparagales; family Asphodelaceae; genus Hemerocallis; species Hemerocallis citrina. Next base: position 119,090,724 of record CM030368.1, on the reverse strand, counting down.
GCAACCAGTGAAACGAAATCCAACTCTACCAAAGGGATTTGAAAATAGTTAGAATTTACTAAATTTCACATTTCACAAAGAATTTTCATACAGTAAAAGGAATCATAGTGAAAATAGAGTTCTTTACTAAACAGCAAACAAAATACAGCATGTATAGATTTTAGAAACGTGCATGAAACACCACATAAAACTTATCAATTAAATTCATCAAAATTCTGGTTAGTCCCTAATACCATAAAGAAACAATGACCAAAATATTGGATCAAGATAATATGTATAGAATAGTTCTTTAAAATAGTTTGTTAACAAAATTAACCCAAAACAGAATCTGGAATAGATCGACACCTCTGTACTAAAACAGTCATAACTCAGTCATACGAAATCCAAATCCAACAAAACCAGTGGGGTTTGGAAATAGAAAAAATTATCTAAATTTCATATTTTGTACAGAAATCAAGATACTGGCTGTAGCATGGACGAAAACAGTAATCAAAATAGAATCTCCAGAATTTACAAATTTCACACTTCAAATCAAGAACATCATAACTTCAAGAGTATTGGTCCAAACACATTCAAACTTGAAATAAAACCTACCAAGCATCTAAAGATCATGATTTAGGGTTATTAACATGTCTACACCTATTATTTCACATGGGTCTTAATTCAAACATAAATTCACACAAATATTCACATACATGTCAAAAATCAAAAATTGGGCAAAACCTATGTTATCACATATCAAGATTTGTGTCATGAGTCATCTATAGCTAAAATATCACAATAGAGACAAAACCCATCAAGGAAAACACAATCTTAGGTTGTCTCTAGACCCAACTACACTATATCTGAACTTTGGTACTTGTATCAAACAAATGAATTGGAGTACAAGTTACTTGCCTTAATTTGGGGATGAAGAACTATGCAATCAATCCTAGAAGCAAAATCCACGAATGAAATCCGCTACAAGCACGAATCCAAACAACTACGAACAAACTCCTTACGAATGAATCTTCCTGAAGCAGCGATAAAAGTGGCCAGAGACCACTTTGAGAAATACCACGAAGAGAGAGTATGGGGTTCAAAAATTTGCAAACTTGATGATGGTGGTGGGGGTTTGAGGGTTCGGAAAGCAAGGAGGGGAAAAGGTGGTCGGGTTGTGTGGTGGCCGGAGTAGGGGATGGCCGGAGCTAGGGTTGCTCGGCCTAGGTAGGGTTCGGCCTGGATGTGAAGGTCGGGATGGTGTGTGTGGGGGTCAGGATGCAGCCGCAAGGAGAAGGAGAGGAGAGAGGGAGGCCGGGATCTAGAAAGAGGGACAAATAGGGTTAGGGTTAGGGTTTGTGAGGGTTAGGGTATTTATATATGGTTTAAATGTGGGCTAATGGGTAATAGGTATAGGTAGATAGCAATAAGTACACAATTGGGTTTTGGATTTTGGGTTAAATAACAATAGGAATGCAAATAGGAGTGAATTGAATGGCTTTAAAAAAAAATTCTTATTAGGGATCAAAATAAAGATTGGGAAATTGCAAACCAAAACACCACCATAACACCAAGAAAATTAAAATTAAAGATAACGAGACCAACAATGTGGAAAAGATAAAATAACAAAAAACGAACAAAAAAGACATCAATCAAACACAAGGAGCTCAAAATGAAATAAAACGAATATATATTGAAAACAAGTCCAATATACGGTTCAGAAAAATACAAGAGAGTAAAATACACCAAAATAAAAAATACAGTAAAAAATACACAAAAATGAAAAACATGGGTTACAATCCTACCCTCCTAACAAGAAGAATTTCGTCCTCAAAATTCAAAAAGAAGATAAATAGGGTAACCCCCAAAACAACCAAAAGAACAAAACCAAAAAAAACTACTCAATCAAATCAGGAAACCTCTACTGAATTTCCTCCTCCAGCTCCTAAGGGACTCACCAGGTGAGTGAGGATTCCAAGCGATAGGAACCAATTTGCTGACCTTGTTCTTAAGCACTTCTCCCGCCGATCCACAATAGCAACTGGCAGAATCTCACAAGTCAAATCTGGCCGAATGGTCAACTCTGAATAGTCGATCACATGGCTCTCTTCTCAGATATACCTCCTAAGTTGCGAGACATGGTAAACATCGTGCACTCCTGATAAAACTGGCAGCAATGCAAGACGATAAGGCCACCTTGCCTACTCGCTCCAAAATCTCAAACGGTCCAATAAACCTAGGGCTACGCTTGCCCCCGCCACCGAACCGAATGACACCGCACCACAGCAATACCTTAAGGAAAACATGGTCACCAACAACAAACTCCAAAGCCCTACGATGGACATCAGCCCACCGCCTCTGCCTGTCCTGAGCTGCCTGCAAATGCTTCCTGATCGGAACCACTGCATCCACTATCTTGGTGATCAACTCTGGACCCAACAACTTCCTCTCGCCAATGTCATCCCAGCACACTGGTGATCTGCACTTCCGTCCATAGAGTGCCTCTAACGGAGCAGCTTTAATACTAGCTTGAAAGCTGTTATTGTACGAGAACTCTACGAGATGCAAATGATCCTCTCAAGACCCACCAAACTGAAGCATACAGGACCTCAACATGTCCTCAAGAATCTGAATAGTCCCGCTCTGAATGTCCATCAGTCTGGGGATGAAAAGTTGTACTGTACTTTAATTTTCTCCTCAAACTGTTCTGAAGACTCTCCCAAAATTGAGATCTGAATCTCGTATCCCTGTCGGATACAATACTGACTGGAACCCAATGAAGTCTAACAATCTCTTGTATATACCTCTCAGCAAGGCTCTTAGTAGACTGACCGACGCGGAAAGAAATGAAGTGAGCACACTTCGTCAAACGGTCAACAATCACCGAAATGACATTATGACCCTTAGGACTCCTCGACAAAGCAGTCACAAAATTCATAGTGATATGATCCCATTTCCACTCTGGAATAGGAAGTGGTTGAAGAAGTCCAGCGGTTCTCTGATGCTCTACTTTAACCTATTGGCAGATCAAACATTGAGTAACAAACTAAGCCACAGCCCTTTTCATGCCCTGCCACCAGAAATGAAGCTTCAAATCTCGATACATCTTAGTACCGCTAGGATGGATAGAATACGAAGACTGATGAGCTTCCTCAAGCAACCTCTGACGAACATCACCTTCCGGGACATATAATCTAGACCCAAAACGAAGAGATCCATCCAAATGAATAACCATGTCCGTCCTGGACCTAGACTCAACCTCAGCTCAAAATCTGTACAACTGTGCATCACTAGCCTGCGCCTCTTTAATCTGATCAACAAGAGACGACTGAAGCTGAAGCACAAAACAACTCCGATCAGAACTCGGCAACAAAACCTCCAACTCCAACCTCTTCATCTGCTCAATCAGATCCCTCTGCAGGGTCAAGAACATAACTGCCGGTTTCCTGCTCAAAGCATCTGGAACCAAGTTTACTTTACCAGGGTGGTATTGCAAACTGATGTCATAATCGTCCATAAGCTCCAACCAACTCCTTTGCCTCATATTTAACTCCTTCTGGGTGAAGACGTACTTGAGACTTTTGTGGTCTGTAAAGATCTCCACTCGGTCCCCAAGTAAATAATGTCTCTATAGCTTCAAAGCAAAAATCACTGCTGCAAACTCCAAGTCATGAGTAGGATAGTTCTTCTCATGCGACCTCAACTGCCTCGATGCATACGCAACGACTCGGCCCTTCTGCATCAAAACTGCTTTAAGATCCTTACCAGAAGCATCACAGTGAATTACAAATCCGCCTGAACCATCGGGAATAGTCAATACAGGCGCTGACATCAACATGTTCTTCAACTCCACAAAAGCACCATCACACTCATCAGACCAACAGAACATCTGATCCTTCCCAGTCAATTTAGTCAATGGTCCTGCTATCTTCGAAAAATCTTGGATGAACTTCCGATAATAGCTAGCCAAACCGAGAAAACTCCTGATTTCAGAAACTGACTTGTGAATAGGCCAATCCTTCACAGCCTCAATCTTAGTAGGATCCACCGAAATACCATCACCAGAAACAATATGCCCCAAGAAAGAAATCTTATCCAGGAAAAACTCGCACTTGCTAAGTTTCCCATAGAGCTGATTCTCTCTCAAAGTCTGTAGAACCACTCTAAGATGCTCAGCATGATCTTCCCGATTTCGAGAATACACCAAAATATCATCAATAAAGACCACCACAAATCTATCCAAGAACTACGAGAAAACCTGGTTCATAAGACTCATGAATTCAGCTGGCGCATTCGTAACTCCGAAGGGCATCACAAGATACTCATAGTGTCCGTATCTAGTCTTGAAAGCAGTCTTCTGTATATCTGCAGCCTTCACCTTGAGTTGATGATACCCAGAATGAAGATCCAACTTCGGGAAAACAGCAGCCCCACTCAGCTGATCAAACAAACCATCTATCCTGGGCAACGGATACCGATTCTTCACAGTAACTCTATTCAGTTCTTGATAATCCATGCACAATCGACGACTACCATCCTTCTTGTCAACAAAAAGGACCGGAGCACCCCAAGGCGAAACACTAGGTCTGATGAAACCCAAATCATGCAACTATTGAATCTGCACCTTAAGCTCTGCTAGCTCAACCGGTGCCATCCTGTAGGGACTTCGATATCAGCTCTGTTCCAGGCTGAACATCAATACCGAATTCCACTTCCCTATCAGGGGGTAAGCCAGGCAACTCATCTGGAAAAACATCCAAGAAATCCCGAACTACTAGAGGCGCAGCCTCACAACCTGAATGCAACTCCATCGCACAAATCTCCTGATCAACTACAGCTCGGCCAAGGGAAGACTCCCCGGCATGGAACTCAAACTCTGTGCGATCTGGAATTTGGAACACAACATTCTTGGCACGGCAATCAATAATGGCCTGGGTTTCACCCAACCAATCCATATCCAGAATAACGTCGAACCCCGAATTTCCAATTACAATCATATTGGCTTTGAAATCTGCGTCCCCAATAACAACGGGACACTGCCTGCACTCATGGGAACAAATGACAACTCCACCACCTGTCATAATGTTCCAAGCCTCTGACTGATGGCGAGCGACAAATCGAGAGGAGACAAAGAATGGGTTGCCCCAGAATCAAACAGAACATGAGCAGGGAAAGAACACACAAGCACAACACCTAAGACAAAAAGCAAGCGAGACAAAGAAAAGAATGGTTGACACCAGAAACAAGGAATATGGGTACGAGAAGGAAGAATTCATACCCAAAAAGAAATCAAATAAGAAGGGATAAAAAAGAATGGAATAAGACTAATATCCAGATCAATGTTGATAATATTTGATTCATTTATGCATGCATGGTTGGTGAGATGTTGTGCAGATTTTCAGTTCGAGCCAAGCTTGTCTAATATATTAGTTGCCCAATATATTAGCCAAACCTGGTGCTCTGATACCACTAAAAACTCTGTCACGCCCTGCTTCCCAAAAGAATACGGAATACACATACGTAACAAAAGCCCATCGAATGATTTTCATCATCCATAAGCTGTTCAAGAAATCTTAACAACATGCACGAAAAATATATAGAGTCGGAAGCGATTTATTAACCACATGAACATAATGAGTCAAAATACCATCACGAATACTTGAAACCAAATACTTAAATCTCAAATAGTCATGATCTGAATAAAACACAAGTCTTGGGTCACATTGCCCAAATACAAGAAATAAATCCAAGTCTCACAAATACAAGAATAATCAAAGTCTCACGAATACAATTATTGTTCAAGCACGATTCATGAAATAATAATAAAACAAGCAGCACTAATACTTCAAGTCTTCGATACCATCTGGAACCTGTTCTCCAAAATCTGCAATTCAACGAATGCAGGAAAGATGAAATGAGAAAACACAAGTACCCATCAATTGCAAGTCACGGGTCACTTATAATGTTGGATACAAGCACATGGGGAAACTAACTAGTACATAGTATAAGTGTGATTCCAAGGTAAACAACTAGCATGGTAAAAGTGATCAAGTGTACATGGCATAAGTTACGTATCAAGTAAGCAAGTATCATGTAAACATACATCAAGTATCTAGTATCATATAAACAAGTCTCATGTATCATGTAGTCAAATATCAAGCAAGAATGTATCATGTTCACGTATCATGTTCATGTAGCATGTTCAAGTACCATGTATCAAGTCTTGTAGTGAATTAGTATCTAGGTAGCACTTCATGCAGCCCACCTTACATGGTTGCTACAACAGAATAGTTTCACTTTAGATTTTATAGTGGATAATAAAGGGCAGGCAGTATACTCGGGGATAAGCAAGTAATTGAGCTCCAAGCTCCATATATCATGTATCATGTAATCACGTGTCAAGTAATGCAAGTGACAAGTATCGTGTCTTGCATGCAAGTATCAAGTAATCATGTCAAGTATCACATAGGATCAGTGGATCTCCTTCCGAGTACACATTTCTGAACTATCCACTATTAGATCTGTTCCTTAAACCCCGACTTGGTTATTTTATTGTTAATGTCAAACAAGCATGTATATGTGCAAAATATATCAAACATAACATGGCATGATCATGTAACAAGTGCAAGTTGCAAGATAAATATGTACAAGTGTAAGATATCTCATAAACGAATAAAGTAAACGCATATCAAGTTTAGGATAGCAAGACCATGCTGTAGAAGAACAGTGATTCCAAGAGTCACAAACAAGAAAATCTAGATCCGTCGAAGGATATGGAAAATAGACATCCATACGCATCCAACGAGCATAATTAAGTCACATAATAGTTCACAACAACACAGCTCAAAACTGATTTGAACACAGGAATTAGGTTCAGCCAGAAATCAAGAAAACGAATTCAAGAGCATGAAAACAGCATGAAAACACAGTAAATAAATCCACAAAAAATATGGGGTATTCCCCTATATGTCCATAATAAAAATACAGAATTTCAGAATTTTCTAGGAAAGATAGATAAGTCATCAAAAATAAGAAAGCATCAAAAAAACATAGTTTAACGAATCTGTAAATCCCAACACTGCTGTACCAAAAATAAGATATCTTGCAACCAGTGAAACGAAATCAAATTCTGCCAAAGGGATATGAAAATAGATAGAATTTACTAACTTTCATATTTCACAAACAATTTTTATACAGTAAAAGGAATCATAGTGAAAATAGAGTTCTTTACTGGACAGCAAGCAAAATGCAGCATATATAGACTTTAGAAACGAGCATGAAACACCGCATAAATCTTATTAATTTAATTCATCAAATTCTGGGTAGTCCCTAATATCATAAAGAAACACTGACCAAAATATTGGATCAAGATAGTATGTATAGAATAGTTCTTGAAAATAGTTTGTTAACCAAATTAACCCAAAACAGAATCTGGAATAGATCGACACCTCTATACTAAAACAGTCATAACTTAGTCAAACGAAATCCAAATCAAGCAAAACCAGTGGGGTTTGAAAATAGAAAAAATTATCTAAATTTCATATTCTGTACAGGAATCAAGATACTGGCTGTAGCATGGACGAAAACAGCAATCAAAACAGAATCTCCAGAATTTACAGATTTCAAACTTCAAATCAAGAACATCATAACTTTAGGAATATTGATCCAAACACATCCAAACTTGAAATACAACCTACCAAGCATCTAAACATCATGATTTAGGGTTATTAACATGTCCACACCTATTATTTTACATGGGTCTTAATCCAAACATAAATTCACACAAATATTCACATACATGTCAAAAATCAAGAATTGGGCAAAACCTAGGTTATCACATATCAAGATTTGTGTCATGAGTCATCTATAACCAAAATATCACAATAGAGACAAAACCCATCAAGGAAAACACAATCTTAGGTTGTCTCTAGACCCAACTACCTTATAAGTGAACTTTGGTACTTGTATCAAACAAATGAATTGGAGTACAAGTTACTTGCGTTAATTTGGGGATGAAGAACGATGCAATCAATCCTAGAAGCAAAACCCACGAATGAAATCCGCTACAAGCACGAATCCAAGCAACTACGAACAAACTCCTCACGAACGAATCTTCTGGAAGCAACGATCAAAGTGGCTAGAGACCACTTTGAGAAACACCACGAAGAGAGAGTATGGGGTTCAAAAAGTTGCAAAACTTGATGATGGTGGTGGTGGTTTGAGGGTTCGACAAGCAAGGAGGGGAAAGGTGGTCGGGTTGTGTGGTGGCCGGAGTAGGGGATGGCCGGAGCTAGGGTTGCTCGGCCTAGATGTGGAGGCCGGGCTGGTGTGTATGGGGGTCAGGATGCAGCCGCAAGGAGAAGGAGAGGAGAGAGGGAGGTCGGGATGTAGAGGGAGAGAGAAATAGGGTTTGGGTTAGGGTTTGTAAGGGTTAGGGTATTTATATAGGGTTTAATTGTGGGCTAATGGTAATGGGTATAGGTAGATAACAATAGGTACACAATTGGGTTTTGGATTTTGGATCAAATAACAATAGGAATGCAAATAGGAGTGAACTCGATGGCTTTAAAAAAAAATCTTATTAGGGACCAAAATAAGGATTGGGAAATTGCAAACCAAAACACCACCACAACACCAAGAAAAATAAAATTAAAGATAACGAGACCAACAATGAGGAAAAGATAAAATAACAAAAAACGAACAAAAAAGACATCAATCAAACATAAGGAGCTCAAAATGAAATAAAACGAATATATATTGAAAAAAAGTCCAATATACGATTCATAAAAATACAAGAGAGAAAAATACACAAAAATTTAAAATACAGTCAAAAATACATAAAAATGAAAAACAGGGGTTACAACGACACTCTCAAGGTTAATATCGAGCGAGCTCCTAGCTTTCAAATGGGCTCAAAGGTCTTGACGCTCGGCACCAACCTCGAGGTAGCCCCTGTCTCTCCCTCTAAGCTCAGTGCTCGGCACCAACCTTGAATCAGCCCCTGTCTCTCGTGCTTAGCTCGATGCTCGGCATTGACTTCGAGCCAGCTCCTGTCTCTTGCACTAAGCTCGACACTTTCGATGTTAATATCGAGCGAGCTCCAAGCTCTCATACGGGCTCACAAGGCTCGATGCTCGATAGTAACCTCGAGCCAACCCCTGTCTCTCATGCTAAGCTTGGTGCTCGGTGCTCAACACTAACCTCGAGCCAGCCCCTATTTCACACGCTAAGCTCGGTGCGCGATGCTTGACGTTAACCTCAAGCCAGCTCCTAGCTTTTGCACAGCGCTTAAAGCTCATCTCTCGGCATTAACCTCGGCATTCGGCTCGGAACTTCCTCACATGAGATCGGCACCACGGACTCCGAGGCTGATTTCATGCATGTTCTACGAAGATCCATCGCCCCACTCTCGGGTACACTTTTTAGCTAAACACTTCTCTCACGGGATTAAACTACTCCTTGAAGGCAAGCTCACCTAGCCTTCTCGGAGTGGAGGGCCTATGATGTGGGTAAAAGTCCAGCCACAATCTGAGCTGTTTGATCTCCTCAGGATGTACAAATCCCCTTAATCAGGCCCGATTTACCTTATCGGCCTTCTGATGTTTCAACAGACCAAACAGGCCCACATGAGAGGGTCAACCCGGCCCATTAGGGTTAGGGTTCCCTCTCCCTACCTATAAATACTAGACAGCTACCCCTTTAGAAGGTAATGCCATTTTTCCTCTCTAAACCCTAGCTCTCATTTCATCAAGTTATTGACTAGATCATCGGAGGGCCCGTCGCTGGGATTTCTCCTGGTGTTTCTAGGCATTTTGCATGTGTTCGAGGGCTGCCAGCCACCAGTAGAACCACCTCTCCTGCCTCTCACAAAACCCCCACCTCAGATCCAGATCTATGGCTGAGATATGTCTTTCCCTCTACAAATAATAAGAACTCACACCTGTTGCTCCCCCACTAAATCAGCAGCATCATACAACTTTCACATAATTATTTCTCAAATCCCGAAGAATAATCCCGCAAATTTATAAAACACCACCTCTGTGAAAATATATAATAATTAAAGGAGGGTGATATTGGTCAAAATCACAATAAATCAATATCATACGATTCAGGCACGCATCTTAAAGCTTTTCAGTGTCAGAACAGTAATTTCAGCAACTACAGGCCCGTAGAGGAACTTGTGCCACTTTCAGGCCCATCAACTTAATTAGGCTTACAAAACTGAGTTTCCATACAACCCAACAAGAGGAGTCCAAGCAAATTAAAAGTTATTATACAAATCCTCTAGCTTTAAGAGGGTCATCAACTAACTTTATTACACACTATGCAAATCTATCTTTTAAGTATATATTATGGAACTAACTCCTAGGTTATAAATACCCACCTCCAACATAGTCAGGTAATCTATTTTGCAACCAAAACTCATCCCTTTTTTTTATGAGTTAATGATTTGGGCATTGAACAGTCTTTCGCCGGGGCCAACCCTGGTGTTTAGACTTTGTGCAGGTTTTTCGTAGTCGTTCAACCGTCATAACTCAGATGTGATCGACGATCCAGACTGTAAGTTTCCCCCTTAAAAAGAACTCATCATCTGATTGCTCCCATGCCAAAACAACAGATTGGCGCCATCTATAAGAAACTATAGATCAACCTCTCCGATCAGATATCTCCGATATAAAACAACCTTTTCCAGCCATTCCTCCCAGCTGAAAAAATGACCTCAGCTGTCAGCTCGAAGTTTCTTTTCCTCTTCCTCCTCCTCCGAAGCAACCTCCACGCCCATCGTCGTTGACCCCTTGTCCACTATCGCAGCCTCCCCTTAGCAAGGCTATGTCGGTGGGATCCCAATGACGTCACTACGAACACTTTTTTGAACCTCGCCCCGAACCTCACCCAATTGAGGACTGGTTCTCCATCCATACAACCTCCTCTCTCACGGTGCCCCGTGCGGTGCCCCGTACTCCACCTTATCTCTACGTTATCATCAACAAATAACTGTAAGGGATGGACCTCCGTCAATGCTTAGAAGAAAAATCTACCCGAGATAAGGTCACCAAGCACCAAGGAAGCCGAAGCAGTCATTCTGCTTGTCGACAAAAGTCTCGACGATCGTCCTCACCACGGGGGCAAAGAAATCATAGGATCCCGACTTCAGTCAGTCGTCAGACTCTAAAAAACTACAGAGAAGAGGAGGCGCCCATTACTAGGGCTGAGTTTCGAGACTTTCATGATCAAATCCTCAAAGCCCTCAAGAGAACGATGCAAGGAGAGGAGTCTCAAGGGTAAACCTGATTCGAGGGATGAGATGATCCAATCCTCTATTACCTTTAAAAGATAGAGGACCTGTAACACCCTGCAAAATTGAATTATGATAATTTTGCTCCTCACGTGTTACACACATATATTTTGTACCGTTACGAGTAATATTCATAACATATTTTTATATAAATGGCATATGTATCTTATATTTCGATTATTTATATGTTTTCCATTTTCTCAAATTTATTTTTAACCTCTGTGAGCCAACTCAAACATTAAATTTTCAAATTTTGTGTTTTTACGTGCATTGCACGTGTTATCGATGCATGTGTCAATTACGTATAATATTTTCTATGTGTTACAATTATTTATTTTATGATTTGTTCGAATTCGTTTTATTTTTCTCCTATTTTGATTAAAATATTTTATACGTGCGGTACACATGTTTTCTATGTATGTGTTGATTTCATTATGGTATATGTACAACGAAAAGTATTTTAATGTGTTGTATTTCGATTATTTATAAATATTTTCCCTTCGATAAAGTTTATTTAGTATTTTAATATTTTACGTGTGACGCACGTGTTTGAAGTGCACGTGTCAGTTTATTCTCTTGAATTGTGTGTGGGTTTATTTTTATTTGTGCATGACAAATCTAATTTATAATTAACTAAACTAATTTTCTTTAAATACTTACTATATATTATTTTAATACCCCAGATTTTTAAAATAATTCTTTTAAGATTAATAAATGAATTAAAATAATTTTTGGTGATTTAATAAATATTTTTTTGAAATTTACCTTTTACACGTACAAAACACGTGCAAATATTTTCTTGGGAAATTCAATGTCAAAAATTATTTTTGGGAAACCTATTATTTATTATTAGATATTATTTGTGAATTTTCTGTATTTTTCTAATAATTATTTGACCTATTGGCAAATATTACAAAAATGGACTTTTATGCAAAATTACCAGTTGGAGTGAAAACTCCAGATTTTCGGATTTTTGGGCTAGGCATGATGCCTAGTCAAATCAGAGGTAAAATTTTTTTTTTTTAAATAAATTTGGTTTATTATGCAAGTTTTGATAAAAAAAGGGGTTTGCAAAATTGCCACTAGGAGGGGCAAAAGTGCAATTTTGTTTTTCTGGGTTTTAAAATAGTGCCGGCTGATACTAGAGGGGTTATTCTTGTTTTTGAATCTCAATTACGATGGTTTTATTTAATTTCCAAGTATAAGGATCTACATATGTAAAGATATATTTAGAAGAGGTATTTTACAAATCTATTCAAAAACCCTAGATACCCTAAAATCCGGCCTATTTAAGGTGGGGTGCAGCCGTTTCTTTGCTGCACAATACAAAGGGATTTTTTATTATTATTTTCTTGAAGTTTTAAAGCGAGGATCTTGGTTTTCTTGCGAAAGGAAGAATTTTCTTATTCTCTTTATTTTTCTTTGGTTGATTCTTCAATAAGGTGAGTGACATATGTTTATTTTCTTATTATTCCAAGCATGTTGTATGTGATGGTTGTGTATTAGAAAGCATGTTATAGGATCATATGACGATATATTGAAAAGTTAGATAGACGGATAATTTAAAATGGAGTTTTTATGAAAGTTATGAATACCTAAATAGATGACCTAAAATTGTTAAGAGCCTAATATAATTCATGAATAGATTGTTTCCTTTCATAATCTTGCAGTTTTGATAAATCTATTGAGTTTGTATGTTGAGTAATGCATATAGTGGATGTTACCGCTAAATCTGGTGTGGGGGCAAACAGATAGTATTTGTGGATTCTTGGAAAACTTGAATAGCAAACCTGAACCTGTTCCAACGGAGTTTGACCGCTGACTCCCGCCGTTCACCTGCAAGAAGTGCGAGACACCGGGGTTGATCCCGGCGATGCACCCTCCGATGCTCAAGTCAGTAATCAGGAAGATTATGAAAGAGCGTAAATTGGCAAAAGATTGATTACCTCTTAATGGTGGTGGATGGGGGGTATTTATAGTCGCCATTGGGGTCAGATTAGGAATGTAATCCCTGTGATCAGATAAGGAATGTAATCCCTAATCCCCAGTGAAAGGATAGATGTGAATCTGGGTCGTTGATTAGTATTAATCAGAAACCCTAATTCTATCCTGCTGGACTAGGTTTATTTCGGGTTGGGACCCGTACCCAGTTGAGGTGGATCCGTTCGTGGGTTATTGGGTCTTTGGGAAAAAGACCCAGGACCGACTTCAGACCCATTGGTAGGCGAAATTACCATTTTACCCCTAGGCTTTGAGATTCGTTCCTGATTTGGATGGTTCTGATTTAACCCCATTTTTAGCCATATCACGAGCCCCCCACTCCCAAAGACTGAGCTTGATCAGCCTTTGAGGAGTAGTTTTACTGTCTTAATGGCTGGCGGAGTTGTATCGGAATCCAAACGGAAGGTTTTGAATCTTTGCAGGAGGCAGTATGGTGATTTTCTAAGTTAGTTGCGTGCTCTGAGTTGTTCTTGAGCTCTTCTGGACATCTGGTGATTTTTATCCATTTTTCGGAATATTTACTTAATTTTGCGAAGCGTCAATTTGTCATTCGGGGGTCTTAATAAGTGGTCCTAGGCAATAATTATTCACTCGGGGGCTCAAAAATATTTCCCCGACTTTATAATTATTTTCTAGAATTTTTAACTATTTTTCCCGAATTTTTAATCATTTTTCGCAATTTTTAAATAAATAAAATGATTTTAATAGAATAAAATACTGAATTATGGCGTGGCGCGATCTGGGCCCTCCATCAACTTCGAGCGCGATTTTCTGGGGGACCGAATGATCCAAATTGCTCGGCAAGTAGTTTCTTCGTATGAGAGGATCGGTGCCTCGGCACCTCGGCTCGACTCTTCGGCAGCTCGGCTCAGAGCCTCAGGATCTGTCGAGCTACGTGGCACGATCCTGAGCGTCCATCACGGCGTGAATCACGAGGACGGGGTTCAGATCACGAGAAAACGTTATTTTGTCGTTTTGTGGGCGTGGCGCGATCTGAGCCATCCATCAAATTTTGACGCGAATTTTGGAACGATCCGATGGTGAATTTGGTTCGGTAGAATTTTTCTCCATATGTGGAGGTCGGTTCCTCAGCACCTTGGCTCGGCTCCTTCTGAAGCTCGGACCGGAGCGTTAGTACCTGCCGAGCTACGTGGCACGATCCTGAGCGTCCATCACGGTGCGAATCACGAGGACGTGGTTCAGATCACGAGAAAACGTTATCTTGTCGTTTTGTGGGCGTGGCGCGATCTGATCCGTCCATCAAGTTTCAACATGAATTTTGGAACGATCCGACGGTGAATTTGGTTCGGCAAAATTTTTCTCCATATGTGGAGGTCGATTCCTCGGCACCTCGGTTCGTCTCCTTCTTTAGCTCGGCCCGGAGCGCTGGTACCTGCCGAGCTACGTGGCACGATCCTGAGCGTCCATCACGGTGCGAATCACGAGAACGTGGTTCAGATCACGAGAAAACATTATCTTGTTGTTTTGTGGGCGTGGCGTGATCTGATCCGTCCAACGAGTTTCGACACGAATTTTGGAACGATCCGTCGGTGAATTTGGCTCGGCAAAATTTTTCTCCATATGTGGAGGTCGGTTCCTCGGCACCTCGGCTCGGCTGTTCGGTGGCACGTCGAGGCGTTGATTGCCGAGGGGTGGAGTTAAGTGTTTTGAAGAGTCCTTGTCTTGAACTGTCGCCACCCTCCAACCCAGTAGCTCGGTTGCTTAGCCAAGCTGTTCGGTAGCTCGGCCATGCACACCGGTGGCCGGCAGCTCGGAAGGAACGCATGGCTAGATCTGGAGCGATTATCACGGTGTGAATCACGATGACGGGGTCCAGATCACGAGAAAACGATATCTTGTCATTTTGTGAGCGTGTCGCTATCTGAACCGTCCATCAAGTTTCGACACGAATTTTGGAATGATCCGACGGTGAATTTGGTTCGGCAGAATATTTCTCCATATGTGGAGGTCGGTACCTCGGCACCTCGGCCCGGTAGCTAGGCGAGGCCTACCATGGGTTCGGCGGATCGTTCTTCCACCCAGTAGCTCGGTTGCATAGCCAGGCTGTTCGGTAGCTCGGCTAGGCACTCCGATGGCCGAGTCATGGACTTAAGAGATTTGAAGAGTCTTTGTTTTGAAACGTCGCAACTCTCCATTTTGGCGTTTTGCCTTCTCTTAGTGGGCCTTTAAATGCCCAAGGAAGCTCAAACGTTGCTTTGAGGTTATAAATTCTCACCCCCCTTCACCCATTGGCTCATTCCCACTTTTACTTCCTAGTTTTTACTTTTACTCTCTGTTTGCTCTGCTAGCGGCGATTTGTGCTCTAAGGTGGTTGCGCTAGCTGTCGCGTGGGCAGGCGATTTTTGGTGATCTAATTCCAGCCGTGAACGTCACTTCAAGGATACGTCACCTCAAGGTCAGTGTATTTGCCTTGTACTTTTTTAGAGATGTCAAGGGTAAACTCCGGAAGTGAGGCCTCGTCCTCGGACGATAGTGGTTCCGAGGTGAGGAGGCAAGTGGCGAGCCGGAGAAAGGGGAAGGAGGTGGTAGGACCTTCCGTGGCCGAGGAGAAGAGGAAGAAGGTAGTGGCCCGGTCTCCTGTAGTCGAAGAGATCGTGGAGACTGAGAGGCGAGCCCCTGAGTCGGGCCAGTACCCTAGTGTGCTGTCCGGCAATGCTGGAATTAGCGGTAGGAGGGTGATTATCTGAAGAAAGCGGTCGTTGGTAGGTCGGCAGTTTACGAGGAAAACAATCTGAGAGAGACTACCGAGGTGGACGAAATTGCCTTGGTATTATCTGAGAAGGACCTGCTTCGGATTAGAAAGGAGTTCGCCATCCCTCCGGAGTACAAGCTGATCCTCCCCGGCCCTGGGATGCAGGCGAACTCCGAACTGTTGCTGGATACGTGTGCGTTTGACTTCGACTCTTTGAGCGCCGGCTTGTGCTTCCCCCTACATCCCTTCGAGTTAGAGGTACTTCAGTGGTATTGCTTGGTGCCGACCCAGTTTATGCCGAACTCCTGGCACCACGTGCTCTCCTTCTTGTTGCAGTGCCGCATCGCCGAGGTCGAGCCTGACTTGGTGGTCCTCCGTAGCCTGTATCGAATCCACCGGATGAATAAGGCCGAGCCTCGCTACTACCTGTCACCTCGAAAAGGCGTTAGGCTCATAGAGAATCCGGATTCGATAAAAGGTTGGAAGGAGAAGTTTTTTCTGTTGGAGGGGCCATCGATGCTGGACTTTCTGAAACGGTGGAAGGTAGAGGTGCCGAGGTTCGCAAGGGTCAACCCTGGTGCTTACTGCGGCCGAGGTGGAGGTGGCAGCGAAGCTCATTCCCTCCCAATGTTGAGTTGGAGAGAAATGACCGAGGAGGTGCTACACGGGTCGGGCCTTAGTCCGATCGACCCGAGTATGCCCCTGACATCTTGTCGCCAAAATTTTTTTTCCCTTTAAATTTCTTGTTCGTTTTTTCTAACTTGTTGTTTGTTTGGTTGTTCGGAACAGAAGCTCCGAAGATGGATTTCCTGGGGATGATGAATGAGCGCGGCAAGGTGGCCGACGGTAGGAAGAGGAAAAGGCCGGGCACGGGTGCTTCGTCCGGCCGCCCTACCAAGGCTCCCTCGGTAGTCGCCAACCCCGCCCCTGCTACTCAAGCTCCATCATTGGTGGTGGCTGTTCCCGCCGACCCCTCGGCCCCTGCTTCGTTTGCCATGTCCGGTGAGACCTTCTCCGTTTCGGCGGTGCTGTCACTCGAGGCCCCTCCCCTGACGACTCAGGCCGAGGAGATTTTGACCGAGCAGTAAAATAAGCTGTTCATCCCCGACTAGCTGGTGAAGAACCATGACGGCTTCCTCGGAGACTCGCAGATGTGTATGCAGGCCGTGAAGCATCTCGCGACCCCCAAGGACCGAGCTGCCCTGAAGGCAGGGACGACCGGCGACGACACCTGCGAGGTTGCCCGGTCGCTTATGTTGGTGAGTCTTGACTTTTCTCTTTTTAAGAATTTCGCCTAAGTTTGCAGCTCGGCTCTAACTCCTTCTTGCCACAGGCCACCTGTCACTTCGACCATCTGATTTAAGAGTTTGCCGAGTAGGAGAGGGAACTGAAGGCCGCCTGTGACAAGGACAGGGCGGAGAAGGCGAGGGTGGTTAGGCAGCTCGAGGCGGAGCAACGTCGCTCGGATGGCTTGGTGGTTCGAGTCACCGACCTCGAGGTGGACTTGGAGCGAACGAAGCAGCAACTCGCCGCGGAGGTTGCCAAAGTTGCTAAGGCTGCCGAGGAGTTGGCAGAGTCGGCGAAGGCCCTGGAGGTGGCGAAGGCGGAGAAGGACGCCGTGGTGGCAGTGATAAGGGCGGAGGTCAAAACCGAGGCGAAGAAGCATATGGTTGGGAATATGGAGAAGTCCTATGCCAGGGCGCTCGACCATATCCAGGCTCGGGTCCCCGGCTTTCAGAGAGTTGGGTATCGGCTGTGGCCTATCGCCGAGGATGAAGGCGAAGAGGTCGAAGAAGACGACGAATGGGAAGAGGAGGATAAACCTCAGGAAGGGAAGGCGCCAGCCGACCCCAAGACCGCGTCGGCCGATCCTCGAACTGAGGTGTCGAGGGGCGAAGGGCCATCTAGCGAGGCGCCAGTATCTGAGCTGCCGCCCCAGGTGGACCCCTGATTCTTTTGTTTTTGTAATTTTTTCTTTTTGTGTAAGCCTTATAGCGGACTGGCCACCGCTCTTTTGATGTGAATGAAAAGGCTTCTTCTCAAAAATTTTGTTTTGAATTTGTCTAAGTGTCTGGCTCGGCTATAGTCTTTCAATGTGATGCCTTCGTCTTTCAGATCGTCGAGATTGATTCGGACACCGTAGCAGCTCGGCGTCGTGCAGAACTGTTCAAGCAGTCTCTCAAAGCTCGTCTCGAGGGCGAGATCGACCTGATCCGAAGAGTGTTGTTCAACATAGAGAAGAAGAACAGTGAATTATTGGCCGAGGTGCATCACTTGCGGATAGTCGAGGAAGAACTCTCGGATAAAGAAGGGGAGTTGGCCTCGGCGCTGGCCAAGCGAGACGAGCTTGCAACGAAGGTCGAGCAGTTGCAGAGGGTTACAGTCGACAAGAGCATCGAGGTGACCAATTTGCATTGTATCATATCTGATAGTGCTGAGTACCCGGGCTCGACAAAACTTCCTCGGCTCAAGATATCGGTGAAGGATGACACCTTGAAAGATAGGATCGTCGAGCTCAAGGAGGAGGTCACTCGTCTAAAGCCTCAGCCCGTGAGGATTAACGTCCGCAGCACCTCGTGTACCTGCGAGGAGTGCGAGCGAGGGATCTCCTTCTACGAGCTCGCGACTCGTCCTCCCGTCACAGGTCGGACCGCGACCGATGCCCAAAGTGGCGTAGCAGTTTCCTCGAGCGGAGCCTCAGTCGGAGCCACCGTTAGAGTTAGTGGCGAAGAGGCGTCTCGGTTCGTCGGCCTAGAGACGAGCTCGGAGGTTTAGCGACGCCGACCCCGAGTGTCTCTAAATCGGAATGTCCCCATTCCGAAGAGGCGTTGATAAAGTTGTACTGGGCTCTCGAGTTTTTGTAACGCCTTTTTGTAGTAACCTTGCCTTGTAAAATTATTAAGTTGTTTTAATAAAATTGGAGTTCGTCTGCTCGTTGTTGTGCCGTAGTTACTTACTTTTGAAACGAACCATAAGAACCAAATAGTTAGCTCCATTTATTAGTTCTAGTTGTAGAATTTTCGTTTTTGCTCGGGGTGTGCCGAGGTCTTTTTGCTTTTCGATAGTTAGGTTGCTCGGATTTATGGCCGAGCTACGTGGCTTAATCTGGCGGTGGATCATGACCACGGCGCAAATCACGAGACAAGAGGCTCAAATTTTGAGAAAACGTTATCTTGTCGTTTTGTGGGGACGTGGCGCGATCTGAGCCGTTCATCACGTTCTAGCACAAATTTTGAGACAATCAGACGGTGAAGTTGGCTCGGCGGCTTTTTTCTCCATATGTAGAGGTCGGTACCTCGTCCGCTCAGTTCAGCGACTTGGTAGTTCCGCCTTTGCCCATAGCAACTCGGTAGCTCGGTCTGCTCAACGGAGCGGAGTCGAACCAAGTGTTGGACCCCGAACTCGTCGTTAGCATTGTTCAACGGTTGTGGGAGCAATTCTGAATGGCGAACCACTTCTAGCTCACTTAAGAGCGAGCTTGCGAAGCAGAGTCGAGCCAAGTGTTGGACTCCGAACTCATCGTTAGAGTTTGTTCAACGGTTGTGGGAGCAATTCCGAATGGCGAACCCCTTCTAGCCTGCTTAAGAGCGAGCTTGCAAAGAAGAGTCGAGCCAAGTGTTGGACTCCGAACTCGTTGTTAGAGTTTGTTCAACGGTCGTGGGAGCAATTCTGAATGGTGAACCACTTCTAGCCTGCTTAAGAGCGAGCTTGCAAAGAAGAGTCGAGCCAAGTGTTGGACTCCGAACTCGTTGTTAGAGTTTGTTCAACGGTCGTGGGAGCAATTCCGAATGGTGAACCACTTCTAGCTCGCTTAAGAGCGAGCTTGCGAAGCAGAGTCGAGCCAAGTGTTGGACTCCGAACTTGTCGTTAGAGTTTGTTCAACGGTTGTGGGAGCAATTCCGAATGGCGAACCCCTTCTAGCCTGCTTAAAAGGGAGCTTGCGAAGAGGAGTCGAGCCAAGTGTTGGACTCCGAACTCATTGTTAGAGTTTTTTCAACGGTTGTGGGAGCAATTCCGAATGGCGAACCACTTCTAGCTCGCTTAAGAGCGAGCTTGCGAAGCAGAATCGAACCAAGTGTTGGACTCCGAACTCGTCGTTAGGGTGAAGAGTAAAAGCAGAGAGATACAAGCAATTTTACAAGTAAAATATGAAAAAACTTTCTTTATTGATAACTAATAGTTGGCTGCTTCTAAGTTGCAAGCCGTTATTACAAGAGAGAAATAAAGGAAAAAATACAAGTAAAAGGAGAGGAACGGTTCGACATCTCAGAATACTTAGAGAGGCGTTAATGCTCTCTCTTGGTATTTTAAAAGATGGTCGGCATTCCAAGTCCTGGAGATCTCTCTGCCTTCTAGGTCTTCTAGTCGATATGTCCCGGGCCGAACTACTTTGGTGATCTTGTAGGGTCCCTCCCAATTTGGAGCTAGTTTACTCTTCTGACCAGGAAAAGAGATTGCTAACTTTCTGAGGACCAAGTCCCCTTCTTTGAGGTCGGTAGGACGGACTCTCTTATTGTACGCCAACTCGATCCTCCTCCGATAACTCTGTTGGCGGATTGATGCTCTTTCCTGTAGCTCGTCGACCATGTCTAAGTTTGCCCGAAGTTCTCTGCCATTCTGTTCTTCTTCGTAGGCAAGAAGGCGAGGAGAAGGTATGCCGACTTCCAATGGAATCACAGCCTAGGACCCATATGTGAGGTTGAATGGCGACTCTCCTGTGGGGGTCCGTTTCGTGGTGCAGTAGTTCCACAGCACGTTAGGGAGCTGATCGACCCATAAGCCTTTTGGGCACTTATTCAGCCTTTTCTTAATACCGAAGAGGATCTGTCCGTTAGCATTCTCCACTTGACCATTCGACTGTGGATGGGAGACGGAGGAGAAACGTTGTTGGATGGCGAGGTCTTCACATAGAGCTCGGAAGGCAGCCCCGGTAAACTGGGTTCCGTTGTCCGTTATGAGGACTCGAGGGACATCGAATTGGCAGATAACGTTCTTCTAGAAGAACTGAAGTACTTTGTTCTCGGTGATTGTGGCCAAGGGCTCGGCCTCTATCCACTTCGAGAAGTAGTCGATTGCCACGAATAAAAATTTGAGCTGGCCGGGAGATGGTGGGAATGGTCCTAGTAAATCCATCCCCCACATTGCGAAAGGGATGGGACTTGATAGGGAGGTGAGTGGAGCTTGTGGGAGGCGACGGACGTTGGAGTATTTCTGACAAGAGCTACATTGCCGAACGTGTAGTCCGGTGTCTTGTAGGAGAGTGGGCCAGAAATATCCATAATTCAACACTTTCCGGGCTAGGGATCTGGACCCTGAATGTGCCCCGCCGATGCCTTCATGAATGTATCCCTGAATGTGCCCCGCAGGGCGTAATTGGCTTGTTCTGGGGAGAGGCATCTCAAATAAGGCCTGTCGTCCACTTGTGTGAAGGAGCGCTTGTATAGGATGTCCTCGATAAGTGTGTATCGCTTTGCTCGGGTTCTCACTCGGCGAGCTTCTTTAGGGTCTCCGGGGAGGAGCCCATCCCTTAGGAATTCTACCAGGGGTTTCATCCAGTTATCTTGAAGCAGGACAGGTAGGGACTCCATCGAGTCGGAAGTTTCATCCTCTATACTTGGCTTCAGGAGCACCTCGATCAAGACGGTCTGCTCGAGACCTTGGAGGGAGGAGGAGGCTAGCTTGGAGAGGGCATCGGCCTAGGAATTCTCTTCTCGGGGGATTCTTTGGATGAGAGCTTCTTCAAATAGGGCCATGAGATTCCTGACCTTGGCTAGGTACTTAATCATTCGGTCATCTCGTGCCTCGTACTCGCCTAGGACCTGATTTACGACCAGCTGAGAGTCGCTAAAGATCCGGAGGCGCTGCGTCCCTGTATTGCGAGCCATTCCGAGGCCGGCTATGAGTGCTTCATATTCTGCTTCATTGTTAGAGGCCTTGAAGTTGATGCGGAGGGTGTATTGGAGGATGAAATGATCTGGGCCTGCCAGAATGACCCCTGCTCCGCTTCCCTCGTTACAAGAGGATCCATCTACATAAACAGACCAGGTAGGCGGCCCCTTCATTGCTTGGCTGACCTCAGGGATGGTACTTTCAACTATGAATTCAGCTAAGGCCTGAGCCTTGATCGCGGTCCGAGGCTGATACATTATATCATGCTAGCTCAGCTCGATAGACCACTTCATGATGCGACCGGAGGTCTCTGACTTGTGGAGAACTTGCTTCAGCTGTTGGTCGGTAAGAACGACGATCGAATGGGACTGGAAATATGGGCCATGACTAAGGCGTATGCCATCTTCTTTATCCTAGGGTAGCGGAGCTCGGCATCCCGAAGTACCTTGCTCACGTAATAGATGGGCTTTTGAGTCTTATCTTCTTCCCTTACGAGGACGGTGCTGAGGGTCTGCTCGGAGGCGGCTAAGTAGAGGTAGAGGGTTTCCCCAGGAACAGGTTTGCTGGGGAGAGGAGGATTGACTAGGTAAGCCTTCCGCTGATCGAATGAGTCTTGTTGCTGCTGACCCCACTCTAAGCCTTTAGCCTCCCTGGGAGCCTTGAAGAAGGGAAGACACTTCTCCCCTGACTTGGAAAGGAAGCGCCCTATGGCTGCCAGGCGACCCGTTAGCTTCTGAACCTCTTTAACATTCTTCGGGGGAGCCATGTCCAATATGGCTTTGATCTTCTCGGGGTTGGCCTCGATTCCTCTTTGGCTGACCATGAAGCCTAGGAATTTCCCCGACGAGACTCCGAACGCACACTTGTTCGGATTGAGCCTCATATCGTGCTTTCTGAGTACATCGAACGCCTCTTGCAGATCAGCCACATGATCGGCCTCGTGGATGCTCTTCACAAGCATATCGTCAACAAACACCTCCATATTTCGGCCGATTTGTGCTTGAAAAACCTTGTTGACGAGGCGTTGATAAGTGGCACCTGCATTCTTCAAACCGAAGGGCATTACCCTGTAGCAGTAGAGGCTCTGATCGGTTACAAAGGAGGTCTTCGGGATATCCAGGGGAAACATACGAATCTGATTATAGCCTGAGAAGGCATCCATGAAGCTGAGGAGTTCATGGCCCGAAGTGGCATCAATCAAAGTATCGACACTTGGAAGAGGGAATGGATCTTTGGGGCATGCCTTGTTGAGGTTGGTAAAGTCGATACAAATCCTCCAGGTCCCATTGGACTTCTTCACCATCACTACATTCGAGAGCCATTCGGGATAATTGACCTCTTGTATGAACCGAGCCTTCAAGAGTTAGTCCACCTCCTCTTTTATAGCTTGCTGGTGTTCGGGAGCGAACTTGCGCCTCTTCTGTTGGACCGGTTTGGACCCCAGAGCGACGCTGAGGTGGTTGACTAAAAGCTCTTCAGAAATTCCGAGCATGTCTCCAGCCGAACAAGCAAAGAGGTCGCGGTTCCTACGGATGCACTGGACTATGTCGGAGCATAGGGCAGATGGGAGGGTCTTGCTAACAAAGAACTTTCGGCTCGGATCCTGCTCAGAGAAGAGCACTTCCTCTAACTCATCCACCGGCTCGGACGTTGGTCGGACAACAGCTTGGGGGATTTTGAGTGTTTCGAGGGAGAGGACTGGACCCATAGTAGAGGTCATGTAGCATCTGCGGGCCGTTTCCTGATTGCCTTTTACTTCCCCTACTCCTGCCCGGGTGGGGAATTTCATATTTAGGTGATAAGCGGAGGGGATGGCTTCGAGAGCAGCTAAGCCGGGCCGACCCAAAATGACATTGTAAGCTGCAGGGACATCCACGACCATGAAGTCCATCGACTCCGTTCGGGTAGTATGAGTTTTGTCAGTGGTTACGTCGAGGGTGATCACCCCTTCAATAGTCACTGGCACTCCCGTGAGCCCATGGAGTGTGTAGCCGGCGGGCTTAAGTCTATCCCGGGATAGTTTGAGGCCTTTGAAAGCGGCGAGGAAAAGGATGTTAACAGAGCTTCCATTGTCCACCAGAATCCTTTCCACTTTAAAGTTTGCCATATGGAGGTTGATAACAAGCGCATCACAATAGGGGGTTCGGACACCCTCAAGGTCTTCATCTGAGAATGTGACGGGCACTCCGAGGCCTCTAGGAGGAGGTGTGGCGCGGACCAAATTAACTTCCCTAATAAACGCCTTTCGAGAGGAGTTGGAGGAGCCCCCCATTGGGCCCCCATGAATGAGGTGCAGAACACGCTCCTCTTCGAATTCGAGTGTTTCATCGCGTTCAGGATGCTTGTTAGCTCCCCGAGGTAGGGAAGGAAGATCGGATCGGTTCTTTCTCACGAACTTGGTTAGCTGACCCCTCTGGATGAGGGCTTCTATCTCGTTTTTCAGGGCCCGACAATTATTGGTATCGTGGCCATGGTCTCGGTGATAACGGCACCACTTCTCTTTATCCCTCTTCTTGCCGAGGGTGTTCATTTTTGGCGCAGGAGGTATCACCCCTTCCTTCTCAACTTCCATGAGAATTGTGGAGATGTTGGCGTTAAGAGGAGTAAACTTTTTAAATCTAGGGGGAGGTCGGTGCTGCCCGCCATTATCCTTCTGGAGCTTCTTGGCCCCTTCCTCTTCTGTTCCCTTTCTCTTGGACCCGGAGGAAGGCCCCTCCAAGTTGGGGCGGTGCTCAGCTTCCTCGGCCCGAATATACTTTTCGCTCCGGAGGAGGAGGTCAGAGAAGTTCTGGGGGGGCTTCTTAGCGAGGGAGGAGCGGAGGCTAAAATTGAGGAGCGGAGACTGGAGTTGGGGGGGCTTCTTGGCGAGCGACCGACTGGTCGAGGGATGCTAGGGACCTGGCTTCCATTGTGAACCTTTTCACATAGTCTCTTAGCTTCTTACCCTTCTTCTGGTTGAGATAGAGTAGCGAAATGCTGGTCTTCTCAGTTCGGCGGCTACTCACGAAGTGGGTGACGAAGAGGGTCTCAAATTGCTCGAAGGAGAATATTGAGGATGGGGCAAGGCGAGAGTACCATTCTCGAGCCGGACCCTTGAGAGTAGCGGGGAAGGTCTTGCACAGCAGAGCATCGGAAGCTTGATGGATGAGCATGAGGGTCTTAAAGCTTTCGATGTGATCAAAGGGGCCAGACTCCCCGGAATAAGTCTCGAATTGAGGAGGTTTAAAGCCAATTGGTACGGGTGCCTCCATTATAATTCGGGAAAAAGGAGGTCGACTCGGGCGAAGGGTCCTTCCACTAAGCTCTTCTTCTCTGTCTAACTGACCCAAGTGCCTCTCCATTTCGTGAAGATGGCGGTAGACAGCGTCATCTCTTTGACGGTAATCAACCGAGCCTTTAGACCCCTCTTCGTACAAGGGAGAGCGGGGGCTACGACGACGGTAGCTCCTGGAGCGGCGAGGACTAGGAATGTGCCGAGGGTTGCTAGGAGCTGGGGGAGGAGTTAGGGACCGCCGGCGAGGACTTCGGACCGGAGGAGGAGTGGGAATCCTCGGAGCATTGGTGTTGTTGGGACGGAGATTGAGAGCTTGTAGAATGGTTGCTTGGAATGGCTGGAACTCGGCATGAGTGATGGGTGCCTCATCGTTCCTCAGATGTTGCCGACCGGCAGGGGAATAGGGTCTTCTCCTGTGATGCTCGGGGGACTCTCTCCGTCCTCTTCGGGTGGGGGACCTTCTGTAGTCTCGGCAGTGTGAGGAGATCGCTCATCTGGTCGTTGTTGGCGGGAGGCTCCCTCTCGGGCCTGCTTCTCATCCAGACGGCAGCGAAGATCCTCATCCTTCTGCCGATTGAGGATGGTATTGCGAAGATCGGAAGCACGGGGATTGTGGGAGGCCATAGAATCCGTAGAGACATTGTGTATTGAGACGTGGTCCTGATGGAGAGGTTGCTTCTGCGGTTTGGGACGCGAGACCCCTGCACTGGCATTTTGAGGATCGGGGGGACCCTTAGGAGGTTGCTGATTCTGAAGAGGAGGCTGGTCCTGTTGGAGAGGGTCCTCTGCTTGAGGAGGAAGTTGCCCCTGCTGCTGAGCGGGTTGGATGGGGACTTCCTGTTGCTGATCGACGGGGTTGGGTCCACGGTTAGACCCTCTCGATCTTACTTTCCTAGGAGGCATGGCTGGAGAAGATCTGACCAACGGGAAGAGGGGAGGCTGCTATTCGTTTGTTTTCCACAGACGGTACCAATCTGTTACCGCTAAATCTGGTGTGAGGGCAAACAGATAGTATTTGTGGATTCTTGAAAAACTTGAATAGCAAACCTGAACCTGTTCCGCCGGAGTTTGACCGCTGACTCCCGCCGTTCACCTGCAAGAAGTGCGAGACACCGGTGTTGATCCCGGCGACGCACCCTCCGACGCTCAAGTCAGTAATCAGGAAGATTATAAAAGAGCATAAATTGGCAAAAGATTGATTACCTCTTAATGGTGGTGGATGGGGGGTATTTATAGCCGCCGTTGGGGTCAGATTAGGAATGTAATCCTTGTGATCAGATAAGGAATGTAATCTCTAATCCCCAGTAAAAGGATAGATGTGAATCTGGGTCGTTGATTAGTATTAATCAGAAACCCTAATTCTATCCTGCTGGACTGGGTTTATTTCGGGTTGGGACCCATACCCAGTTGAGGTGGATCCCTTTGTGGGTTATTGGGTCTTTGGGGAAAAGACCCAGGACCTACTTCAGACCCATTGGTAGGCGAAATTACCATTTTACCCCTAGGCTTTGAGATTCGTTCCTGATTTGGACGGTTCCGATTTAACCCCATTTTTAGCCATATTAGTGGATAATTGAGTTCTTTATTGTGAATGCATACCCATAATCTGTTGATGCTTTTAGATGAGTATAACTTGATTAATACTTGTTATAATTGTGTATATTCATCGATAAACTGAGGTAAGTGATGGGGTATGTGTTTAAATAAATTTAAGAGGGGTTATGTTTCAAAAGAAATCAAATTTGATGTGTTGAGAGGGGGGGGGGGGGGGTTGTATTCAGGTCTGACTGTGTTCAGCTGCAAAAGTGGATTTTGATTTTTGTGATGTTTCCAATTGATTCTTGAGTTGTTTTGATACGGAGATTAAATCAAACCTTACACCACTCCTATACACTGATTCTTAATGCCTAAACACATATATATACCAACATATACACATCTATACACATAGACTATATGTCTCTGTTTTTGATGAGTGGCCGGAATTGGCTTTGGTGATTCTTGTGAAGTTTTCGACTAAACTGGGGTTGGTTGATACTGGAACTCAATTGAGTAATATTCTACTTATATATATTGTATTCTTGAAGTTAAACCGATGCTATTACACACATATATACACATTCACATCCATGTATACTGTTTTTGAAGATTTTGTGAATTTTGATGGGGTTTTGACTGGATTTCAATGGTTTTGATAATGAGATGGTTTTGAACATTAGACCACTCATATTGTATGTATTTTTATGTTTAAACTGATGTTTAATTACCCTATGCATATATATATATATATATATATATATATATATATATATAAACTACTTCACTGATTTTGAAGATTTTTGTAAAAAATTTCTATTTTGAGATCTTGATATGTTTTGATATATTTTAATAACTCCTATATGTTATACAAGATATGTTTTATCACCTCAGGAAATTAAATTTTGTTTTTACAATGATTTAATCGAGTATCAGTCGAAACATGCACAAAAACCCAACTTGGCTGTATGGCAGGTCACGGTCGACCGTCAGGCTTTTATTTTGAGAATTTTCATTTGACAGTCGACTGCCCTTCTTGAGCGGTCGACCGTCACTTGTTTCTTTTGGCTGTTTTGTTGGATTTTCCTTGTTTCTTTTAAACAGTTATTTCTTCGATATTGTGGATTATTACTCTACTATTTTAAATGATGTTTTACTACAGATTACAGTATTTTTACAGAGAGTTGTATTTTATTTATAATAGGGTTTTAAATGGAGTCTTATGACTTTATTAGTGAGTTATATGTGTTTTCAAAAGAATTGATGTTTTGGTGATATTCTACGACTTAAAAATATAATTTTCTGTTATTTAATGGATTTAATATTTTATTTGAATTCTGGAATTTTATGGGAACATTATATAGATTTGTATTTTTGTTGATTTAAGAAGTTTTCTTCATATAATCCTTTTGATGATGGATTTGTGAGTTTTATTCGATGTTTTGGTATTGATGGTTGAGTTGTGAATCTCTAGAAGTTGAGTGGGAGTCCTGTGAACCAATAGATTAGATTTTGTGGAATTGGACCAGTGGGGTCATGGGTTTGTTGTTGTGGAATTATGTCCAGCAGGATACACTAACTCTAGAGAATGGGAATTTTGTGTTTTTAATAATAACCAACTTAATGACATGTACTAGTGGAGATGTGATGGAACTTGGGAAACGTAAGTATATGCTCTTGGTTTAGGTCCAACGGATGCGTTCCAGGACTTGTGTTGTTCTTTCTCGAGAGGACATTTGTATGTTTGCATGTCGAGGGTCTGCAGGCCTATTCACGGAGCATGCAGGGTGCATTCGCATGTTGAGAGTCAGTGGGCCTATTCACGGGATGTACCAGGTGTATCTACACATCGAGGGCCTCGCAAGACTATTCATGGGGTACACGGCAGGGAGGTGATTCTCCAGTTTTTGAGGTATTCTTACATGATGCTTGCACGTTGAGAGTTGTGATACCTATTCGCGGAGTATTCTGGATCTTGTTTCCATCACCGTAGTAGGATTAGTTGCATAACGAGAGATTTAACCTTATAAAGTGGAGAACGAGAAGGGATTGCACCAGACCTATGTATTGTGGGATGCACCGAATCCGACAAGTATGCATTAGAGAGTCAGCATATAGCATTGATGTTTTATTGACTTGGTTGTATGCATGTTGTTTCCTATTTTCCTACACTTGACACTTAGCCTACTCTCACTTGATGTTTTCATGTTTTATTTATTGTTATTTCCCATCTCATTTATTCATACTGTTGATACATGTTGTTTATGACTTTATCCCTTATGCTTTATTTATGTTGCTTTTCCTTTGATGTAACTCACACCATTATGGCTGACCCCTATAGTTTTGGGGGTTAGGATTATCTCTAGCCTCATATTTTACAGGTAGGTTCTTATAGCATTGGGATCTGAATGCATGTGATAGAATGATAATGTGGCTCATGTAAATTGTAAAAGAAATGTTGTAAAAGAAAGAATTTTTAATTTAAGGTGTTTGTTTTCCGTTGTGTTTTGTAATGAATTAGTTTAATAAAAGTTGAAAATTTTTATCTGTGTTTTGGCAATGTTTACTATTACAATTGAAGTTGATGCTGAAAATTGTGCCACGTATTTCTGAGATATTTTATTGGAAATTCGGGGCACTACAGAGGTTGGTATCAGAGCATGCTTCAATAGTAATAATAAATATAGTATAAAAATAAACCTAGGTGTGGACATTAGAGCGTGAGTATCTAGGTGTGGACATTAGAGTATGAGTATCACATAGAGTTAGAGCATGCTATTTTGGTTTGGGGCATGGTTGAGGTTTTTCCATGAGGTATTGATGTGGACATGAATTGTGTTGTGATGCTCTAACTTTACCCTCATTTTGCAGTATTCAGTAATGGCAGGACCCAGGACAAGGAATGATGATAATGGTGATGAGGCTGAAGGTTCCCATGGGGCAGGACTTGATCTTGAGACTGGGATTGGCAGGGTGTATCAGACCTTGAACCCATTCATGGCAGCTAATATGGCATAGAATCAGAATCAGAATGAAGAGGTTGGACCAATGTTTGTTAATGCTAATCCGATCAAGCAAGTGGAGTCCTTCAAGCAGATGAAGCTGCCTGTGTTTGAGGGGCAGTCTGATCCAAATGAGGCTGATGATTGGATTAGACAGATGAAGATGATCTTCAAAGTTCTGGAAATCTCAACAGTCAATAAGGTGAAATTAACTACGATGCTGTTAGAGAAGGATGCTGGCATTTGGTGGCAGTCACTAAAGAGGACTTTTGGGGACCAGCAAGTGACTTAGGAGGCTTTTCTGGATGAGTTTAGGGATCGTTTCTTTCCCCTGGATATTCAGGAGAAGAAGGCAACGTAATTCTTGAATCTGCAGCAAGGCAGCATAACAGTGCGCGAATTTGAGACTAAGTTCGCCCAGCTGTTAAGGTACGCACCGGAGCTGATTTTGGATGAAGAGATGAAGGCCAAGAAATTCGAGCAGGGCTTGAGGCTGAATTTGAGGTCAAGGATGATCCCATTGGGCATCATAAGGTTTGATAAGCTGGTCAGAAGAGCAGCTATGACAAAAGAGGATATGGACCAGTTCTAGAAGAAGCAAGAGATCTGGAACAGGAACAAGAGGCCAGCAGTTAGTCAGAGTGGGAAGGAGTTCCTTAGTAGGCCAGTGCAGAAGGCACCGGCAATTCAAGGCGTGACTTGTTTCAACTGTGGAGAGGCAGGTCATTATCAAGCAGCATGCACCAAGCCTCGGAAGGCGCATGTTTGTTATCAGTGTGGTCGTGAAGAGCATATCAGACCAAACTGTCCGCAGTTGAAGAAGGATGGTGAAGGTGGAGGCAAAGTTCAGAGGCAGCGGCGAGTGTTCGCATTGACTGAGGGGATGCAGTAACTCAGACGATGTGACCCGGGGTGTGAAAGAATTTTGAATTTATTCCATTAGGTATTAAGTAAAAATTTGTTTGAGAATAAATTGGATATTTGAGTATCATTTTCCATGTAACAGAATTTGTTTTGGTTGATGGAATAAAAGTAAAAGTTTTATTTGATACTAGTTCTTCGCATACATTTGTGTTGCCCAATTTTGTAAAAGCTTTAGGTGTGGAACCTAAGTTGTTTCCAAGCAGAGCCTTGACAGTGGAAACATCACCAGGGAAAGAATTGATTGCTGATCGATATTACGAGGGCTGTGATATCGAGATTGGTGGGAGATTATTTAGTTTTGATCTCATCGTGCTGCAAGTTCTTGGTGGGGATGTGATTGTGGGCATTGATTGGATGGCAATATATAATGCCACAATTGAATGCAAGAAGAAGAGGTGTTAGTGAAAGCACCAAGTGGTTCCACGGTGACTCTTCGAGAGAAGAGATGGACCTGAAGGTGACTGCTCTGGTATCTATGTTGATGATTCCAGATGAAGTTAGAGGCAGATTGAGGAATTCTTAAGTAAAGGGGCGTATCATCAGATTCGAGTCAAGGTGGAAGATGTGAGTAAAATAGCTTTCAGGACTTGTCATGGACTCTATGAGTTCTTGGTAATGCCATTTGGAGTGACGAATGCACTGACAGTATTCATGGATATGATGAATCGAATATTGCAGTCATTCATTGATTCCATCGTGGTGGTTTACATTGATGATATTTTGGTGTACTCGAAGTGGAAGGAAGAGCATTCTATGCACTTGACAGAGACATTAGAGAAGTTGCAGGAGCATAACTTGTATGCCAAGCTGTCGAAGTGTGAGTTTTGAAAGTTCGAGGTAGCTTTTCTTGGTCATACCCTTTCTAACGAGGGAGTGGCCATCGATCCTCAGAAGGTCGAAGCAGTGAAGGATTGGCCCAGGCCAACGTTAGTGAAGGAAGTCAGGAGATTCATTCAGAGCTATGTGCAAATTGCAATTCCTTTGACAGGGTTAACTCGGAAAATGTGGCATTCGCATGGACTGATAAGTGTGAGGCGAGTTTCCTTGAGCTAAAGGAGAGGTTGATGACTGCGCCTATCTTAGCTTTGCCACAAGCTGGGAAGGATTATGATATCTTTAGTGATGCATCTCTCAGAGGTTTGGAGTGTGTCTTGATGCAGGAAGGCAAGGCTATTGCATATGGTTCGAGGCTTTTGCGTCCACATGAGAAGAATTATCCGACGCATGATTTGGAGTTGGCAGCAGAGTTTGATCAGGCAGGTATCGGGGTTGTACCGGAGAGTTTGAAGCGCATCTTTGGCTTAGTCGAGGCTGTAGCCTTCCTTGAGAAGCAGATTGTGGAAAGTCAGAAATTATATGCAGAGATTCAGAGGATATTGCAGCAGGTTTTCGAAGGCAAGTTATTAGAGTTGCGCAGCGGAAGCTACTTGGGAGTCGGAGGATCGCATGCGGAAGATTTTTCCTAAACTTTTTGTATGATTATGTTCCTTTTGTATGTTTGTATTTCTTTTGTTAGAGCATCCACAGTCGTGTTTCTCATATGTTAAAAAATGGCAGCTACAGTAGTAGCAAATAGCGATGTTTGCTGAAGTGGTCATTTGCTATATGTTTCTCAATTTTTAGAAAATATTGCGAAGGACGGTAGAACATTTCCTGTCTCATTTGAAATAAGCGAGCGACGGTATATGTTATACCGTCTCATAGTTTAAAAATAAATAAAAAAAAGTAAATTACTTATTAACTATTAAACTATATTAATTAAATAAATTAAATAATATAATAATAACTAAACCTAATTAAAAACTAACTAAACCTATTTAACTACACCTAACTACATAGTTTGGCCCCTACCCATTAATTGCCCCCAGATTCAAGGACGGTACATGTTGTACCATCCGAGAATTTGGGTTTTTTCTTTTATTATTTTTTTTAAAATATTTTTTTTAAGATAAAATCTGGACCGTTGGATTGGAAAAAAATAAAAAAATAAAAAAAATATATAAATGGGACGGTATAGCATATACCGGACGGTATATGTTATACCGTCCGACCCACTTTAAATAATAATAATAATAAATGGGACGGTATAACATATACCGGACGGTATATGTTGTACCGTCCCTCATAATTTGAGAATCGCTATTCTGTTTCTCATATATGAGAAACGAATATAGCATATTTGCCAAAAAATGGCAAAATAGAAAACCACTGCAGTGATGTATTTGCTATAAAATGGCAATTTGCCAAATATAAGAAACCACTGTGGATGCTCTTAGATTACATTCTCTTGTGTGATTGTATTTCTTAAACTATGTTTCTATCTATGAGATTTCATTTTTCTTTTGCTTATATTGTTTGGACCCTATTAGTAGTAGTTATGAGGACATAACTATTCTAAGGAGGGAGTGATATAATACCCTAGATTTTTAAAATAATGCTTTTAAGATTAATAATTGAATTAAAATTATTTTTGGTGATTTAATAAATATTTTTCTGAAATTTACCTTTTTTACACGTGCAAAACACGTGCAAATATTTTTTTTGGAAAGTTCAAAGTCAAAAATTATTTTGGGAAAACCCATTATTTATTATTAGATATTATATGTGAATTTTCTGGATTTTTCTGATAATTATTTGACCTATTTGCAATTATTATAAAAAGATGGACTTTTGTGCAAAATTACCACTTGGAGTGAAAACTCCAGATTTTCAGATTTTTGGGCTGGGCATGATGCATAGTCAACTCAGAGGTAAAGATTTTATATTTTTTTAATAAATTTGGTTTATTTTGCAACTTTTGATAAAAAAAGGGGTCGTTTTGCAAAATAGGGGCAAAAGTGCATTTTCGTTTTTCTGGGTTTCAAAATAGTGCCAGCTGATACTCGGGGTTATTCTTGTTTTTAAATCTCAATTAAGATGGTTTTATTTAATTTCCAAGTATAAGGATCTACATATGTAAATATATATTTAGAAGAGGTTGATTGATTCTGGAATTCATCTGAGTAATATGCTACTTATATATATTGTTTTCTTGAAGTTAAACTGAGGCTAATACACACATATATACACATTCACATCCATGTATACTGGTTTTGAAGATTTTGTGAATTTTGATGGGGTTTTGAGTGGATTTTAATAGTTTTGACACTGAGATGGTTTTGAACATTAGACCCTCATATTTGATGTATTTTGATGTTTAAGCGGATGCTTAATTACCCTATGCATATATATATAAACTACTTTACTAATTTTGAAAAGTTTTGTGAAAAAATTCTATTTTGAGATCTTGATATGTTTTGATGTATTTTAATAACTCCTATATGTTATACAAGATATGTTTTATCACCTCAGGAAATTAAATTTTGTTTTTACAAAAAATTAATCGAGTATCAGACGAAACATGCACAAAAACCCAACCTATCGACTGCATGGTCGACCCTCATGCTTTTATTTTGAGAATTTTCAATTGACAGTCGACTGCCCTTCTTGAGCGGTCGACCGTCACTTGTATCTTTTGGTTGTTTTGTTGGATTTTCTTCATTTCTTTTAAACAGTTTTTTCTTCGATATTATGGATCATTACTCTACTGTTTTAAATAATGTTTTACTAAAGATTACAGTATTTTACAGAGAGTTGTATTTTATTTATAATAGGGTTTTAAATGTATTCTTATGACCTTATTAAGTGAGTTATACGTCTTTTCAAAAGAATTTATGTTTTGGTGATATTCCACGACTTAAAAATATGATTTTCTATTATTTAATGGATTTAATATTTTATTTGAATTCTGGAATTTTATGCGTACATTATATAGATTTGTATTTTTGTTGATTTAAGAATTTTTCTTCATATAATTGTTTTGATGATGGATTTGTGAGTTTTATTGGATGGTTTGGTATTGATGGTTGAGTTGTGAATCTCTAGGAGTTGAGAGGGAATCCTGTGAACCAGCAGATGAGATTTTGTGGATTTAGACCAGTGGGATCTTGGGTTTGATATTGTGGAATTAAGTTCGGCAGGATACTGTAACTCTAGAGAAGGGGAATTTTGTGTTTTTAATAATAGCCAACTTAAGGACAGGCACTAGTGGAGATGTGATGAAACTTGAAAAACGTAAGTATATGCTCTTGGTTTAGGTCCAACAGATGCATTTCAGGACTTGTGTGTTATTCTGTCTCGAGAGGACATTTGTATGCTCGCGTATCGAGGGTCTGCAGGCCTATTCACGGAGCATGCAGGGTGCATTCGTGTGTTGAGGGTCGGCGGGCCTATTCACGGGATGTACCTGGTATATCTGCACGTCGAGGGTCTCGCAAGCCTCGTGGGGTACACGGCAGGTAGGTGATTCTCTGGCTTTTGAGCTATTCTTACATGATGCCTGCACATCTAGGGTTGTGATGCTTATTCGCAGAGTATTCTGGATCTTGTTTCCAATACCGTAGTAGGATTAGTTGCATAACGAGGGATTTAATCCTATAAAGTGGAGAATGATAATGGCTTGCACAGGATCTATGTATTGTGGGATGCACAGAATCCGACAAGTATGCATTAGAGAGTCAGCATATATCATTGATGTTTTCTTGACTTGGTTGTATGCATGTTCTTTCCTGTTTTCCTACACTTGACACTTAGCCTAGTCTCACTTGATATTTTCATATTTTATTTATTGTTATTTCTTATTTCATTTATTCTTACTGTTGATACATGTTGTTTATGACTTTATCCCTTATACTTTATTTATGTTGCTTTTTCTTTGATGTCACTCACACCGTTATGGCTGATCCCTGTACTTTTGGGGGTTAGGGTTATCTCTAGCCTCATATTTTATAGGTAGGTGCTTATAACATTGGGATCTAGATGCATGTGATAGAATGATAATGTGGATTATGTATATTGTAAAAGAAGTGTTGTAAAAGAAATATTTTGTAATTTAAGGTGTTTGTTTTCGGCTGTGTTTTGTAATGAATTAATGTAATAAAAGTTGAAAAATTTCCTCTGTGTTTTGGCTATGTTTACTATTACAATTGAAGTTGATGCTGAGAATTGTGCGACGTATTTCTGAGATATTATATTGAAAATTCAGGGCGCTACAATTATTACCTATGTTTTAAATTAAATAAAAAATATTAATAAAATTGTGTGCACACGTAGTACGCACGTGCACGTGCTTCTGCACATGGGGGGAAATGGTCGGCTGCACATGTGAAGGGTGGGGAGAGAGTGGGTTTTGTTAGTGAGTAGTTAATTAGGCTTAGTGGGTTAATTAAATTAATTAATTAAATCCTGTAAAACAAACCCCCACCCTATTTCTAATAAAAAAAAGCAAAACAATCCAAAAAAAAAGAAAAAAAAACTTACCTTTCTGCCTTGCTGTCGAAGAGTTGCTATTGTGCTAGGATTGTTTTCTTTGGGTGCGGATTTCGAGGTGGGGGAATTACAGCTTTTTGGAGTTCAATTGCCAAGGATTAATTAAATAGTTCAACTCTTCATAAAGGTGGGTGTCTATTCTTACTTTCTAGATAATATAGAGATCATGCTTAGGTGCTTTGTGAATTATTTTGCTAGTTCTACAAGTTAATTTGATGCATGTTGTAGTGATAAAGGTTGCTAATGGTAGAAAATTGTAGAATTCATTATATGTTAATGAGAAATTACATCATTTAATTGGTAGATTATGACTAAGAAAATTTTAATTTGAGGCATGTGTAGAGTTGTTATCAACCAATTTGATTAGATTGCTTGAAATTTTGTCTCTTACGAATTAGTTAGAAATGTGTATGAAATGTGGATAAAAAGAAAGGAAAAATTAGAAATAATTTTGGGGGAAGAAATAGTCATAGTAGAACAAAAGGAAAGTTGTATTAAAGTGAGTAGAAAAATTAACTAGTTGAGATTTTGTATTATAATTTATATAAGAAAAACAAAATGATTAATTTGGGAATATTGAAGTTAAATATTCATTATTGTGAATAAAATCAGTAAAGTGCTAATTTTGGAGATCTATCAATACAGAGTAATGCATTAATTTGAAGAAAAGAGATAGTTGCTAATAAATTAAATTTTATGTTTGTATGTTTTAAAATGAATATGTACATGAAATGGGGACGAATCCTCTTAATTATCATTAAGATCAGTAAAGGGGGGATTCTGGAGTCTAGAACCATATTTTTTATAATATCAATATTGGGAAAAAGAATGGAAATTTAAAATAGTTGGAAATGTAGAAAAATGATATTTTAATGGAGATCAGATACTTAATGAATTAAACCCTATAGATGTTGTGATCTGAGCTTCGGCTCAGTGGGGACGCGATCTGAAGCATCGTTATTGGCACTGGTTCGAGTCTTTGCGTCTGTTGTCTGTGGGAGGAAACATTTTTTTTAAGTCAGAGAAAAGGGGAGTTTAGATACTTAAGGAATTAGCCCCATAATATATCAGTTGGCGCACTTAGCCTTTGTGGTAAAAGCGTGCGCTCTGGGGTCTCCACGTGGCGCTCGAGGGGAGTCTGGGGTCTCGGGTTCGAGCCCTACTGTGCACATGTGCATTTTTTATATATATATTTTTGGTGTTCTTTTGAGTTTTAAAAATCCAAAAAAATTATATAAATATTTTAAAATATTATAGGGACAACTGAAAGTATTTCTCACTATTTTTAAATGTATTTTGGAGATTTAAGAGTTATATTCCTGTGATAAATGAGATTGATATTTAAGAGGAATGTATAAAATTAAGATAATAAAAGTTGATTTGTCATAAAAGGAAGGCAGTGATGAATTTTGATAATAAATTTCTAATGATGAGGCTCAAAGAATTGGTGTTTAATTCTTATTAAACCATGGAATTGGAAAATTTAGATGAATATGAAAGAAAAGAGCTTTGTGAAAAAGAATAGATTGAGATTGTTATTCATGTTTGATAAATACAAGAATCCGATAAAAGAATTTAATAAGTTGTGAATAAGGAAATTGGTAAAATGAATTTTATGGGTATGAGTATCCATAATTATGGAACATGAAAGGATATGATCTAGAGGCTTAGTGAGACCCAGGTACCAGCAAATGTTGAAAGAAATGATATTGATGTGAGAATTGGCTATATGGGCTATCTCGGTATTTCGTTAAGTCCGGTAGGAGGGTAAGCTAACTCTAGGCGTTATAATTTATTCATGTTTAAGCATAAGGATTAGGCACTAAGTGGAGATGTGCTAAACTTGGGCAAACGTAAGTGAGTTGCCTCTATATAGTCTGACGGTGGACTCCGGGACTATAGACCCAGTTTGATGGTGGACTCTAGAACTATGGTTGCTTGCGATGGAGGCGAGCCTTAATTAAATCCGGGACTATGATTGGTTTGACGGTGTACTCCAGGATCATGAATAGTCGGATGGATGGGAGGCCGTGCTCTAGCGTATATGCGTATACCAGGGCTAGAAGGACACTTGCGGGAAGTTCGCACGACGAGGATTTCTTTTTAGCTTGACGGTGGACTCCAAGGCTGGAATCCGTACTCGTGGAACGTCTAAAACTTGATTTATTGGCGAGGAATTAAATCCTTTAATGGGGAGTACGTAGGTGCTTTCCCTCGGACCTATGTAGTATGGGATGCATCAAATCCGAACAAGTATGCATTAGTGTCATCTTAGCGTAAACATCTGCATTAGGCATTAAGACAGTGCATACACTGACATGTTTAGGATAGTTACTTTTCACGCTTTGTTTTACATTCAAGTTTCTGTATGCTAAAGTAAGTGAGTCGCTTTATTATGGCATAGCAAGGGTGACCGTGTATAGTATTGCGTCAGTTGTATGTAATTGACATGCACACAGTATTCAATGCAGGGCTTGGATTGGCAAAAGCTTAAAACTGAATTTGAAGCTAAAGACTATTTTAAATGTTGATGTTTAAATTGTACATGTGTTATATTGTAATCTTTATTATTCTGCTGTGTTGATGTAAAATGAACAGTGTTGTATAAAGAAAATTTTTTAAATTCCTTGTAAAATTGTACGGAATGAAGTAAAGATCCTATTGTGCTATGAATTATCGTATTTTGGAATTCGGGGCGTTAAAGGACCGCCACGCTAGGATCAACCCAGGGGAAGGTCGCCAAGCCAGAAGCTTCTCCCCAATTGACCTCCTATCTCCAAGTCAATCATTGAGGCCCATATTCCTGAGAACTTCAAGCCACTGACTTTCGAACCCTACAACGGTGAATTTGACCCGATGGATCACATCGAGAGTTTTAAAACTCTCATGATGATCTATCAAGCCTTGGACATGCTCCTCTGTAGAACCTTTCCAACAACTCTGAAGGGGTCAACATGGGAATGGTACTCCCGCATCTCTCTAGGTTCTATCTTCTCCTTTGATCAACTCGAGGAGCTCTTCCTCGCACACTTCGTCACTAGTCGCAAAGCCGAAAAATCGAGTGTCTCTATTCTCAAGTTAAAAGAAAAGGGAGGAGAGGAGCTCAACGATTTCATCATACGCTTCATGGTAGAGGTCCGACCTATTCCTGCCCTCGATTCGGCGATGGTAGCTGCTGCTTTTCGGCATAATGTAATCCACGAAGCCCTCAAAGCATCCCTTGTGAAGAAGCCTTATTGGGACTTCTCCGAACACCTGCTGAGGAGTGAGAATTACATCCATGCTGATGAAGCCATCCATCTACAGGGTTGAGCAGATTGTTCATTCGATGATGAGGGACCCAATAAGTCCCGGAAGGATAGTTCTGGTCAATGCCGCCCTCCTCCTACTTCTCGCTTCGAAAAGTTAACTTCTCATATTGCCATTGTATCTACATTCCTCATGGAAATAAATATGGATGGATTGCTCTGCTCCCCTAAAAAATGAATACACCCTGCAAAAGGAGGAACAAAGAGCTATGGTGCCGAGTTCACAGGGAGTACGGTCACAATACCGATGACTGTCGAGCTCTTAAGGAGGGGATTGTGACTCTAATCCAATAGGGTCACCTATCCAGGTTTGTTCAGAATGACAGGGCCGAACCCCCTCCCTCTCGAAACATAGTGTGGTGATCCACTCCATTTATGGAAGACCCACGGGGGGGGGGGGGGGAATCTAATTCCTCCAGGAAAGTGTTCGTCCGAGAAGTGAATTCTATCCCTAACTTCCCTACAACCAAAAGCTTGGGTATTCCAGTATATTTCTCGAACAAATATCTAGAAGGTATCCAAACATCTCATTTGCAACGTGCTAGCGATCGACCTCTACATGGCAAACCATGAGGTGCATCGCATCTTGGTGGACAACGATAGCTCAGTAAACATTCTTTTCCTGGAAGCATTCGGAAGCCTTAAACTCTCTAGAAATCGAATGAAGCCCACCGGGTACACCCTCAACAGACATATAGAAGGACTTAATGGTTGTCAATGTCAATGCCACCTACATTGCTATTCTTAGCCACCCTAGCCTACTAGCTCTTCATGCCATATCTTCAGCCTTTCACATGAAGATGAAGTACCGAACAGAAGCCGGAGTAGGGGAGGTTAAGGGAAGCCAAGAAGTAGCTCGCGCATGTTACACGGCCATAATGGGGGCTTGGTCTACCCCCTTAAGGCCGTAGAACTCCTTTAGGATAGGAGCCTTGACTCCAAGCTCGTGGATGAACTAGAATAAATACTCTTCTACGGAGAAGATCATACCAAGTATTTTCTGGTATGACGAGCTCTATCTCACCAGGTCAAAGAACAGCTTGTCAATTGCATTAGGGAGAACCGAGACTTGTTTGCTTGGACCGCTGCCCATATACCTGGTATCTCAGAAGACTTGATCATGAACCACCTCAGTGTTAATCTATATGCCAAGATGGTCCAACATAAGCGCCATAAGTTTGACCTCGACAGGCAACAAGCGGTCAAGGAAGAGGTCGAAAAACTCCTAGCTTCTCGCTTCATCCAAGAAGTAAGTTACTTGAGTGACTGATCGATGTAGTCACGATAAAGAAAGCGAACGACAAGTGGAGAATCTATATCGACTTCACTGATCTGGATAAAGCATATCTGAAGGACCCCTTCCAACTCCCCAACATAAATTCCTTGATCGATGCCACATCCGGTCACGAACTACTCAGTTTCATAGATTTCTTCTCCTGTTACAACCAGATCCAGATGATCCCCCTGATATCCCGAAGACGTCCACCATCACCGACCAGGGCCTCTACTGCTATTGATTCATGCCCTTCAGTTTGAATAATGCCAGAGCCACTTACCAGCTCCCAGTGAACAAGGTCTTGAAGGTAAAAATTGGTAGAAACATGAAAGTCTATGTAAACGATATGCTTGTAAAAAGCCTAAAATAGTGTGACCATGTGACCGATCTCTAAGAAGCCTTTGATGTTCTCCGGAACCATAACATGAGACTTAACCCCTCTCATCAGAAAAGTTCTTAGGATTCATAGTGAGCCAAAGAGGAATTGAAGCAAACCCTAAAAAGATCCACATCATTCTCAACAAGTCTCTCCCATCCAACATCAAAGAAGTCCAGAAGTGTAAGATCCCAGAGAAAAAAATAAATTTCTATTCTTTTGCACGTGCATTGCATGTAAAATTTTGTTCACTTTTGTTCCTAAAATTTTGTAGAGTCATGAAAATTTGTCTTCTTATTTTTTTTGTCACAATTGTATGACTTATTTTAATTAAACCCATTAGGCCTAAACTCATTTTATAGCCTACTAAAAATTAATTACAAATTAAGGCCCATGATTATTTTTTGCACTTAAATGTACATTTGAAATCCAGTACACTTGCCATGTGTAACACACACACATACATCTAATTTAATAAAAATTTTAAAAAAAGAATTTTGATGAAGGTAGTGTGCACATTTGATACACGTGCACGTGCTTGTGCACATGAGAGGGGTTGGCCGGCCAATAGTAAGAGTGAGGAGAGAGTTGGGTGGGTTGTGGTGAAAGTGGGAGTCATTTTATGAAAGTGGGGAACTATTTTGACCTCACAATTTTCCTATAAATAGTCCTTATTTTTGTCATGAACAACAGAACTCATTACAAAAAAAAAGGGAAAGAGAGAAGAAGGCTTGCGGATTGGAGCAAGGAGGAGGCCGGATCTTTGTTTTGGAGCTTTGGAGGAAATTTTTGAGGGGGTTCTACTACTAGGACACTAGAGGTGGGTGCTTCTTTTACGTTTTAGTTGTTTGTAGAATGCATGTCTAGATAAATTGTGCTTGAAATGGAAAATTAGGTACGAGTTCTTTAGTTTCTAAACCTTTTATATGATGCATGTTGTATAGACATCTAGAGTTTTGGAAGTGGATAAATGTGAGCAATTCGTAGCGCCCCGAATTTCTAATATAATATCTCAGAAATACGTGGCACAATTCAAGAATCAACTTCAATGTAATCATAAACATAGCAACCAAATACAGGGAAAAAATTAAAACTTTTTATTACATCAGTTGTTTACAAAACACAGCGGAAAATTAAACACCTTGAATTACATTTCTTTCTTTACAACACATCTTTTACAATTTACATGAGCTCTATTATCATTCAACCACATGCATCCAAATCCCAAGCTATAGGTACCTACATGTAAAACATGAGGCTAGAGATAGCCCTAACCCCCAAAACTACAGGGGTCAGCCATAACGGTGTTAGTGACATAAAAATAAATGCAACATAAATAAAACATAAAGCATAGAGTCTTTACCAACATGTATTAACAGTAAGAATAAAATGAAATAATAAATAACATAGATAAAACATGAAAACATCTAGTAAAACTAGACTATGTGTCATGTGTAGAAAAATAGTAAAACACATGCATGAAACCAAGTCATGAAAACACCAATGTTATATGATGACTCTCTTATGCATACCTGTCGGATTCTATGCATCCCACTCTACATAGGTCCGGTGTAAGCCTTTATCGTTCTCCACTTTATAGGGTTTAATCCCTCGCTATGCAACTAATCCTACTACGATGACTACTACGAGATATAGATAAACTGTGAGTATTAGCCCATGTCCCGATAATTCCGGAGGTCAATCTCTATCCACAGATAATTCCGGAGACTATTTCACTCACACCTGGAAATCTTCGAGAATACCCCACACCGCAAGCTATGGCGCCTCATCACACGAATACCACGTGAGCGTCGCCTCGACCCCGATAATTCAGGAGATCAATCCCACACCGCAGGTAATTCCGGAGACTATTTCACTCACACCTCGATAATACCGAAGATTATCTCACACCACAAGCCATACTGAGGTCCATAACCCATGTTCTCATTTCATCATATCACCATCTAGTGCTTGTCCTTATTTATTAAATTAATTATTCATTTGATTCCAATCTCCTAGAGTTGGTTTACCCTATCGGACTTAACTCAACTGATCAACAACAAGCCTCAACAGGCCAAACCACAAACTCTCGACTGCCGGTATACTAGGGTCCCACACACCTTCTAAAGACTAACAACTTAACCATCCAAATCAAACTTTCATTACAACTCATAATTCTTTTATATTTAGAAAACGTCTCGAAAATACTATAATCTGTAGCAAAATGATATTTAGAATAGTAGGTCATTAATCTAAAAATATTAAAGAATCAATCGTTTCAAAAGAACATTAGAAGAGCTTAAGAAAACGTCAATCGGAGCAGTGGCAGTCGACTTTAT
The DNA here is from genome assembly GCA_017893485.1 of Hemerocallis citrina. Taxonomy (NCBI): domain Eukaryota; kingdom Viridiplantae; phylum Streptophyta; class Magnoliopsida; order Asparagales; family Asphodelaceae; genus Hemerocallis; species Hemerocallis citrina. The sequence goes on along the minus strand of CM030368.1, from coordinate 119,047,444 downwards.
TTTGTAATCAGTCGACTGTCCTGTGTAAAACCCAAACCTCGGGAAACACTTATCAGAGTAGTGGCAGTCGACTGTATAAAGTGGTCAGTCGACTGTCCCGCATAAAAATCCAAAACTTTAAGAAAACACAAATCAAGGCAGCGACATTCGACTGTCCCGCATGAAAATCCAAAACTTTAAGAAAACACGGCAGCCAGGGTAACGATGGTCGACTGTCCAAAATTACCAGTTGACTATTGACTTGCAGACTGCAGTTTGAGTTGTGCATATTTTTAACTGATACGGTGTTCTACTTTACAAAAACAAAATCTCTAAAAAAGTAGAATCCTGAGACAATCAAATATGACTTGTAGAGTATATAGGAGTCGATAAAAACAAATAAAATCCACTTCGAATTGATAAAATGGCAGTTCTACAAAACAATGACACGAACATATGCATATATGAAAATAGATTTTTCAAGAATCAATTACATGTCAAGATAACTTCGTATGATATTCCAAACCATATCAATGTCAAAATACGTTAAGATATAATGAAAATCTACAAAACATACGAAGGTTCAATTTCTTCAAAAACCACAAAATCGGATATTCATGTAGAAATGTTTGTGCATGTTTGTGCACCAAGAAAACTTCACAAATCCATCAATTAGAAATAACAAAATATTCAGATTTAATATTAGTATTTGAGCAATTCAAATCCAAGTAAAACTTCACAAAATCACAAAATCCCCAATTTAGTCATATCGTATCAAACCCACATCTAGTTATCATAACTCCAACCCAAAACTTGATCTTTTGGATTCATTAATCCTTCTCATAACTCATCAAACTCACTTACTATTTTCACAATAGTTAACATATGAATATTGACAAATATAACATTTCCATGGTCAAGTTGCATTCATCCAAACTCATTAATAGTCAAAAATCTCATCTTTAATCAATTTGTGCATAACGTCCACCATACTCAATCCAATCAGAAAAATCCGAAAGGAAAAGCCTACTCATAATTTATATTAGGTTCTTTAACAATCTCAAATCATCCACATACTATTCTAATCATCAATACAAAATTTCCATGAAAGTTCCAGTTTTTAATTCATCTATTCATCAAATCCATCATATGTATTCATACCAATCCCTAGCATGCTTTTAAATAGATGAAACACCACATACAACATTCAAATAACAATACCAAATAAATTATATCACTCACCTCATTGAAGAAATCAACTGAATTAATAAAGAATGAGAAAAAGCCATTCTTTTGCAAAATCCAAGATCATCTCTTCAAAACTAAGAAATTAATAGTAGAAATATACTTTACTTTTTTGCAGAGGAGAGCGACGGCTGTAGTGGCCATAATATAGGCCGAAATCTGGAGTTTTTAGAGTTTTACAAGTTTATGGAAACATCCCTTAACAAATTATTACTTTACATATATAAACCTTTCTTTAATAAAGTAGTTAAAATGAGTTAAATAAATTAAAATCAAATCAAATATTCTTACTATTGATTTTTCCAGCCATCCAGCACAACCCAGAATTTAAAAAATTCGGATTTGTACTCAGAGCGGCAATTTTGCACAAAAGTCGATCTTTTTGTAATATTTGTAAATATGTCATAAAATATTCGTAACAATCCAGAAAAATTAGAAATAATATTTACTAATACATATTGGATTTTCCAATTTAAATTTCTGAATTTTACTTTCCAAGAAAATATTTGCACAAGATCCACTTAAATTCCATATTTGCAAAAACACCATATTTGTTTAAATTTTTACCAAATCAACTCTAAATAAAACTTAAATAGATTTTATTTTCAAAGATGACCATGGAAGGCCAAAAAATAAGTAAAAAAGAGTTTTTATTATTCGTTTGGGAACCAAACGGCTTTTTACATAAAAGCCCCTCTCTTTCGAAGTATTTATAAAAAATAGTTTCTTTACTCAGAAAAATCCCAAAATTTAGGATATGCTTAATTATAAATAGAAGAATGTATCCAAAAATTTAAAAGTGGAGATTTGCACCCCAAAAATACATTTGCACGTGTTTTGCACGTGTAAAATTGAGATATTCATAAAATAGTCAAATAAATTCAAATAAATCTAAAAAATTAAAATATCATAAATAAATGAGGAAAACCAATCGTTAGCCATAAAATTTGAAAAATTCAAAATTCCTAACTTTGCACGTGTGTTGCACGTGCAAAATTGCAATTTCAAGAAAATAGTCAAAGTAGTCAACTTTAACAATATAATATTATTTTTTTATGCAAAATAAATTTTTTTATTTTGCGGGGTGTTACACAATTAATGCATACTAGTTGAAAATTACCATATAGAATTGTCATGTAGTCAAACTATAATTTTTATTCGGGTGTTTTGTAGTGATGTTATGCGTATTGTGGTATACCATGATTAGATAATGTATATAAATTGTATGTGCATATAATGTTGTTAACTTATGCCTGAAAATTGTATAAAAATTCGGGAAGTTTATAATTCAACGAGAGGTGAGAATTTCCCATAAATTCATGGCTAAAGGAAAAATATATTCATGCTAGTTTGTCATAAAGAGTAGTCATGTTGAATAATTAAATCATATGTGTATAAAAGCTCTCAAAATTACCATTTTAATTAGTTGTGTATAACTTCACTCTAATATAGATAAAATCAGTGAGAAATTATTTCTGAAAATCTAAGAGAGTTTTGTATGAACAAATATTTTTAGAGAAAACGATAGAAATCAAAATAAATGAATGAGTTAAAAGATAAAGAAAAACAGAGAGTGGGGTTAAAAGGTTTTGAACTCCTATATAATCAGAATAACGATTGGGCTTAGTGGTTAGCACGGGGTTTTGGGGGACTTCTTGGTCTTGGGTTCGAAGACTGGGAGGCTCTGCCTTTTGTGAATTATTGTGGAATTTAATGAAATAGAATATTGGGCTATAAAAGGAATTCAGTATGGTTCTTATCAGCGAAAGAGAGTTGGCTTAGTGGTTGGGCTTGTGGTTGGCTGCCTGCTGACCTTGGGTTCGATCTTGGCCATACACAGCATTGTGTTTCAATATTTTTTTGGGGGGGTTTTCATGCTCTTAAAATTTGGGAGAAAAATGTAGAAATATTATAAAGTATTATTAGAGTCTTTGAAATAATTCCACACATTTTAATGATCTCTTATGGGAATTAAAAAGTATATTCATTTTGAATAATATATTAGATGAGTTCTTCAATTCCAAATTCAAAGGGTTATGCATGATTAAAAGATTTAAGAGTTGGGTGTAATATACGAATTTAGAACTCTCCTATGTAGAATTGCTTGGATATTAATCTATGGATTTAAGAAAAGAATTAAGATGAATTACGAAATTTCTAGTAGATTTAAAATAAAAAATTTGGCATTGTGAACTAAATATGCGAAGAGTAGAAATATGAAAAAGATCTACTAACAAAAGTGCTTTGAATATTACTAAATTGAATAGTTTGGCTGGTTAACCGTGAAATTGCCTAGAAGAATTTGATTAACAAATTATTATGTATGTTGCTAAAAGAAGTTGGTTATATCCTGATTTATAAACATAAAGTGAATGGATGAATAATGCATGAAATGTTGATGTTGATGTTATATATAACCTAAGTGATTTCTATAGTGAGATGGTTGTTGGAATCTAGAGGCTGAGCGAGACCCGTAGTGACTGGCAATTTGTGAATAAAGAAATGAGAAGTAGCTAGTGTTGGCTAACATTTTCTCGTGTGTTGATTTAAGTCCAGTATGGTAAGCTAGATCTAGATTATGATGATTATAATTAAACCTATGGACAAGCACTAGGAGAAGATGCGATGAAGTATGGGCAAACATGAGTATGAGGGCCTCGTGTGATTTGCGGTGGAAGATTATCTCAAGAATTATCAGGGTGTGAGGCATGACGTCCAAAATCACTCGCGGTGTGGGATTTGTCTTGAGAAGTCTAATTATCTCAAGAAAAGTCTGCAGGCAGCTTTGCGAACCAGGACTGACTTCAGTATTGCCTTTCATCCTCAAAATGATGGGCAGACTGACAAGGTCAATCGTGTGTAGGAGGACATGTTGAGGTGCTGTGTGATGGATTTCGGCGGCAGCTGGGTGAGGCACTTAGCTCTGGTGGAGTTTGCCAACAATAACAGTTTTCAGACTAGCATCGGTCTGGCACCATATGAGGTTTTGTATGGGAGGAAGTGTAGAATGTCGGTGTGTTGGTATGAAGTAGGGCAAATGCAGATGTACGGGCCGAAGATAATACAACAGACCTCGGAGAAGATAGAACTTACCAGGAAGAGACTGGTTGACGCACAGAGCAGACAAAGAGCTATGCGGACAATCGGAGAAGGGATCTGGAATTCGAAGAGGGTGACTATGTTTTCTTGAAAGTGTCTCCAACTAAGGGTGTGATTCAATTTGGGAAAGGAGGAAAGTTAGCCCCAAGGTACATAGGACCACATAAGATATTGAAGAGAATTGGGAAGACAGATTATCAATTAGAACTAACGGAAGAGCTAGCCCAAGTGCACGATGTCTTTTACGTTTCTATGCTAGGCTACACTCATGATCCGAGTCATCACTTTACCAGAAGTGCCGGAAGGCCTACAGATAAATCTGAGCTACAAAGAGCGTCCGGTGGAGATTGTGAATCGGCGGGAAAAAGTTTTGACGAACAAAACTATACCCATGGTCCAAGTTATGTGAAGGAATCATCTGGTCGAGGAAGTCACTTGGGAATCCGAGGAGAGGATGATGAGGGACTATCCTGAACTTTTTTCCTAAACCCTGTAATTTTATTTCTTTGGTTTTTCTCACTCTTTAAGTGTAGTTCCGAGGATGGAACTATTTTAAGGAGGGAGTGCAGTAACATCCTAGAGAAAAAATTCTTTTGCACGTGCATTGCTCATAGAATTTTATGCACTTTGGTTCCTAAAATTTTCTAGAGTCATGAACATTTATCTTCTATTTTTTTGTCACAATTGTATTAGTTATTTTAATTAAACCCATTAGGCCTAAAGCGATTTTGTTGCCCACTAAAAATTAATTACAAATTAAGGCCCATGATTATTTTTTGCACTTAAATGTACTTTTGAAATCTAGTTCACTTGTCATGTGTAACACACACATACATCTAATTTAATAAATGTTAATAGAAAGAATTTATATGAAGTTAGTGTACACATTTGATACACTTGCACGTGCTTGTGCACATGAGAGGGGTTGGCTGGCCTATAGTAAGAGTGAGGAGAGTGTAACGCCCCGAGCCTGGCTCAGTTATGCACACGGCTACGTGTGCACGCACGCGAAAGAACGGACACCAAATTCTAGTCACGCCCACCACAGGCACCATCAAAAGGTGGGTTAACCCGTTAGGTGACCCTTTATCACTTGGTTTCCTATATATACCCACACACTTTCCTATTCATTTCCGATATGGGACTTTTTACCCCATGCAAGCCATGTCACAATCATGGCATGCATGCACACTTTTTTTATTCATTTTTGCCATCATTTAATGCCTATGCCCCATGGATCATCCTATAGGATCCATCATCAATCTCTTTTAATTCAAGCCCGATAGGATCCCTTGTGGGCCAACAACCAACCATTCATCTCATTTATTATTTATTATATATATATATATATATATATACCGCTTAAGTACGGGGTCTTACACACACTCCTCCTTAAGAACTCAGCATCCTCGCTCAGCTAGGCTACTATCCTTGGTCTCTACCAGCGTACTGTCCTTAGTCAGACGTACCTCTAACCCACTCTGACCCACAATCAGTGTCAAAAGTCAGCTTTCATACCAATTTGTAATGCCCCGAGCCCGGTTTAGCTGCGCACACAGTCAAGTGTGCGTGCAGTGAAAGAACGACACAAAACTCTTGCCACATCCACCATAGGCACCATCAAAAGGTGGGTTAACCCATTAGTGGATAAATGTGAGCAATTATCATATTGAATTGGCATGTAGTCGAACTACAATTTTTATTAGAGTGTTTTGTAGTGATGTCATGCATATTGTAGTATGCCATGATTAGATCATGTATATAAACTAGGTTTGCCCGTTGACACGTGCCTACGACACATCTTCGAAACGGTGCACCTTGTTTGATCATATAAAATAGTTTTGGAGGTCCAACAAAATAATTGAAGTAGAAAACATAGAGCAAAAAACATATTATAATTTTTTTTTTAATTTTTTTGAATTATTTTTAAGTTTTTAATTTATTAAATTTTTTTGTTTTTAAATTTTTTTTATTTTAAAAATTTTTTAAACTTTGTATTTTCTTAATTTTTTGAATAGAAGAGGGAGGGGGAGAGAGAGAAAAAAAAATTAAATAAATAAATATAGAAGTTGTTTTGGGGAGGGAGATTTGAATTTGAGTTTTGAGGGGAAACTTTTGGGGGGAAAATATGTTTTGTGAGGTTAGATCTAGGCCTTTGATTTTTTGGGGATTGAAGGAGAGTCACTTGATAGCTTTCTTTGTGTTTTATTATATAAACTAGATTTGCCCATGGGCACGTGCCTACAGCACGTCTTCGGAATGATACAAAACACGAAAAGCCATGTCAACAGTAAAACAATAATTATGTAGCTCAAGTTTGAATAATTAGTTGTAAATAAAAGTCTATGTTTCCATTAGTATATGTTGAAAAATAATTATAAATGAGGGTATAAAATCTAACTTCTTAGAACTTTAAGTGTGGAAAATAATGAAATTTAATTGTTGAAGAAATATTTGCTTTTAAAAATTCTGAAAATTTACAAAACCGAAATCTTAAAATCTAAATTTCTAAGTAAATAAAGAAAGAATGGGATAGAGATATATAGAGAGAGAGAGAAAGAGAGAAATATGAAAAAGTAAAGAGAGAAGAGATAGATAATAATAGAGTAATGAGTTTTTTGGGGGAGAAAATTTTATTTTTGGGTTTGAAATTTTGGAAGAAAAATGTGTTTTGTGAGGTTTGATATGGACCTTTGATTTTGGGGGGATTGATTGTGAGCCGCTTGATAGCTTTCTTTGTAATTTATTATATAGATTGTATGTGTATATAAAGTTGTTAACTTATGCCTAAAATTTTTGTAAAATTTGGGGTAGATTATAATTCAACGGGAGGTGAGAATTTTCCATAAATTCATGGCTAAAGGAAAAATATATTCATGATAGTTCGTCATAAAGAGTATTCATGTTGATTAATAAAAGCATATGTGTATAAAAGCTCTCAAAATTACCATTTAAATTATTTGTGTATAACTTCACTCTAATATAGATAAAATCACTGAGAAGTCATTTTTGAAAATTTAGGAGTGTATTGTATGAACAGGGAGTGGGGTTAAAAGGTTTTGAACTCCTATATAATCAGAATAGTGCGTGGGCTTAGTGGTCAGAGCGGGGTTTTGGGGGACTTTTTTTGTCTTAGGTTCGAAAACTGGGAGGCTCTACCTTTTGTGAATCTTTGTGGAATTTAATGATTTAGAATATTGGGTTATAAAAGGAACTCAGTATGGTTCTTATCACCGAAAGAGAGTTGGCTTAGTGGTTGGGCTTGCGGTTGGCCGCCTTCTGGCCTTGGGTTCGATCGCAGCCATACATAGCATTGTGTTTTACCTTTTTTGGGGGGGGTTTCAAGCTGTTAAATTTTGGGGAAAAGATGTAGAAATATTCTAAAGTATTATTAGAGCCTTTAAAATAATTCCACACATTTTGAAGATCTATTATGGGAATTAAAAAGTATATTCATTTTGAATAATATATTAGATTAGTTCTTCGATTCCAAATTCAAAGGGTTATGCATGATTAAAAGAATTATTTAAGAGTTGGGTGTACTATACGAATTTAGAACTCTACTATGTAGAATTTCTTGGATATTAATCTATGGCTTTAAGCAAAAAATTAAGATGAAATACGAAATCTCTAGTCGATTTAAACTAAAAAAATTGGCATTATGAACTAAATATGTGAAGAGTAGAAATATGAAAAATATCTACTGACAAAAGGGCTTTGAATATTACTAAAGTGAATAGTTTGGCTGGTTAACCGAGAAATTGCCTACAAGAATTTGATTGACAAATTATTATCTACGTTGCTATAAGAAGTTGATTACTTCATGATTTATAAACATAAGGTGAATGGATGAATAATGCATGAAATGTTCATGTTGAGGTTAGATGTAACCTAAGTGATCTCTATAGTGAGATGGTTTATGGAATCTAGAGGCTGAGCGAGACCCGTCGTGATAAAAAATTTGTGAATAAAGAAATTTGAGAAGTAACTAGTGTGGATTATCATTTTCTCGTGTGTTGATTTAATTCCGGTAGGGTCAGCTAGCTCTGGATTGTGATGATTATAATTGAACCTAAGGACCGACACTAGGAGAAGATGTGATGAAGTATGGGCAAACATGAGTATGAAGGCTTCATGTGATTCGCGGTAGAAGATTATCTCAAGAATTATCTTGGTATGAAGCATGACATCCAAAATCACTCGCAGTGTGGGATTTATCTTTAGAATTATCGGGTTCGATGCGACGCTCATGGGATATTTGTGTGATGTGGTACCATATGAATCACTGTGTGGGTTTTGTCTCCAGAATTATTGGGGTGTGAGGTTTGACGTCTAAAAATCACTCGCGGTGGGAGAATGACTCTCAAGAATTATCAGGGTTATGGCTCGCGGTGTGGGTTTTGTAACGACCCGAAAAATAGCATATGGCTATTTTGCATCGAAATGTGTGCACGATTGAGAATGTTGCGCGATCATGGATTTTCTGATAAAAATTATTTTAATATATTGCCTATTTTATTTTATTATTATTTTTAAAATTTAAATTATTTTTCATATGGATTATCTACGAAGTAGTTTTAATGCATTTTGTATTGTTTGGATTATTAGAGTAGAGAATTGGGTGTTATTTGAAATGTGTTAAGACTAGAGGGCTTATATGCAACATTCCCCTAGATATTTATCTATCTATTATTATCTATTTCCATTTTTACAAACCCCCCCCCCCCCCCCCCACATTCTTTCCTTCTCCTTCCTTTCTCCTTCTTCTTCCTTCTTTTCTCCCCGTCTGGTTCCACCCGACCCAGAAAAACCCTCCCCCGGGTTCCCCCTCTCCTTCTCCTTCCCCTACTTCTTCCTCCTCCCATTCACTCCCAACCAAAGAGAACCCAGCTCCTTCTTCTTCCCTTCTTCTTCTCCTTCCGTTCGATTCTTTCCCAAACCAACGATGGAAACCCCCCCTTCCTCCTCCCGTTCGTCCCAACCGATCGGAAGAAATCCCCCACCCCCGTTCTCTTCTTCTTCCCTTCTCCCTCTCCGATCTGTTCTTCCCCAACCCCGAACCCAAATGAACCCCCACACCACCCTGACCTCCTCTCCCTTCTCCTCCTCCCGTTCGCACGCCAGCCAAAGCAAAAAGAACCCCGACCTACTCCTCCCCTCCTCCTCCCGTTCGCACGCCAACCATGATCGGAAGGAGCCCCGACCCCCCACCTTCCTTCATCTTCTCCTTCCCTTCCCCTTCCATTCCGAACCCAAAACAAACCCAAACGAACCCATCGACAGTTCTTCCCCACCTCAAAATCCACCTCCATTCCTTCGTCAATTTCGAATTAAGTTGAGGGTTAGATTAATGGAGGGATTCTCTACATGGTGGTGTTGTCGGATTTTCGATTGGATTTCGAAAGGTAAAACCCTAACTATTTTAGTGTATAGAATTTAGTTGGGTTAATTTTTATTGAGTAGAATTATTTTGGTAGGGAGATTTAGAGATATTGGAAATTGTAGATGTGAAAGATTAGGAGGTTATTAGAGAGATTGTAAGTTGTTAGTAAAATAGGGTTTTGGATTTGTAAAAGAGAACTATATGGGTATGGATTAATTCTCGTATAGTAATAGAAATTGTAGTTGGACTATTAGATTATTTGGGGGTGATTTTAGTGATTAATTGGGAATGAAAATACCGTAAGCATTAGATTATCACGTGCATCGCACGTGTATATTCCAAGCGTTCAGTAAACGCTTGTGTGATATTTGGGGATAGTGTTATTAGCTTTTATGATTGGTTTGAATTATTTGAGTTTAATGGCTTTGAAATTGATGATAGGATATATTGCGACTTTGGAGGCGAAGTGGCATGGCGCTTCGGATCTTCGCGGAAAATGGTGAGTTAATTTATTATGTGTTTTTGGTGTGTTAAAAATTATGTGAGTATGATTTATCATATGTATTATGTGAGTTAGTTTGTTTATAGATTTGTGTGTTTTATGGTTTAAAGATATATGTGAGTTAGTATATTTATATATTTTGTGGGTTGATGAATATGTGAGTTAATTTATCTAGGTATTTTGTGATTTAAGAAATATGTGGTGAGTTATATTATATATATATATTTTCGTGGTTTAAAGATATGTGTGAGTTATTTTAATTATATATTTTGTGGTTAAGAATATGTGAGTGTTAATTCATTTATGTATTTTGTGGTTTAAAGAAATAAGTAAGTATCGATTTATTTACGTATTTTTGTGATTGTAAAAATATGGTGAATCTAACCATTCTTGAGTATATAAAAACCTATATAATGGATGAGTTATATTTAGATGATGATATCAAAATATGGGTGTATGGTTATATACGTATTTTGATGTTTTGAAGAAGTTCGAATAAACTAAAGTATTGATATAAATTTATGGATCAAAGGGATCCTATAAAAAGTATGAATGGTAGAACTTGAGAGAATAGCATAAAGATGAGTGTTGTCTATGTCAAAAAAAAAAGGAACCCATTCATGCTATGTGACATTCTAGTTGACTTATCATGTTTGAGTTAGTAAGTAGGACTACCATGCTTGAGTTGTATTAGATCCATGCTTGAATTGTTGTAGAAAGAAACCCATGGTTAAGTTGTAGTAGAATATCATGTTTGGGTCGATTTTAGAAAGAAACTCATGTTTGAGTCGATTATAGTAGGTATGCCATGATGAGTTGATTTTAGAAGAAACCCATGCTAAGTTGATTATAGTAGATTCTTTTGTTACTTCTAATTTTAGAAGATCAAGTTTGCTAGTAAGCACAGTTGATTGCTTCTAGGTTTGATTACTTGTATGGTTGTTGTATGTGTTGTTGTCTCATACGCGGCTCGACTGGCCCGTATGTAGATGTTGGTCTCATACGGAGCTTATTTGGCTCGTATGCATGTTGTTGTCTCATACGCGGCTCGACTGGCCCGTATGTAGCTGTTGGTCCCATACGTAGCTGTTTAGCTCGTATGCATTTTTGGTTACTCGTATGTAGCTTCTTAGCTAATACGCAGTTTGTTGTGCTCGTCTAGGGTTATATCATTGTCCTAGGGCTATCGACCATCAAGACGTGTGTTTAGCTTACTCCTAAGGGACTGTGGACGAGTTACTTCGCGGGTGCCGTCAGATCCTAACTGTTGGTTGATTGCGGACCGGAGTGTGACGAAATCCAAGTTCAGGTAGTAGCATGCGAATGCATTCGTATTGCCGGGGTCTTGGATCGATAGGCCATGAACCAGATCCTGAGGGATTCTGGTGAGTTTAGGTTGAGCAGCCTAATAGAGTTATCTTGCGAAGTCTAATTTAAGACCTAGCATGTTGTGTAATGTTGTCATTTCTAGGATTGTTCAGGGTTAGGAACATCATTAAGGTAGTGACTTATAAAGATCATTTTACTTCGACCCTTTGCCGAAAAGAGAGGAGTTGGTTGTAGGTAGCGCCTTACGACCAACTTGTCCCTCGAAGCAGGCCTTAGTTGGTGTTATTGGGTTGTACCTTCCCGTCAAAGGGATACGTACGGTGCCGTCTTACGAGTTGGGAGCACGGGTTGCGTATCTCGCGCTGTTAATTCCTGAAGTGCCATGATAAGGCGGGCGGAGCTAGGGGGATGGACCCCGGAACTTCGTCGGGTCCTTGGCCAGGGAGAGCGAACAGGCCATAGATCACGGTCTATGAGTTAGGGGCGACATAGGATAGGCTTTGTATGCTATACTGCGCTCGGAGAGACCCCGTGTTCGTCTGGTTTTTGAGTGAGGTCCGGTGTACCGGGTAGTAGTGGCAAACATAGACACCATGAGCGTACTGCATTGGTGGGACTTGACCACATTTGCAACCTCATCAGTCATGTAGTATCTGTCAGGAACAGGTTGTGTACAATTAGAAATTCATAACGCGGGTTCAAATCCCTATATATGGAGAAACGGCTTGAGATGGGCGCATGTAGTATGGGCTGCATGTTGCTTCGGAGACTTGCTGGCATTAGAATAAGAGCATCATCGCATTAGAAATCTTGCATTAGTATAAGAGCATCATTGTATTGGTAATTTTGCATTAGAGTTAAGTCATAACATACACAGGCACAAAATTATAGGTACACGTGTCTTTTCCATTCGAGATGAATTGCGAGTATGATAGTGAAGTAAATTAACAACCGAGCTATGGGCTTGGGATGTGAAGTGATATTACCCAAGTTGGGCTTGGGATGTGCGTGATTATTACCCAAGCTATCGGCTTGGCGTGTGATATGTTATTGCCAAAACTATGTTGGGATATGGGGTGTATTGTGATAAAATGCAAGCAATTGGTGAGGTGAAATGAGATGTTAGGTTGGACATGAATGAATGTGGTAGTATGAGATTGAAGACATATATTGATGATGGGATACGTGATATAAGGAAACAAAATCAGTATTGTATTATGAGTGGTTATTCAAATGGTTACTAAATATAAGTAGGTTATGAGCGGGTATAGATATACATACAGGTGATGACTCAGAGAGTATTTGATGTAAAATCTTAATTATGATGTTTACATATTCAGATGTCAAGTAAGATTTGTTTATCTTGGAAATTGTGAGTTCGTTATGTTTTACTTGTAAGTTTAATTTATTTACTTATTTAATAAATTATACTCACACCAGAAATGGCTAACCCCTTAGTGTTTGGGGGTTAGGGAGTCCCCGGGCTACCCTAGGTCCCTACTGTTACAGGTCCTCAGCAGTGCAGAGGTGAGGTGTAGGTACAGGTTCCGTGGAGTGGAGTTCCAGTTATAATTCATTGTTATGTTTTAATTGTAAATAGTAAAGATTTATGCTTTAAATTGTATTTTTGATGTATAAGTATGAGGATGATGATGAAGAGTATAGTGTGAGGCAGCAGGATATGGTTTGGACCCGTACCCATTTCGTTGTGGAGTGCCGGGCGTCGTGGTAGGTTTTTACAGGTTATTTTCTAAAAACTTACTACGTTTTCGAAAGGATTTATGCTTTTTAATTGATATTTGTTAAACCGTTATGAGTTTGGCCCCCAGAGCATATATATATATTGCCTGTGTGATGATGCTCATTTTGGCCTGGGGAGCCCATATTATTATTGCCTGTGATGTAAGCTACGGAATTTAGAGCAAAATTCCGTAAGCTTTTCTGTGTTTTGGGCAAAAAATACAAGGGAGACTCTGCCCAAATTTTCTTTGAAACATAACTATTTTAGTTTATGTTTAAAGTGATATAGAAATTGGAAGAATTGATTTTGGAGTCAAAAAGAAAAGAAAAGGGGCAGGCAGTACAGTTTGGTATTACAAACTGATAATTGTAATTACTGCATAGTAACTCTGTGTTGAAGAAAAGTTTTTAAATTTTCCAAAATTTTCTGTGTCTCGAGACTAATTGAAGGAAAGATCTTGGCATGTGTCACGGTTTCCCAGCAACAGGGAGATCGGGGCGTTACCGATGGTATCAGAGCCGACTTCAATTTACAGTCCAACACAGTAGGAAAATTAAACTTAATGCCCTTTTTGGAGTTGGGTTTTAGTTAGTTGTAGATAGTTATAATTCATATTGTTGGTTATTTCAACTTATGTTTTTATAATTTTTCTATATCTGGACTAATCCTAGTGTATGTGTTACCATCCTTTAAACACATGAATGATGTTCGAGGATGTCCTAACCAAGGAGGTGTTGATGGAAGAGAGTGAACCGATATCGATGGGTGATCCGATAATCTTGAGCGAGGAGCCAAGGAGGCTTCACCACCGTAAGGACTAAGTGTGGATCAACACACACCGGCGGCAGCCAGCATACATCGGGAAATGAGGAAGCTTAGGAAGTGCGTAGTTAGGAAGGGTCGTCAAGCTAAGAAACTGGGTGATGCCTTCGGAGCTATATTAGAAGGCCTAGCAAATTGGCACGATTACAAAATGAATGGGAGCAAATCCCAGAGACCACCAAGTGTAGTATGCAGCCTTTGTGAGAGAGTCAGGCACAAGAAATCAGTCTGTCCACGACCACAAGGGTAGAGTTCGCACTTACTACAAGGCAGGAGTGCTAGTACCGGTATGTGCATATAGAACTGCAACTAAGTTAAAAGTTGTATTTTTGAAATTTATTTTTGGACGAGGAAGTAAGGTATGATGAAACACTTTCGAAAACAGTTGGATTTATATATATATATATATGTATATATGGAATCCATACAACGGTTTTGTTCAATTGTGGTTCATCACATTCGTTTGTCTGAATTATTTTTCAAGAGTTGAGTTGTGTGCGGGAGGCAACTCTAGATTTGATTTGGTTGAATACACCATCTGGAGCATCAGCTTCGAACAAATTACAGGAGAGAATCCTGGAAGTTTGAAGTAATGATCGTAGGCCATGCCCTGTTCTAAGGAGGGAGTGACTACTGAAGTACAAAAGATCGAGATCCGTGAAGAATTGACCTCAGCCAAAGACCGTGAAGGACGCATGAAGCTAGATGATGAGATCAATCAAGCCAGTATTAGAGTGACTACTTAAGTTTAGAGCTCGATTTTGGCACGATGGGAGCTGCAACCGAGTCCAAGTAAGCAAGTCAGAAGGCTTAGGCAAGAAATGCAGGGATTTAAGTATTGAAGCGACAGATTCTCCAAGATCAGCTTATGATTAAGCAGCCACTAAGGACACGCCCAGGAGGAAATCTTGCTCAGACAGAGGGCAGTCGTGCTAACAATTTAGTAAGGTCACCAAGAGGAGCTGCTCAGGGGCTGAAGCGGCAATGTGTGACTTCGTCCTTTCTAAGGAGGGAGTGGTCACCAACCAACAGGAGTCGTAATCAAGGAGTGAATCAACATCACTTGTAGACAAGAATAGAGCAAAGCAATGCAGTTACTGTCTACTCCAGAGCAGGAGCAGAAGAATGTCAGCATCAAATTCATGGTGGGTCTGTCCAAAAGGCTGTAGGACAACAGTTCAACTTGGTAGAAGACCAGTTTTTTTAGAATATCACTCGGGGAAATGGAGATGGTTCAGGGAAATATCTTGTGAACCATTGATGTTTGTGGTTGTCTTCCTCTCCACTAGCAGCGTTCTGAGGACAGAACGATTCTAAGGAGGGAGTAATGTAACGACCCGAAAAATAGCATATGGCTATTTTGCATCGAAATGTGTGCGCGATTGAGAATGTTGCGCGATCATGGATTTTCTGATAAAAATTATTTTAATATATTGCCTATTTTATTTTATTATTATTTTTAAAATTTAAATTATTTTTCATATGGATTATCTACGAAGTAGTTTTAATGCATTTTGTATTGTTTGGATTATTAGAGTAGAGAATTGGGTGTTATTTGAAATGTGTTAAGACTAGAGGGCTTATATGCAACATTCCCCTAGATATTTATCTATCTATTATTATCTATTTCCATTTTTACAAACCCCCCCCCCCCCCCACATTCTTTCCTTCTCCTTCCTTTCTCCTTCTTCTTCCTTCTTTTCTCCCCGTCTGGTTCCACCCGACCCAGAAAAACCCTCCCCCGGGTTCCCCCTCTCCTTCTCCTTCCCCTACTTCTTCCTCCTCCCATTCACTCCCAACCAAAGAGAACCCAGCTCCTTCTTCTTCCCTTCTTCTTCTCCTTCCGTTCGATTCTTTCCCAAACCAACGATGGAAACCCCCCCTTCCTCCTCCCGTTCGTCCCAACCGATCGGAAGAAATCCCCCACCCCCGTTCTCTTCTTCTTCCCTTCTCCCTCTCCGATCTGTTCTTCCCCAACCCCGAACCCAAATGAACCCCCACACCACCCTGACCTCTTCTCCCTTCTCCTCCTCCCGTTCGCACGCCAGCCAAAGCAAAAAGAACCCCGACCTACTCCTCCCCTCCTCCTCCCGTTCGCATGCCAACCATGATCGGAAGGAGCCCCGACCCCCCACCTTCCTTCATCTTCTCCTTCCCTTCCCCTTCCATTCCGAACCCAAAACAAACCCAAACGAACCCATCGACAGTTCTTCCCCACCTCAAAATCCACCTCCATTCCTTCGTCAATTTCGAATTAAGTTGAGGGTTAGATTAATGGAGGGATTCTCTACATGGTGGTGTTGTCGGATTTTCGATTGGATTTCGAAAGGTAAAACCCTAACTATTTTAGTGTATAGAATTTAGTTGGGTTAATTTTTATTGAGTAGAATTATTTTGGTAGGGAGATTTAGAGATATTGGAAATTGTAGATGTGAAAGATTAGGAGGTTATTAGAGAGATTGTAAGTTGTTAGTAAAATAGGGTTTTGGATTTGTAAAAGAGAACTATATGGGTATGGATTAATTCTCGTATAGTAATAGAAATTGTAGTTGGACTATTAGATTATTTGGGGGTGATTTTAGTGATTAATTGGGAATGAAAATACCGTAAGCATTAGATTATCACGTGCATCGCACGTGTATATTCCAAGCGTTCAGTAAACGCTTGTGTGATATTTGGGGATAGTGTTATTAGCTTTTATGATTGGTTTGAATTATTTGAGTTTAATGGCTTTGAAATTGATGATAGGATATATTGCGACTTTGGAGGCGAAGTGGCATGGCGCTTCGGATCTTCGCGGAAAATGGTGAGTTAATTTATTATGTGTTTTTGGTGTGTTAAAAATTATGTGAGTATGATTTATCATATGTATTATGTGAGTTAGTTTGTTTATAGATTTGTGTGTTTTATGGTTTAAAGATATATGTGAGTTAGTATATTTATATATTTTGTGGGTTGATGAATATGTGAGTTAATTTATCTAGGTATTTTGTGATTTAAGAAATATGTGGTGAGTTATATTATATATATATATTTTCGTGGTTTAAAGATATGTGTGAGTTATTTTAATTATATATTTTGTGGTTAAGAATATGTGAGTGTTAATTCATTTATGTATTTTGTGGTTTAAAGAAATAAGTAAGTATCGATTTATTTACGTATTTTTGTGATTGTAAAAATATGGTGAATCTAACCATTCTTGAGTATATAAAAACCTATATAATGGATGAGTTATATTTAGATGATGATATCAAAATATGGGTGTATGGTTATATACGTATTTTGATGTTTTGAAGAAGTTCGAATAAACTAAAGTATTGATATAAATTTATGGATCAAAGGGATCCTATAAAAAGTATGAATGGTAGAACTTGAGAGAATAGCATAAAGATGAGTGTTGTCTATGTCAAAAAAAAAAGGAACCCATTCATGCTATGTGACATTCTAGTTGACTTATCATGTTTGAGTTAGTAAGTAGGACTACCATGCTTGAGTTGTATTAGATCCATGCTTGAATTGTTGTAGAAAGAAACTCATGGTTAAGTTGTAGTAGAATATCATGTTTGGGTCGATTTTAGAAAGAAACTCATGTTTGAGTCGATTATAGTAGGTATGCCATGATGAGTTGATTTTAGAAGAAACCCATGCTAAGTTGATTATAGTAGATTCTTTTGTTACTTCTAATTTTAGAAGATCAAGTTTGCTAGTAAGCACAGTTGATTGCTTCTAGGTTTGATTACTTGTATGGTTGTTGTATGTGTTGTTGTCTCATACGCGGCTCGACTGGCCCGTATGTAGATGTTGGTCTCATACGGAGCTTATTTGGCTCGTATGCATGTTGTTGTCTCATACGCGGCTCGACTGGCCCGTATGTAGCTGTTGGTCCCATACGTAGCTGTTTAGCTCGTATGCGTTTTTGGTTACTCGTATGTAGCTTCTTAGCTAATACGCAGTTTGTTGTGCTCGTCTAGGGTGATATCATTGTCCTAGGGCTATCGACCATCAAGACGTGTGTTTAGCTTACTCCTAAGGGACTGTGGACGAGTTACTTCGCGGGTGCCGTCAGATCCTAACCGTTGGTTGATTGCGGACCGGAGTGTGACGAAATCCAAGTTCAGGTAGTAGCATGCGAATGCGTTCGTATTGCCGGGGTCTTGGATCGATAGGCCATGAACCAGATCCTGAGGGATTCTGGTGAGTTTAGGTTGAGCAGCCTAATAGAGTTATCTTGCGAAGTCTAATTTAAGACCTAGCATGTTGTGTAATGTTGTCATTTCTAGGATTGTTCAGGGTTAGGAACATCATTAAGGTAGTGACTTATAAAGATCATTTTACTTCGACCCTTTGCCGAAAAGAGAGGAGTTGGTTGTAGGTAGCGCCTTACGACCAACTTGTCCCTCGAAGCAGGCCTTAGTTGGTGTTATTGGGTTGTACCTTCCCGTCAAAGGGATACGTACGGTGCCGTCTTACGAGTTGGGAGCACGGGTTGCGTATCTCGCGCTGTTAATTCCTGAAGTGCCATGATAAGGCGGGCGGAGCTAGGGGGATGGACCCCGGAACTTCGTCGGGTCCTTGGCCAGGGAGAGCGAACAGGCCATAGATCACGGTCTATGAGTTAGGGGCGACACAGGATAGGCTTTGTATGCTATACTGCGCTCGGAGAGACCCCGTGTTCGTCTGGTTTTTGAGTGAGGTCCGGTGTACCGGGTAGTAGTGGCAAACATAGACACCATGAGCGTACTGCATTGGTGGGACTTGACCACATTTGCAACCTCATCAGTCATGTAGTATCTGTCAGGAACAGGTTGTGTACAATTAGAAATTCATAACGCGGGTTCAAATCCCTATATATGGAGAAACGGCTTGAGATGGGCGCATGTAGTATGGGCTGCATGTTGCTTCGGAGACTTGCTGGCATTAGAATAAGAGCATCATCGCATTAGAAATCTTGCATTAGTATAAGAGCATCATTGTATTGGTAATTTTGCATTAGAGTTAAGTCATAACATACACAGGCACAAAATTATAGGTACACGTGTCTTTTCCATTCGAGATGAATTGCGAGTATGATAGTGAAGTAAATTAACAACCGAGCTATGGGCTTGGGATGTGAAGTGATATTACCCAAGTTGGGCTTGGGATGTGCGTGATTATTATCCAAGCTATCGGCTTGGCGTGTGATATGTTATTGCCAAAACTATGTTGGGATATGGGGTGTATTGTGATAAAATGCAAGCAATTGGTGAGGTGAAATGAGATGTTAGGTTGGACATGAATGAATGTGGTAGTATGAGATTGAAGACATATATTGATGATGGGATACGTGATATAAGGAAACAAAATCAGTATTGTATTATGAGTGGTTATTCAAATGGTTACTAAATATAAGTAGGTTATGAGCGGGTATAGATATACATACAGGTGATGACTCAGAGAGTATTTGATGTAAAATCTTAATTATGATGTTTACATATTCAGATGTCAAGTAAGATTTGTTTATCTTGGAAATTGTGAGTTCGTTATGTTTTACTTGTAAGTTTAATTTATTTACTTATTTAATAAATTATACTCATACCAGAAATGGCTAACCCCTTAGTGTTTGGGGGTTAGGGAGTCCCCGGGCTACCCTAGGTCCCTACTGTTACAGGTCCTCAGCAGTGCAGAGGTGAGGTGTAGGTACAGGTTCCGTGGAGTGGAGTTCCAGTTATAATTCATTGTTATGTTTTAATTGTAAATAGTAAAGATTTATGCTTTAAATTGTATTTTTGATGTATAAGTATGAGGATGATGATGAAGAGTATAGTGTGAGGCAGCAGGATATGGTTTGGACCCGTACCCATTTCGTTGTGGAGTGCCGGGCGTCGTGGTAGGTTTTTACAGGTTATTTTCTAAAAACTTACTACGTTTTCGAAAGGATTTATGCTTTTTAATTGATATTTGTTAAACCGTTATGAGTTTGGCCCCCAGAGCATATATATATATTGCCTGTGTGATGATGCTCATTTTGGCCTGGGGAGCCCATATTATTATTGCCTGTGATGTAAGCTACGGAATTTAGAGCAAAATTCCGTAAGCTTTTCTGTGTTTTGGGCAAAAAATACAAGGGAGACTCTGCCCAAATTTTCTTTGAAACATAACTATTTTAGTTTATGTTTAAAGTGATATAGAAATTGGAAGAATTGATTTTGGAGTCAAAAAGAAAAGAAAAGGGGCAGGCAGTACAGTTTGGTATTACAAACTGATAATTGTAATTACTGCATAGTAACTCTGTGTTGAAGAAAAGTTTTTAAATTTTCCAAAATTTTCTGTGTCTCGAGACTAATTGAAGGAAAGATCTTGGCATGTGTCACGGTTTCCCAGCAACGGGGAGATCGGGGCGTTACAGGTTTATTGGCAAACATGAGTATGAAGGCCTTATGTGATTCACGGTGGAAGATTATCTCAAGAATTATCTGGGTGTGAAGCATGACATCCAAAATCGCTCGCAGTGTGGGATTTATCTTTAGAATTATCGGATTCGAGGTGATGCTCGTGGGATATTTGTGGGATGAGGTACCATATGACTCGCGGTGTGGGTTTCATATCCAGAATTATCGGGGTGTGAGGTTTGACGTCCAAAAATCACTAGCGGTAGAAGAACGACTCTCAAGAATTATCAGGGTTATAGCTCGCGATGTGGGTTTCGCCTCCAGAATTATCGAGGTTACAACTCGCAGTAAGAGAGCGATTCTCAAGAATTATCGGGGCGGTACTATATACTCACAGGTTATCTAAACCTTACATTAGTCACCGTAGTAGGATATTCATTGCGAGGGATTAAACCCTATAATGAGGAGTACGATAAGGGCTTCCCTTTCGAACCTATGTAGTATGGGATGCATAGAATCTGAACAAGTATGCATTAGTGTCATCGTAGTGTAATATTTGCATTAGGCATTAAGTTCATATCATACACTGACATGTTTAGGATAGTCACTTTTCTCACTTTGTTGTGCATTCAAGTTTGTGTTTGCCAAAGCAAGAGAATCGGTGTATTATAGCATTGCGTCAGTTGTATGCAACTGACGTGCCCACTATTTTTAAGTGCAGGACTTGGTTAGCAAAAGATGCAAAGATCAGTTGATGCTAATGATTACTTTCAGATTAAAGTTGTTAAATGTTAAAGTTATATATTTACTTCCGCTGTGTAATTGTAACAGACAATGTGTAATTAAAAAGTTTAAACTCATTGTAAATTTGTATGAATTGAAGTAAAAGATCCTGTATTTGCAACATATTACATGTATTTGGAATTCAGAGCATTACAAGATGCTCACAAGATGCCTCGTTGCAGTCAAACGTTTCCTCTCCAAGTCTGGAGAGAAGTTCCTTACTTTATTCACGGCTCACCGACGATCAAATGGCTTCGAGTGGGGGCAAGCACAACAAGAAGCTTTCGAATAGCATAAGGCATTCCTCACCGATCCGCCACTCCTTAACAAGCTTGAGCTAGGAGAGGTGCTCTACCTTTATATGGCCACCTCAGATTAGACCCTCAATGTTGTCTTGGTGAGCAAAGAAGGAGGAGAGGGTGAGAAAGAGAGAGAGGAGGAGAGGGGTACCTGGCTGGCTGGCTGAGTTCATCGGAGGCAGATTTTGAATGAATTCGATGTTCGCCGGAGTCCCCGAGCACCGTTGCCTCTCCTCTTCAAAAGGGCAGAATCAAAACCCTAGATCCCAATCAAAATGAGAGAGACAAAATGTGAATTGTTCACTGTGAAATCAAAGAGGTATCGAGGGGGGGTTATTTATTATTATTATTTTTGAACATTATAAAGACTTCAAAAATATGAGACCTTATAAAATTGGGAGCCCTGTCACGCCCCGCATCCCAAAAAGAATACGGAAGACGAGACAAAAGCCCGGCGAATGATTTCCATCATCCACAAGCTGTTCAAGAATCTTTACAACGTTAACAAGAATCATCAGAGTCGGAAGCAAAAGAATCAACCACATGCACATATGAACCCAAAATACCAATAAGAATACTTGAAACCAAATATATAAATCTCAAATAGTCATGATCTGAATAAACCAATGTCTTGGGTCACATTGCCCAAATACAAGAATAGATTCAAGTCTCAAAATACTATATTGTTCAAGCAAGCTACAAGAAATAATAATAATAAAATGCAGCACTAATACTTCATATCACCGATACCATCTGGAACCTGTTCTCCAAAATTTGCAATTCAACGAATGCAGGAAAGAGGAAGAGAAAAATAAGTACCCGTCAATTGCAAGTTACGAGTCACTTATAATGTAAGATACAAGCACATGGGGAAACTAACTAGCAACATGTTATAAGTGTGATGTCAACATAAACAACTAGCATGGCAAAGTGAACAAGTGTAAATAGCATGAATCGAGTGTCAAGTAATATAGTATCATGTAAATATGTATCAAGTGTCATGTATCATGTAATCATGTATCAAGTGTCATGTATCAAGTCCCAAGTATCATGTAGTCAAGTATCAAGCATGCATGTATCATGTTCAAGTATCATGTATCAAGTCTTGTAGTGATTACTATCTAGGTAGCACTTCATGCAGCCCACCTTACATGGTTGCTACAGGAAATAGTTTCGCTTTAGATTTCATAGTGGACCATAGAGGGCAGTATACTCGGGGACAAGTCAAGTAATCGAGCTCCAAGCTCCAAGTATCATGTATCATGTATCACATATCACGTGTCAAGTTGTGCAAGTGGCAAATATCCTGTCTTGCGTGCAAGTATCAAGTAATCACATATCAAGTATCATGTCTCAAGTAATCACGCAGGATCAGTGGATCCCCTTTCGAGTACACGTTTCTGAATTATCCACTATTAGGTCTGTCCCTTAAACCCCGGCTTGGTTATTTATTATTAATATCAAACAAACATGTATATGTGCAAAATATATCAAGAATAACATAGTATGATCATGTGGTAAGTTCAAGTTGCAAGATAAACAT
The DNA here is from genome assembly GCA_017893485.1 of Hemerocallis citrina. NCBI lineage: Eukaryota > Viridiplantae > Streptophyta > Magnoliopsida > Asparagales > Asphodelaceae > Hemerocallis > Hemerocallis citrina. The sequence goes on along the minus strand of CM030368.1, from coordinate 119,024,351 downwards.
GTACGAGTGCAAGATAATACCTGAAAAAATAAAATATCCAAATCTCAAGTTCAGGACAGTAAGACCATACTGTAGTAAAACAGTGATTCCCAGTGTTACAAATAAGAAAATCTGAATCCGTCGAAGGATCTGGAAAATAGGCTTCCACATGAATACGACGAATATAAATAAGTCATATATTAATTCACAAAAATATAGCTCAAAACTGATTCGAATACAGAAAATAGGTTCAGCCAAAAATCAGGAAAACGAATTCAAGAACAGAAAAACAGTATGAAAACACATTAAATAAATCCACGAATAATCTGAGGTATTCCCCTATATGTCCAGTATCTAAATATAAAGTTTTAGAATTTTCCAGTAAAATTAGATCAGTCATCAAAAATAAGAAAGCATCAAGAAACCATAGTTTGGCAAATCTGGATTTTCCAACACTGCTGTATGAAAACTATGATATCTCGCAACCAGTGAAACGAAATCCAATTCCGCCAAAGGGATATAAAAATAGATAAAATCTACTAACTTTCGTATTTCACAAACATTTTTCATACAGTAAAAGGAGTCATAATGAAAATAAGGTTCTTTACAGAACAACGAGAAAAATACAGCAAGTATAGTTTTCATAAACGACCATGAAACAACACATAAAACTCATCAAGAAAAATCACCAAAATCCTGGGTAATCCCTAACTAGAGTAAGAAATATTGACCAAGGTTTTGGAAAAAAATAATATATGTAGCATCAGTATCAAAATCATTTAGTCATCAAAATCATCAAAAAACAAAATCTGGAAAAGATCGACACCTCTGTAGTAAAATAGTCATAAGTCACTCATACGAAAACAAAATCAAAAAGTTCAGAGGGGTTTGAAAATAGAAAAAATTATCTAAAATTCATGTTTTATACCGAAATTAAGATAATGACTTCAAGACAGTCCAAAACAGCAAAACAAAACAGATCAGCGACAAAATACAGATCTTTCCCTTTAACGATTACTCAACGTATATCATACAAAACTTGTTCAAAACACAACCAAACATGAAATCGAGTCTACCAAGTGTCCAAACATCATGAATTAGGGTCTCTAGCATGTCCACACCAAATATATCACATGCATCTCAACCAAATCACGAATTCTCACAAAAGTCTCACATACATGATCAAAATCAAGAACAGGTTAAAACCTAAGTTAATGCATGTCCATATTGTCATCTATGGTCAAATTTTCACAATAGAGACAAAACCCATCAAACATAATGCAAACAAGAGTCGTCTCTAGACCCAACTACACTATAGGTGGAATTTTTTTGACTTGTATCAAACAAATGAATTGGAGTATAAGTTACTTACCTTAACCGAAGATGAAGAACAACAAAAACCAAGAGTAACGAGCAAAACCCACGAATGAAAATTCGCGAATGAAAGAATCCAAGCAAACTCGAGCAAGAATCTTTACACGAACAAAACTCCATAAAGCGAGAGGTGATCCAAGAGGGATGATGACAATAGTGGCTTGTGGCCACAAGAGAACACCAAGAGAGAGAGACGAGGGAATATGTGGTGTGGTGAGGTGGTCGGCCAAGGGAGATGAGGGGCTCGGGATTGGGGGTGTAGCGGCGTCGGAGTGTGCACAGGCCGGAAGGGGGTGGTCAGCCTGGAGGGGGTGGCATCGGGTTCTGTGTGCGAGCGCAAGTAGCGGGAGAGAGAGGGAGGCCGGGTTGAGGTGGGCTAGGGTTAGGGTTCGTGATTAGGGTTTAGGGTTAGGGGGATTAGATATGTATATATATGAGGGGATTAGGGTTAATGGGTAATTGGGTTGTGGGTAATTAGGAGTAGTAATAGGATTTGTTAAATTGGGTTTCAAATATGATACAAATGTATAGAATATCAAATAGGATTATGGATTTTAATTTGGCTTTGGTAATACTATTAGGGATCAAACCATAGGATTGGGGATAGGATAACAACCAATCACCACCACAAGCACCCAAGAAAATAAAAATTAAAAATAAAGAGAACAAGACCAAAATAAAAGAAAGAACAAAATAATGAAGAACGAAACAAAAGAGCCAACCAATCAAACATAATGAGCTAAAAAATGAACTAAACGAATATATATATTGAAAACAACTCCAATATACAGTTCAGAAAAAATACAAGAAAGAAAATACACCAAAATGAAAAATACACTCAAAAATACACAAAATGAAAAACAGGGGCTTACAATCCTACCCACCTAACAAGAAAAATTTCGTCCTCGAAATTCAAAAAGGAAATACATAGGGTAACCCCAAAACAACCAAAAGAACAAAATAAAAAAAAACTACTCAAACAAATGAAGAAACTTCTGCTGAATCTCCTTCTCCAGCTCCCAAGTTGACTCACCAGGCGAGTGAGGATTCCAAGCAACACCAACCAACTTGATGATCTTGTTCATAAGCACTTTCTCCCACCGATCCACAATAGCAACTGGCAGAATCTCACAAGTCAAATCCGGCCGAATGGTCAACTCAGAATAGTCGATCACGTGGCTCTCATCTCGGATATATCTCCTGAGTTGTGAGACATGGAAGACATCGTGCACTCCTGATAAAGTTGGCGGCAAAGCAAGATGACAGGCCACCTTGCCTACTCGCTCCAAAATCTCAAACGGTCCAATAAACCTAGGGCTAAGCTTGCCCCCACCATCGAACCGAATGACACCGCGCCACGGCGATACCTTTAGGAAAACATGGTCACCAACACCAAACTCCAAAGCTCTCCGATGGACATTGGTCCATCGCTTTTGCCTGTCCTGAGCTGCCTGCAAGTGCTTTCTAATCTAAACCACTGCATCAATTGTCTTGGTGATCAATTTCGGACCCAACAACTTTCTCTCACCAATGTCATCCCAGAACACTGGTGATCTGCACTTCTGCCCATAGAGTGTCTCGAACGGAGCAACTTTATTACTGGCTTGAAAGCTGTTATTGTACGAGAACTCTACGAGATGCAAATGATCCTCCCAAGACCTACCAAACTGAAGCATACAGGACCTCAACATGTCCTCAAGGATCTAAATAGTCCGCTCTGACTGTCCATCAGTCTAGGGATGAAAAGTTGTACTGTACTTTAATTTACTCCTCAAACAGTTCTGAAGACTCTCCCAGAACTGAGATCTGAATCTCGTATCTCTGTTGGATACAATACTGACTGGAACCCCATAAAGTCTAACAATCTCTTCCATGTATCTATCAGCTAGGCTCTCAGTAGACTTCCTGACATGAAAAGGAATGAAGTGAGCACTCTTCGTCAAATGGTCGACAATCACCTAAATGGCATTATGACCCTTAGGACTCCTCAGCAAAGCGGTCACAAAATCCATAGTGATATGCTTCCATTTCCACTCTGGAATAGGAAGCAGTTGAAGAAGTCCAGTGGTTCTTTGATGCTCTGCCTTAACCTGCTGGCAAATCAAACACTGAGCAACAAACCGAGCCACAACCCTTTTCATACCCTGCCACCAGAAATGAAGCTTCAAATCTCGATACATCTTAGTACCGCCAGGACGGATAGAATACGAAGACTGATGAGCTTCCTCAAGCAACCTCTGACGAACATCACCTTTCGGGTCTCATAATCTGGACCCAAAACGAAGCGATCCATCCGAATGAATTACCATGTCCGTCCTGGACCCAGACTCAACCTCAGCTCGAAATCTCTGTAACTGTGCATCACTAGCTTGCGCCTCTTTAATCTGATCAACAAGAGATGACTGCTGCTTAACCACCAAGCAACTTCGATCAGAACTCGGCAACAAAACTTCCAACTCTAACCTCCTCATCTGCTCAATCAGATCCCTCTGCTGAGTCAAGAACATAACTGCCGGTGTCCTACTTAAAGCATCTGGCACCAAGTTTACTTTACCAGGATGGTATTGCAAACTGATGTCATAATCGACCATAAGCTCCAACCAATGCCTTTGCCTCATGTTTAACTCCTTCTGGGTGAAGACGTACTTGAGACTTTTGTGGTCTGTAAAGATTTTCATTCGGTCCCTAAGTAAATAATGTCTCCACAGCTTCAAAGTAAAAATCACTTCCGCTAACTCTAAGTCATGAGTCAGATTGTTCTTCTCATGTGGCCTCAACTACCTCGATGCATACGGAACGACTCGGCCCTTCTACATCAAAACTGCTCCAAGACCCTTACCAGAAGTATCACAGTGAATTACAAATCCGCCTGAACCATCGGGAATAGTCAAACACAGGCACTGACGTCAATCTGTTCTTCAACTCAACAAAAGCTCCAACACACTCATCAGACCAATAGAACTTCTGATCCTTCCCTGTCAACTTAGTCAACGGTCCTACTATCTTCGAAAAATCTTGGACGAACTTCCGATAATAGCCAGCCAAACCGAGAAAATTCCTGACTTCTGAAACTGACTTGGGTATAGGCCAATCCTTCACAGCCTCAACATTGGCAGGATCTACAGAAATACCATCGCTTGAGATAATGTGCCCAAAGAATGAAATCCTATCGAGCCAAAACTCACACTTGCTAAGTTTCCCATAGAGCTGATTTCCTATCAAAGTCTGCAGAACCACTCTAAGATGCTCAGCATGATCTTTCCGATTTTGAGAATATAACAAAATATCATCAATGAAGACCACCACGAATCTATCCAAGAACTGAGAGAAAACCCAGTTCATAAGACTCATGAATACAGCCGGTGCGTTCGTGACCCCGAACGGCATCACAAGATATTCATAGTGCCCGTATCTAGTCCTGAAAGCAGTCTTCTGTATATATCTGCAGCCTTCGCCTTGACTTGGTGATACCCAGAGCGAAGATCCAACATCGAGAAAATAGCAACCCCACTCAACTCATCAAACAAATCATCAATCCTGGGCAATAGATACCGATTCTTCACGGTAACTCTGTTTAGTTCTCAATAATCCATGCACAGTCGATGACCACCATCTTTCTTGTCAACAAAAAGGACCGAAGCACCCCAAGGAGAAACACTAGGTCTGATGAAACCCAAATCAAGCAACTGCTGAATCTGCACCTTAAGCTCTGCTAGCTCAACCGGTGCCATCCTGCAGTGACTCTTTGATATCGGTGCTGTTCCAGGCTGAACATCAATACCGAATTCTGCTTCCCTATCAGGGAATAAGCCACACAACTCATCTGGAAAAACATCCAAGAAATCCCGAACTACTAAAGGTGCAGCCTCTCGCCTGAATGCAACTCCATCGCACAAATCTTCCGATCAACTGTAGTTCGGCCAAGGGAAGACTCCCCGGCATGGAACTCAAATTCTGTGCGATTTGAAATCCGGAACACAACTTTCTTGGCACGGCGATCAATAATGGCATGGGTTTCACCCAACTAATCCATACCCAGACTAACATCGAACCCCGAATTCCCAATTATAATCATATTAGCCTTGAACTCTGTGCTGCCAATAATCACGGGACACTGCTTGCACTCCTGGGAACAAATGACAACTCCACCACCTGTCACAATGTTCCAAGCCCCTGACATGTTATTGCAGTCCAACTGATGACGAGCGACAAATCGAGAGGAGACAAAAGAAGGGGTTGTCCCAGAATCAAACAGAACATGAGCAGGAAAAGAGCACACAAGCACAACACCTAAGACAGAGAACAAAAGGGACAAAGAAAAGAATGGATGACACCAAAATCAAGGAATATGGGTACGAGAAAAATGAATTCATACCCCAAAAGAAATCAAATAAGAAGGGATCAAAAAGAATGGAATAAGACTATATCCAGATCAATGTTGGTAATAATTGATTCATTTATGCATGCATGGTTGGTGAAATGTTGAGCATATCCCAGTTCGAGCCAAGCTTGACTAATACATTAGGCAACTAATACATTAGCCAAACCTGGTGCTCTGATACCACTAAAAATCCTGTCACGCCCTGCTTCCCAAAAAGAATACGGAATACGAGACAAAAGCCCAGCGAATGATTTCTATCATCCATAAGCGGTTTAAGAATCTTTACAACATTCACAAGAATCATCAGAGTCAGAAGCAAAAGAATTAACCACATGCACATATGAACCCAAAATACCAACAAGAATACTTGAAACCAAATATATAAATCTCAAATAGTCATGATCTAAATAAACAAATGTCTTGGATCACATTGCCCAAATATAAGAATAAATCCAAGTCTCAAAATACATTATTGTTTAAACAAGCTACAAGAAATATTATTAATAAAATACAGCACTAATACTTCATGTCACTGATACCATCTAGAACATGTTCTCCAAAACCTGCAATTCAACGAATGCAGGAAAGCGGAAAAGAAAAAAAACAAGTACCCGTCAATTGCAAGTTACGGGCCACTTATAATATAGGATACAAGCACATGGAGAAATTAACTAGCAACATGGTATAAGTGTGATGTAAACATAAACAACTAGCTTTGCAAAGTGAACAAGTGTAAATAACATGAATCGAGTGTCAAGTAATCAAGTATCATGTAAACATGCATCAAGTGTCAAGTATCATGTAATCATGTATCAAGTGTCATGTATCAAGTCTCAAGTATCATGTAGTCAAGTATTAAGCAAGCATGTATCATGTTCAAGTATCATGTTCAAGTATCATGTATCAAGTCTTATAGTGACTACTATCTAGGTAGCACTTCATGCAGCCCACCTTATATAGTTGCTACAGCAAACAGTTTTGTTTTAGATTTCATAGTGGACCATAAAGGGCAGTATACTCGGGGACAAGTCAAGTAATCGAGCTACTAGCTCCATGTATCATGTATCATGTATCACATATCACGTGTCAAGTTGTGCAAGTGGCAAGTATCGTATCGTGAGTGTAAGTATCAAGTAATCACGTGTCAAGTATCATGTCTCAAGTAATCATGTAGGATCAGTGGATCCCCTTCCGAGTACACGTTTCTAAATTATCCACTGTTATATCTGTCCCTTAAACCCAATGTCAAACAAACATGTATATGTGCAAAATATATCAAGAATAACATGGCATGATCATGTGGTAAATTCAAGTTGCAAGATAAACATGTACGAGTGCAAGATAATACATGAAAGAATAAAATATCCAAATCTCAAGTTCAGGACAGCAAGAAAATCTGGATCCATCAAAGGATCTGGAAAATAAGCTTCCACACAAATCCAGCGAATATAAATAAGTCATATATTAATTCACAAAAATATAGTTCAAAACTGATTTGAATATAGAAAATAGGTTCAGTCTGAAATCAGAAAAACGAATTCAAGAACAGAAAACAGCATGAAAACATATTAAATAAATCCACAAAAAATCTGGGGTATTCCCCTGTATGTCCATTATCTAAATATAATGTTTCAGAATTTTTCAATAAAATTAGATCAGTCATCAAAAATAAGAAAGCATCAAGAAACCATAGTTTGGCAAATCTGAAAATTCCAACACTGTTGTACGAAAACTATGATATCTCACAACTAGTGAAACGAAATCCAATTCCGCCAAAGGGATATAAAAATAGATAAAATCTACTAACTTTCATATTTCACAAACATTTTTCATACAGTAAAAGGAGTCATAGTGAAAATAAGGTTCTTTACATAACAGCGACCAAAATACAGCAAGTATAGTTTTCATAAACGAGCATGAAATAACACATAAAACTTATCAATAAAATTCACCAAAATCCTGGATAATCCCTATCTAGAGTAAGAAATATTGACCAAAGTTTTGGAACAAAATAATATATGTAGCAGCAGTATCAAAATCATTTAGTCATCAAAATCATCGAAATACAAAATCTGAAAAAGATCGATACCTCTGTAGTAAAACTGTCATAAGTCACTCATAGAATGTCTGGACGTGGGCTCGTAACTCATAGAATACCTAGGATACTTACTGTAGTTAATGTAGTATTTTAAGTCATCGGGAGGGATCGAACCCTACAAGATGAAGAACGATTAAGGGCTTGCCCTCGGACCTATGTAGTATAGGATGCATAGAATCCGAACAAGTGCGCATTAGTGTCATGTAAATATTAATAACTACATTAAGGACTATGTGCACATTAACACACGACATCAATAGGGTAGTTGTAACCCCTGTTTTTCGTTTTTCGTATTCTTGGTGTATTTTTCTTCTTTCTTGAGTATTTGTACTCTTCATGTATTTTGGACTGTAGGTTGGCATTGTTTTCAATATGTATTCATTTTGCTCATTTTGATCTTCTTGTGATTGATTTTTCTGTCCCTTGATTTGTTCTTGATCGTTATTATTGTTTTCGCTCTTTATTGGGTCCTTGTTCTCTTTGTTTTGTTCTTGGGTGCTCGTGGTGTTTTGGTTGCTAATCCTATTGCTATTCATTCTGCTTTTGATCCCTAATTAACTACCAAAGCCAAATTAGTCTACAATCCTATTTTAAATCCTATGCTAATACTATTAAACCCAATCTCCTACTACTCCTCCTAAACTATCCATAACCCAATACCCGCAACCCTAAACTCAACCCTATATAAACCCCCACCTCTCTCCTACCGCAAAACCCTTACCCTAACCCTAACCCCCGATCCCCTCTCTCTCCCTGTTGCGTCGTCAACCGCCACACCCGACCTGCACCCCTTGCCGACCTCCTGACCTGCACCCCTTCCAACCGCACCTACCTCATCCCGATCGCCAACTCACCCTAGCCACCATTACCCATCACCGAGCACCTCCATCCCTTCATCTCTCCATCTCTCCGTCTGCCTCTCCCGCTCTCTCTGACGTCATGCACGCCCATGACAGCAGCAGTAGCAACGATGCCAACCAAGGCCAGTGCTACCATCGTGCCACTCCCGACCGCTCTCTCTCTCTTGGTTTTGCTCGTGCACAGAGTTGCACGTGGATTGCTTGGTTCGTGGTTTTTGTTCATGGGTTTTGTTCGTTGTCAGGATCCGTTCCCGTTATTCTTAGTGTTCGTTTTGTTTTCAGTTAAGGCAAGTAACTTGTACTCAATTTCTTTGTATGATACAAGTCATAAATTCCGCTTGTAGTCTAGTTGGGTTCTAGAGACAACTCGTGTGTGATGTGCTCATTTCATTATCGACCGTTTGACGAGGAGTCCTAAGGGTCACAATGCTGAGAGCCTTTCTTAGCAGTACATGCAAGATATTGTCAAGCTTCATGGGGTTCCAGTCGGTATTGTATCCGACAGGGATACGAGATTCAGATCTCAGCTTTGGGAGAGTTTTCAGGCTAGTTTGGGGAGTAAGTTGAAGTACAGTACAGCTTTTCATCCCTTGACTGATGGACAGTCAAAGCGGACTATTCAGATCTTTGAGGACATGTTGCGGTCCTGTATGTTGCAGTTCGGTGGATCTTGGGTGGACCATTTGCATCTCGTAGAGTTCTCGTACAATAACATCTTTCAGGCCAGTCTTAAAGCTACTCTGTTCAAGGCACTTTATGGGCGTAAGTGCAGATCACCAGTGTGCTGGGATGATATTGGTGAGAAGAAGTTGTTGGGTCCGGAGTTGATCACCAGGACAGTTGATGTTGTGACTCAGATAAGAAAGCATCTTCAGGCAGCTCGGGATAGGCAGAGGTGGTGGGCTGATGTCCATCGGAGGGCTTTGGAGTTTGTTGTTGGTGACCATGTTTTTCTTAAGGTATCACCGTGTTGCGGTGTCATTCGGTTCGGTGGTGGGGACAAGCTTAGCCCTAGGTTTATTGGACCGTTTGAGATTTTGGAGCGAGTAGGCAAGGTGGCCTATCATCTTGCTTTGCCGCCAGCTTTATCAGGAGTGCACGATGTCTTCCATGTCTCACAACTTAGGAGATATATCCGAGAAGAGAGCCATGTGATCGACTATTCTGAGTTGACCATTCGGCCGGATTTGACGTGGAGATTCTGCCAGTTGCTATTGTGGATCGGCGGGAGAAAGTGCTTAAGAACAAGGACATCAAGATGGTTCATGTTGCTTTCGACTTGGAAGCTGGAGGAAGAGATTCAGCAGAAGTTTCCTCATCTATTTAAGTAGTATTTATTTTGTTTTGTTTTGCTTTGTTTTCTTTCTTTTCTTTTTCTTTCGGGGGTTACCCTATGTATCTTCTTTTTGGATTTCGATGATGAAATTTTTTTTGTTAGGTGGATAGGATTGTAACCCCTATTTTTCGTTTTTCGTATTCTTGGTGTATTTTTCTTCTTTCTTGAGTATTTATACTCTTCTTGTATTTTAGACCGTATATTGGAGTTGTTTTCAATAGATATTCATTTTTGCTCATTTTGATCATCTTGTGATTGATTTTTCTGTCCCTTGATTTGTTCTTAATCGTTATTATTATTTTCACTCTTTATTGGGTCCATGTTCTCTTTGTCTTGTTCTTGGGTGCTCGTGGTATTTTGGATGCTAATCCTATTGGTATTCATATTGCTTTTGATCCCTAATTAACTACTAAAGACAAATTAGCTGACAATCCTATTTTAAATCCTATGCAATTCCTATTAAACCCAATCTCCTAGAACTACTCCTAAACTATCCACAACCCAATACCCACAACACTAAACTTAACCCTATATAAACCCCCACCTCTCTCCTACCACAAAACCCTAACCCTAACCACTGATCCCCTCTCTGTCCCTATTGCGCCGTCAGCCGCGACACCCGACCTGCACCCCTTGCCGACCTCCCGACCTACACCCCTTCCGACTGCCCCTACCTTATCCCGATTGCCAACTCACCCTAGCCTCCGTTACCCATCACCGAGCACCTACATCCCTTCATCTCTCCATCTCTCTGTCCGTCTATCCCGCTCTCTCCGACGTCACGTGCGCCCAGGACAGCAGTAGTAGTAGCGACGCCAGCCAAGGCCAGTGCCGCCGTCGTGCCTCTCCCGACCACTCTCTCTCTCTTGGTTTTGCTCGTGAACGATGTTGCACGTGGATTGCTTGGTTTGTAGTTTTTGTTTGTTGGTTTTGTTCGTTGCCGGGATCCATTTCCGTTATTCTTGGTGTTCGTTTCTTCTTCGGTTAAGGCAAGTAACTTGTACTCAATTTCTTTGTATGATACAAGTCATAAATTCCGTTTGTAGTGTAGTTGGGTTCTAGAGACAACTCATGTGTGATGTGTGTTTGATGAGTATTGTCTCTATAGTGCTATTGACCATAGTTGCCTCACGACACAAATTTGACATGAAACAACTTAGGTTTTGACCGTTCTTGATGTGATTATATTTGTGGGATAATTATGAGAATCAGTGTGTTTGTTTGGATCCATGTGATATACTTGTTGTGGACATGCTATATACCCTATTTCATGTTATTTGGATACTTAGTAGACTCTATTACATGTTTGGTTGTGTTTGGAATGAGTTTCGTATGTTCTATGTTGATTTGTTGTTAAGAGGAAAATCTGCATTTTGTAAGTGATCAGTTTTGATTGGTATTTTAGACCATATTAAGGCCAGTATCTTAACTTCAGCATCAAACATGATTTTTAGAGAAATCTGTCTTCTTTCCAAACTTTCTGACAGAGATCGATTTCGTTTTTGTATGTGTGAGATATGATTGTTTTACTACAGAGGTGTATTATATTTCCAGATTTCGTTCTTGATGATTTCGATGACTAAACTATTTTGATACTAGTGCTAAGCATATTATTTTGATCCGAAATTTAGTACAGTATTTCTATAACTATTTAGGGATTACCCAGAATTTTTGGTGGATTTTAATGATGAGTTTTATATACCTTTTTATGCTTATTTATAAAAACTATACTTACTGGATTTTGCTCACTGTTCTGAAAAGAATTGTATTTTCACCCTAATTCCTTTTCCTGTATGAAAAATATTTATGAAATATAAAAGTTAGCTTATTTTGTCTCTTTTCTTCTCCCTTTGACGGATCTAGATTTCGTTTCACGGTTTGCGAGATATTACAGTTTTCGTACAGCCGTGTTGGGAATTCCAGATTTGCCAAACTATCGTTTCTTGATATTTTCTGATTTTTGTTGGCTAAACTAATCTTACTGGAAAATTATGAAACTTTATATTATGATATTAGACATATAGGGGAATACCCCAGATTTTTTCTGGATTTATTTGAGGGGTTTTGATGCTGTTTTCCTGACTGTGAATTCGATTTACTGATTTCTGGCAGAACGTATTTTCTGGCTTCAAATCAGTTTTGAGTTATGTTTTTCTAAAACACTGTAAGACTTATATGTATCCGCTGGGTTCAGTTGGAAGTATATTTTCCAGATTCTCTGACGGATCTATGTTTTTATATTTGTGGAAACGGGAATCGCTGTTTTAGTACTGTACTATCGTGCTGTCCTGAATTAGGAAGTACTCTATTTTGTTCTGTTATGTGACTATCTTACCATCTGTACAGGCTTATCTATTATTCTGAACTTGTGGGTCATTATATTATGATAGATTTACTTTGTTTCATGCATATACACACCTGTCTGATAATAATTATAAAATGATCAAGCCAGGGTTTATGGGAAAGTTCTAGTAGTGGGAAAGCATAGAAATGTGTACTTAGAAGGGGGCCCGTGTTTTCCATATTATTATTTGTGATCTGTTATTCGTACCCTGTCTACATTACTTCTTATAGGAAGGTGTAGGGAAGAAAAGAACCACTAGGTTCTATCTGTTTGTCTGGATCTGTTATCTGATATCTGTCTGTCTGAACCCTGAGTACACGACCCTATATGATCCCCTACAAAATCTACAAACATAACTGTTTTGAATGTATCAACAATGTGATAAAAGGATGGCACATGAAGTGCTACCTAGTTATTAATTAATACAAGACTTATAAGAATCTGAATCTGATATCTGTATCTGTATCTGGCATCTGAATCTGTTATCTGATTTTATGATCGTCTGATTATCTGAGTATCTGTTATCTGTCTGACACTATCACTTGACACCATTATTTGACGCTATCTGTATATCTGTCTGCATGCTATTTGATTTTTGACACTTGACACATGTTAGTATACCATGCTAGTTGATTCTGCTATACCATGCTATATCTGTTTCTGCTATTATTTAGATTTGTTAGTTTTCCATGTACTTGCATTCTGTATTACAAGCGGCCCGTAACTTGCATTGACGGGTACTTGTTTTCTTTTTCCTTCTCCTGCAATTTATTGATTGCAGATCAGGATGGTCGTTTGCCCGATGGTATTGGAGAAATGAAATATTAGTGCTCGATTTCTTTTGCTATTATTATTATCTGTTGTTTTCGAACAATATATTTGAGTATATGGATTTTATTTGTATGTGGGCAATGTGACCCAGGATATTAACTTGTTCGGACCTGTTTATTTAAGACTATCATATTATTAGATTTCAATTAAATTCTGTTGGCACTTTGTTTTGTTTTGAGATATATGTGTCTGTGTAAGGATAATTCATTTGGCTTCCGACTCTGATTGTTCTGAGATTTGTTATAAAGATTCTGAACAGCTTATGGATGATGCAAATCATTCGCTGGGTTGAGTCGCATATCCGTATTCCGTATTCTTTTTGGGAAGTGGGGCATGACAGTAGTCCCCATTAGCTTTGTTTTGTGACAAGTGTGAGTATTCTAATTAAAAGAAATTGATGTATTATATTCTAGCGTCAGTTGTTTGCAACTGACATACACACAATTTCTATGCAGGATAAAGTAAATGACAAGACTAAAGATTGATTACTGCTTAAAGAAAAGTTCAAGTTATTATTCAATTCATGTGTAAATATTGTAATTTATAATTCCGCTGCAATGATGTAAACTCTGTTGTAATAAAAGTTTTTAATTCCTTGTAAAATTGTACGAAGGGAAGTGTAAAGATCCTGTGAAACTTTGAATTCGGTCTTATTTGGAATTCGGGGTGTTACAGAGTTGTACTAGAGCCACGCTTCCAAGTAGTACAAATTTATAAGGAATGACACCCTAGAGTGGACATTAGAGTGTGTTGGGTGTAGAGATTTAAATGTAAGTTACTTACATTTGTGTTGCTCTATGATTAAAGCTTCTTCTTCTCCCCTCCCTAAAGATAGCGAACCACCACGACCCAGCAGGCGATGATGATTGGCACATAATCGAAGAGGACTACAACCCTGGACAAGGAGATTCTGACGAAGTAGATCCCGAGGAATATGAAGGGGAATGGCCCGAGTCTCGAGAGATCACTCCACCTCCGAACTTATCAGACATTTCATCTGACGAGGAAAAGCCAGATTGGGGAGATCTCATCAAGACCCTTCAGAGTCAAATGGTGACTCAGAGGGAGAGAGCAGAGCTATTGTAGGCACAATATGCCAAGTGCAAGGAGAACATTACAACCCTCAGTCATCGTGTTTGGGAACTCGAGAAGAGGAAGATCATGTATGATGTACTGAAGGATGAAGTGGCAGAACTACAGGAAGAGCTTAGGCAAGACAAGAGGAACCGTAGGGATTAGAATGTTGTATCTTCTCTATTCTTTTGCTTGATATCAGACGATGTTTTTAAATTTGAATGTACAAAGTTTGAATTCAATGAAATGAAAGAAGTTGGTTTAAATTCATATTTTCTACTTCGAATTTAATGAATCTTTTGAATCAGAATATGGCTGGAAGAAGATCAAGGAATGGTGAAGGTCCCAGCTATGGACTTGACTTGGAAACGAAGTTGGCTAGAGTCTATATTAGACCCTCAACGCCATTACCATGAATCAAAACCAGGGGAGGATGCCTGCGAATCCAATTCCTGAGGTGAACAAACTCGTGGAGTCATTCAAGAGGATGAAGCCCCCAGTGTTTGAAGGGAAGTCAGATCCTGATGCAGTTGACAATTGGATTTTGCAAGTCGAGACTATCTTTGAAGTCTTGGAAACTCTAGAAGGTAGCAAGGTGAAGTTGGCTACTTTGCAGCTTGAGAAGGATGCGACTGTATGAAGCCAGTCGATGAAGCGAACTATGGGAAATGGTGTTGCTGGCTGGGAGGAATTCTTGGAGGAGTTCCGCGGTCACTATTTTCCATCTGATGTCCAAGAGAAAAAAGCAATGGAGTTCCTGGCGCTACAGCGGGGAGGCATGTCTGTCAGGGAGTATGAGACAAGGTTTACTCAACTCTCGAGGTATGCACCCGAACTTGTGATGGAGAAGGCGAAGAAAGCTCAGAAGTTCGAGTATGGATTGACGCCGAGTCTAATATCAAGGATGATACCCCTCGGTATCAAGAGGCTTGATAAGTTAGTCAAGCGAGCTGCAGTCACTGAGGCAGATATGGAGCAGTTCCATGCTGTTCAGAACCGGAAGAACAACTGGAATATGGGGAAGAGGCCCGCAGTTTACGGGAATGTCAGAGGACAGCCACCGCCTCAAAGGTTCAAACCTACTGGGGCGAATGCTGTCAATATGGCTGAAGACCCAAGAATGTTTGGGTGAGACCTCCTGTGACTTGTTTCAACTGTGGAGAGACAGGCCACTACAAGTCTTATTACCCTAAACTGCAAGATGTCATCCGTAATGGACCAACTCACCAGGTCGGGAAGAATCTGTACCAGCAGCGGTGAGTATTTGCCTTGACTGAAGCTGACGCTGATGAAGTGGATCACGTCATTACTGGTATGAGGGAGGATGTTTAGAAGTTTTCTTTTGTTATCTTTACCCTGTTTTATTTAGTGAACTGTTATGTAACTGAACTGTTATGTAACGAGTGTGTGTTATGTAATAGGAGAACTTTATTTGAATGGTACGAAAGTTGTTGTTTTGTTCGATACTGGATCCTCTCACACTTTTATATTAACTAAATTTGCTAAAGTCTTGGGAGTTGAACCGAAGGTCTTTCCAGGCAAGGTCTTAGCAGTAGCTACTCCATCAGGGGAGACTTTAATCACTGATCGGTACTATGCCGACTGCGAGATCGCGATTAGGGACAGGATTTTCAAGATTGATCTGATCGAACTGAATATCCTAGGGGTCGATGTTATCATTGGCATTGATTGGATGTTGGTGTACAGTGCAAACATTGAGTGTAAGACCAAGGAGGTAACAGTGAAGACTCCAGGTGGTCCTAAAGTCACTTTCCAGGGGAAGAAGAGATGTTCAGATCTGGTGGCATCTATTAGCAAGAAGAAGGTTCCTGTGGAGGTGCAGTAAATTCCAGTGGTTCGGGATTACCTGACTGTATTCTTGGAAGATTTACCCGGGTTACCCCTACATCGTGATTAGAGTTCAGCATCACTATTCAGCCAGGGAGTGCACCCATTTCCAAGGCACCATATAGGATGGAGCCTGTAGAGCAGGATGAGATCAAACAGAAGATTGAGAAACTGTTAGAGAAATGCTTTATTCAACCGAGTGCGTCGCCCTGGGGAGCATCGGTGCTGTTAGTAAAGAAGAAGGATGGTTTGATGAGGATATCCAACGATTACCAAGAGTTGAATAAGGTCACTGTTCAGAATAAATATCCCATTCCCCGAATTGATGACCTGTTCGATCGTCTACAAGGAGCAGCTATTTTCTCTAAAATAGATCTTCGATCGGGATACCATCAGGTTGGAGTGAAGACGGAAGATGTACATAAGACTGCATTCAGAACTCGACATGGGCATTACGAATTCTTAGTTATGCCATTTGGAGTGACGAATGCACCTGCAATATGTATGGACATAATGAACAGAGTTCTGAGGCCATTTATTAATTCTTTCGTCGTGGTGTTTATCGACGACATTCTTGTGTACTCCAAGTCGGAGGAGGAGCAAACCGAGCATTTGGCCGAGGTTCGGAAGAAGCTTCAAGAGCATGGGTTGTATGCCAAGTTATCCAAGTGCAATTTCTGGAAGTCTGAAGTGGCATTCACGAGTCACATTCTTTCTAAGGAGGGAGTGGCAACTAATCTGCAGAAGATAGAGGCGGTGAAGGATTGGGCAAGGCCTACTACAATGAAGGAAATCAGAAGTTGTCTTGGGTTAACTGGATACTACAGGAGGTTTATCCAAGGCTATGCTCAGATAGTCGTGCCGCTCACTGGTCTGACAAAGAAGAATGTGAACAAAAGATTGAGTGTGCATTTGTGTGTGTGTCCCTTTCAATTGGAGGTCAGCCATTTCACCAAGGAGCAAGGAGAGCTTCGGGTTCCATCAAGCACAAGGAGGAGATTGCAACTTGTGGCACAATCTAGGAGGAGAAGGATCGCTCATTGTTCAAAGAGATTTCTAGGAGTTCTTTTCATTTGTGTTTCTTCAAAATAGTTGGGTGATTTCTCGAACTTCTACTTTAGATTCCATGCTAGGAATTGACATTGTGATTGTGTTAAGAATGAATAGAAAATTGCCATGCATTTTGTTTAAGGAGATTTAGAGGAAAGGAACACCAAAGTAATCTATATGAAAAAGTGGTAGAATAAATAGAATGTGTAATAGAGTATGTGTATGATGACTTGGTAGTTTACTTGCTTGCTAAAATGGATGAATTGTGATTTTTTGTGAAACTTTGTCTATGCATGAAATGAAAGATACAATATGTGGAAATTTTGCTTATGGCTAAATTATGGAATTTAAATTAGTATTCGTGGAATATTAGTAGACTGAATTGTGATAAAAGTGTGTTTCTTTTGCCATATGCAAGTAGTGATGTAGTCATTCGATTTATTATCTAGATTGTCTTTTGAAACATAAGAAAATGAATAATTTGTAAAATAGAACTAAATTAAGAACTTGATTTTGTTAAAGAATGGAAAAAAAAAAGAGTCTGAACACATTGTGAATAAATGGAGAATATGTTGCTTAATGATTCTTCTAAAAAGAAATTTTCTATGTCGAAATCAAAAATGTATTTTTGATCCACTTTAACTGCAACCTGGTACAATTGACAATCGACCGAACTATAGCTGACAGTCGACTGTCAGGTGTTAAATTTTCAATTTTGTTTAGCAGTAGACTTTCGTCTGTGAACTGAAGTTTCACGGGACGGTCGACCGGCCATTTTTCCACAGTGGACTGAATTGACTGTCTGTTCTTGAGTTTTGAAGTTTCACGAGACAGTCGACTAGCCATTTTTTCACAGTCGACTGAATTGACTGTCTGTTCTTGAGTTTTTAAAGTTTCATGGGACAGTCAACTGGCCAGTTTCCACAGCTGACTGAACTGTGCTAATTGTTGATTTTTGAGTTTTGAATTATTCATGAAAAGTGTTTCTATAACGTTTGACTTATTATGATTAGAAATTTGAGAAGATGAATTAATAAGATTTTTCGGATATGATTCTTTCTGTAGTTAAAGATACAAATACTTGTTGAACTTAGAGAAAATTGTGAAAAGCTCATAAATGAGATTTTGACTTATAAATTATTGAGTAGAATTTAATGTAAAATTGTCTAAGAATATGCAAGTTGTGCATGGAAAATTGATTGAAAAGAAACATGATGAATTGTGAAAATTGTGAACAAGTATAATGAACATGAAAAGAGAATTTAGACTAGAATTTTAGGTAAGTCCTCACATCGGCAAGAATGAAAGTTTTGAAAAGAAAAATATGATAAATTGTGACCAAGTTTGGGTCATGGATAATGATTGATATTTTTTAAGACCGATGTAGTGGTAACGCTAAATTCTAGAGTGTTGATTTTTATTCATGATTCAATTACCTAAGGATTTAGATACATAGTGGAGATGTGATGAAAGTAAGAGAAAAACATGAGTATGAGGGCCATTGGATTGGCGGTGTGAGAGTCTTCACAGGATGTCCTCATGATGCATCATGATTAAGGCGTGGATATTACTCCAGGATACTGTCCCGGTGGCAATGCTTGTAGGGTATTTGGTAAGTACGGGTGGTGCCATGATCCATGGCAGAGGTGAACTGACCACAGGATGCGTGCATGATGAGTCATGTGTCAGTGCGTGGGATTCTCTCCAGGATGTCTGGACGTGGGCTCGTAACTCATAGAATACCTAGGATACTTACCGTAGTTAATGTAGTAGTTTAAGTCGTGGCGAGGGATCGAACCCTACAAGATGAAGAACGATTAAGGACTTGCCCTCGGACCTATGTAGTATGGGATGCATAGAATCCGAACAAGTGCGCATTAGTGTCATGTAAATATTAATAACTGCATTAAGGACTGAGTGCACATTTCCACACGACATCAATTGGGTATTCCCCCTTAGCTTTGTTTGTGACAAGTGTGTGCTTTCTAAGTAAGAAAAATTGATGTATTATATCCTAGTGTCAATTGTATGGAACTGACAAACTGACAGTTTCTATGCACGATAAAGTGAATGACAAGACTAAAGATTGATTGCTGCTTAAAGAAATGTTCAAGTTATTATTCAATTCATGTATAAATATTGTAATTTATAATTCCGTTGCATTGATGTAAACTCTGTTGTAATAAAAGTTTTTAATTCCTTGTAAAATTGTACGAAGAGAAGTGTAAAGATCCTATGGAACTTCGAATTCGGTCTTATTTGAAATTCAGGGTGTTCACTACTCCTAATTCTACCCTCAATATTTATCAAATCACTTTTTCATTCGGAGGCACTACTAGGTCTATGTATGACATATTCAAAACATATGAGCCAATTTTTTCTTAATTTATCTTGGATATGAGCTACCTTTACCATGTCTCATATATACTCGTTTCTAATTCAATCATTCCCGCTTTTACCACACATCAATTTTAGCATCCTCATCTCTGCTACACTCATTTTTCTAACATATTTTTTCTTTGTTACCTAACACACTGCTCCATATATCATTGCTGGTCTAACAGCTGCCCTATAAATTTTTTTTGTTTAACTTCAAAGGTATACGTTTTTCAAACAAAATACTACTAGCGCTTATCCACTTAAGCCACCCTACTTGGATCCTATGTATAACATCTTCACAATTCTCCCCATCTTTTTATATAATTGAGCCTAAATATAAGAAACTATCTCTCTTAGGTATCTCTTAACTATCTAGCTTCACTACTTACTCATTTGTGTTCCGAATAATGCTAAAATTACACTCCATATAGTATGTTTTAGTTCTTATTCTAAAGCATCTGGCTTCCAAAGTTTTCTCCACAATTCTAATTTAGCATTGATTCCTGCTCTATTCTCGTCCACTAAGACAACGTAATCGGCAAAAAGCATACACTATGTAACGCCCCGAGCCCTGCTCAGCTGCGCACGCGACTACATGTTCGCGCACGCGAAAGAACGGACACAAAACTCTATCCACGCCCACCACAGGCACCATCAAAAGGTGGGTATACCCTATAGGTGCCTTTATCATTTGGATTTCCTAACATATACTCTCAGTCTTTTTACCTTTCCTCCGATGTGGGATTTACATAAGCCACGCCGAAGCAACCAATGCAATGCAGCACCCACTTCTCCATATATATATTTTGTCCTTTAGTGCATTATAATGCCATACCCCCATAGTTAATACTATAGGCCACTTCCATTAATCAATTAATCCCATGGCCCTATTGAATCTCTATGGGCCAACAACCAACTTCTCACTCTTATTATATATATATATATATATATTATATTTCTATATAATATTATATATATATACCCGTTTAAATACGGAGTGTTACACAACCCCCTTAAGAACTCAGCATCCTCGCTGAGCCCAGGACTTGCAACATAATCAAAGATCCCTTTCTAGCCAATGTGGAGAGGACTACCCTGATTCTGCTAGTTGTACAGTCCCCTACTCGGGCAACCTGTAGCAACCTCGCTCACTCTCAGGCGTACATCTTGCACACACTTGTTGTCGAAAGTTAGCTCTGATACCATTTGTAACGCTCCGAGCCCGGCTCAGCTGCGCACACGGCTGCATGTGCGCGCACGCGAAAGAATGGATACAAAATTCTAGCCATGCCCACCATAGACACCATCAAAAGGTGGGTATACCCTATAGGTGTCTTTATCATTTTGATTTTCTAATGTATACTCTTACTCTTCCTACCTTTCCTCCGATGTGGGATTTACTTAAGCCACACCCAAGCAACCAATGCAGCACCCACTTCTCCATATATATATTTTGTCCTTTAGTGCATTATAATGCCATAGCCCCATAGTTCTCACTTCCATTAATCAATTAATCCCATGACCCTATAGAATCTCTATGGGCCAACAACTAACTTCTCACTCTTATTATATATATATATATATATATATATATATATATATATATATATATATATATGTATATGTATATGTATATGTATATGTATATATGTCACGCCCCGCTTTCGAAAAAGAATACGGAATACGGATACGTAACAAAAGCCCAGCAAATGATTTTCATCATCCATAAGTTGTTCAAGAATCTTTACAATAATTCACAAGATAAATCAGAGTTGGAAGCCAAAGACACAACAGGCATGCATAATTGAAACAAGATACCAACAGAAATTGCTTGAAACCAAATACAATAATCTCAAATAATCAAGTTCTGAACAAATCAAATATTCTGGGTCACATCGCCCAAATACAAATAAATATCCAAGTAATCAAGTATATTTTATTCAAGTTCAAGCAACAAGTAATAATAATAAAATCATAAAGTAGAAACTCCAACACTAATACATCATCTCGCCAGTACCATCTGGCAGCCGACCATCCTGATCTACAATTAGTAAATTTATAGGATAAGAAAAGAGAAAAACAAGTACCGTCAATTGCAAGTTACGGGTCACATATAATGTAGGATACAAGAACATGAAAATGGGTGAATTTCACAAACCTAGCATGGTATAATCATGATGTCCAAAATAAACAACTAGCATGGCAAAAGTGAACAAGTGTAAATGGCTTAAATCAAGTGTCAAGAAATCAAGTATCATGTAAACATGCATCAATTGTCAAGTGTCATGTAATCATGTATCAACTGTCATGTTTCAAGTGTCATGTAAACAAGTCTCATGTACCATGTAATCAAGTATCAAGCAAGCATGTATCATGTTCAAGTATCATATTCAAGTAGCATGTATCAAGTCTTGTAGTGATTTACTATCTAGGTAGCACTTCATGCATCCCGGATTTTACTACATGGTTGCTACAACAAACAATTTCGCTTTAAATTTTGTAGGGGACCATACAGGACAGTGTACTCAGGGACAAGCTCCAAGTATCATGTAATAATGTATCATGTAAACAAGCTCCAAAACCCAAACAAGCTCTAGTGTCGTGTGTGTACGTGTCATGTATATCGTGTCAAGCTCCACATGTAAACAAGCTCCAATAACCACTATGTTCTTCCGAGTACACGTTTCTGTACTATCCAATACTAGATCTTACCCTTAACCCCGGCTTGGTTAATTTTATCATTAATATCAAACATGTATGTATATGTGAAAAAAATATCAAGAATAGCATGGCATGATCATGTGGCATGTTCAAGTTACACGATAAACATGTACGTGTGCAAGATAGTTAAGAAAAGAATAAAAATGAACAACTCTCAAGTTCACGACAGCAAGACCCTACTGTAGTAAAACAGTGATTTCCAGTGTTACAAACATGCAAATCTAGATCCGTTGAAGGATCTGAAAAATAGACTTCCACACGAATCCGGCAAATATAAATAAGTCATATACTAATTCACAAAATCATAACTCAAAACTGGTTTTAATACAGAAAATAGGTTCAGCCAGAAATCAGGAAAACAACTTCAAGAACAGAGAAACAGCATGAAAACACACCAAATAAATCCACGAAAAATCTGGGGTAATCCCCTATATGTTCAGTATCTAAATATAAAGTTTTAGAATTTTCCAGTAAAAATAGATCAGTCATCAAAAATACGAAAGCATCAAGAAAACTTAGTTTGGCAAATCTGTAAATCCCAACACTGCTGTACAAAAACTAAGATATCTCGCAACCAGTGAAACGAAATCTAATTCCGCCAAAGGGATATGAAAATAGATAAAATATAATAACTTTCACATTTCACAAATATTTTTCATACAGTAAAAGAAATCATAGTGAAAATAAGATTCTTTACAGAACAGCGAGCAAAATACAGCTAGTATAGATTTTATAAACGAGCATGGAACATCACATAAAACTTATCAATAAAATTCACCAAAATTCTGGGTAATCCCTAACTTAATAAAGAAACACTGACCAAAGTTTCAGATCAAAATAATATGTATAACATGGTTCTTGAAAATAGTATGTTATCAAAATTACCCAAAAACAGAATCTGGAAAAGATCGACACCTCTGTACTAAAACAGTCATAACTCAGTCATATGAAATCAAAATCAAGCAAGGTCATGAGGGTTTCAAAATAGATGAAATTATCTAAAACTCATATTTTATACCGAAATCAAGATACTATTGCAACCCAGTCGAAAATAACAAACCAAACAGAACAGCGACAAAACTACAGATTTTTCCCCTTAAAACAAAACCAACATAGATTCAAGAAAATTGATCCAAACACATCCAAACTTGAAATAAAGTCTACCAAGTGTCTAAACATCATAAATTAGGGTTATTAACATGTCCACGCCAAATATTTTACATGGGTATTGATATGGCTAAAAATATGGTTAAATCGGAACCGTTCAAATCGGGCACGAATCTTAAAGCTCAGGGGTAAAATGGTAATTTCACCTACAAACGTGTCTGAAACGGGGACTGATTCTTTCTTCAAAGCCTAATAACCCATGAACGAATCTGCCTTAACTGGGTGCGGGTTCCAACCCGCAAGAAACCCAGTCCAGCCGGATAGAATTATGGTTTATGATTGTCCCTAATCAACGGCCCTGATTCGCTCTATCCTTTCACTGGGAATTAGGGATTTTCTTCCTAAACTGGTCCCAAAGGCGGCTATAAATACCCCCCACCCACCATCATTATGAGGTAATCAATGTTTTTCCAATCAAAGCTTATTCATAATCTTTTCTAATTACTGACTTGAGCGTCGGAGGGTGCGTCACCGGGATCAACCCTGGTGTTTCGCACTTTTTGCAGGTTCACGGTAGCGGCAAGAGACCAAGTCAACAAGTTGGTGCAGTTCAATAGGTCAACAGGTTTGCTTTATTATTTTCTCCAAGAATCCACAAATTCTATGTGTTTGCTCCCACACCAAAATTAGCACCAACAGATTGGCGCCGTCTGTGGAAACGAAAAAGCAACCCGACCTAACTTCATCAGCGATACTAGTTTCAAGACATGCATCCAAAACAGAAGGGGAAGGCAGCGGTCTCCAACCGAAGAACCACTTCTCTTTCTCCTCCCCCTCCTCCAACTCAAGGTGCTCCTTCTCAACAGGCCCCTCCAGGGTCTCGGGGGGCTGCCCAGGGGGCTCCCGTCGGAGTCATCCGAAGCAACATCCTCCTCATGACCATGTTGCGGGTCCCAATCCTTCAGTTGAATCTATGGCTTGTCAAAGCCCTCCCGAGCGGGATCTTCGTCAAGTGATTGCCAACCGCCAAAAGGGAGTCGACCTCAGAACTCGCCTGAATGGATGGCGAGTCCTTAGGGGAGTCCATCAACCTGAGCACCCAGGGGCCTCAAGAGTCTGGACCCCCCGCCGACCGAGGACCAGAAGATCCCCTCCCCCGAGGAGGCGAAAAGAGTCCCCTCAGCATCATCGACGGAGAACTCATTCTCTAGTAAGTCGAGCCACACATAGGGATCGCTAAGCTGGATAGGCACCAGTCACAAGGACAGATCTTCAAGACTTCCAAACGACAGTCTTATGGGCCCTCAATATCGTCCCCAAAGAACGACCAGAGGCCACCTATCCAAGAGCCAACTAGGAGTCACTGCCTTCACACTCCCAGTCCTAGTCCATCTCCACGCTACCATCACCGCAGCCCCAGTCCACCCTCGTACGAAGATGAGTCCCGGGGCTCGGCAAGATATGATCAAAGAGAAGACTCAGTCTACCGCCGTCTCCACGAGATGGAGAGGCACCTCGGCCGAATTGACAGGGAAGAAGAGCAACGGGCGATAAACCTCCGCCCGAGCAGACCTCCATTCTCCTGCACCATCATGGAGGCCCCCGTCCCAGAGAACTTCAAGCCGCCTCACTTCGAGGCGTATACCGGGGAGTCGGACCCTGCGGATCACATAGAGAGTTTCAAAACTCTCATGATGATCCACCAGGATTCAGACGCCTTCCTCTGCAAGATCTTCCCTGCCACGCTGAAGGGGTCTGCGAGAGAATGGTACTCTCGACTCGCCCCGGCCTCCATCTTCCCATTCGACCAGTTCGAAGGGCTCTTCCTTACTCATTTCGTGAGTAGCCGTCGAGCAGAGAAAACAAGTGTATCTCTGGTGACCCTCAACCAAGAAAAGGTTGAACGCCTAAGGGATTATGTCCGACGCTTCACCACCAAAGCCCGGTCCATTCCCTCCCTCAACCAATCAGTAGCTTCTGCCGCTTTCGAGCGCAATGTCACTAATGCCAACCTCAGGGCATCCCTTGCCAAGAAGCCTCCTCGGGACTTTTCAGAACTCCTACTTAGGGTGGAAAAGTACTGTAACCCTCGTTTTCGCAAAAAGGTATTTTTCAATGTTTTCTGTATTTAAAATTTTCGCAAATTATTTTCGGTATTCAACTATTTTGTCAAAATGTATTATTGGATTTTTCATCGATTTTGATCCATAATTTTAGCTGAACTAATTTTCTATGATTTTTGTATCTAATACATTTCTTATTATTTTTATTACTACCTTTATTATTTTTATCATTTTATTATTATTAATATTATTACTATCCGTATTATTTTTGCTAGTGCGGTTATTTGCATAATTATTTTTTTTATTGTCAAAATTAGATTATTTCATAGATTATATTTATTAATTTTTGTATTAATTTTCTTATTGGATTATTTTCATATTATATTATTTTTCTTGCATTTTTGACCTCCGTGTGCTGTTTGTGCGCAGTTTGTCCGTTTTTCGACATTTTGAGTTCTTTTTCGCATTTTCTTGGTCTCGTTCATGCTTAATAAATATTTTTGGGTCATGATGGGTGTTTAGAGGAGTTTTGATCAATTTGAGATTTTTGGCCCTTAAGGAGATTTTTAGGAGCCATAGGATTCATTGCATTTTGTATCCCCATTTGAAATCTACCCTATACCAATTACCCAATTGTATACCCATTTAATTCTATTGATACCCACTACCCATTAACCCACATTTGATCTCCTATATATACTCCTAATACTAAATAATCCCTAACCCTAATATATTTCTCTCTCCCTCTCCTTTTCCATCCCGGCCGCCACTTCATCTATTCCCGGCCTGCCTTCCAATACCCCAGGCCGACCTTCCCTTGCCCTCTTCTTGCATAGCCGACCACCCATAACTCTTCCATCCATCCTTTGATACTACTTCGCTTCATTAATTCCTCGTCTCTCCTCCTTCCTTGTGGCCGAAACCTACCAAAACAGCACCCCTCTTCAAAAACAGCCCCCTCAACTCTCTTCGCTGATTTGAAGTAGTGGGCATCGACCGTTTGAGTTCGTGCATCGAGGAGACGATCGAAGGCAAGTTTCGGTTCGTGAGTTCGCTTGAAATCGCGCGTGGAAGGACTTTTGCTCATGGATTTTCATTACTAGGCTTTGTAGCGTCGCGGGCATCGTCAAAGAGGCAAGTAACCTGTACATAATTTCATTAGGTTGATACAAGTAGAAAGTTCACACATAGGATAGTTTGTGACTAGAGACGGCCAATAGGTTGATTTTTATTTGTGGGTTTCGTCTCTATTGTTCAAAACAGGCCATAGATGACTTAGGACATAGAGTTTGATAGGTTTATGCCTTAGGTTTCAACCAATTTTTATTTTAATCGCGTATGTGACATATTGTGTACCATGTGTTTTCTTGATTACCCATAAGAGAATTAGTAGGATTTGGCATGTTAGTTACCCCCCATTATGATATTTAGATAATGGGAAGGCTGCGTTTCGAATTTGGTTAAGTTTGGTTAATTTTTGTAGAAGTTATGACGATTCTAAGATGATGTAAGAAATCTGGAAATTCGGGTTGTACTGGATTGTTTGCTGTTTTCACCTAGGTTAGAGTCCGAATCTCAACTTGGAGATTTCACAGTAAATTGTAGACGACTGAATCTATTTTCTAACCCCACTGGTTTTATCTCGTTTGGAGTTCGTATGAATTAGTTATGATTATTTTAGTGCCTGTATATCGGTAGTTTCCAGATTTAGTTCGGGGTAGTTTTTGTGGACAATTTATTTTCAAGATCCAAATTATACATGATATAATGCCACAATATTTGGTCCGGTATTTCATCATGATATTAGGGAGTTCCCAGATTTATGTGGTATTTTAAAGATAAGTTTAGAGTGATGATTCGTACCCTTTTCTATAGATTACTATTGCTGTAAACTGCGTGTTGCCATATGTTGAATGCCGTTTTCACCCTAGTTCTATTTATTGTATGAATATTTTATGTGAGATATGAAAGCTAGAGAATTTTGTCTACTTTCACCCTGTTTTGACGGAAGTGGATTTCAAAGCTCTGTTTATAAGATTTGTCTAATTTTGTACAGCAGTGTTGAGAAATTCCAGATCCATCAAAACCATATTTTGTGTTAATTTTCATTTTCGATACCATATCTATACTTTGTGGAAAATTATGGAAATTATTATTTTGATTCTACATATATAGGGGATTACCCCAGAATTTTTGTGAATTTATTTTATGACTGTGCATGCTGTTTTTATGTGTTGGAAGTCATTCCCCTGTTTTCTAGCTGTACCGAAAATCTGTGTTGAAATGACTTTTAAGATGAGATGTTATGAACTAGTGTATACCTTTATTATACTCGTTAGAAGCGTATGAAAGTCTATTTTCCAAATCCTTCGACGGATCATAATTTGCATGTCTGTAGTTCTGTGAATCACTGATTTAGTGCCGACTAGTCTTGCTGTCCTGATTATGAACCTAGTATATTTGCTCTTATATGTGGATCTTTATTAACCATGCACGCTAATTTGGTAACCTGAAATTGTACCTGATCTTACCATACTTATTTGACACTAGTTTACACTTATACATGCATGTTGGACATTAATAACTAAAAGTAATCAAGCCGGGGTATATGGGACAGATCTAGTAGTGGATAGTGCAGAAACGTGTACTCGGGAGGAGACTTGTGCTTCCTGTATGACATGTTACCGATCAAGTTTACCGATCAAGTTTACCGATCAAGTTACCGATCAAGTTTACCGATCAAGTTTACCGACCAAGTTCTGTGATTCTGTGAATACCTGAGTATACTGCCCTGCATGGTCCCCTATGAAATCTAAAGCGAAATTGCATTGACTGTAACAACCATGTGATAAATGGATGGCACATGAAGTGTTACCTAGATAGTAATAATACAAGATATTAATACATGATTACCTGTTTTCCTGATACTTAATACATATTTACCTGATTACCTGAATACCTGATAATCATACATGATACCTGTTTTACCTGTTGACATTTGACATATGTTACTCTTACCTGTTAGTATATCCTGTGGTTAGATAGTGTCCATGTGCTTGTATCATATTCTTTTTGTGACCCGGACTTGCCATTGACGGGTACTGTGTTTTCTCTTTTCCTTTTTCCTGCATTCTATGAATTGCAGATTTTGGAGGACGGGTTCCTAAAGGTATTGGCAAGATGATGGGCTAAAGGCTGAAATTTGCTATTACTATTCTTGTTGCTTACTTTGGACAATATTATATTTTGAGATTTGTATTATTTCTTGTATTTGGGCGATGTGACCCAGGATTATTTGTGTTATTCAGATCATGAATATTTGAGATTAATGCATTTTATTTCAAGTATTCTTATTGGTATTTGGTTCATATGTGCATGTGGTTGATTTTTCTGGCTTCCGACTCTGATTTTACTGTGACATATTGTAAGGATTTCTTGAAACAGCTTAAGGATGATAATAATCATTCGCTGGGCTTTTGTTACGTGCTCGCATTCCGTATTTTTGGGAAGCGGGGCGTGACAGGGTTTTTAGTGGCATCAGAGCATCAGGTTTGGCTAATGTATTAGTTGTCTAATATATTAGACAAGCTTGGCTCGAACTGGGATCTGCGCAACATTTCACCAACCATGCATGCACGAATGAATTATTACCAACAGTGATCTGGATACTAGTCTTATTCCATTCTTACTTCCTTGATTCCTTGTTTCTTCCGTATCTTTTAGTCATTCTCATTTGTTGATTCCTTATTGGGTATAGTTTTGTTCTTTGCTTGCCCATACTTCTTTGATTCATTCATTCATCTTCAATTGTTGACTCATTTTGAGTATCATGCTAGTTATTCCTTTCCGGCCATATTCTCTTCAATTTCTGCTTGAGCCTCCTCGTTCCTCTACCCTCATTTTCAATTCTTTGATTCTTATTTTCCTTCATCCTTTGTAGTTGTCCCCCTTTGTTGACTCTTTATTGAGTATAAAATCCATTCTTCTCTTACCTATATTTTCTTTGTATTGTATATATATTTTTGAATATTTTGCGTATTTCAATTATTAATTATTATATTTTGGATCTTCTATAAAATTGTTTTCTAAAATTTTATTATTTCGAATAACTGTGTATTTTAATATCACAAATTTTCAAAACGTATCTTCGTACTTAAATTGAGCAATCAATATCTAAGTACGTGTGGAAGATCGCATCATTTCGTTCATCATTTTGTTGCAACTGGATGTCGAGATGGCAAACATGCAACTAGACATCAATGGAGGCAAATTGCAACTGGATACCGGTGAGGCAAAATGTGCAACCGAATATCCAGATGGTAAGCTGCAACCTGTTGTCGGGATGGCAAACCTGCAACTTGATGTCGAGAATACAAGACTACAGATGGATATAAATGAGGCGAACCCACATCAAAGGATTTCTACTATTATTATTATTGTTTTCCTTATTATTATTATTTTTGTTATTACTATTAATAGTATTGTATTTTTCTTACTATTTTATTTTTGATGTTGATATTGAATTACTTTCACCAAAATGATGAACCCCAAATTATTTTCTGTCTTGTATTATTATCCTTACCAGTATTATTAATATTTTTGTTATTATTATTATTATTATTATTATTATTATTATTATTATTATTCTTACCAGTATGTTTATTGTTATTATTATCTTTATTATTTCTGTCATTGTTATTTTTTTTCTTTTTCTTTTTTTGTTTGTGTGTTATTTTTGTATTATTAATGTTATTTTGTTAACACTCATTTGTTTGACATAATTATTCAAATTAAAGCCCTCACCTAAACCCCATTTTAATCTGGTGTCTCATTCTTTTCTTCCTGCTCGGATCGTCGCTGGTTGTCACGTGGTCTACAACGACATGTCTGCAGCTTGGAACGTCACCATCAGAGTGGCACAGCGGAAGCATGGTGGGCCCATAACCCACAGGTCCCAGGATCCTATTGTTGCTTCTTCTTCCTTGCATTGTATTGGTTTTCCCCTATCTTTTACAACTGTTCTCACCCGTTGACTTGTTGTTTGATTCAATTCTTCTCTGTCATTTTCCCCAGTTTGCTTTTGCCATGTCCTATGTACCGCCTAAGAAAATTTCGAGGACGAAATTTTGTTGTAAGGTGGGTAGGATTGTAACCCCCGTTTTCGCAAAAAGGTATTTTTCAATGTTTTCTGTATTTAAAATTTTCGCAAATTATTTTCGGTATTCAACTATTTTGTCAAAATGTATTATTGGATTTTTCATCGATTTTGATCCATAATTTTAGCTGAACTAATTTTCTATGATTTTTGTATCTAATACAGTTCTTATTATTTTTATTACTACCTTTATTATTTTTATCATTTTATTATTAGTAATATTATTACTATCAGTATTATTTTTGCTAGTGCGGTTATTTGCATAATTATTTTTTTTATTGTTAAAATTAGATTATTTCATAGATTATATTTATTAATTTTTGTATTAATTTTCTTATTGGATTATTTTCCTATTATATTATTTTTCTTGCATTTTTGACCTCCGTGTGCTGTTTGTGCGCCGTTTGTCTGTTTTTCGACATTTTGAGTTCTTTTTCGCATTTTCTTGGTCTCGTTCATGCTTAATAAATTTTTTTAGGTCATGAAGGGTTTTTAGAGGAGTTTTGATCAATTTGAGATTTTTGGCCCTTAAGGAGATTTTTAGGAGCCATAGGATTCATTGCATTTTGTATCCCCATTTGAAATCTACCCTATACCAATTACCCAATTGTATACCCATTTAATTCTATTGATACCCACTACCCATTAACCCACATTTGATCTCCTATATATACTCCTAATACTAAATAATCCCTAACCCTAATATATTTCTCTCTCCCTCTCCTTTTCCATCCCGGCCGCCACTTCATCTATTCCCGGCCTGCCTTCCAATACCCCAGGCCGACCTTCCCTTGCCCTCTTCTTGCATAGCCGACCACCCATAACTCCTCCATCCATCCTTTTATACTACTTCGCTTCATTAATTCCTCGTCTCTCCTCCTTCCTTGTGGCCGAAACCTACCAAAACAGCACCCCTCTTCAAAAACAGCCCCCTCAACTCTCTTCGCTGATTTGAAGTAGTGGGCGTCGACCGTTTGAGTTCGTGCATCAAGGAGACGATCGAAGGCAAGTTTCGGTTCGTGAGTTTGCTTGAAATCGCGCGTGGAAGGACTTTTGCTCATGGATTTTCATTACTAGGCTTTGTAGCGTCGCGTGCATCGTCAAAGAGGCAAGTAACTTGTACATAATTTTATTAGGTTGATACAAGTAGAAAGTTCACACATAGGGTAGTTTGAGACTAGAGACGGCCAATAGATTGATTTTTATTTTTAGGTTTCGTCTCTATTGTTCAAAACAGGCCATAGATGACTTAAGACATGGAGTTTGATAGGTTTATGCCTTAGGTTTTACCCAATTTCTATCTTAATCGCGTATGTGACATATTGTGTACCATGTGTTTGCTTGATTACCCATATGAGAATTAGTAGGTTTTGGCATGTTAGTTACCCCCATTATGATATTTAGATAATGGGTAGGCTGAGTTTTGAATTTGGTTAAGTTTGGTTAATTTTTGTAGAAGTTATGACGATTCTAAGATGATGTGAGAAATCTGAAAATTCGGGTTGTACTGGATTGTTTTCTGTTTTCACGTAGGTTAGAGTCCGAATTTCAACTTGCAGATTTCACAATAAATTGTAGAGGACTGAATCTATTTTCTAACCCCACTGGTTTTATCTCGTTTGGAGTTCGTATGAATTAGTTATGATTATTTTAGTGCCTGTATATCGGTAGATTGCAGATTTAGTTCGGGGTAGTTTTTGTGGACAATTTATTTTCAAGATCCAAGTTATACATGATATAATGCCACAATATTTGGTCCAGTATTTCATCATGATGTTAGGGAGTTCCCAGATTTATGTGGTATTTTAAAGATAAGTTTAGAGTGATGATTCGTACCCTTTTCTATAGATTACTTTTGCTGTAAACTGCGTGTTGCCATATGTTGAATGCCATTTTCACCCTAGTTCTAATTACTGTATGAATATTTTATGTGAGATATGAAAGCTAGAGAATTTTGTCTACTTTCACCCTGTTTTGACGGAAGTGTATTTCAATGCGCTGTTTGCAAGATTTGTCTAATTTTGTACAGCAGTGTTGAGAAAATCCAGATCCATCAAAACCATGTTTTGTGTTACTTTTCATTTTCGATACCATATCTATACATTCTGGAAAATTATGGAAATTATTATTTTGATTCTACATATATAGGGGATTACCCCAGAATTTTTGTGGATTTATTTGATGACCGTGCATGCTGTTTTTATGTGTTGGAAGTCATTCCCCTGTTTTCTGGCTGTACCGAAAATCTGTGTTGAAATGACTTTTAAGCTGAGATGTTATGAACTAGTGTATACCTTTATTATACTCGTTAGAAGCGTGTGAAAGTCTATTTTTCAGATCCTTCGATGGATCATAATTTGCATGTCTGTAGTTCTGTGAATCACTGATTTAGTGCCGACTAGTCTTGCTGTCCTGATTATGAACCTAGTATATTTGCTCGTATATGTGGATCTTTATTAACCATGCACGCTGATTTGGTAACCTGAAATTGTACCTGATCTTACCATACTTATTTTACACTAGTTTACACGTATACATGCATGTTGGACATTAATAACTAAAAGTAATCAAGCCGGGGTATATGGGACAGATCTAGTAGTGGATAGTGCAGAAACGTGTACTCGGGAGGAGACTTGTGTTTCCTGTATGACATGTTACAGATCAAGTTTACCGATCAAGTTACCGATCAAGTTTACCGATCAAGTTTACCGACCAAGTTCTGTGATTCTGTGAATACCTGAGTATACTGCCCTGCATGGTCCCCTATGAAATCTAAAGCGAAATTGCATTGACTGTAACAACCATGTGATAAATGGATGGCACATGAAGTGTTACCTAGATAGTAATAATACAAGATATTAATACATGATTACCTATTTTCCTGATACTTAATACATATTTACCTGATTACCTGAATACCTGATAATCATACATGATACCTGTTTTACCTGTTGACATTTGACATATGTTACCCTTACCTGTTAGTATATCCTGTGGTTAGATAGTGTCCATGTGCTTGTATCATATTCTTTTTGTGACCCGGACTTGCCATTGACGGGTACTGTGTTTTCTCTTTTCCTTTTTCCTGCATTCTATGAATTGCAGATTTTGGAGGACGGGTTCCTAAAGGTATTGGCAAGATGATGGGCTAAAGGCTGAAATTTGCTATTACTATTCTTGTTGCTTACTTTGGACAATATTGTATTTTGAGATTTGTATTATTTCTTGTATTTGGGCGATGTGACCCAGGATTATTTGTGTTATTCAGATCATGACTATTTGAGATTAATGCATTTTATTTCAAGTATTCTTATTGGTATTTGGTTCATATGTGTCTGTGGTTGATTATTCTGGCTTCCGACTCTGATTTTACTGTGACATGTTGTAAGGATTTCTTGAAACAGCTTAAGGATGATAATAATCATTCGCTGGGCTTTTATTACGTGCTCGCATTCCGTATTTTTGGGAAGCGGGGCATGACAAGTACATACAGGCGAAAGAGGCTCTCAACCCCCTACTCTTGAGGAGACATCTTCCGAGAACAAACGGAAGAATACAAGCGAAGAAGGGTCCTAACAATCCCAGAAGGACGGTAATGGCCAGCGCCGTCTGACTCCTCGTTTTGAGAAATTCACCCCTCTCATTGCTAATATATCAGAAGTTCTTATGGAGGTGGACAAGGAAGGGCTACTCCGCGCTCCCCTAGAATGAATACCCCCGACAAGAAGAGGAACAAGGATAAGTGGTGCCGCTTTCACAGGGACCACGGCCATGACACAGATGATTGTCGGGCTCTCAAGGAGGAGATCGAAGAACTCATACAGCGGGGACACCTGACCAAGTTCGTCCAAAAAGATGGGGCCGTGCTTTCGCCCCTGAGGAGCGTACAAACAACACAGAGGCCCGACGTGCTTCAAGACTCTGAATCTAGGGCCGTCTTCCACCTCATTCAAGGAGCACCTCCCAAGCGGTCTTCACCTTATCGTAGAAGTAGAATATTGATTTCCAATAAGGCCGATGCTTGTAACCCGGCCAATAGCATGTAATAATGGCTTGCCCTATTGAAGCGGCCACTTAGTTTATCTCAATAAAACTTTACATTTTTTCATTGAAAATTATTGCTCTTGCTTCATCTCTATCTCTCCGAGTCACAACTCACTAAATGGTGAGTTCCGAGCCAGGTTCTCCTACATGGCTGCTCCCGCAACTTACTAAGCTAAAGAAAAAATGAGTTCGAAATCCAACACTTGGCTCGACTCCGCTTCGCAAGCTCGCTCTTAAGCGAGCTAGAAGTGGTTCGCCATTCGGAACTGCTCCCACAACCGTTGAATCTCTCTTAAACGACGAGTTTGGAGTCTAACACTTGGTTCGACTCCGCTTCGCAAGCTCACTCTTAAGCGAGCTAGAAGTGGTTCGCCATTCGGAATTGCTCCCACAACCGTTGAAACTCACTCAAACGACGGGTTCGGAGTCCAACACTTGGCTCGATTCTGCTTCAAATTACTCGCTCGTAAGCGGGTAAGAAGTTGTTCGCCATTCGGAACTGCTCCCACAACCGTTGATTCTCTCACTTAAACAATGAGTTCGGAGCTCACAACTCTCTCCTAGAGTTGCTCCTCAAACTTGTTTCCCAAATGGCTCGCTTCTAGAGCCAAGCTCTTCGCTCCGCTCACCTCCGAAGAGGACCTCTTCTCAACGAGTTCGGAGCTCACAATTCTCTCCAAGAGTTGCTCCTCAAACTTCTCTCTAGTGGTAAAAGGATTTTATTTAATTTTGATTTATTTAACTTATTTTAACTAAGAAAGGTTATATATGAGAAGTAATAAATTGAAAAAGGACTATTTTGCAAAAGGTACTTCAAAACCCTAATTCCTTTCAACCCCGGCCTGTATAAAGAGGGTGTGCAGCCTTCATTCGCTGCACAACTCCAGATTTATTAAAATATTATTTTCTTGGTGATCGGGAGGAGGATTTTTTGGATCTAGCAAAAGGAAGATCTTTTCGTGGATTCTTCTAAAATCAAAGGTGAGTGACATTGTTTGTGTTATTGTTTGATTTTGTGAGTATTATGAAATCGTTTGTTCTGAATTATGTGAATGACAACGTTTGCTTGTTTTGTATATGAATGATATGGATCTTATATTGTGGTATGTATGTAAACCATTGTTATTGTTGGACCATGTTGAGAAACTTGTGGATATTGAGTAGATCTTGAGTTATGATATTATATGTTAGAAAACATGTTAAGAATTGATCATGGTTTGGATCGGATGGTAAATATCTGGGTCTAGAGTATACAAATCAGATTTTGATCATAGTTGTGAAAGAAATTAGTTTTGAGAAACCCTAAGTGAAAGATTAGTGATTATGGATCTTGAGAATTAAATTTCGACATTTGGATGATTGGGTGATGTATCCTTAATGGAGTTTATTTGAGGTTGATTATTTTGCCTGAGAATAACTATCTTTTATGAACAATGAATCTTTAGAAGCTCCAGTTTGGATTTTTGTATTTAGACCTAAAATATGAAAACTGTAGGCCGACAGTCGACTGGCCTACTAAGCAGTCGACTGGTACGTCTCTACTGCTGTACTTTCAGACCTTTGAAAATTGTTCGGGACAGTCGACTTAGACTTCTGTCAGTCGACTGGTCTGCTGAGAACCTTCTTAGTAAAATTTGTTCAGTTCTTTCTAGACAGTCGACTTAGCCTTTGTGTAGTCGACCGGTTCACTGAGAATTCTATTGTGTGAAATTTGTTCAGTCCTTTTGGGACAGTCGACTTGGCCTTTATGCAGTCGACTGGTGACCCCTTAGGTCGACTGATATGACTTAGTCTATTCTTGTGAAATTTTGGGATATTGTCCTCTGGACAGTCGACTTACCAAAGAATAAGTCGACTGGTACTGAAGGATTCCTTGTATCTTTAGTGTTATTTCGAGTGATTGTTTTCAGATAATTCAGTCTAAAATTGATCTTCAGTTCAGTATTTGATTTTGAGATATTCAGTTCAATATTTGGTTTTAAGATGTTCAGTTGAGCCACTTTTGTTTAGTGGAATTTGTTTAGACCTTTGAATTTGAGTCTCTAGAGGTAGGTGACCCTAGTATACCGGTGTTGAGATATTTGTTAAGTTATTTTGTTGAGGCCCATTGAGGCATATTCAGTTATTCAGTTTTGAGTTATCCCGGTAGGGTACACCGACTCTAGGAGATTTTGTTGAGTAATTAAATAACCCACAAATAATAAGGACAGGCACTAGTGGCGATATGATGAACGGGAACATGAGTTATGCACCTCAATACGGCTTTAGATGAGAGATTTGATCTCCTGAATTATCCAAGTAACTATCTTGAGATGTGGGATTTATCTCCTGAATTATCCAGGTAATTTACCTGAGATGTGAGATATATCTCCTGAATTATCCAAGTGGTTTGCTTGAGATGTGGGATTGAACTCCTGAATTATCAAGATCGAGGCGACGCACATGGGGTAATCATGTGATGATGTGTCTATGTCTAGATGTGGGATGATCTCCTGAATTATCCAGGTAAAATACCTGAGATGTGGGATCCATCTCCTGAATTATCAGGCATGGGCTAATTCTCACAGTTTATCTTTATCTCGTAGTAGTCATCGTGTTAAGATTAGTTGTATAGCGGGGATTGAACCCCTATGAAGTGGAGACGTTAAGGGCTTGCACCGAACCTATGTAGAATGGGATGCATAGACTTCGACAAGTATGCATTGGAGTGTCCGCATATAGAAATTGTGTTTTCTTGACTTGGTTTTATGCATGTGGTTTCCAGTTTTCCTACACTTGACCTTTAGACTAGATGCACTTGTTGTTTTCATTCTATGACGTTTTCATGCTTCACATTCTTTGCTATTCCTTATTCATTTATCATTGTGGCTAATACATGTTGATGACTTTATGTTTTATGATTAAATTATGTTGATTATTTTATGTCACTCACACCATTTATGGCTAACCCCTTTAGTTTTGGGGGTTAGGGATCATCTCTAGCCTCACATGTTGCAGGTTGTTGCTTAGAGTTTGGAGGTGTGGATGCTTGAGGCATATTTGAGATAGATTGATTTATAATATTTTTGTGTAAATTTGTAAAAGCAGTTTTGAGATAATTTGAGTTGTAATGACAGAAAATATTGTTTGAATTGTTTGAATTCCGCTGTGATTTGTAAAAGTTTGTTGTAATAAAAGTGAAAATTTTAGTGGTGTTGGTTGTGTATATTGTTACATTGAAGTGGATGCTGGGATTGTGCCACGTATTTTCTAAATTATTACATTAGAAATTCAGGACGCTACAGATTGGTATCAGAGCATGCTTCAATAGTAATAATCGACATAGTATGAAAACCAACCTAGGTGTGGACACTAGAGCGTGAGTACCTAGGTGGACATTAGAAGTGTGAGTACCCTGGTGGACATCTAATGGGTGTGATTTGATTGTTTGGTCATGAAGACCTGTAATGAGATTTAGGCTATTTGTATGCTTAGACTTGAATGAAATTTCTTTATCGCAAATGTATTGATTATTTTTACATAAAGCAAATATTTTCTCACTAGCTATTTTCGACATCTTTTGTTCGCTTTGTGTATTTGATATTTATTTATGTAAGGTATCACCTTTTCAACTTATATAATCTCTATTTTACTTATTCATGATCTACTATATGTTTTGCTGTCTTACCCACTGCATATGATTTCTGGATTATATGATTTTCGCCAAAGTAATTTTCATTCATTTATTTATTCCTAGCTATAAAATTTAATTACTTTCCGTTAGATTCTTTTAATTATTTGCTCTCTTGTATATTTCGCGCTCACTCTTGTATCCTATCACTCTTACTGTTTTATATCTGTTTGCTTACTAAATAACTTTTGTGAAATTAACTTATTTTACTTTTATTCGGTTTCTTTTATTGTCAGCAACTGAATTTATTTCTTTTTCTATATCCCCAACCGAGTTTATATTATTTCTATTCATTAGTGCAAAACATTAAACTTTTATTGTAATTCAATAGTGCATCGTTTAGCATTTCACAAGCTTATTTATTTTGCGACTCTTACCCATTTCTTTCTTGACGTCTTATTTATTTTACTTTCATGCACT
Source organism: Hemerocallis citrina (assembly GCA_017893485.1). Lineage (NCBI taxonomy): Eukaryota > Viridiplantae > Streptophyta > Magnoliopsida > Asparagales > Asphodelaceae > Hemerocallis > Hemerocallis citrina. Next base: position 118,985,617 of record CM030368.1, on the reverse strand, counting down.
TTTTTTCGCTACTCGCATACTTTGATATTACTTCTATATATTACATTAAAGTTTTGAATTACTACGTGTTAAGATATTATTGCTACTTCTATTTCCTTTCATTATTGTCTTGCTATACTATAAATTTTGTTTTGCATATTTACTTTCAATTTATTATATATACTTGGATTTTTCAACACCATATTTTCTATTATTTTGTCTTATTTATTTTGGAGCATTTAAACTTGATTGCAATATTTTACTCATATAAATATGATATGTTTCTGCACATTTAAATCTTTATTACGTATTTGCACCTTATATTCGATACCCTTATTATTACTTACAGTTGACCGCTTTTGTTATAATTTCTTTCCACTATTTAAAAGCTACTTATTAAATTTATTACTTCATACTTTTCGAGTATACTATGTGCACCCACTACTTATATTTTGGCTTAAAATTTATTATCATTACATTCTTGAATACTACACGTACTTCCTACCAATTTCTATATATATACCACATATTTCAACATACTTGCTATGTATATCACGTTACCTTTGTTTAATCCCTACACTACATATGTATTTTCTCATTCCCAATTGTATTGGTGCTTCGGCATGTATTTCATTCCGTTTCTTCTTACTCTTATAAATTTCTTTCACCACTATTATTCTGTACGTCTTTATTTTATTCTTTCTTAATCTTGTCCTTTTGAGATTTTCACTTTGACATGACCGTTCTATTCAAGTAATATGTGTTTAACAAGTTTTTCTGATCAAACAATTCTCACTTTCGACTATTTCTCTTACTTATTGCTAATTGATATTTCAAGAATTTTACATATATAATGAGACTAATGGTAAAGAGATACTTCTTTTATGACATTTTATTTATACGAATTACACTATACGTTTTCATGCAATTTGAACTAGTATGGTTGATTTTACTCCACTCATATTTACCAAATTTTAGGTTTGTGTTAAGATTGGATACATCAACTACATGTGGTCTATGTTATGGTTTGGAGTATGGTTGAGGTGTTGCCATGAGATGTGAATGTGAAATGTGTGTGTGATGTTCTAACCTTACCCTCGTTTTGTAGTGATCAGTATGGTTGCATCCCGACCCAGGAACGAGGACAACAATGAGGATGGATCTGGAAGTTCTCGAGGAACTGGAATTGACCTTGAGGCTGAATTTGCCAAGGTGCATCAGACTCTGGATGCGCTGATGGCAGTTAATTTGGCGCAGATTCGGAACCAAGATCAGAATTATAGGATTGGACAGGTGATTATTAACGCTGATCCCACCAAGCAGGACGAGTCTCTCAAAAGGAAGAGGCCAACATCAGATCAGGAAGGAAAGGAATCCCCAGCGAAGGAAGTCAAGTTCAGTGACCCAGTGCAGAAGGCACCAGCAACTAAGAAAGTGACTTGTTATTGCTGCAAGGAGACAGGTCATTACCGGTCCGCATGTCCGAATACGACCAAGCAAATCAAGCTCAGCAATCCAGTGCAGAAGGCCCCGGCAACTAAGGAAGTGACTTGTTTTTACTGTAAGCAGGCAGGTCATTACAGATCAGCATGTTCGAAGTTGGCGGAGCAAACTTGTTTTCATTGTGGTCAAGAAGGGCATACTCGACAAATCTGTCCACAGCTGAAGAAAGAGAATGCAAGGAAAAGAAAGGATCTGAGGAAGGGGCGAGAGCCCGCATTGACTGATGAGAATGTAGATAACTCAGGAATGTGACTCGTGTGTGCAAGAACTTGGAAATTCATTCTTTTGTATTAAATAAAACTTCTATTTGGAATAATTGAAGATTGAGTATTTTTCTTCATGTAACAAGATTTATTTGGATTATTGGAATAAAGACCAAAGCTTTATTGATACTGTTTTCTTGTATGCAATTGTGTCGCCCAAATCTTATTAGTCTTAGTGTGGAATTTAAGGTGTTTCCAGGCAAGGTCTTGAGGTGATCATCCGTAGTCATGTCCTTTCTAAGGAGGGAGTGACCACTGAATCTTGGAACAATGAAGCAGATGCGGAAGGTCAGAGTTGGATGCAGGAGTTCAGTAGTTGTGGCAGCATGGCTTCCGGTGGCAGTTATCAGAGTTGCGCAGCGGAAGTTTGATTTTCTAAATTCTTTGCATGATTGTGATTCGTCTGTATGTTGTACATTTTTGTTGAAATGCATTCCCTTGTGTGATTGTATTTCTTTAAATTATATTTCTATCCATAAGTTTTCATACCTTCTTGATGTGTTTGTTTGGACTCCATTAGCAGTAGTTCTGAGGACAGAACTCTTCTAAGGAGGGAGTGATGTAGAACCCCGTATTTTCAAATATTATTTTAAATATTTGAAAATGAATTAAAATGATTTACTGGAAATTTAATAAATATTTTCTAAAAGATTTATCTTTTTACACGTGCGAAACACGTGCAAATAATTTTGGTGTAAAAATACAATTTTATATTTCTAACAAGTTCTCATACTTATTATGGAGTGTATTCTAAATTTTGGGATATTTCTGAATAAAGAAACTATTTTTACAAATATCTCGAAAGAGAGGCGCTTTTATGTAAAAAGACGTTTGGATCTTAAATAAAATATGAAAATTCGTTTTTACAGATATTTTGGTTCTCCATGGTCATCATTTGAATTTAAATATATTTGAAATTTATTTAAAGTCGATTTGGTGAAGATTTAAACAAAAAGGGTGTTTTTGCAAATATGGAATTCATGTAGAACTTTGTGCAAATGTTTTTCTGGAAGGTAAAAGTCAAATATTTTGATTGGAAAATATAATAGGTATTATTAAATATTATTTCGGATTTTTCTGGATTTTTATGAATATTTTATGAGGTATTTGCAAATATTGCAAAAGGGAGAGCTTTTGTGCAAAATTGCCCCCCTGAGTGTAAATCCGGGATTTTCTTATCTCTGGGCAGTGCTGGCTTGTTGGAAAACTTAGTGGTAAAAGGATTTTATTTAATTTTGATTTATTTAACTTATTTTAACTAAGAAAGGTTATATATGAGAAGTAATAAATTGAAAAAGGACTATTTTGCAAAAGGTACTTCAAAACCCTAATTCCTTTCAACCCCGGCCTGTATAAAAGAGGGTGTGCAGCCGTCATTCGCTGCACAACTCCAGATTTATTAAAATATTATTTTCTTGGTGATCCGGAGGAGGATTTTTTGGATCTAGCAAAAGGAAGATCTTTTCGTGGATTCTTCTAAAACCAAAGGTGAGTGACATTGTTTGTGTTATTGTTTGATTTTGTGAGTGTTATGAAATCGTTTGTTCTGAATTATGTGAATGACAACGTTTGCTTATTTTGTATATGAATGATATGGATCTTATATTGTGGTATGTATGTAAACCATTGTTATTGTTGGACCATGTTGAGAAACTTGTGGATATTGAGTAGATCTTGAGTTATGAGATTATATGTTAGAAAACATGTTAAGAATTGATCATGGTTGGGATCGGATGGTAAATATCTGGGTCTAGAGTATACAAATCAGATTTTGATCATAGTTGTGAAAGAAATTAGTTTTGAGAAACCCTAAGTGAAAGATTAGTGATTATGGATCTTGAGAATTAAATTTCGACATTTGGATGATTGGGTGATGTATCCTTAATGGAGTTTATTTGAGGTTGATTATTTTGCCTGAGAACAACTATCTTTTATGAACAATGAATCTTTAGAAGCTCCAGTTTGGATTTTTGTATTTAGACCTAAAATATGAAAACTGTAGGCCGACAGTCGACTGGCCTACTAACCAGTCGACAGGTACGTCTCTACTGCTGTACCTTCAGACCTTTGAAAATTGTTCGGGACAGTCGACTTAGACTTCTGTCAGTCGACTGGTCTTCTGAGAACCTTCTTAGTAAAATTTGTTCAGTTCTTTCTGGACAGTCGACTTAGCCTTTGTGTAGTCGACTGGTTCACTGAGAATTCTATTGTGTGAAATTTGTTCAGTCCTTTCGGGACAGTCGACTTGGCCTTTATGCAGTCGACTGGTGACCCCTTAGGTCGACTGATATGACTTAGTCTATTCTTGTGAAATTTTGGGATATTGTCCTCTGGACAGTCGACTTACCAAAGAATAAGTCGACTGGTACTGAAGGATTCCTTGTATCTTTAGTGTTATTTCGAGTGATTGTTTTCAGATAATTCAGTCTAAAATTGATCTTCAGTTCAGTATTTGATTTTGAGATATTCTGTTCAATATTTGGTTTTAAGATGTTCAGTTGAGCCACTTTTGTTTAGTGGAATTTGTTTAGACCTTTGAATTTGAGTCTCTAGAGGTAGGTGACCCTAGTATACCGGTGTTGAGATATTTGTTAAGTTATTTTGTTGAGGCCCATTGAGGCATATTCAGTTATTCAGTTTTGAGTTATCCCGGTAGGGTACACCGACTCTAGGAGATTTTGTTGAGTAATTAAATAACCCACAAATAATAAGGACAGGCACTAGTGGCGATATGATGAACGGGAACATGAGTTATGCACCTCAATACGGCTTTAGATGAGAGATTTGATCTCCTGAATTATCCAAGTAACTATCTTGAGATGTGGGATTTATCTCCTGAATTATCCAGGTAATTTACCTGAGATGTGAGATATATCTCCTGAATTATCCAAGTGGTTTGCTTGAGATGTGGGATTGAACTCCTGAATTATCAAGGTCGAGACGACGCACATGGGGTAATCATGTGATGATGTGTCTATGTCTAGATGTGGGATGATCTCCTGAATTATCCAGGTAAAATACCTGAGATGTGGGATCCATCTCCTGAATTATCAGGCATGGGCTAATTCTCACAGTTTATCTTTATCTCGTAGTAGTCATCGTGTTAAGATTAGTTGCATAGCGGGGATTGAACCCATATGAAGTGGAGACGTTAAGGGCTTGCACCGAACCTATGTAGAATGGGATGCATAGACTTCGACAAGTATGCATTGGAGAGTCCACATATAGAAATTGTGTTTTCTTGACTTGGTTTTATGCATGTGGTTTCCAGTTTTCCTACACTTGACCTTTAGACTAGATGCACTTGTTGTTTTCATTCTATGACGTTTTCATGCTTCACATTCTTTGCTATTCCTTATTCATTTATCATTGTGGCTAATACATGTTGATGACTTTATGTTTTATGATTAAATTATGTTGATTATTTTATGTCACTCACACCATTTATGGCTAACCCCTTTAGTTTTGGGGGTTAGGGATCATCTCTAGCCTCACATGTTGCAGGTTGTTGCTTAGAGTTTGGAGGTGTGGATGCTTGAGGCATATTTGAGATAGATTGATTTATAATATTTTTGTGTAAATTTGTAAAAGCAGTTTTGAGATAATTTGAGTTGTAATGACAGAAAATATTGTTTGAATTGTTTGAATTCCGCTGTGATTTGTAAAAGTTTGTTGTAATAAAAGTGAAAATTTTAGTGGTGTTGGTTGTGTATATTGTTACATTGAAGTGGATACTGGGATTGTGCCACGTATTTTCTAAATTATTACATTAGAAATTCGGGACGCTACAAGAATAATGGGAATGGGTTCTCGGACACAAACTCAACGAACGAATCATGAACTTAGGGTCACAATAAAAGTCACGAACCTAAAGCACGGATCTCGATGATCAAGACAGCGATCAAGATCAAGATGAAAGATCAGATGGCTCGGATCAAGACTGATGATGATGGAGAGGATGATCATGATTAGATCAGACAGTTCAGATCTCCCTGATGATGCGGATGATGATGATCAAGATCGATCGACGATCGGACGGTTCAGATTGATCCTAATGTTGATGATGATCAAAATTGATTGGATGATCCAGATCAGATGATGGAGATCATCATGATCAAGATGATCAGGTCGATTGGACAGCCAGGATCCAACATGATCAAGAACCACTTGGTCAAACAGCAACCCATGGCAATGGGGCTTTGACTCTGGCTTGGCGATGACTGGCGGCGGCAGTGCTTGCTGCTGGCTGCGTCTGGGCTGAAGATGACAGGGGAATGTGGATGGGGTGTGGTTGTTGGCTGCTAGTTGGTGAGTGCAGGGCGTGGGCGACGCAAGGGCTGGCGGGCGTCGCTGCGGTCATGCTATTGTCTACGACGTGACGGAAAGTGGAGCATAGGGCGCTACCCGACGATGCTGTGGAGAGGCGTCGGGTCTATGTTGGCACTGCAGTCGGGAGAGAGGCAGCATAGGGGAGCACAGAGGAGGCACTGCAGTCGCTGCTGGCATCGCCTGGGCTGTCGGCGACGAGGAAATGGGAAGGAGGGGCTACCGAGGTGGTTGGTTCCGGCGGCGCGATAAGGAATAGGTGACCACGGGGTCACGACGGGTGGAGGTGCATAGCGGCGATGCTCGGGAGGCTGGCATCGGAAGCTCGCGGCACTCCAGGCAGGGCACAGGCGGTAGCTGGCTGTCGATGATGCGAAAGGAAGGCTGGGGAACTGGGCGGTGCTGCTGGGCTGCACCGGAGCAATCGGGAGTTTGCGATAGGGAGAGGGAACCAGGGAGGCACCGCTGCTAGCTACGGCAGAGAACAGGGAGATTGTAACCCCTATTTTTGAATTTTATTGTATTTTGTTCTCTTTTGATTATTGTATCTGGATCCCTTTATTATATTATGTTTTTGACTTTTCTTGGGTTCTTTTATTTTCTCTTGATCATTCTGTGCTCTTTTGGTTGTATTTTGCTATCTTTGGTTCATTGCGAGATTTCGCTTTCCTATTTTGAGTTTGATTTGTTCCCCTTTATGTTCATATCTTTGTTTTATGCTTGTTTGTCTCTTTTTGGAGCCAAAATCTGTACCCAAAACCCACTAAACCACAACCCAAAACCCAATTTTCTAATCTCCTATAAATACCCTCATTAATTAAACTCTAATTATTATATCTCTCTCCGCCGCTCTCTCTCTCCCCGACTTTTCTCTCTCTCTTTGTTTTACCCCAGACCGAAACCACCAAACACATTGCCACCTTGTCGCCTCCGACCACCACCGTCATCACCATCCCAACGTCATCTTCCCCGTTCCCTCATCACTCTCCGATCATCTTCCCCATCCTCGTCTTCGCCATCAACCCATCACTGAACACCCCCATTACCCTTTGCTCCAATGCCGAACCCCCGTTCTCGTCCATTGCCGCCGTGATCCCTTGCCATGCACTCCCTTCACCCTTTGGAGTCCCCTCCTAGCATCGCAGTCTTCGCCGTCCAAGCCGTTCAGTTTTCGTCGTCGTTCCCCTGTTTTCGAACGGAAAACAGAGATTGCGTCTTCGTCGCTCTCGCCGTTGTCGTCGCTCTCGCCGTTGTCGTCGCTTCCCGACCACAATGCTCTCGTCTCTGCATCGTCGCCGTCGTAGTGCTTCTCCGACCCCTGCGTCGCCAAGTCTCGTCGGAGCCCGCTCTCTCCTTCTCTCTCTCTCTCTCGAAGGTTGAAGGAGAGTGGTTGGTCGAATCGGTGTTTGATGTTTTGTCTTGGTGGATCCATGATAGCTGTGTTCTATTTTGCCCCCGATCTGCTGTGTGTGTGGAGTTGCTCTTTCTGTTGGTTGCTGTTTTGGAGTCGCCGTTTAGTGTTTTACATGTGTCTCGCTCGTGATCTTGTGGATCGTCGTCCGGGATTCCGATCCCATTATTCTATATATTCGAATCTGGAATTTAACAGGCAAGTCTCTTCTTGAATTAATATTTTGTTTTGTTCAAGTTTATTTGATCTCTGCAAGTAGATCCCGTCCTTTTCTCTATCATGCTATATTTGACAATTTCGTTAAGTTTATCAAGGGTTTACACGAACTAACCCGACACACTCTTAACATCGTGCCATTTTCTTTGATCTAAAATCTAGTCCCTATTATTTCATGCATATGCACAAATACATAGAAATAACTAGACCCATGCATAGCATTGTTTGATGGATTGGACATGTTAAATTGAATGTGCTGGATTGAATTTGAATGATGAATTAATACCGTGTCTGTGAAAGTGTATCTTAAACATAGAAATATGCATGTTGACACTAGGATCACTTTGATTACCAATTTTCATAAAATATGTGGTTGCATGATTTATTTATTGCCCTTTTTATGTTAAACGAATTTCTGGACTGCTAGTGGTTCCATTTTGAATCAGATTTTCAACCATGCTAATGTTATAATTTGAAATAACTTTATGAACATGAAATTTAGACTCTGATGTCTAGTTTACTGCCCTTTTTGCGGATTTGAATTCCGATGTGTAATCTGTTAGATATGATCATTTTAGTACAGCTGTGTCAGAATTTTTAGATTCACAAATGCATGCATACCCTGTTGTTTCTTAATTTAATTGACCATGATAACAGTAAAAGAAAATTCTGAAATAAATCTAGCTAAATCTAGACATGTGTAGGTACAACACAGAATTTTTATAGATTTATTTGATGAGTTTTCTGACCTGAAACAAATAGTTGAACACAATTTACTGCATGCTGCCTGAACATAAAACCTGAATAGAATAGAGTTTTCACCCTAGTTTCGGTATCTTTTATATGCCTTAAGTATATTCTCTAGAACCGTGTGGAAGTCTACTTTCTAGACCTTCTGACGGATCCAGGTTTTCTATTTCGTAGTGACTCTAATCCATGTTTTAGTACAGCAAGGTCATCCTGTCCTGATTGTGTGAATTGTGCTTATATGATGTGTTTGCTTCATGCATTGTCTGTAATGCATAGAACTAGTCACATTTAATATTATACAACATTGACACCCTCTTGAATGCTCACATAGGATGAAAATAAACTAACAACAAGCCGGGGTATTATGGATAGACTTGGTAGTGAATGATCAGAAAATGTACTCGGTCAGGCCTTCTTGCTCACTTTAACACTTGACATGGAAGGAGGAGAAATCTTGACAAGGAAATCTTTATCTTGTTATCTCGATATCTCGATACTGAGTGCATGATCCGTGAATTCACCATCAGTCCCAAAACGTTCACTGTGTGTTTGCGCCGGACCTGTAGTATGGAATGCAGTAGTACGTGCACTGGATATGCTAATAAAATAATTAATAACCTGCATACTTGATCCTATATTGAACTTGACTTGACATCACTCATTACATACGTGATTATTGTACACCTTTGATATTATTGCCTGCTCTTTGCTTTGTTCTTTGACTTTGATTCTGTCTCTTTTTCTTTGATATACATGCTTTCCTTTATCCTCTGTTTTTATCTACTTGCTGCCCACGACTTGATCTAAGGGCACTCTTTTTATTCTTTTTAGATGAAGATTTTACTGGTACTGAAGGATCAATCCTTGAAGGCATTGGTAAGCAACGATTCTAGAGATAGAGTCCAAGATTGCGCTGCTTAATTTATTTATTGCTAGCTTATTTCTTTGAACATTGTTATGACTTTGTATTTTGTTTTGGGCTTATGTTCTTGGAGCTTGTTTTTCCCAGATGTTGGATTTCTTGTGTTGGATATTAATATTGTTGGATTATTTTATTTTTTATTGAAGTTATTTTTATTCATGTGATTATTATCTCTTCCTGCATGGTTGTGTTGTTGTTGCATATTGTTGAGTTAGTCTGGTACAGCTTATGGATGGTGTTTACATCATTCACTGGGCCTACGTTACGTACTCGTATTCCGTATTTTGGGAAGCAGGGCATGACAACGTTTTATGTGGTATCAGAGCCTAGGGTTGAGTAATATATCAGTCAAACATGACCGACTTTTTGGAGGTTTGGCTTGATTGATATATTAGTCGAGTCTGACTCTAGCCGGGTTGACTCAATAATGTGCACACCACAATGATCACATGAATGCATGTATAATAACCAACATATCATATGGGTACTGACCATCTTTGATCGTGTTTCAGGCTAAGGCTCATGGGAATCCCTTTTCTCGCTTAAGGGATGAGTAGCCGGACAACGCTGCCATTCTCTAGACGATTCAGCAGATGATGGCTCTTTAGCAGGAGTACAATGAGCTGATGAGGGCCACTTTGGTGGCCAATGGACCTGCCGCTTGACCTGCACCTGGGCCCCTGCCACCGAGGCCTGGTACAGTAGCGAATTTCATGAGGCTGCACCCGAATAAGTTTTTGGGTACCGAGTTGCTGTTGGAGGCTGAGCAATGGCTTATCCGGACGGAGCAACTACTGATTGCCGATCGTGTTGCTGAGGTGGATCGTGTGGATGTGCTTCACATCCAATTGGTGGATCTCGCTCACATCTGGTGGTGAGTTGAATATGAGAGGATGGCGCGACCCATTGAGTGGGCTGCTTTCTCTAAGAGCTTCATGGCGAAGTTCTTTTCCAGTGTCACCAAGGCAGAGATGGAGCAACAATTTGTTTTCCTAACTCCGGTCAGCTAGACAGTGTTCTTAAATGTCATTTGTTGTTGCCTACTTCACCTGTGACAGTGTTAATTTGAGCATTGTCTTCATCAGGAAAACCGTTCCGTGGACGAGTATGCTGCAGAGTTTACTCCGCTCAATCGCTTTGCTCCCGCCTTTGTTGCCCCTGATGAAGCTCGGGCTAGCAGATTTCAGTCGGGCTTGTGTTTTCTCATCCAAGACCATTTGGCTGCTCTTCGGCTTCGTGCCTATGCCGATGTTCTGGATGCTGCTTGGATTCAGGAGCAGACCCTCAGTAGGTCAAGTGTTCCTCAGTGGACTGTTTCACAACCTGTTGAAGCTCGGCCTTCCGAAGGACCTATTCGGAGGCCAGTCCTGCCCCCTCCCGCTAGTGTACAACCGTACACACCTATTGTCCCGAGGACTGTTGAGCCTTGTGGCTATTGCCATAAGTCTGGGCATTCCCAGTGAGACTGTAGGATGGCCAACCGTTTGTACCTAGTGTGTGGGAGCAGTGAGTATATGGTTCGTGACTGCCCGAGGAACAAGGTTTCTGCACTGACTTCTGGTACTGCTCAGTTAGGAGCACCGACTCGTGGTCAGGATAGACCGCCTCTTCCTCTGCAGAGGCAAGTCATTGATCAGAGGCGTGTGGCCCCTAGAGGAGGTCAGGCTGGAGGTCGTGGTCAGGCTTATAACCTGACAGCCGAGGAAGCGGAAGTTTCTATTGGAGTGGTTGCAGGTATATCACAGTTGTTGTACTTTCTTTTCTTCTTTTTAGTTTTCTTCATGTCATTATTTCCTTCTTTGTACAATTATTCATGTGTATATCCTACTAGCACCTTATTCTTTTGTTTGATCTTCTTCTTCTAGGTGTGATTTTAGTCTCCACTCTTCCATCTCATGTGTTGTTTGATTCGGGTGCTACCACTCTTTTATCTCTTCCCGCTTTGTTGATCAGCATGGTTTGGCTAGCGATGCTATGCTCGCAGATTGGGACATCACCAAGGGTGGAGGTGTCATTGTCTGTTTTAGGGATTGCAAGCTGAGTCCGTTACTGATTGGTGGTGTAGAGTTCTGTGCTGATCTGATTGTGATTCCCAATTCTGTTTCGATGTCATTCTAGGCATGGACTGGTTGGGTGTTTCTTGTGCCGTGATTGATTTTCGGGAGAAGAAGATGACTTTCAGGCTTTCGGGTCAACCAGAGATTATTTTCCAAGCGGGTGAGACACCGTTTGGGCGTGTCAAGAACTCGTTGGATCCCCAGGCTGTTTCCCTTGTGTCGTTGAGCTCTGATGAGGTTGTTGCACCCTTAGTTGTGCGGGATTTCCTTGATATGTTTTCCGAGGACTTGCCCGGCTTACCACCAGACCGAGATGTGGAGTTTAGCATTGATGTTCAACCAGATACAGCGCCTATTTCCAAGAGTCCGTATCATGTGGCACCGGTTGAATTGGCAGAACTGAAGGTGCAAGTTAAGGAGATGCTTGATAAGGGTTTCATCCAGCCTAGTGTTTCTCCTTGGGGAGCCCCAGTTCTGTTTGTCAGCAAGAAGGATGGAAGCCGCAGGCTTTACAATGACTACAGGGAGTTGAACAATGTCACTGTCAAGAATCGATATCCATTGCCGAGGATTGACGATTTGTTCAACCAATTAGGAGGTGCTTCAGTGTTCTCAAAGTTGGATCTTCGTTCCGGGTATCATCAAGTTAGAGTGAAGTCAGAGGATGTTCCAAAAATGGCTTTCCAAACGAGGTACGGGCATTACGAGTTCTTGGTGATGCCTTTCGGAGTGACTAATGCACCGGCTGTGTTCATGAGCCTGATGAACAGGGAGTTTTCTCTGTTCTTGGATTAGTTTGTCATGGTCTTCATTGACGACATATTGGTGTACTCGCGTAACAAGGAGGATCATGCTGAGCATTTGAGGGTGTTTCTGCAGATCTTGAGGGAGAACTAGCTGTTTGGGAAGCTCAACAAGTGTAAGTTCTGGCTGGATCAGGTTGCTTTCCTTGGCCACATTATTTTTGGTGCTGGAGTTTCCGTGGATCCTGCGAAGATTTCTGCAGTCAAGGATTGTCCTATTCCGTAGTCTGTTCCTGAGGTGAGAAGCTTTCTGGGTTTGGCTGGCTATTATCAGAAGTTTGTTCAGGATTTTTCGAAGATTGCTGGACTTCTGACCAGTTTGACCAAGAAGGAGCAGAAGTTTGTCTGGGATGAAGCTTGTGATGAAGCTTTTGCCGAGTTGAAGTGTCGGTTGACATCAGTGCCTGTGCTGACTATACCCGACAGTTCGGGTGGTTTTGTGATCTTTTGTGATGCCTCAGGTAGAGGTCTTGGAGCAGTGCTGATGCAGCGAGGTAGGATTGTCTCTTATGCATAGAGACAGTTGAGACCTCATGAGAAGAACTATCCTACGCATGATTTGGAGCTTGTAGCCGTGGTTTTTGCCTTGATGTTGTGGAGGCATTATTTGCTTGGGGATAGAGTGGAGATATTCACAGATTACAAGAGCCTCAAGTATGTGTTCACGCAGAAGGAGTTGAACATAAGGCAGAGGAGATGGCTGGAATTGATGGCAGATTTTGACCTCAATTTGCAGTATCACCCGGGCAGAGAAAATTCGGTGCCTGATGCTTTGAGTCGGAGGCCTGCCGCTATGTTCCTCGCTCAGCAGAAGGAGATAGTGGAGGACATGAGGAGGCTGGAGTTGGATGTGTTGCTTCCTGGATCAGATCGGCAGTTCATGATGTTGCAGTTGCAGTCTTTTTTGATTGAGCAGATTAAGGCAGCTCAAGCGGGTGACCCACAGTTACTGTAACCCCTGTTTTCCAAGAAAGGTATTTTTCGATATTTTCTGTATTTAAAATTTTCGCAAATTATTTTTATTGATTAGATTATTTCATAAATTATGTTTATAAATTATTGTATTAATTTTCTTATTGGATTATTTTCATTTTATATTATTTTTCTTGCATTTTCGACCACCGTGTGCTGTTTGTGCGCCGATCGTCCGTTTTTCGCCATTTTGAATTTTTTTTTGCATTTTCTTGGTCTCATTCATATTTGTTAATTATTTTTGGGTCATGGTGAATTTTTAGAAGAGTTTTGACCAATTTAAGATTTTTGGCCCTTAAGGAGATTTTTAGGAGCCATAGGATTCATTGCATTTTGTATCCCCATTTGAAATCTACCCAATATCCATTACCCAATTGCATACCTATTGTTTCCTATTGATATCCACTACCCATTAACCCACATTTGATCCCCTATAAATACCCCCTCATCTATTAATCCCTAACCCTAATCTTCTTTTTCCTTCTCTAATCAAAACCGGCTCCCCTCTTCCTCTCAATTCAGATCCGGCCTGCTTCTTCTCCATTCCAGAACTGAGCCATCCTCTCTCCTACTCCTTGCAAATCCCACCATACAAACCACCATCCATGCATACAAACCTCCATACATCAAAACCCTACCTTTTCCTCTTTCTTGTGGTCGGCACCATCCAAAACAGCCCCTAACCATCTCATAACAACCCCTACACCTCCCTTTGCTGATTTGGAGAAGTGGGTATCATCCGTTTGAGTCCGTACTTCAAGAAGACGATCGTAGGCAAGATTCGGTTCGTGAGTTTCGCTCGAAATCGCGTTAGAAGGCATCTTGCTCGTGGGTTTTCTTTGAAAGGCTTGGATTCATCGCGTTCATCATCACATAAAGGCAAGTAACTTGTACTTAAATTTCTTAGGTTGATACAAGTAGAAAGTTCACACATAGGATAGGTTGAGACTAGAGACGGACAAAGATCATGTTTTTAATTGTGGGTTTCGTCTCTAAGGTTCAAAACAGGCCATAGACGACTTAGGACATGAAGTTTGATAGGACTGTGCCTTAGGATTCACCCAAACGCGATTTAATCGCGTATGTGACATATTGTGTACCCGATGTATGTTGAACACCCATATGAGAAATACTAGATTTGACATGTTAGATACCCTCCATTATGACATTTGGACCATGGGTAGACATTGTTTTGAATTTGGAAGAGTTTGGATGATTTTTGAGAAAGTTATGATGTTTTGAAGTTTGGTTGAGAAATCTGGAAATTTGGATTGAACTGGATTGATTGCTGTTTTTACCTAGATTAGAGTCCGAATCTCAACATGACTATTTCTGAGTAATTTGTAGAGAATTGAATCTAATTTCTAATCCCACTGATTTCACCCTGTTTGGAGTTCGTATGAATTAGTTATGATTATTTTAGTAACTGTATGCCGGTAGTTTCCAGATTTATTTCGGGGTAGATTTTATCACCAATTTATTTTCAAGATCCAAGTTATACTTAATTTAATGCCACAAGATTTTGTCCAGTGTTTCACCATGATGTTAGGTAGTTCTCTGATTTTTGTGGTAATTAAAAGATGAGTTTTGAGTGATGCCTTATATCCTTTTCTATAGATCGCTTTTGCTGTAAACTGCGTGTGGTTATATGTTGATTGCCGAGTTCACCCTATTTTTATTTGCTGTGTGGAAATAATGTGAGATATGAAAGTTGGGTAATTGTGTATACTTTCCCCCTGTTTTGGCGGAAGTGGATTTTGATGCGCTGTGTGCAAGATATGCATGATTTTGTACAGCGGTGTTGAAGAATTCCAGATCCATCAAAACTGTGTTATGTGTTATTTTCTATTTTTGAAAACATATCTATACTTTCTGGGAAAATATGAAAATTTATATTTTGAGACTATACTTATAGGGGATTACCCCAGAATTTTTGTGGATTTAATTAATGACTTTGTATGCTGTTTTCATGTGGTTTAAGTTATTCCCCTGTTTTCTGGCTGTACATGAAAACTGTGTTGAATTGTGTTTTAAGTCGAGATGTTGTGAACTAGTATATAGAATTATTATACCCGGTAGAAGCGTGTGGAAGTCTAGTTTCCAGACCCTTCGACGGATCATGATTTGCATGCCTGTAGATCTTTGGATCACTATTTTTGTACAGACTGGTCTTGCTGACCTGATTATAAACATACACCATTTTGCCCGTATTTGTGAATGAATAGTACCATTACTTACTGATCTAATTTCCTGAGTCTAAACCTGATTATAACCTGTTAGTTTGACATTATTTAGTACACTCTCATGCCTGTTGATGATCTTAATAATAAAAGTAATCAAGCCGGGATTTAATGGGACAGATCTAGTAGTGGATAGTGCAGAAACGTGTACTCGGAAGGGGGCCCGTGTTTCCCATTTTGATGCATGATACCTTTGGGTTCATGTACCTGTTACCGATCAAGTTTACCGATCAAGTTTACCGATCAAGTTACCGATCAAGTTTACCGACCAAGTTCTGTTTTCCTGTACCTGAGTATACTGCCCTGCATGGTCCCCTACGAAATCTAAAGCGAAACTGCATTAACTGTAATAACCATGTGATAAAAAGATGGCACATGAAGTGTTACCTAGATAGTAATAATACAAGATATTAATACATGATTACCTGTTACCTGTATACCTGTTACCTGTTACCTGATATTCCTGTTACCTGATTTCCTGATACTGGATACATAATTACCTGATTACCTGATTACCTGATAATTATACATGCTACCTGTTTACCTGTTGACTTTATATTTGACATATGTTACCCTTACCTGTTAGTATATCCTGTGGTTAGTTAGTTCCATGTGCTTGTATCCTATTCTATTTTGTGACCCGGACTTGCCATTGACGGGTACTGTGTTTTCTCTTTTCCTTTTTCCTGCATTCGTTGTATTGCAGATTTTGGAGGACAGGTTCCTAAAGGTATTTGCAAGATGATGGGCTAGAGGCTGAAATTTGCTATTACTATTCTTGTTGCTTACTTTGAACAATATTGTATTTTGAGATTTGTATTATTCCTTGTATTCGGGCAATGTGACCCAAGATTATTGTGTAATTCAGATCATGAACATTTGAGATTAATGTGTTTTATTTCAAGTATTCTTGTTGGTATTTGGTTCATAAGTGCATGTGGTTGATCTTTTTCTGGCTTCCGACTCTGATTTTACCGTGACATGTTGTAAAGATTTCTTGAAATAGCTTAAGGATGATAATAATCATTCGCTGGGCTTTTGTTTCGCGCTCGTATTCCATGTTTTTGGGAAGCGGGGCGTGACAGGGTTTTCTGTGGTATCAGAGCAGCAGGTTTGGCTAATGTATTAGTTGACTAATATATTAGACAAGCTTGGCTCGATCTGGAATCTGCGCAACATTTCACCAACCATCCATGCATAAGTGAATTATTACCAACAGTGATCTGGATATTAGTCTTATTCCATTCATTTGATCCCTTCTTATTTGATTTCTTTGATTCCTTATTTCTTCCGTTTGTTTTAGTCGTTCTCATTTGTTGATTCTTTGTTGGGTATAGTTTCGTTCTTTTCGTACCCATATTTCTTTGATTCCTTCATTCGTCTTCATTGTTGACTCATTTTGAGTATCGTGCTAGTTATTTCTTTCCTGCCATATTTTCTTCAATTTCTGCTTGTGCCTCCTTGTTCCTCTTCCCTCATATGCAATTCTTTGATTTCTTATTTTCTTTCGTCCCTTGTAGTCGTCCTCCTTTGTTGACTCTTTATTGAGTATAAAATACATTTTTCTCCTGCCTATATTTTCTTTATATTATATATATTTTTGAATATTTCATGAATTTCGATTATTAATTATTATATTTTGGATCTTCTATGAAATTGTTTCTAAAAATTTATTATTTCGAATAACTATGTATTTTAATATCACAAATTTTCAAAACGTATCTTCTTACTTAAATTGAGCAATCAATATCTAAGTACGTGTGGAAGATCGCATCATTTCGTTCATCGTTTTGTTGCAACTGGATGTCGAGATGGCAAACATGCAACTAGACATCAATGGAGGCAAATTGCAACTGGATACCGGCGAGGCAAAATATGGAACCGAATATCCAGATGGTAAGCTGTAACCTATTGTCGGGATGGCAAACCTGCAACTTGATGTCGAGAATGCAAGACTACAGATGGATATAAATGAGACGAAACCACATCAAAGAATTTCTACTACTACCATTATGATTGTTTTCCTTATTATTATTAGTATTATTATTGCTATTGTTATTACTATTACTATTATTGTATTTTTCTTACTATTTTATTTTTGATGTTGATATTGAATTACTTTCACCAAAATGATGAACCCCAAATTATTTTCTGGCTTGTATTATTATCCTTACCAGTATTGTTAATATTTTATTATTATTATTTTACCAGTATGACCATGATGATTATTTTTATTATTTTAAATTAAATCCCTCCTCTCCAGCCCAATTTTATTCTGGTGCCTCATTCTCTTCTTCCTGCTCGGATCGCTGCTTGTTGTCACGTGTTCTACAACGACTTGTCTGCAACTTGGAACGTCACTATCAGAGTAGCGCAGCGAAAGCATGGTGGGCCCATAACCCACAAGTCCCAGGATCATATTATTGCTTCTCCTTTCTTGCATTGTTTTGGTTTCCCCTATCCCTTGCATTCCTCCTCATCCGTTGACTTATTGTTTGATTCAATTCTTTTCTATTATTTTCCCAATTTGCTTTTGCCTTGTCCTCTGTACCGCCTAAGCAAATTTCGAGGACGAAATTTTGTTGTAAGGTGGGTAGGATTGTAACCCCTGTTTTTCCAGAAAGGTATTTTTCGATATTTTCTGTATTTAAAATTTTCGCAAATTATTTTTATTGATTAGATTATTTCATAAATTATGTTTATAAATTATTGTATTAATTTTCTTATTGGATTATTTTCATTTTATATTATTTTTCTTGCATTTTCGACCACCGTGTGCTGTTTGTGCGCCGATCGTCCGTTTTTCGCCATTTTGAATTTTTTTTCGCATTTTCTTGGTCTCATTCATATTTGTTAATTATTTTTGGGTCATGGTGAATTTTTAGAAGAGTTTTGACCAATTTAAGATTTTTGGCCCTTAAGGAGATTTTTAGGAGCCATAGGATTCATTGCATTTTGTATCCCCATTTGAAATCTACCCAATATCCATTACCCAATTGCATACCTATTATTTCCTATTGATATCCACTACCCATTAACCCACATTTGATCCCCTATAAATACCCCCTCATCTATTAATCCCTAACCCTAATCTTCTTTTTCCTTCTCTAATCAAAACCGGCTCCCCTCTTCCTCTCAATTCAGATCCGGCCTGCTTCTTCTCCATTCCAGAACTGAGCCATCCTCTCTCCTACTCCTTGCAAATCCCACCATACAAACCACCATCCATCCATACAAACCTCCATACATCAAAACCCTACCTTTTCCTCTTTCTTGTGGCCGGCACCATCCAAAACAGCCCCCAACCATCTCATAACAACCCCTACACCTCCCTTTGCTGATTTGGAGAAGTGGGTATCATCCGTTTGAGTCCGTGCTTCAAGAAGACGATCGTAGGCAAGATTCGGTTCGTGGGTTTCGCTCGAAATCGCGTTAGAAGGCATCTTGCTCGTGGGTTTTCTTTGAAAGGCTTGGATTCATCGCGTTCATCATCACATAAAGGCAAGTAACTTGTACTTAAATTTCTTAGGTTGATACAAGTAGAAAGTTCACACATAGGATAGGTTGAGACTAGAGACGGACAAAGATCATGTTTTTAATTGTGGGTTTCGTCTCTAAGGTTCAAAACAGGCCATAGACGACTTAGGACATGAAGTTTGATAGGACTGTGCCTTAGGATTCACCCAAACGCGATTTAATCGCGTATGTGACATATTGTGTACCCGATGTATGTTGAACACCCATATGAGAAATACTAGATTTGACATGTTAGATACCCTCCATTATGACATTTGGACCATGGGTAGACATTGTTTTGAATTTGGAAGAGTTTGGATGATTTTTGAGAAAGTTATGATGTTTTGAAGTTTGGTTGAGAAATCTGGA
The DNA here is from genome assembly GCA_017893485.1 of Hemerocallis citrina. Lineage (NCBI taxonomy): Eukaryota > Viridiplantae > Streptophyta > Magnoliopsida > Asparagales > Asphodelaceae > Hemerocallis > Hemerocallis citrina. The sequence continues at coordinate 118,966,290 of CM030368.1, read as the reverse complement.
AATTTGGATTGAACTGGATTGATTGCTGTTTTTACCTGGATTAGAGTCCGAATCTCAACATGACTATTTCTGAGTAATTTGTAGAGAATTGAATCTAATTTCTAATCCCACTGATTTTACCCTGTTTGGAGTTCGTATGAATTAGTTATGATTATTTTAGTAACTGTATGCCGGTAGTTCCCAGATTTATTTCGGGGTAGATTTTATCACCAATTTATTTTCAAGATCCAAGTTATACTTAATTTCATGCCACAAGATTTTGTCCAGTGTTTCACCATGATGTTAGGTAGTTCTCTGATTTTTGTGGTAATTAAAAGATGAGTTTTGAGTGATGCCTTACATCCGTTCCTATAGATCGCTTTTGCTGTAAACTGCGTGTGGTTATATGTTGATTGCCGTGTTCACCCTATTTTTATTTGCTGTGTGGAAATAATGTGAGATATGAAAGTTGGGAAATTGTGTATACTTTCCCCCTGTTTTGGCGGAAGTGGATTTTGATGCGCTGTGTGCAAGATATGCATGATTTTGTACAGCGGTGTTGAAGAATTCCAGATCCATCAAAACTGTGTTATGTGTTATTTTCTATTTTTGAAAACATATCTATACTTTCTGGGAAAATATGAAAATTTATATTTTGAGACTATACTTATAGGGGATTACCCCAGAATTTTTGTGGATTTAATTAATGACTTTGTATGCTGTTTTCATGTGGTTTAAGTTATTCCCCTGTTTTCTGGCTGTACATGAAAACTGTGTTGAATTGTGTTTTAAGTCGAGATGTTGTGAACTAGTATATAGAATTATTATAACCGTTAGAAGCGTGTGGAAGTCTAGTTTCCAGATCCTTCGACGGATCATGATTTGCATGCCTGTAGATCTTTGGATCACTATTTTTGTACAGACTGGTCTTGCTGACCTGATTATAAACATACACCATTTTGCCCGTATTTGTGAATGAATTGTACCATTACTTACTGATCTAATTCCCTGAGTCTAAACCTGATTATAACCTGTTAGTTTGACATTATTTAGTACACTCTCATGCCTGTTAATGATCTTAATAATAAAAGTAATCAAGCCGGGATTTAATGGGACAGATCTAGTAGTGGATAGTGCAGAAATGTGTACTCGGAAGGGGGTCCGTGTTTCCCATTTTGATGCATGATACCTTTGGGTTCATGTACCTGTTACCGATCAAGTTTACCGATCAAGTTTACCGACCAAGTTCTGTTTTCCTGTACCTGAGTATACTGCCCTGCATGGTTCCCTACGAAATCTAAAGCGAAACTGCATTAACTGTAACAACCATGTGAAAAAAAGATGGCACATGAAGTGTTACCTAGATAGTAATAATACAAGATATTAATACATGATTACCTGTTACCTGTATACCTGTTACCTGTTACCTGATATTCCTGTTACCTGATTTCCTGATACTGGATACATAATTACCTGATTACCTGATTACCTGATAATTATACATGCTACCTGTTTACCTGTTGACTTTATATTTGACATATGTTACCCTTACCTGTTAGTATATCCTGTGGTTAGTTAGTTCCATGTGCTTGTATCCTATTCTATTTTATGACCCGGACTTGCCATTGACGGGTCCTGTGTTTTCTCTTTTCCTTTTTCCTGCATTCGTTGTATTGCAGATTTTGGAGGACAGGTTCCTAAAGGTATTGGCAAGATGATGGGCTAGAGGCTGAAATTTGCTATTACTATTCTTGTTGCTTACTTTGAACAATATTGTATTTTGGGATTTGTATTATTCCTTGTATTCGGGCAATGTGACCCAAGATTATTGTATAATTCAGATCATGAACATTTGAGATTAATGTGTTTTATTTCAAGTATTCTTGTTGGTATTTGGTTCATAAGTGCATGTGGTTGATCTTTTTCTGGCTTCCGTCTCTGATTTTACCGTGACATGTTGTAAAGATTTCTTGAAACAGCTTAAGGATGATAATAATCATTCGCTGGGCTTTTGTTACGCGCTTGTTTTCCATGTTTTTGGGAAGCGGGGCGTGACAGTTACAGCAGTTTCGGAGTGTGGTAGAAGCTAGCTTGAGATCCGATTTGGTGATTCATGCTGATACGTCTCTTCGTTTTGGCTCTAGGTTGTGTGTACCTAGAGGGGAAGTCAGGCGGTTGCTACTGGAGGAAGCTCATCAGTCCCCGTATTCTATTCATCCTGGTTGTAACAAGATGTATAGAGACTCAAAGATTTCTAGTGGAACGACATGAAGCGGGATGTGGCTTGATTCGTCGCCTAGTGCCTGATTTGTCTGCAAGTGAAGGCAAAGCATCAGAGGACCGCGGGGCTTTTGCAACCTCTTCCAATTCCAGAGTGGAAGTAGGAGCATATCACGATGGACTTTGTGACAGCTTTGCCAAGGAGTCCTAAAGGTCATAATGCTATTTGGGTGATCGTGGATCAGCTGACGAAGTATACTCACATCATTCCTTTCCGTGTGGGTCAGTCCACGAAGAGTTTGGTCGAGAAGTACATTCAGGAGGTTGTTCGTCTGCATGGAGTTCCTGTCAGTATCGTATCGGATAGAGATACGAGATTCAGGTATCAGTTCTGGGAGAGCATGCAGAAGATTTTGGGTTCCAAGTTGAGCTTCAGTTCAGCGTTCCATCCTCAGACGGATGGGCAGTCAGAAAGGACAATTCAGACCCTAGAAGACATGTTAAGATCCTGCGTTCTTCAGTTTGGAGGTTCGTGGGAAGATCATTTCACTTAGCTGAGTTCTTATATAATAATAGTTACTAGGCGAGTTTCAAGGCTGCTCCATTTGAAGCTTTGTATAGGTGCAAGTGTAGATTGCCGGTCTGTAGGGATGATATCGGCGAGAGGAAGCTTTTAGGTCCTGAGTTGATCATGCAAATAGTTGATATCGTGGCTCAGATCCGAAAGCATTTGCAGGCCGCTCAGGATCGGCAGAAGAGGTGGGCTGACTGTCGTCGTAGACAGCTAGAGTTTGAGGCAGGCGAGCATGTGTTCCTCAAGGTATCGCCTGTAACACCCCGGATTGTATAATGCTTGTATATATATGTATGTATGTATATTGTCTGTATGCATGCATATATACATACAAGCATTGAAGAAGGGAAGGAGAGAAAAAAGGGAGATTGAAGAAGGGACTTAAGGAAGGATTCTCAAGGGAAGGAAAGCTCAAGAGATCAACTACTCTTCATCAACTCAGGGTGGGGAGTTACTCTAAACCTTTCTCCATGTTTCTTAATTAATTTTCTTGCATGCATGTGTGGTAGGAAGTGCTAGTATGAACATCTAAGAGTTTGAAAGATGAAATCAGAAACTGGAACTAGAACTTGGTCAGAATGCTAATTTCTAGATTTTTCCGAGAGCAAATCACATGAAATTAGATCATGAAATTTTCAGAGATTGTTCTTATACATGTGTGGATAGTTCATGATTTATTTCGGATTTTTCTGAGGAGATTTGATATTTTAATAAAATCGAATGGTAGAACTATGTCGTAAGGCAGAATCAGCAGTTAGTTAACAGGATGACTGATATTGTTAAAATTTTCCTAATTTATTGGAGCATGTTCTTGATCTGAACATTTTACCATGTATTCCCACATATATATAGATTTTACAGTAAAATCAGGAAAATGTTTGGATGAATTTATAGGCTTGATAAAAATTAACCTTCAATCAGTAGCTGGAGTTGAACTGAAGAACATGATGACTTTCTGTGCTAAATTGAAATAGAGAGAACTCAGTGTATACTTGGAGTTTTGACATGAAATCTTTTGCACATTGTTTACTATGATCTCTAGTGTCATCACTGTAAATTTTGTGTCATTTGGATGAGTATATAGAATTTAAGATGATTTTAGTAGCATGTACATTGCTGGTTTCAGCCAATTTGGATACCCTGTAGAGATTGTACATTTGAGGCTCATTAAGAGAAAAATTTGAGAAACTAATTCATTAGAGATTTGTAGTAGACACCAAGACCTTTCCATCCAGACCAATTTGAGGTGATTCCAGGAAAGGGTTGATTTACTGTGATTTTTGTAATACTAGATAGAGACCTAGAATGGATCTGAGTGTTCTGATTTAGAAAGACCTAGTGTGTGACTTGGTGCATTGGTGAGAGATGTGTGTGTTAGGGTGATCTATTGGTAGATTTTGGACTCATGACCAACTAGAGAGTTGTTGAGGACACCCACACCCTCCTATAGAACTTGGGTTTGTGATATTCTGATGAGTGAGTAATATTTTGTGCTACCGGTAAGGTGCAGCCCGTGTACAGGAAGTACACAGGTTGAGGTTTGAGAGGCTATTTTTGGAATCTAAATGATTGAATTTGAGTTTATGATCAACTAGGAAATTGTAGCCTAGGATCTTACCTTTCCGGATTGTGCTCGTACACTCCAATCAGAGTTGTATCGAGGAAGTTATGAACATTTTAAGATTCGGGCAGAAACCCGTAGATTGCCTATCCCTGGTTTTGACTAGGTATTGTGAGGACTTTTCCCTTGTGTACTATTAGAGTTGATGACTCTTGTCTAGGGATGGTTGATATCTGTTGTTTGTGTTGTTGACTCCTATAATGGGTGTCTGACTCGAGTTAGTCACTAGGGTAAGGGATACCCTGCATCTATCGACTCTAAGTTATAAACTTCCGCCGAAGCATAGGACATCCGAGCCGTGCCACTGAGATAAGTTCATAGCCCCGATCAGGGGTGAACATACATTCACAGCCAGGATATCGGCGAATGTAGGCCGTAATGCTGGACAATTACAAGCCGGGGAAAAGGCGAACCGGACCGGTATCGCCAGGGCCAGAGGTTGATAGGCAAGTGTGGAAGCAAATTTTATCTTACCCAAAGTGATTAGAGTAAGGCTGGAATTAGAATGACATATTAAGGGGTTTGGGAAATTGCATTAGTCCTAGCAGATCATAGTCGGTGTTGTACCTTCCAGTCGTGGGGATACGTTTTTGGCACTCATGAATGAGTCCTCGGCTCGTATCTCGATCTATTAATTTCCAAAGTTTTGCCGGAGTAAGGTACGGGAGGCTAGAAGGATTTGACCTCCCGAGGTGCTCACGTCCCTATGCCCGTGGGTTTTGTTGTTAAGGTACGGGAGGCTCGGAGGATTTGACTTCCCGAGGTGCTCACGTCCTAATGCACGAGGGTTTTGTCGTTCCCTTGGTGTGTATATATAAGTTCATAACCCGATCCGGGGTGAACATGCATGCGTCAGTCCATAGCCCGGGTTAGGGGTGGACATGGGGAATCACACGGTCTTGCGACCAGATTCAACACGACTTTCTGAAGAGGTCCGTATGCGGGTACTAAGTGGCAGCTACGACCACCACTTAAGCACTGCAGTGGCGGAACTAGACCAACCAACTGAAACCTCCTTTGGTGACGGACAAATCTATCGAGAACTGGTTGAGTACAAGAGTAGGATGCATGGCGAGGGTTCGAATCCCTGAACTGTAGAGAAAGACGGCTAGATTTGGGGGTGTATATAGTATGGGATGAATTCGTGCTCCAAGGTCTTGCTTGCATTAGAATCAGGCATGTGATTTGTTGCATCTAGGCATAGGGTCATGGCATATCACTACACTAGAACCCGAATCCATTAAACCCTTGTTTTGGCACAACACTTTTCCTTTTTGCATAAATTATGGTTGTGATTGAATTTTAGAGGATCGCTGTTATCATCAGCTTTGCGTCAGTCGAAGTACTGACGTTCTACATCTTTTAGGTATCGACTCTTACCTTTCGAGCAGGTGCAGAGATATCAGATTCACGCAGCTGAAGCCTTAAGCCGAGGAGCAAGTCCCCGAGGAGCCGATGGGCCACTCAGCGAAGTTCAGCAGTAATCAGTCGATTACCATTTCAGGAGGCAACTGATAGCTTTACAAGTGGAGTCTGTAAATATTTGTAATAAGTTGTAATGAGCGGATGTAATTTGTACTCTTTGTCCAAGAACAAGGTATCGGTTGTAATCAATGTTGTAATGAATTTATTTGGCAATAAAAAGTTTTTTAAATTTCTATGTTATTACTGTGTTGAGATGCATTTGAAGGCAAAGATTCTAGTGAGTGTCACGGATGTCCGGTAACGGGGATCCGGGGCGCTACAGAGTTGGTATCAGAGCTGACTTCAAATTGCAGTCTAGCACGGTAGGAAATTAGACTTAAAGGCCAGATAAATTGATTCTAGTTGGCAGATAGGATGATTATAAATCATATGGTAGCGCTTACAACTTATGATTATGATCTTCCCAATATGTGAACCAATCTCAATTTACATCATTTTTGCTAATAAGCTTGGTGCAGTCAAGTCCGAATGGTGGCTTGTCTGTTACCAGACATTAATGGAGGCAGAAAGGATAATATGTGTCTGTGATTCCGGAACTAAACCCTGTTTATGTTTTGCAGATGGTGTTCGAAGATATCTTCATCAAGGATGGATCAGTAATAGTAGGTGAGTCAATACCTACAAGGGGAATGATGACGATGGAGGAAGAAATGAGGAAAGTGCTACAGAAGACTGAATGTAAGGAGAACCCACCTCCACCATCGCTAGACCCAACTGCGGAGCAGCAGAGGATAGCCATCGGGTATCTGGAAATGAAAAGGCTGGGGGAACGCAGGGACAAGGCAATCCACTGGGCCCAGCAGCAGATCAAATTTCATCAGGCACAGATAACACACCTGAAGAAAGAACAAAAGCAGCTTCAAGACGGTATGACACACCTCCAGAACTGCTGGTAGGGACTTCAGAAAGGCCCTAAGCCAAAAACTACTTGGAAAATCACCAAATCTTCTAAAGGTGAATGCCCCAAGGGAGGAATTGCGACTAAGAGTTGCTACAAATGCGGGGAAGTCAGACACTACAAGTCGCGTTGCCCAACAGCGATCAAGAGTTGTTTCAATTGTAAGGAACTTGGGCATATCAAGTCAAATTGCCCAGAATTACAAAAGAGATGCTCATCAAGCAAGTAACCGGATAAATAACAAGGTGAAAATGTTATGTGGACCTACTATATTTTGAGATATTTTGGAAGTTGAAGAAGTAATGTAATCAAGTTTAAGTTGTATTTTTCGTTTTTGGAAGTTGATGGATGATGTACTGATGTGACAGGACATATATATATATAAATGGAATTTTGGCTACGGTCTTGTTTGATAGTGGGTCGACTCATTCTTTTGTGTCAAAATCTTTTTCGAGAAAACTAAGATGCACACAAAAGGCAATCCAGAGTTAGCTTTGACAGTAGCTACAACGTCAGGGGCAACCCTTACTATAGATTTATGCTATAGGGGATGTAAGCTCCAAATTAGCGAAGAAACCCTAAGTATCGATTTGTTAGAATTAGGTTTTGCCAGAACATATGTCATTATTGGTATGGATTGGATATCAAGGCACAAGGCAAGCATTGACTGCAAGGAGAAGGAGGTAGTCATCTCCGTTGAAGGAGTGGAACTTGTATTCCACGGGGAACAGAGATCGAAGGCAATGACCTTTGCAGTCGCTAGTGAATTACGGGTACCAAGAGAGGTGAACAAGATACCAGTGGTGAGGAATTTTCCACTTGTATTCTTGGCAGATTTACCTGGAATTTCCCCACACCGTGATGTCGAGTTTAGCATCACAGTTCAACCAGGTAGCGCTCCAGTATCCAAAGCACCCTATCAAATGGCACCAGTAGAGCAGAATGAGGTCAAGAAACAGATCGAAGAGTACTTGCAGAAGGGATTTATCAGACCAAGTGCATCACCTTAGGGAGCAGCAAGATTTTCCAAGATTGATCTACGGTTCGGATATCATCAAGTGCGAGTCAAGGAAGATGATGTACCTAAGACAACTTTTCGAACTCGACATGGACACTATGAATTCTTGGTAATGCCGTTTGGAGTGACTAACGCTCCAGCAATCTTCATGGACTTGATGAACAGAATTCTATGTCCGTTTATTGACTCATTTATCGTGGTCTTCATCGACGACATTTTGGTATATTCAAGGACAGAGAATGAGCATGCTGAACATCTGACAACAGTCTTGAGCAAGTTACAAGAGCATCAGTTTTATGCCAAATTATCTAAGTGCGGGTTTTGGAAATCGGAAATTGCATTCCTAGGCTATATCCTTTTTAAGGAGGGAGTGGCAACGGATCCTCAGAAGATAGAAGCGGTCAAGGAATGGTCACAACCAAAGACGGTGAAGGAAGTAAGTAATTTTCTAGGTATGACTGGATATTACCGGAGTTTTATCCAGAATTATGCAAGGGTAGCTGTACCCCTTACAGCCTTGACCAAGAAAAACCAAAGTTTCGATTGGACGGAGAAGTGTGAAGAGAGTTTTCAGGAACTGAAGAATCGTTTGATCTCTGCACCTATATTGGTTTTACCTCAGGAGGACAAGGACTACGTTATCTACAGTGATGCGTCGTATTTGGGGTTCGGGTGGGTGTTAATGCAGGAGGGCAAGGTTATAGCTTATTGTTCGAGACAGCTACGACCACACGAGAGGAGATGGTTGGAAGTACTCGAAGACATCAGGCCTGAGATTATATATCACCCAGGAAAACCCAATGTGGTAGCAGATGCGTTCAGTAGGAAGAGAAGTGTGGCTACATTGGTAGCGACCCGGAGGGAGCTAGATGAAGAGATCAGGCAAGCAGACATTGAAGTGGTTACACAATACTTAAGTGCAGTTTTGGCATAGTTGGTGTTACAACCAAGCTTGTATGAGCAAGTGAAAAAGGCTCAGACCGAAGACCAGAGATGGAAGACATGAAGAAACAAGTGCATGAAGGGAAATTGCCCAAATTCAGTATAAGAGAAGGTTCACTATGATTTGGTAACTGAGTATGTGTACCAAAGGACGAGGAGTTAAGGGAAGACATCATGAAGGAAGGTCACTCCACATTACTTGTGATTCACCACGCAAGCACCAAGAAGTATCATGATATAAAGCAGCACTATTGGTGGTCAGGGATGAAACGAGATATAGCAGAGTTCGTCGCCAAATGTCGGTCATGCCAACAAGTTAAGGCCGAGAATTAGAAACCAGCAGGATTGCTACAGCCTTTACCCATCCTAGAATGGAAATGGGAGAACACCAGTATGGATTTTATCACTGGATTACCCAGGAGCCCTAAAAGGAAATGACTCAATATAGGTGATTGTGGATCGATTGACCAAGTCATCACATTTTCTTTCAGTAAGGACGACCTGGAAAGTTGAGAAGTTGGCCGAGGTTTACATTGAGAACATAGTATAACTACATGGAGTGCTAGTGTCGATAGTATCCGATCGAGATGCAAGATTTACATCTCAATTCTGGCAAAGTCTACAGTCAGCATTGGGAACTAGAACAGACTTCAACATAGCTTTTCACCCACAGACTGATGGAAAGACAGAGAGAGTCAACAGGATTCTTAAGGACATGTTGCAGGCATGCATTTTGGACTTCGGAGGAAGTTAGGAAAAATACCTCGCCTTGGTAGAGTATGCTAGAGTTTGCTTGTAATAATAGCTATCAGGAAAGCATTGGCATGGCTTCGTATGAAGCTCTATATGGACGAAGATGTAGAACACCGGTTTGTTGGTTCGAGGTAGGAGAGCGGAAGATGTATGTGCCAGTAATTGTATAGCAAACATCGGAGCAATCAAGCTTATTCAGAAAAGGCTTCAAGGAGCACAAAGCAGGCAGAAGAGCTATGCGGACAACCGCCGAAGAGAGTTAGAATTTGAGGAAGGTGACTTCGTAATTCTCAAGGTATCGACGACCAAAGGAGTTATCAGGTTCGGAAAAGGCAGAAAGTTAGCTCCGAGATGTATTGGACCATACAAGATTCTGAAGAGGTTTGGAAGGATGGCTTATAAGTTGGAGCTACCAGCCGAGTTATTTCAAGTGCATGACGTGTTCCACGTCTCTATTCTACGGAAGTATGTGCGGATTCAAGCCGTCGGTTGCCAGAGGTTCCGAAAGATTTAAAGATAGATGTTTCCTGTAGAGAGCAACCAGTTAGGATACTTGATCATCAGGACAAGGCACTGAGAAACAAGGTCATCCCGATAGTCAAAGTTCTCTGGAAGAACCAATTCGTGGAAAAAGCCATGTGGGAACTGGAGAGCCGCATGAAGGCTTTATATCCGGATTTGTTTTAAGTGTTTCCTATTTTTATTGTTGTTCTTTTCTCCCACTAGGAACATTCTGGGGACAGAACGACTCTAAGGAGGGAGTGATGTAACACCCCGGATTGTATGATGCTTGTATATATATGCATGTATATTGTCTGTATGCGTGCACATGATTACAATGTTTTGTTTGATTTTGCTATCAGGGTATGTGGTTAGGGTTGCGGGATGGTTCATGGGAGGATTGCGTTCTAATAGATGCATGAGAACGAGGAGGACCAATGCTAGTATAAACATTAGTTTTCGGCACGACGCATATGCAAATATAACACTGTATGAAACTACAGTGGATATATATTGCGTACGCTCGATAAACCTCTCGTCTCACACTCGAAGGGACCCATTTAAACTAAAATAGGCAGCCAACACAATCAACCACAAAACCATGGGCTAAGCCACGGTTTTGCCTCCAAAACCACCCTACCACCTATCCTAACCCCCTAGCAAAACCGGCCTACTTCACCCCCTCTTTCCTTATTCATTTCTCCATCAAAAACCACTCTTTCCCTCCTCCCTTGCTCTGGAATTTCAAAACTTTACTAAGGAAAAAAAAAGAAGAGAATGAGAGAAAAAAGGGAGATTGAAGAAGGGACTTAAGGAAGGATTCTCAAGGGAAGGAAGCTCAAGAGATCAACTACTCTTTATCAACTCAGGGTGGGGAGTTACTCTAAACCTTTCTCCATGTTTCTTAATTGATTTTCTTGCATGCATGTGTGGTAGCAAGTGCTAGTATGAACATCTAAGAGTTTGAAAGATGAAATCAGAAACTGGAACTAGAACTTGATCAGAATGCTAATTTCTAGATTTTTCCGAGAGCAAACCACATGAAATTAGTTCATGAAATTTTCAGAGATTGTTCTTATACATGTGTAGATAGTTCATAATTTATTTTGGATTTTTCTAAGGAGGTTTGATATTTTAATATAACTGAATGGTAGAACTGTGTCATAAGGCAAAATCAGCAGTTGGTTAATAGGATGACTGATGTTGTTGGAATTTTTCTAATTTATTGGAACATGTTCTTGATCTGAAATTCTTACCCTGTATTTCCACTTATATATAGATTCTACACTAAAATCAGGAAAATGTTTGGATGAATTTATAGGCTTTATAAAAATTGACCTTCAATCAGTAGCTGGAGTTGAACTGAAGAACATGATTACTTTCTGTGCTAAATTGAAATAGAGAGAACTTAGTGTATACTTGGAGTTTTGACATGAAATCTTTTGCATATTGTTCACTATGATCTCTAATTTCACCACTGTAAATTTTGTGTCATTTGGATGAGTATGGAATTTAAGATGTTTTTAGTAGCATGTACTGTGCTGGTTTCAGCCAATTTGGATACCCTGTAGAGATTGTACATTTGAGGCTCATTAAGTTCAAAATTTGAGAAACTGATTCATTAGAGATTTGTAGTAGACACCAAGTCCTTTCCAACAAGACCAATTTGAGGTGATTCCAGGAAAGGGTTGATTTACTGTGATTTTTGTAATACTGGACAGAGACCAAGAATGGATCTAAGTACTCTGATTAAGAAAGACCTAGTGTGTGACTTGGTGCATTGGTGAGAGATGTGTGTGTTAGGGTGATCTATTGGTGGATTTTGGACTCATGACCAACTAGAGAGTTGTTGAGGACACCCACACCCTCCTATAGAACTTTGGTTTGTGATATTCTGATGAGTGAGTAATATTTTGTGCTACCGATAAGGTGTAGCCCGTGTACAGGAAGTACACAGACTGAGGCTTGAAAGGCTATTTTGGGGATCTAAATGATTGAATTTGAGTTTATGATCAACTAGGAAATTGTAGCCTAGGATCTAACCTTTCCGTATTGGGCTCGTACACTCCAATCGGAGTTGTATCGAGGAAGTTATGAACATTTTACGATTCGGGCAGAAACTCGTAGATTGCCTAGCCCTTGGTTTTGACTAGGTATTGTGAGGACTTTTCCCTTGTGTACTATTAGAGTTGATGACTCTTGTCTAGGGATGGTTGATATCTGTTGCTTGTGTTGTTGACTCCCATAATGGGTGTGTGACTCGGGTTAGTCACTAGGGTAAGGGATACCCTGCATCTGTCGACCCTAAGTTATAAACTTCCACCTAAGCGTAGGACATCCGAGCCGTGCCACTGAGATAAGTTCATAGCCCCGATCAGGGGTGAACATACATTCACAGCCGGGGTAGCGGCGAATGTAGGTCGTAACGCTGGACAATTCCAAGCCGGGGAAGAGGCGAACCGGACCGGTAACGCCAGGGCCAGAGGTTGATAATCAAGTGTGGAAACAAAATTTATCTTACCCAAAGTGATTAGAGTAAGGCTGGGATTAGAATGACATATTAAAGGGTTTGGAAAATTGCATTTGTCCTAGCAGACCATAGTCGGTGTTGTACCTTCCAGTCATAGAGATACGTTTTCGGCACTCATGAATGAGTCCTCGGCTCGTATCTCGATCTGTTAATTCCCAAAATTTTGTCAGAGTAAGGTATGGGAGGCTAGGAGGATTTGACCTCCCAAGGCGCTCACGTCCCTATGCCCGTGGGTTTTGTTGTTAAGGTACGGGAGGCTAGAAGGATTTGACCTCCTGAGGCGCTCATGTCCCTATGCACGAGGGTTCTATCGTTCCCTTGGTGTATATATATAAGTTCATAACTTGATTAGGGGTGAACACGCATGCGTCAGTCCATAGCCCGGGTTAGGGGTGGACAGGGGGAATCACACGGTCTTGCGATCGGATTCAACGCGGCTTTCTGAAGAGGTCCGTACGCGGGTACCAAGTGGCGGCTACGACCACCACTCAGGCACTGCAGTGGCAGAACTAGACCGACCAACTGCAACCTCTTTGAGAGACGGACAAATCTATTGGGAACTGGTTGAGTACAAGAGTAGGATGCATGGCGAGGGTTCGAATCCCTGAACTGTGGAGAAAGACGGCTAGATTTGGGGGTGTATATAGTATGGGATGCATTCGTGCTCCAAGGTCTTGCTTGCATTAGAATCAGGCATGTGATTTGTTGCATCTAGTCATAGGGTCATGGCATATCACTACACTAGAACCCGAATCCATTAAACCCTTGTTTTGGCACAACACTTTTCCTTTTTGCATAAATTATGGTTGTGACTGAATTTTAGAGGATCGCTGTTATCATCAGCTTTGCGTCAGTCGAAGTACCGACGTTCCCCACCTTTTAGGTATTGACTCCTACCTTTCGAGCAGGTGCAGAGATATCAGAGTCGCGCAACTGAAGCCTTAAGCTGAGGAGCAAGTATCCGAGGAGCTGATGGGCCACTCAGCGAAGTTCAGCAGTAATCAGTCGATTACCATTCTAGGAGGCAGCTAATAGCTTTACAATTGGAGTCTGTAATTATTTGTAATAAGTTGTAACGAGCGGATGTAATTTGTACTCCTTGTCCAAGAACAAGGTATCGGTTGTAATCGATGATGTAATGACTTTATTTGGCAATAAAAAGTTTTTAAATTTCCATGTCATTACCGTGTTGAGAGGCATTTGAAGGCAAAGATTCTGGTGAGTGTCACGGATGTCCGGTAATGGGGATCCGGAGCTCTACATCGCCTTGAAAAGGTGTTATCCGTTTTGGAGGCGGGGCAAGTTGAGTCCTTGGTTCATCGGTCCGTTCGATATTGTAGAACATGTGGCAAGGTAGCTTACAAGCCAGCTTTAGCGGGTGTCCATGACGTATTCCATGTTTCTCAGCTCAGGAAAAACATCAGGGATGACAGTCATGTGGTTGACTACTCAGACTTGTCTGTGAGGCCGAATTTGTCTTGTCAAATTCAACAAGTCTCTATCTTGGACCGTCGAGAGAAGGTGTTGAAGAATAGAGTCTGTAACACCCCGAATTCCAAAATATACTGAATTCGAGATTCCACAGGATTTTTACACTTCATTTAGTACAATTTTATAAGGAAATTAAAACTTTTCACATTACATCAGAGTTTACATGAAACTTTACACTTTACATTGTATAGCGGAAGCAAATTTACAACATTTAAATAAAGTACAACAACATTGAATAGTCTTTAAGCATCTGTTCCTCATTAATCTTTATCATGTCATTTATCCTGCAAAACAACACTCAGATCAATCTTCTCTACCAAGGGTAAATGCCTTTCCCAACTACCTCCAAAGTCTCGTACACAACACCGAAGCATATCCTCAAGAATACGGTTGACTCTCTCGGTCTGCCCATCGGTTTGCGGATGAAAGCAGTGCTAAAATCCGTCTTGGTACCCAAAGCTCTCTGAAGACTCCTCCAGAAATGTGAAGTAAACTGCGCATCTTGATCAGACACAATAGTTGATGGAACACCATGAAGTCGGACGATCTCGCCAACATACAACTCAGCTAACTTGTCCATCGAAGCAGTGAGTTTCATCGCCAAAAAGTGAGCGGACTTGGTTAGTCGATCGACTATAACCCAAATCACATCATTGCCTTTAGGACTCTTAGGCAATCCCGTAACGAAATCCATACTAATGTTATCCCACTTCCATTCCGGAATAGGTAACGGTTGTAATAGACCTCTGGGTCTCTGATTTCCGGCTTTGACTTGCTGACAAACCTCACACTTTGCCACAAATTCAGCCACATCCCGCTTCAAACCTGACCACCAGAAATGTGGTTTGATGTCTCTGTACATCTTAGTACTTCCAGGATGTACTGACAAAAGAGTAGCATGCGCTTCCTAAAGAATACTCTCTTTCAGGTCTGCCTGATTCGGAACACATAGCCTCTCTCCAAACCAGAGCACTCCATCCTTGATTTGAAATCCAGGCAACCTACCAGCACTAACCTGCTCCTTCATCTCCAAGATATCAGCATCAACCTCCTGACTTGCAATGATCCTTGCATTCAAAGTAGGCTGAAGCCTCAACTGAGCTAAAGATGCTCCCAATCCTTGCAAGACAACTTCAATACCTGCTCGGTCCAATTCCTCAATCAGATGCTTGTGAGTTGTAATCAAACTGGATAAACTGCTCTTGCGACTAAGTGCATCAGCAACAACATTAACTTTTCCAAGATGATACTTGATCTCAGGTCGCATGTCCTCAAGCACTTCCAACCATCTCCGCTGCCTTAAATTCAGATCCTTCTGCTGATATATGTACTTCAAACTCTTGTGATCCGTGTACATGTTCAATTTCTCACCGTACACGTAGTGCCTCCATTGCTTCAGGACAAAGATAATCACGGCCAACTCCAGATCATGAGTCGGGTAATTCTTCTAATGCGGTCGTAGTTTCCTAGACCCATAAGCGATTACTCTTCCCTCTTGCATTAAGACACAACCAAGCCCACGATGTGAAGCATCGCTGTAAACATCATACTCAACACCTGCTCTAGGCTAAGCCAAAATAGGTGCAGTGGTCAGCTTCTCTTTCAACTCCTGAAAGCTTGCCTCACATTGCTCAGTCCACTTGAAGTTCATTTTCTTCTTGGTCAGACCAGTAAGCGGCACGACTATCTGAGCATAACCTTGAATGAATCTCCTGTAATATCCAGTCATTCTAAGAAAACTTCTGACTTCCTTCACTGTAGTTGGCCTAGCCCAATCTCTCACTGCCTCTCTCTTCTGAGGATCAGTTGCCACTCCCTCCTTAGAAAGGATGTGACCTAGGAATGCCACTTCAGATTTCCAGAAATCACACTTGGATAGCTTGGCATACAACTCCTGCTCTTCCAGCTTCTTCAAAATTGCTGCCAGATGCTCGGTGTGTTCCTCCTCTGACTTGGAGTACATAAGGATATCGTCAATAAACACCACAATAAAAGAATCAATGAACGACCTCAGAACTCTGTTAATCAAATCCATGAAGATTGCGGGTGCATTCGTCACTCCAAATGGCATAACTAAGAATTCGTAATGCCCATGTCGAGTTCTAAATGCAGTTTTGTGCACATCTTCAGCAAATTTAGGAGACACAAAATTATGAGATGATCCAGTATCGAACAACACAACAGCTTTCATTCCATTCAAATTCTGATGCAAAAGATCCATTAAATTCGAAGTTTGAAACATGAACTTTCAAGTCAATATTTCCATTTCATTGAATTTCAAACTTTATACATTCGAATTGAAAACATTTCTTGACATCAGAATGAAAACAGTAGAAGCTACAACAGTCTAACTCTACGGTTCCTCTTCGCTTCTCGAACTTCTCCCCGTAGTTCATCAACTTCTTCCTTCAGCACATCGGTCAGATTCTTCCTCTTCTCGAGTTCCCATACCCGATGACTGAGAACTGCAAAGTCGTCCTTACGCTTTGCCAATTGAGCCTCCAATAATCCGCTCCCGCAGTGTTTCTACCTGCCTCTGAAGAGAAGTCACAAGACTACTTGGAACTGGTTCTTCTTCTTCGTTAGAAGAGTCATCAGATGAATCCGGAGGTGGGGTGATCTCTCAGGATTCAGGCCATTCTTCTCCGTCAGAATTAGCTTGCCCTGGGTAGTACTCTTCCTCGGAATCGGCTTGTCCAGGATGGTACTCTTCCTCGATGATATGCCAGTCGTCGTCTCCAGCAGGGTCGCAGTGATCAGCCATCTTAGAAAATAGGGAGGGAAGAAGCATAAGTCATAGAGCAACACAAATATAAGTCACTTACATTTAAATCTCTAGAATCAAACACACACTCTAATGTCCACTTCTAGGGTGTCGTTCCTTATAAATTTGTACAAGTGTGAAGCGTGCCTTTGATATTACTCTGTAACGCCCTGAATTCCAAAATATACTGAATTCGAGATTCCACAGGACCTTTACACTTCATTTAGTACAATTTTACAAGGAAATTAAAACTTTTCACTTTACATCAGAGTTTACATGAAACTTTATACTTTACATTGTACAGCGGAAGCAAATTTACAATATTTAAATAAAGTACAACAACATTGAATAGTCTTTAAGCATCTGTTCCTTTTTAATCTTTATCATGTCATTTATCCTGCATACAAAACTGTGGGTACGTCAGTTTATTCAACCGACGAACATTATACGCGGCCATCCTCTCTATGCCGGAAATAGTATAACTTATTTTCCATATTTAACAAACACAAACTTGTCACATATCAAACTAAAGGGACTACCCTATTGATGTCGTGTTGTGATTGTGCATTTAGTCCTTAATGTAGTTATTTATATTAGATGACACTAATGCACACTTGTTCGGATTCTATGCATCCCATTCTACATAGGTCCGAGGGCAAGCCACTTAATCGTTCTTCATATTTGTAAGGTTCAATCTCTCGTCATGTCTTAATCTACTACAGTAACTACGGTAAATATCTTAGATGATCTATGAGTACAAGCTCGTGTACAGAAAACCTGGAGGAGAATCCCACGCCATGTCTTGACGCATCAAGCATGCATTCTGTGACAATTCAGCCTCCTTCATGGCACACGATCCTCTTGCAGTCACCAAACATCCCACAAGTGAGCTAAAGTCCGATCATTACTGAGTAGTGCCCACGCCATGTCTTGACTCATCAAGCATGCATTCTGTGGCTCACACCCGCACTGTAAACTCTAGCTCTCATACTTGTGTTTTTCTCTCACTTTCATCACATCTCCACTATGTACTAATCCTTAGTTTTTATTAGAATCATGAACAAAAATCAAAGCTCTAGAGTTAGCCTCTCCACTAAACCGGACTTATTCATTCAAACATGACCAACCTTGGTCTTTCATTTCCAATTTCATTTTATTTCTTTCCAATTGTCGGGGGAGACTTAGCTACTCTTTTGTTTCAATTCTAATTCACAATTTTCAAAATTGAGCGTTTCCAGCTCATAAGTTCATCTTCATAATCATAACCGATTTTCTCTTTCAATAGCATAATTTCTAATTTATTCATGAGTCCATAGCCATACATGGAATTCAATTATTCCTTATGTATTTCGTAATGCCCCGAATTCCAAAATATACTGAATTCGAGATTCCACAGGATTTTTACACTTCATTTAGTACAATTTTATAAGGAAATTAAAACTTTTCACATTACATCAGAGTTTACATGAAACTTTACACTTTACATTGTTTAGCGGAAGCAAATTTACAACATTTAAATAAAGTACAACAACATTGAATAGTCTTTAAGCATCTGTTCCTCTTTAATCTTTAACATGTCATTTATCCTGCATACAAAACTGTGGATACGTCAGTTTATTCAACCGACGAACATTATACACGGCCATCCTCTCTATGCCGAAAATAGTATAACTTATTTTTCATATTTAACAAACACAAACTTATCACATATCAAACTAAAGGGACTACCCTATTGATGTCGTGTTGTGATTGTGCACTTAGTCCTTAATGCAGTTATTTATATTACATGACACTAATGCACACTTGTTCGGATTCTATACATCCCATTCTACATAGGTCCGAGGGCAAGCCTCTTAATCGTTCTTCATCTTTGTAGAGTTCAATCCCTCGTCATGTCTTAATCTACTACTGTAACTACGGTAAGTATCTAAGATGATCTATGAGTATAAGCTCGTGTACAGAAAACCTGGAGGGGAATCCCACGCCATGTCTTGACGCATCAAGCATGCATTCTGTGGCAATTCAGCCTCCTTCATGGCACACGATCCCCTTGTAGTCACCAAACATCCCACAAGCGTTGCTAAAATCCGATCATTACTGAGTAGTGCCCACGCCATGTCTTGACTCATCAAGCATGCATTCTGTGGCTCACACCCGCACCATAAACTCTAGCTCTTATACTTGTGTTTTTCTCTCACTTTCATCACATCTCTACTATGTACTAATCCTTAGTTTTTATTAGAATCATGAACAAAAATCAAAGCTCTAGAGTTAGCCTCTCCACTAAACCGGACTTATTCATTCATTCAAACATGACCAACCTTGGTCTTTCATTTCCAATTTCATTTCATTTCATTCCAATTGCCGGAGGAGACTTAGCTACTCTTTTGTTTCAATTCCAATTCACAATTTTCAAAATTGAGCGTTTCCAGCTCATAAGTTCATCTTCATAATCATAACAGATTTTCTCTTTTAATAGCATGATTTCTAATTTATTCATGAGTCCATAGCCATACATGGAATTCAATTATTCCTTATGTATTTCATCAAATATCATTTTTACATTAAAATCACATCACTAAATGAATATTCACATTTCATAATTTTCACACTATTCTCCAATGAGAATAATTCACATCACCTCACTTCATGTAATTTATATCTTTATCATATTCCTTTTCTAACACTTTATTTCAAGTCCTTTTTCAAAGTGTAACTTTTATAACATACAAGTGTAGGACATTTATTCTCAAAACATATTCCATTTCATGTAAATTATTCCCAAATTATTTTTCATAAATCCCACATAATTTAGGATAATAACCATATTTTTTTCATAAATTTTTCAATCATCAAAACCCCCCAAAATTTATTTTTTCCCACAACACAAACGCAGCCGAGACCAAGGATCGAACCAGCGACCCCAGGGAAACCAACCGAAGGCACAGGCCACTAGGCCGAACGCTCTGTGCGTTAATGAAGGGAGCTGAGAGCATTAAATGCTCTCGGCTGTAGTTATTTATTTATTTTTTTCAAAAATACAAAAAGTATGGTGCTAAGGGGATTCGAACCAGCAACTCGCCGACCCACTATAGCGATTAAGAGCATCCTGACCACTTGAGCTATGTGCTCATGTTGTCATATTTCAACCCGTAATCATATCAAATCGATTCTCTGTGTTTAGTAAAACATTTCGATGTTCAACAAGCTCTCATTTAATTTTACCTTTACTAAATTTGCTGTAAATATCCAGATTGGCTATTCCCATCATAAATTATACTCCAGTATAATAAAAATAATTTTTTTCAATAATTAACACATAATTTTCATACAATTAATTCGAATTAACCACTACCACATTTCTTTTTTTTCGACATTTCTTATCAAGTGTGACAACACTAATCTCTTTATTAGCAATCTTTATATCAATTCTCTATTTTTAATCATTTCCCAAACATACAATCTATATCTTAATTCATTCATCACAACATTATCACAAAAGTCCATTTAAGCACATAAAGTAATATTGTCAATCTACTAACTTTTGCATATAGTTCTCGATGTTAATAATGAAGTTTTCTTCATCAATCCATGGCTATAATCAATTTACTCACAACTTAAATTTAATGATAGAACCACATACAATTTGCATATCAACATTTCAATCAATCAATAAGCCATTTTCTAATTAAAATGTATTCTTATTAATATTTTTCATGCATCATCATTCTTTCAATTCAAATCTAGCATGCTTCCTAATTAGAAATACGGAAAATTTACCCACCTTAATTGGAGAGACTATACTTAGCAACACCTCCTAAACCAATGTCCTTGCAAACGAACGATGCTCCTCCTTGATGCGCGCACCCGAGCCTCCACAATGCCAACCGAGCCTCCTCTTGATGCCGGCCTTCCTCCTTGTTGCAAGCACAAACCCCTCACAATCTCTCAATCTTTTAACTCACTTGTTATACTACTAAATAATGTATTTTAAACTATAGGTTTGGAGGAAAAATTAGCACAAGAATACTAGGCAAGGGGGGGGGGGGTATTTATACTAAAAGTTTAGGAAAATGGAAGGCTAGGATTAACTTAGGAGTTATGATTAGAAGGCTAGGATTCAAGGAGGAGTTACAATAACCAACCATAATCAAGTAACCACCACCCATGACTCCACTTGAAAATTTCCATTCCCTCCAAAAGATTAAAACCGGCCTAGCATGAAATGGTGCAATTTGCACGTGTACGTACAATGCACGTGCATGCATTTGTCTTCAAAAATTTGTACATTATATTTTACAAAAAAAATCTTTAAAAGGTATTCTACATTACAAGTTGTATTTAAAATAAAAATAGTTCATGGGCTTTAGTTTATGGGCCAAAATAATAATTAAAAAAAATAACAAATAAATTAGATTTGGGCTATTTAAAAGAAAGGCTTTTTGTCTATTTGAATAAAGGCTTTATATAGAAATAATTAAAGAGCACATAATTAGAAATCTATACTTATCATAATGAAAATAATTATAAGATTTAATTCTACCAAAATTATTGCACGTGCACACTACGTGCAAAATAAATAATTTTCATTAAATGAAAAATAGGGGCATTACAGAGTCATTAAGTTGGTTCGAGTTTCTTGGAATCCTTGCTTGCCAGGTGAGTCGACTTGGGAGTTGGAGGAGGACATTCAGGAGAGGTTTTCTCATTTGTTTGAGTAGTGCTTTGTTTTGTTTTGCTTGTTTGTTTTGTTTCGGGGTTTGCCCTATGTACCTCTTGTATGAATTTCGATGACGAAATTCTTCTTGTAAGGTGGGTAGGATTTGTAACCCCTATTTTTGGATTTTATTGTATTTTGTTCTCTTTTGATTATTGTATCGGAACCCTTTATTATATTATGTTTTTGGCTTTTCTTGGGTTCTTTTATTTCCTCTTGATCGTTCTGTGCTCTTTTGGTTGTATTTTGCTATCTTTGATTCATTGCGAGATTTCACTCTTCCTATTTTGGGTTTGATTTGTTCCTCTTTATGTTCATCTCTTTGTTTTGTGCTTGTTCGTCTCTTTTTGAAGCCAAAATCTAAACCCAAAACCCAATTTTCTAATCTCCTATAAATACCCTCATTAATTAAACCCTAATTATTCTATATCTCTCTTCGCCGCTCTCTCTCTCCCTGACTTCTCTCCCTCTCTGTTTTACCCCAGACCGAAACCCCCAAACCCATTGACAAACCCCTTTCCACCTCGTCGCCTCCGACCACCACCGTCACCACCATCCCATCGTCATCTTCCCCGTTCCCTCATCGCTCTCCGATCGTCTTCCCCATCATCGTCTTCGCCATCAACCCATCACCGCCCCCATTACCCTTTGCTCCATTGCCAAACCCCCGTTCTCGCCCATTGCCGTCGTGATCCCTCGCCGTACACTCTTCACCCTCCGGAGCCCCCTCCTAGTGTAGTGCCCCGGATCCCCATTACCGGACATCCGTGACACTCACCAGAATCTTTGCCTTCAAATGCATCTCAACACATTAATAATATGGAAATTTAAAAACTTTTATTGCCAAATAAAGTCATTACATCATTGATTACAACCGATACCTTGTTCTTGGACAAGGAGTACAAATTACATCCACTCATTACAACTTATTACAAAAAATTACATACTCTACTTGTAAGCTATCAGCTACCTCTTGGAAAGGTAATCGACTGATTACTTGCTGAACTTCACTGAGTGGCCCATTGGCTCCTCGGGGACTTGCTCCTCGGCTTAAGGCTTCAGCTGCGCAATTCTGATATCTCTGCACCTGCTCGAAAGATAGGATTCGATACCTAAAAGGTGGGGAACGTCAGTACTTCGACTGACGCATAATTTATGCAAAAAGGAAAAGTGTTGTGCCAAAACAAGGGTTTAATGGATTCGGGTTCTAGTGTAGTGAGATGCCATGACTAGATGCAACAAATCACATGTCTGATTCTAATGCAAGCAAGACTTTGGAGCACGAATGCATCCCATACTACATACGCCTCCAAATCTAGCCGTCTTTCTCCATAGTTCAGGGATTCGACCCCTCGCCATGCATCCTACTCTTGTACTCAACCAGTTCCCAATAGATTTGTCCATCGCCCAAGGAGGTTGTAGTTGGTCGGTCTAGTTTCGCCACTGTAATGCCTAAGTGGTGGTCGTAGCTGCCACTTGGTACCCGCGTACGGACCTCTTCAGAAAGCCCTGTTGAATTCAGTAGCAAGACCGTATGATTCTCATGTCCACCCCTACCCCGGGCTATGGACTGACGCATGCGTGTTCACCCCTGATCGGATTATGAACTTATATATATACCAAAAAACAACAAAATCCACGCGCATAGGGATGTGAGCGCCTCGGGAGGTCAAATCCTCCTAACCTCCCGTACCTTACTCCGGCAAAACATTGGGAATTAACAGATCGAGATACGAGCCGAGGACTCACTCATGAGTGCCGAAAACGTATCCCTACGACTGGAAGGTACAACACCAACTATGGTCTGCTAGAACTAATGCAATTTCCCAAACCCCTTAATATGTCATTCTAATCCCAGCCTTACTCTAATCACTTTGGGTAAAAGATAAGATTTCTTCCAAACTTTCTTATCAACCTCTGGCCTTGGCGACACTGGTCCGGTTTGCTACTTCCCCGGCTTGGAATTGTCCAGCATTACGACCTACATTCGCCGCTACCCCGGCTGTGAATGTATGTTCACCCCTGACCCGGGCTATGAACTCATATTAATAGCACGGCTCGGATGTCCTATGCTTCGGTGGAAGTTTATAACTTAGGGTCGACAGGTTTAGGGTATCCCTTACCCTAGTGACTAACTCGAGTCACGCATCCCACTATGGGAGTCAACAACACCAACAACAGATACCAACACCCCTAGATAAGAGTCACGCATCCCACCATGAACTATCTGTACATATATAGGAACAATCTCTGAAAATTTCATGATCTAATTCCATGTGGTTTGCTCTTAGAAAAGTCTACAAAATAGCATTCTGAACAAGTTTTCTAGTTTCAGTTTCTGATTTCATCTTTCAACTTCTTAGATGATCATCCTAGCACTTCCTATCATACATGCATGCAACAAAATCAATTAAGAGACATAAAGGAAGGTTTAGAATAACTCCCCACCCTTGGTTGCTGTAGAGAAATTGATCTCCTTGAGCATCTTTCCTTGAGAATCCTTCCTTGACTCCTTTCTTCAAGCTCTCTTCTTTCTCTCCTTCTCTTCTGTTTTCCTTAGTTGAGTTCTGAAATTCCAGAGCAAGAGAGGTGGGAAAGAGTGCTTTTTGATGGAGAAATGAAGAAGGAAGGAGGGGGGGGGGGGGGAAGTTGGTCGGATTTCTAGGGGGGTAGGGTAGGGTAGTAGGTTGTTTTGGAGGCAAAACCATGGCTTAGCCCATGGTTTTGTGGTTGATTGTGTTGGCTGCCCATTTTAGTTCAAATAGGTCCCTTCGAGTGCGAAACGAGAGGTTTATCGAGCGTACGCAATATATATCCACTGTAGTATCATACAGTGTTATATTTGCATAGGTGTCGTACCGAAAACTAGTGTTTATACTAGCATCGGTCCTTCTCGTTCTCGTGCATCTTTTAGAACGCAATCCTCCCATGAACCATCCCGCAACCCTAACCACACACCACGATAGCAAAATCAACTCAAAACACTACAATCATGTGCACACATACGGACAATATACATACATATATATATATATATATATATATATATATATATATATATATATATATATATATATATATATATATATATTCAGGTATCGTATAATCCGGGGTGTTACACCTAGCATCGCAGTTATTGCTGTCCAAGCTGTTTAGCCGTCATCGTTGTTCCCCTGTTTTTGAGCAGAAAACAGAGAACGCGTCTCTGTCTCTCTTGCTGTTGCCATCGCTTCTCGACCGCAATGTCGTCGTCTCCGCAGTCGTCGCCGTCGTAGTGTTGCGCCGTCCCCAGCATCGTCGAGTCTCGTCGAAGCCATCTCTCTCCTTCTCTCTCTCTCTCGAAGGTTGAAGAAGGAGAGTGATTGGTCGAATCGGTCTTTGGTGTTTTATCTTGGCAGATTCGTGATCGTTGTGTGGTATTTTACCCCCGATCCGCTGTATGTGTGAAGTTGCTCTTGCTGTTGGTTGCTGTTTTGGAGTCGTCGTTTGGTGTTTTGCACGTGTCTCGCTCGTGATCTTGTGGATCGTCACTCGGGATTCCGATCCCGTTATTCTATATTATTCGAATCTGCAATTTAACAGGCAATTCTTTTCTTGAATTAATATTTTGTTTTGTTCAAGTTTATTTGATCTCTGCAAGTAGATCCCGTCCTTTTTAGTATCATGCTGTATTTGATAATTCCGTTAAGTTTATCGAGGGTTTACACGAGCTAACCCGACATACTCTTAACATCGTGCCGTTCTCTTTGATCTAAAACTTAGTCCCTATTGTTTCATGCATATGCACAAATACATGAAAATAACTAGACTCATGCATAGGATTGTTTGATGGATTGGACATGTTAAATTGAATGTGCTGGGTTGAATTTGATTGATGAATTAATACCATGCCTTTGAAATTGTATCTTAAACATAGAAATATGCATGTTGACACCTAGGATCACTTTGATTACCAATTTGCATGAAATATATGGTTTCATGATTTATTTATTGCCCTTTTTATGTTAAACAAATTTCTGGACTACTAGTTGTTCCATTTTGAATCAGATTTTCAACCATGCTATTGTCATAATTTGAAATAACTTTCTGAACATGAAATTTAGCTTCTGATGTCTAGTTTACTTCCCTTTTTGTGAATTTGAATTCCGATGTGTAAACTGTTAGATATCATCATTTTAGTACAGTTGTGTCAAAATTTTTAGATTCACAAATGCATATGTATCCTGCTGTTTCTTAATTTAATTGACCATGCTGACAGTAAAAGAAAAATCTGAAATAAATCTATCTGAATCTAGATATGTGTAGGTACAACCCAGAATGTTTATAGATTTATTTGATGAGTTCTCTGATCTGAAACAAATAGTTGAACACAACTTACTGCATGCTGCCTAAACATAAAATCTAAATAGAATAGAGTTTTTACCCTAGTTTCGGTATCTTTTATATGCCTTAATTATATTTGCTGGAACCGTGTGGAAATCTACTTTCTAGACCCTCTGATGGATCCAGGTTTTCTATTTCGTAGTGATTGTAATCCATGTTTTAGTACAGGAAGGTCATGTTGTCTTGATTGTGTGAACTGTGCTTATATGATGTGTTTGCTTCATGCTTTGTCTGTAACGCATAAAACTAGTCACACGTAGTATTATACAATATTAACACCCTCTTGCATGCTCACATAGGATGAAAATAAACTAATAACAAGCCAGGGTATTATGGGTAGACTTGGTAGTGAACGATAAGAAAATGTACTCGGTAAGGCCTTCTTTCTCACTTGAACACTTGAAATGGAAGGAGAAGAAATCTTGACATAGAAGGAAGAGAAATCTTGACAAGGAAATCTTTATCTTGTTATCTCGATATCTCGATACCGAGTACACGATCCGTGAATTCACCATCGGTCTAAAATGTTTACTGTGTGCTTGCGCTGAACTTGTAGTTTGGGATGCAGTAGTACGTGCACTAGATAGAGGCTAATAAAATGATTAATAACCTCTGTACTTGACCCTGTATTGAACTTGACTTGACATCACTCATTACATGAGTAATTATTGTACATCTTTGATATTATTGCCTGCTCTTTGCTTTGTTCTTTGACTTTGATCATATCCCTTTTTCTTTAATATACATGATTTTCTTTATCCTCTGTTTTTCTCTACTTGCTGCCCACGACTTGCTTTACGGGCACATTTTTTCTTCTTTTTAGATCAAGATTTTACAGGTACTGAAGGATCAATCCCTGAAGGCATTGGTGAGCAACGATTCTAGAGATGGAGTCCAAGATTGCGCTGCTTAATTTATTTATTTCCAGCTTATTTCTTTGAATATTGTTATGACTTTTTATTTTGTTTTGGGCTTATGTTACCGGAGCTTGTTTTTCCCAGATGTTGGATTTCTTGTGTTGGATATTATTATTGTTGGATTATTTTATTATTTATTGAAGTTATCTTTATTCATGTGATTATCTTTTCCTGCATGGTTGTGTTGTTGTTGCATATTGTTGAGTTGGTCTTGTACAGCTTATGGATGGTGTTTACATCATTAGCTAGGCCTACGTTACGTACTTGTATTACGTACTTGTATTCCATATTCCGTGACAGAGATGGTTTGGAAGTCGGGAGTATGAGGTGCATAGGAAAGCGGCTAGAGGAAGACGGAGAGGGAGAGTGTGCAGGGCGGCGCCGGAGAGATGGACGGGAGAGGGACCAGGAAGGTGGGTTAATGGGGAGAGAGAGACGAACGGGAGGTAGAAGGAAGGTAGCGCCTAGGGTTTGTTGGGTAGGGAGATATACAATGTAGGCTTATATAAGAGTTGGTGTAATTAGGGTTTAGGTGTGAAACGAGTGTGGGTTAAATGGGTATTGGGTATTAGGGGGAAACGGGTTAGATCCAATAAGAAATAGGGTTTTAGGATTATTGGGTTTAGGGGTATGAATCCAACAAGTAAATGGGTTTGGGTTTTGGGGTTTAAAACCAATAAGATGTAGGAAAAATATATAAATAAAAATAGGATTTTAATATAAAATCAAATGGTAATACAATAAAAATAATAATACTAATAGTAGTAAAAATAACAATAATAATAATAATAGAACAAACAAATAATAATAATAATAATAACAAGAATAATAGGGTTAGTATTACAATATAAAAATTCACTGGAAAAATAGCCAGAATTAAAATTATTGATTATAAATAGGCTGTAATAGGAGATCCAACAATGCATTTTAACAAAAGAATTTGAAAGCGAAAAAAATAATTTACAGAAATCTTAAATACAGAAAATACACAGAAAATACGTATTTGGGAAAACAGGGGTTACAGGATGTGTTTTCATATTATTCTGTTAACTGTATAGCTTATGAATGATGTATATCATTCGCTGGGCCTTAGTTGCATACCCGTATTTTCATATTTTAGAAAGCGGGGCGTGACAACGAGGATCAGAGCCTCTTTTAATTTGTTTTTACATGCCATTTTAGGATGCCTCAGATGACAATCCGAGGGATGAGGCAGTACGAGGATTCGAGCCTCTTTGAAGATGACATTTTCTGCTCGGGAGGGCCTCAGATGACAATCCGAATGACGAGGTTGTATCGTCTCGAGCCCAACACAGCTGCTCACGCGCGTGCGCGCGCGAAAACCAAATCTTAATCTACGGCCCACCACAGAAACTGCCTCACAAAAGGTGCTATAGCTAGTTGGTTACCTTTGATCATTGGCTAATATTTTATAAACTCACACATCCTTAACACCTAGCCGATATGGGATTTTCTAAATCCCCACTCCAACTCATTCAAAGCCTACACACTCACATATACAAGCACGTGCATGGCACACAACAAAGCACAAACCCGAGCCCAAAACAAACCAGCCACCAAATCAACATTATTTCATGGGCCATTTAATTATTCTATAGGTCTAACACAAATTACCAATCTATAGGCCTATAATTATATATATAATAAAACACAAAGAAAGCTATCAAATGGCTCTCCTTCAATCCCCCAAGAATCAAAGGCCCAGATCTAACATCACAAAACACAATTTTCCCCTCAAAAGTTTCCCCCCAAAACTCAAATTCAAATTACCCCCATCCAAAACAACTCCATTATTTATTTAATTTTTTTTTTCTCTCTCTCTCCCTCTCTCTCTCTCCCCTATTCAAAAAATTAAGAAAATGAAAAATTTAAAAATTTAAAAAAAATAAAAAAAATAAAAAGTTAAAAACTAAAAAAATTTAAAATTTAAAAAATATAAAAATAACTCAAAAAAATCAAAAACATATAAAAAATTATTTTAAAATATAAAAATTTTTACAAAAATTAATTAAAATTTTTAAAAAATTTTAAAATAAAAAAACTAAAATTTTAAAAAATTTAAAAAATCTAAAAAATGGAAACTTTAAAAACTTTAAAAATAATTAAAAACAATCAAAAACTTATAAAAAATTATAAAAAATTCAAAAAATTAATATAAATTTTTTTTTAATTTTAAATTTTTTTAAAAAAAAGTTTTTAAAAATTTTTAAAAAATTTAAATTTAAAAATTTTGAAATTTTGAAAATCTTAAAACAAATCCAAATCCAAATCCAATGTCGAACCCCAATCAAGAGGTCGTCACCGATATTTGATCCGCTGCTGATTCCGTATCAGTGATTCCCCTCTACCAAATCGAGCGCGAATATCAAGCGACTACGCATCGGGGACTCCTCTCCACCGAATCAAGAGCCTCTATATGCCATTTGACGACTCTAATTTCATCTCATTAACCGAATTCTCATCCTAATTTTTAATTTTATGTGTGTAGGGGATTACTCAGTTTTTTTCTGACTCATATTTTGTATGTGCTTGGGATCTAAGTTTAGAGAGGTATGATTGTTTTATTTTTGCGTTTAAAATATTTTAATTTGGTGATTTATTTGATGAGTTTTTTTATTGGTTTTGATTTAAGGTGTACGCAAGTGAGAGATGGATTATTTGGTGGCCTCAATTTGGGCTTCCAAACCATAGCAGGACAGGTAAGCTGATCAGCAACCTAAAATAACTTGGCAAATATGCAACATTAATTACTTACTATAAGAGAAAATACTATCGTGAAATATTCCCTTCACTGGTTATTAGAAAACCATGGATAACATAACATATAAGAACTTTTAGTACATATTTGGAGATATAGGATTGGGATGATTGGAGTTTACCAGGGAATGGTGCAAACTCTCCACTCAAGAAACAAAGCTAAAGTAAATTTGTTATTTATCCATTTTTATTTTTTTTATAAAGGTGCAATGGGGAGACAAAGTGGAGATAAAGAAATGATTAGCTTGGTTTAGAGTTTTGAGAACTTCATGTATCTCATTTTGGTTGAAATAATAATAAGAGGTATTTGAATTGCAAACTGAGTCTCAGACAAACAAATATTTAGATTATTGGTATTGTACCACTTGCGTTACCATTGCATTTAGAAATGCTCATAGTGGTTATGGGATTAGAGTAAGCTCTATAAAACCTATATGACAATGTCCTTGCATAAATATTACAAGCATCTAAAAGTGATGTTGAAGTCCAAAAAAACTTTATGCAGTGTTTCTAACAAACTATATGCATTCCAGGCAAGTTCAAGCTAATGATCAAGAAGGCGATGGTTGAGCTTAAAGGTAGATATACTGCTTCCTCATATAATATGTTTGCTACTTCAATTAATTTGCTGGACCTCCAAAACTACTTTATATAATCAAACCAGGTGCACTATTCCGAAGATGTACCGTAGGAACGTGTCAACGGGAAAACCTACTATATATACTATCCAAATATGGGGTATTACATACACCCCCCTTAAACATTTAGCGTCCCCTCTAAGCTCAGGACACACAATCTAATACAAGGTCGTCTTCCTAGCCGATGAGGAGTGGAGTACCTTGATTCTGCTAGCGTACTTCCCCTGGTCTTTCTACAAGCGTACTGTCCCAGCTCCATCTCAGACGTACATCTGACCCACTCCTAGACACAGTCAGTGTCGAAAGTCAGCTCTGTTACCATTTTGTAATGCCCCGAGCCCGGCTCAGTTGCGTATGTGTGTACGTGTGCGCGTACGCGAAAAAGAAGTCCTAAGCCATGGCCTAACACAAGCACTACCTCACTAAAGGTGCTATAGCTAGTTGGTAACCCTTGATCATTGGCTAATATTATATAAACTCACACATCCTTAACACCTAGCCGATATCGGATTTTCTGAATCCCCGAACCAACTCATTCGAAGCCTACACACTCACATATACTGTAACACCCCAGAAAATTAAATGTAATATTTTTAAGTAATAAATAGTTTTAAATTGATTGATTACATTTTTGTGATTATTTTGTGAAACTGTCGTTTTGCACGTGCAAATTTTTGAAATGCAAATTATAAAAGTTTTATGTTGATAAATCAATTCCTTTTACTTTACTTGATAGGTTTTAATTTTGGGAGTTTTTGGATATGAAAAACCTACTTTTGGAATTTTAATTCAAAAGGGAGTTTTTTAAGAAAAATCGTTTTTGGGGCCATAAAAGTGCCAAAATTTTGAATTCAAAATTTTTTACATTTGGGGGCTGGCTAACTGTAAAGATATTTAGGAGAATTGGATCCCTATTTAATTTATGATTGATATGGAAAAGTTGCATAAATAATTTAGAATGCAAATTTGGGATTGTGGGGTACTTTTTGCAAAAACTCCAATAAAACCCTGATATTCAGTCCCGAACAAATAGAAACGGGGCATGAACAGGAGGTTTCGGCCTCTTTTGTTTTTGGGTGAATTTTTTTTGATTTTGGAGCTTGAGGATATCTTTTGCATTAGAAGGAAAAGACTTTTGGAGATTCTACTTGAGGTGGGCATCTTTCTACTCTTGTTGTGTGTTATTTTTGATCTTGAATGGTGTAGCATCATGCTAGGGATTTATCTTGTGAATCTATGTTGTATGTTAGCATGAATATGATATATGCCATGAGGCAAATTATTTAGGTGATTAATATGCGATGTTTGATTGATCTTATGAAGTGAAAAGTAAACTTTTATATGTATTGGACATAGATAATTGAATTTGAATATTATACCATGTTAAGGTATGAAAAGATTGAATTTTAACCCATAGAATTGATTAAGCGATAATGGATGTTGTTGTTAAGATGAACTTGATGTCGATCTATAAACTTATGTATGAATGACATAAAGATGTGATCTTTAAATTTATTCATTTTTTTAGTCAATAATGATTTTATGTTTTAAATCCTAGTGTAACACCCCATTTTGTACGGTACTTGAAGATATGCATATGTGTATGTATATTATTAGTATGCGTGCAATTGATTGTAGTATTATGGGTCGATTTTGCCATCGTGGTGGATGGTTAGTGCTACGGGACGGTTTTTGGGAGAGTTGCATTCTGAAGATGCCTGAGAACGAGACGGACCGATACTAGTATAACTGCTAGTTTTCGGCACGACGCACATGCAAATATAACACGGTATGGTACTACAGTGAATATAGATTGCGTGCGCTCGTTAAAACACGCGTCTCACACTCGTTGGAGCTCGTTAAGAGTTATGTTAGGCAGCCAACCTAATATACACAAAACCAATGGACTAAGTCATTGTTTTGGGTCTACAAACCACCTATCGCCTAAACCTACCCCCCCCCCCCCCCCCCCCCCCCCCCGCGTCAAATCCCCATCACCCTCATTTCCCACTTCTTTTCCCCCCTTTTGCTCTAGAATTTTCAGAAGAGAACACCACAACAGAAAGAGGAGAGAAAAGAAGAAGGAAGTAAAGGAGAAGGAAGAAAAGGAGATTTCCAAGAGAAGATCCTTCAAGAAATTCCTTCTACTACTACAACCTAAGGTGGGAAGTTTCTCTAAACTTGAAATTCTTTTCTTTTAATTAAATTTGGTTGAATGCATGTGTGCTAGAATGCATAGGATTGCTTTTCTAAAGGTTAGAAGTAGAAGTCAGATTGGAACTAGGAAAAGCTGGTTCGGAGTACCATTTTGTGGAATTTTTCGAGAGCACAATATGTTGAATTAGACCACAAGATTACAATGGTTTGTTCATTTATGTGTTAGGAACATCCAAGATTTATTTCAGATTTTTCTATGACCATTTGATATGCTAATAAAATTGAGATATGGATATGTGTCGTAAGGCAGACTCAGGAAAAGAAAAACAGGATGGTTGATATTGTAGGAATTGTCGTGATTTATTTAAGCATGGTTTTGATCTGAAATTTTTACTCAATGTTCATGAATGCATGTTGATTATCTACAAGAATCAGTAAATTATTCGGATGACTTTAGAGGCATAAGAAAAATCTATCTATGACCAGTATCTGATGTTGAATTAGAAAACATGATGATTTTTGTGCTAACTTGTAATAGCTATTACTCCCTGTATAGTTGAAATTTTGACATGACGTCTTTTGCATGATGTGGGGTATGATGTCTAGTGTCTCCACCATAAATTTTGTGTCAATTTGACAAGTGTGCAATTTACTGTGATTTTGTGATTGAGCACTGTGCGGTTTTCAGCCAGTTTTGACACTCTGTAAAGATTGGAAAATTGAGACCTGTTAGAGGCATATTTTGAGGATCATGACCCAGTAGAGAGTTGTAGTGGACACCTAGAACTTTCCAACAAAACTTATTTGAGGCAATTCCAGTGAACGGTTGAATTATTATGATTTTTGTAAGACTGGACAGACGACTAGAGTAGAGCTGTGTGCTCTGAATTGGAGAGACCAATTGTGTAAATTGGTGTATTGATGATAGATGAGTGTGTTAGGGTGACTTAATGGTAAAATTTGTACTCATGACCAACTAGAGAGTTGTTGAGGACACCCACACCCTTCTACAGAATTTGAGTTAGTGTCGTTCTGATGAACGAGTAGGATTTTGTGTTACTGGTAAGGTGCAACCAGTGCACAGGAAGCACGCAGGTTGGAGCTTGAGAAGCTATGTCGAGGACTTAGATGGTTGAATCTAAGCTTGTGATCAACTAGGTAGTTGTAGCTAGGATCGAACCTTTCCAGGTTGGGGCCATACACTCCAATCGGAATTGTATCGATAGAGTTATGATTATTTGAGATTCGGGCAGAAACCCGTAGGTTACATAGTCTGGGTTTGGACTAAGGATTGTGAAAGCATTTTTTCCTTGTGTGTGAGCCGAGTCGGTGACTCGTGTCTAGGGATGGTTGATCTCTGTTATTGAGGTTGTTGATTTCCCGAGTGGGATGTGTGACTCGAGATAGTCATTAGGGTAAAGGATACCCTGCACCTATCAAGCCTATATTATTAGACTTCTGCCGAGCGTAGGACGTACGAGCATGCCAGTGAGTGGAGCTCACGGGGTAGTTTTATATTTATAGCTGGGGTAGCGGCAGGCGTAGGCCATTTTGCTGGACGAGTCCAAGTCGGGGAAGTGGCGAACCGGACCGGTGTCGCCAGGGGCCAGAGGCTGATAGGCAAGTGTGGAAGCAGTAATTCTTACCCGAAATAATTATAGTAAGGTAAGGGTTAGAATGGTTTATTAAGGGATTGGGAAATTGCATTAGTCCTAGTAAACCATAGTCGGTGTTGTATCTTCCAGTCGTAGGGATACATTCTCGGCCGCTAATGGATTGCGTCTCCGGCTCCTATCTCGATCTGTTGATTCCCAATGTTTTGCCGAAGTAAGGTGCGGGAGGCCCGAAGGAATTGACCTTCCGTGGTGCTCACGTCCCTAAAGCGCGGGTTTGTGTTTTGTGTTTTGGTATATATATGTTCATAATCCGGGCCAGGGGTGAACACACATGCGAGAGTCCATGAATGGACATGTGGAACTAAGGGTCGTAAGGACCAGGTTCAACATGGTTTCTAAGGAGGTCCGTATGCGGGTACCAACTGGCGGTGACCACTTGGGCACTGCAGGGCGGAGTTAGACCGACCGCTGCAATCTCCTTGGGCGACGGACAATCTATTGGGAATTGGAGTGTGTACAAGAGTAGGGTGCATGGCGACGGTTCAAATCCCTACATTCGTGCTCCAAAGTCTTGCTTGCATTAGATGTTTAGGCATGTGAGTTTGCTGCATCTAAACTTAAGGTCATGTCATAACACTGCACTAGAACCCGAATCCACTAAATCCTTGTTTTTGGCACATCACCTTTCTATTTTGCATAAATTATTAGTTGTGATTGAATTTTAGAGGATTGCTGTTATCACCAGCTTTGCGTCAGTCGAAGTACTGACGTTTCCCACCTTGTATGTATCCGGAGCCGATCTACAGGTAACACAGAGCTCGAGTTAGTCCAAGGATCCAAGGGACATATACAAGCACTGTTATATTGTTGTAAATAATGTAACTTTTATTTGGACATTGTAACCCTTGTAAATATAACATTTATATGGAATACAAGTTTTTAAATTTCCTGTACTTCTTTGATTTGGCTATTTTGAAATTCGACTCCTGGAGTAGGGTCTCAGGTCCCCGGTATAGGGATTTGGGGCACTACACCTAGATTTTTTATACATGAATTAATGTATGTATGAATGTGAATAATTATTTTATGAGATTTGGAGTTTATTTGAACTGGGGTTACTGTTCACGACATGAACAGTAACTAGGATTATTGTGTTAGGGTTTAGAGATTGTAGAGTTTCGGGTTTTGTACAAGACCTAGGTTTTGTAAAGAAACCTGAATCTTAATGCTATGTGAATTCATTCAGACAGTGAGAGGGATTGGGATAATTGGCTAGCCCATGTAGGCTTGGGCACTGTGTATGGCGCTAGTCTGGTGTTGCGTAGTGGGTTCGAAACCCAGGTTGTGTGTGGTTAATTAATTGAGTGAGTCAAAGATGGCTAATTTCTTTTTGATTGAACTATTTTTTTGTTGTTAAAGACTATTTTGAACTTTATATGTATATTTTAGTTGCAAACTTGTGTGATGTAACGCTATATTTTTAAATGAGTATAACTCTTAGTTGAGGTTTTAAATGCTTTGTTTTGAACGATGAAATTTTAAGATTTTAATGAGATTATTTTCATTTTTTTAAGATGTAAGAGTTTTAGTTTTTGGAGCTATAAAATTTCAGAATTTAAGAGATTAAATCCCAGAGTTTATGGAAGATTATTGTTCAGTTTTGCTTAATAAAAGAAAGAGAAATCCCAGGAAATTTGTTGTGTATTCAAGTATGGAACGGAGTAATTTTAAATTTGAAATTAAGAGTATTTTTATGATTGAGCCGAATGGATGCTCTAGATTGAAAGTTAGGGTTATTGTGAGAACCCTAGATGGATACTTGATGCATTGAGTTGTGAGCATTAGAGGCTGAGCGAACCCGAAGGTACCTGTAGTGGGTTTTTTTTTATTGTAGGAAATTAGCTAGAGGGGCTAATGTTCCTAGTTTTGGTGAGTGAAGTCTGGTAGGGGTGAGCTAGATCTAGGTGGCTATGGTTACCTATGTTTGAACCTAAGGATATGCACTAGACTGGGAGTTGTGACGAAACTTGGGCAATGTAAGTATAGGCTCTGTTTTCAGTGGGCAGATGTATTCCGGGATTATGTGATTTGGTGTTCCTCTATTATGTTCGCACGATACACTTGTACAGTTTGGCAGGATGTATTCCGGGACTGGGGTTTATTTGTGGAATGTCTAGATGTGATATGGATTTGGTATGTTCGCACATTACACTTGTTTCAGTCTGGTAGGATGAGTTCCGGGACTGGGGTCTATTTGCAAAATGTACTGTATGTTTACGCAGTACACTTGTACAGTCTGGCGGGATGAGTTCCGGGGCTGGGGTCTATTTGCAAAATTTACAAAAGCGATGTGATTCTCCAGAGTTGAGTGATGCTTACGAGATGCTTGCATGTTTACACTTGTACAGTCTGGCAGGATGCATACCGGAGCTGGGGTCTATTCACGGAGTGTCTAATCTTGCTTCTGTCACCACTGTAGGATTGCATAGCGAGGGATTGAACTCTAAATGAGGTGAACGGTAAGGGTTTGCCCCCAGACTTATGTAGAATATGATGCATAGATACCGAACAAGTATGCATTAGTGTGCATCGTGTGTATTGTGTTTTCTTGAACATCGTTTTTATGCATTTTCTTTGTTTTCTTATCACACACTTATTCTTTTAGTTCAGTTCACTTGTTGATTTATGAATATTTTCATTGTTGTTTTATTTCATGTTGTGTGAGAAGTTTGTGGTTGTGAGACTTTGGATGGTCATTATTACTATAGTATCGCATCAGTTGCATTCAACTGAAGTGCCCACAATTTTGATAGTTTTGTAGGATTTGCAAGTGACTAGTTTGAACAAGGGTTAAAGCTTGGACTTCGAGATGACTAGAGTTCAAATGTTTAAATGAGTTGTACTAAATGTGTTTAATTTTCTATTGTGCATTGTAATATAGACCGTTGTAAAGAAAGTTATAAATTTCCTTGTAATTGTACCGTGTTTGGTTTACATTTGAAGTAAAGATTCTGGATTTGTGTCTCTTATCTCTATTATGGAAATTCGGGGCGCTACATATACTAGCACGTGCATGGCACACACCAAAGCTCAAACCCGGGCCCATAACAAACCATCCACCAAATCAACATTATTTCATGGACCATTTAATTATTCTATAGGCCCAGCACACTACCAATCCATAGGCCCATGTAATTTTATATTTATCAAATATATGTATATATATATTTATACATATATGGTGTATTATAGAGGTAGTGGGAGGAAGCGAGCCACTTTAAAGTTAGCGATTTGGGCCATTTTGGGATTCCTCGGATGACAATCTGAGGGATGGGGCAGTAGGAGGATTTGAGCCTTGATGAAGTTGGCCTTTTGTGCCATTTTGAGATGCCTCGGATTCTCATCCGAGGGACGAGACAGCAGGACGATCTGAGCCTATTTGAAGTTGAGGTTTTGTGCCATTTTAAGAGGGCCTCGAATGAGAATCCGAGGGACGAGGCAGTATGAAGATCTGATCCTCTTTGAAGTTGACGTTTTGCGCCATTTTGAGAGGGCCTCAGATGACAATCCGGGGGACGAGGCAGTAGGAGGATCTGGGCCTCTTTAAACTTGGCAATTTGAACCATTCTAGGATGCCTCATGTGACAATCTCAGGGATGAGGCAGTAGGAGGATGGAAGCCTCTTTGAAGTTGTCATACTAGGCCATTTTGAGAGAGCCTCAGATGACAATTCGAGGGCGACGCTATAGGAGGATACGAGCCTTTTTAAAGTTGGTGATTTGCGCTATTTTGGGATGCCTGTCATCCGTCGGACAAGGCAGTAGGAGGATCTAAGCCTCTTTGAAGTTGGCATTTTGAGCCATTTTGAGAAGGCATTGGATGACAATCCGAGGGACTAGACAGAGGGGGATCCGAGCATCTTCGAAGTTGGCATTTTGCCCTATTTTTAGAGGGCGTCGAATGACAATTCACGGGACGAGGAAGTAGGAGGATCCGAGCCTCTTTAATGTTGGCATTGTGCACCATTTTGAGAGGACCTCGGATGACAATCCGAGGGATGATGTTGTAGTATGGTCGAAGTAACAAGTATCGACTACTGTCAGATTCAGGATGGATTGCAAAGCATCCTGTTAATATTAAGACAGTATCAGGCCGTGACTGAGCAACTGGGCAGCATCTTGCCCTACTACCTCAATCCAGCCCACCAATGATGGACTAACTAATAGCCTAATAATGGGAAATTAACTGTTAGTAGTGACAGTTAATCCATTCCCCCGAAAAGAGGATCTCAGCAGCTAATTGGGGGGGGGGGGGGGGGGGGGTAATGCCTGCCAAAATATTGTTTTAAATATTTTGTTTTTATACAGGCAATGCATGTAGTTGTAGTACAAATGTTGATTTTTAAAATCTTTTGGAGTTACATATGTATCTTTCTTTCATTCACAAGGTACGAATACATGATCAAGTTTTAATTAAACTAGTTTACTCTAATTTATATTAATTACATGCGATTATATTAAATAAAATTCTAGTGTGTAGTTTATGTACTTTTAACCCATTTGAAACCCATGCCTTTTCTCCCCATGGTTGGCCGACCAAAAAATTTAAAGATGAAGGAACTTTTGACTTAGTCTTAGCAGTTTTAACTTAGTAGGTAGTTATTTAAATCATGGATAGTTATTAGGTAGTTATTTTGTAAATAAAAACCCCTCCACTCTCCTCTCTCATTTGAAATTAAAAAAAAAAAAAAGAGAACCACCGGCCAATATTTTGATTAAGGGAGAGAGTTGTTTAGTATGAGTGCATTGGAGTTGAGGAGAAGAAGCTTGGAGATTTCTAGTGCAAAGAACACATCAAAATGGTGGGAGTTCCACAAAACTTCTAATTTTTAGTAGATTTTTCTTCATGCTTAGTTGCAAAAATTATGCATGTTGATATGAAATGTATGTGTGTAGGAATTCCTGAAATTTTTTTTGTCTAAAACTGCTATAGTAGTGATTATGGTTAAAGGACATGTAGAATTATAATTAAATTCCTTGCATGAGAAAAATTGTGTATGTGTCTCTATTAACGTATAGCTAGTAAAATGATTTTGTTCATTATAAATTAATTCGTTATCATGGATTCTAAAGTGTTGTGTATGACAAATTATATATGTGAATTGTGTGCTAGATTCAATATTGAGAAACTGTAAATTAGTAAAATGTGTATATTCATGCCAAATTATTTTAGCTTAATTAGAGGTTTGTCTCTGAAAAATTATTAAGAGTAGTTGTATACCATGTTGTGACTGTAATTTGATTATAGAATTGAATCTCGGCAAAAAAATTTATTCAAGTTGAGAAACAGAGAGTGCACGGTTAAAAATTTTGCATAACTAGTATAGACAGTTTGCGAGGCTAGAGAGCCTGGTCAGGGCGTTTGGGTTTGGTCGTTGTGTACAGTGGGTCAGGTCACTAGTTCGAATCTAGGGGGCTCTTTTTCTGTCTGAAAATTTTGTAAGTTATTATGTAGTGAGCAGTAAATGTTATATAGTTTTGTGAGATGTTTTCTACAGAGTAGTGTGTTTGGAAATCTGGTTAGCGGGGCTGGTTTAAGCGTGGGTTGCACTCTAGTTTGATTCTTGGGATGCACAAATTTGTTATATTAATTAATTTTTTGCTATTTTTACTTTGGGGATAGTTTGAAACTTAGAACTAAATATAACAATCATGAGATTATTTTTGAAATTATGTATCTAAATTTAAAAGATATTTGGGATTAAATTACATTACAAATTATATTCACTTAAAAAGTATGTTTATTTGGCTGATTTGGATTCATTCTAAAAAATTTTGTATTAAAGCGAGTTAAAATTGGATTTTATGTAAACTATTTTGGAGGATGAACTCAGAGTTAACCAAAGTATGGATTTATTAAAATTAGACATGTGATATTTGATAAAGTTTTATCAAGTTGAAATTTTATTGCAATGGGTAAGAAGTTATCTAGTTGTTTTGAGGATGATTAATTGAAAGAAATGAATTAGAGAATAAAATGACATAAATGAACGAATGAGAATTTTTATAAAAGAGATTTAGAATGACCTGGAAGATCTCTGAGTTTGGGATGTGTGAATTCTAAAGTTTGGGTGAGAACCATGGTGACCGGCAAGTTGTGATAAATAAAATTTTTGAGAAGTGGCCAGTGTAAGCCAATGTTCTCGGTGAGTCAGTTAAAGTCTGACAGGGTAAGCTAGCTCTAGGTATAATAATTATATTTGGACTAAGGATATGCACTAGAAAGGATATGTGATGAAGCTTGGGAAAACGTGAGTGGGACGACTCGATATAGTCAGGCGGTGGACTCTGGCGCTATAGATTCAGTCGGGTGGTGGATTCCGGGACTGTAATTATTGTGCAGAGCAAGACGAGTCTCAATTATTTTTGGGACTATGAATGACCAGGCGGTGGATTCCGAGATTATGAATAGGCAGGTGGAAGGGAGGCGGATCTTCAGTATTCCGAGCTAGAGCGACGTTGGCGGGGTGTTTGCACGATGAGGATTTTATATAGTCAGGCGGTGGATTCAAAGGATGGAACCAATACTTGTGAGACATATAAACCTTATCTTTGTTAGCATAGTAGGATTTCATAACGAGGGATTGAACCCTATAATGAGGAGTACGTTAAGGGTTTTCCCTCGAACCTATGTAGTATTGGATGCATAGATTCCGAACAAGTGCGCATTAGAGTTGCATTGTAAGCATAAGTGTTTGCATTAGTCACTAGGTTCATAACATACACGGACATGGTTAGGATAGTCACATGTCCTGGATAGTCACATTTCATTTTGTTTTGTATGTCAAGATTGAGATTGTTAAATTGAGGAATTGCTATATTATAGCATTGCGTCAGTTGCATTCAACTGATGTGCCCGCAGTTCTCAAGTTGCAGGACTCGGATTAGTGAACGGCGTCGGCATGAGTTTGGTGTCGATGGATGTTGCAAGATTGAAGATTTCTGATGATATAAGTTGTATTTTATATGTAAATTTCTGTTGTGTATTGTAAAGAATAACCTTGTAATGACAAAGTTTTAATTTCCTTACAATTTTGTACGAAATTGAAGTAAAGATTCTGGTTTTGCTACAAATTACTTATGTTTTGGAATTCGGGACGTTACTGGGGGAACTAATTAAGTGGATCTCACTCAATCAGCATACTAATATGGTCAATCCTCTGTGATAGGCCTATAAATAGATCTCCTCCTCCACTAGTAAAATGGTAATCAACATTTTGCCACTAAACTAAGTTTTCACTTCTGGTTACTGACTCGATCGTCGTAGGGTCTATCACCAGGATCATTCCCGGTGTTTCAAGCTGTCCTTACAGGTTTCCAACAGTCGCCAGTCAGCGCAACCACTACAACATCCAAAAATATCCTTAAATACTAGTCTTACATCAGGATCT
Source organism: Hemerocallis citrina (assembly GCA_017893485.1). Classification (NCBI taxonomy): domain Eukaryota; kingdom Viridiplantae; phylum Streptophyta; class Magnoliopsida; order Asparagales; family Asphodelaceae; genus Hemerocallis; species Hemerocallis citrina. Next base: position 118,924,858 of record CM030368.1, on the reverse strand, counting down.
GATCAATGGTGCGGATCTGTGCTTTCCCTCATCTCAAAGAACAGAAAAAAGCAGCATCGGATTGCCGCCGTCTGTGGGAATGCACAGTTCTAACCATCTGGTCAGACGCCATGGTCTGAAGCCTCTTCCAACCATTTCCCCGAAAAAGAAGGCAATTTTTCTAAGTCCTACCTCCTACTCCACTAGTACACCCTGCCACGGTAGGGGTATAATGCAAGGATCCCAACAACGGCATTCTAGACCTCGGTCGGGTCCCTTTCCTTCCAACGGCCGAGGTCCAGTTATTGCTCCCTCTCACTCAGCCAGCCGGAGGCCCGAACCTTCTCCATAACAGGACCTCCGGAACCTCTTCAACAACCGGTAGTAAGATGAAAACCTTTGCCACCGCATCAAACATAACCTCTCTTGAAATAGGGGATCCCATTCAAAGCAGGGTACACTACAAAAGATACTGATTTTACCGGCGATTATTCCCCGGCGTTTTACTAGTAGCGCCGGGGTAGGGAGCGAGTAGGAATTGGGCGCCAGATGGGATGGTCATACACCGGCGGTCGATTTAAAACGCCGGCGTATGTTAGTATTCACAGGCGTTTTACCTAAACACGCCGGTGAAGTTTATTATTCACCGGCGTTTTTTATTATAAATGCCGGCGAATATACGGACACATTCACCGGCGTTTCCAATTAAAACGCCGGTGAATAACTGGGAATAAAACCTGCGAACCCTAATCTTTCGCTCGCCATTTTCCCAATACCCCCCAAAAAAAAAAAGAAAGAGGCGCTTCGTTTCCCTCCTTCCTCGCTCTACTTCCCGCGCGTTTGCCTCCGCCGCTTCGTCCTCTTCGACGGCCTTCGACCTTTCGAAATCGTCCCTTATTCCCTTCGTCCTTTTCGATTTCCTTCTTCCCTCTCTCTATTTGGAGGTGAATCGGCGGTCGCCCCCCCTCTCTCTCTCTCCTACGCCCCCGCCCTCGTCGCCCCGCTCCCTCTCTCTCTCTTCGGTATGATCTCTTGATTTCCCTTATTTTCCAAAAAAGACAGCTTTTTTCAGTTTATTCATTTCGATTTCCTTAGCATGAACGGTTTAGTTGAGATGAAGAATTAATAGAAAAATATATGCTTAGATAATGGAAATTTTCATCTTCTTTTACTGTTAATGAAGCTGATTTCATGCATCTGATTGTCTTCATGGCATGTTTGTTTTTTTACCCAAAATGGGTTCACTGTGAACTGAGGATGCTCTAGGTACGTATGCCAATATCCTCCGGCCGGATATGCACAACAATTGGATTTTAGATTTAGTTGGGCACAGTGAATTAGTAGAGCAACATATAAGCTCACATAATGGGAAATTTTCATTTTCAGATACTGTTAAAGTAACCTGATTGCAATCTTTGGCATGGTTTTTTAACACAAAATGGGTTCACTTCCAAACTAAGTATGCTGCTAGCATACCCGTTTTCTTTCACTGTTAATGAAGCTGATTTCATGCATCTGATTGTCTTCTTGGCATGCATGTTTTTTTACCCAAAATGGGTTCACTGTGAACTGAGGATGCTATAGGTACGTATGTCAAAATCCTCCGGCCGGATATGCACAACAATTGGATTTTAGATTTAGTTGGGCTAAAGAAGTAGTAGAGTAACATATAAGCTCAGATAATGGGAAATTTTCATTTTCAGATACTGTTAAAGTAACCTGATTGCAATCTTTGGCATGGTTTTTTAACACAAAATGGGTTCACTTCCAAACTAAGTATGCTGCATAGCATCCCCAGTTTCTTTCACTGTTAGTGAAGCTGATTTCATGCATCTGATTGTCTTCTTGGCATGCATGTTTTTTTACCCAAAATGGGTTCACTGTGAACTGAGTATGCTATAGGTACGTATGCCAAAAACCTCCGGCCGGATATGCACAACAATTGGATTTTAGATTTAGTTGGGCTAAAGAAGTAGTAGAGCAACATATAAGCTCAGATAATGGAAATTTTCATTTTCAGATACTGTTAAAGTAACCTGATTGCAATCTTTGGCATGGTTTTTTAACACAAAATGGGTTCACTTCCAAACTAAGTATGCTGCTAGCATCCCCATTTTCTATAGGTTCACTTCCAGACTAAGTGAACTGAGGATGCTATAGGTACGTATGCCAAAATCCTCCGGATACGCACAACAATTGGGTTTTAGATTTAGTTGGGCTAAAGAAGTAGTATAGCAACATATAAGCTCTGATAATGGAAAATTTATCATTTTCAAATACTGTTAAAGTAACCTGATTGTCAATCTTTGGCATGGTTTTTTATACCAAAATGGGTTAACTTCCAATCTAAGTATGCTGCTAGCATCCCCATTTTCTTTTTTTGTTGTTAGTGAAGCTTATTTTCATGCATCTGATTGTCATCTTGGCATGTTTTTTTTACCAAAATGGGTTCACTGTGAACTGAGGATGGTATAGGTACGTATGCCAAAATCCTCCGGCCGGATCTGCGGCTACAATTGGGTTTTAGATTTAGTTGGTCTGAAGAAGTAGTAGAGCAACATATAAGCTCAGATAATGGGAAATTTTTCATTTTCAGATACTGTTAAAGTAACCTGACTGCAATCCTTGGCATGGTTTTTTAACAAAATGGGTTCACTTCCAAACTAAGTATGCTGCATAGCATCCCCAGTTTCTTTCACTGTTAATGAATTGAAGCTTATCCCATGCATCTGATTGTCATTTTGGCATGTTTTTTTGACCAAAATGGGTTCACTGTGAACTGAGGATGCTATAGCTCTATGCCAAAATCCTCCGGCTATGTACAACAATTGGTTCAGTCTGCAAAATATATGCTTACATACTAGACATTTTAATTTTTCTTTTACTGTTTCTTTTGTTTAGTATTATTATTATTATTATTATTATTATTATTATTATTATTATGAGATAAGTGATTATTAGTAGTCATGAACAGAATAGTTCATGAGTCATCAGATCTTCTTGTTACCGTAGTTACAGCACGACGCGCTCATTATTCGGCCGATTCCTCTTCATCAGCAAAATACCCTTTACCATCATCATCTCCTTGAACGGAAAGCCAAATACAGGGGAGACTATAGTCGATTTTTTTTTATGCTCGAACACAGGGTGTGCGATAAAATACCGTCTAAGGTGGTTGTGATCATTTCCACAAAAGGTCGTTTAGGGTTTGGTGAATAGAGTAGATTGTGTTAAGATGTAGTTTTTTTTTGTACATTTTTTGGAGCCACAATTTCTTTATTTTACAGTTAAAGATTATATCGTTTATTTATTTGCAGCTAGGGATGGTTTTCAAATAGGTGAAATTTAATATACAAAATGCCTTTTACTGTTATTACTATTTAATATATCAAATTTTAATTTCAGACTGTGTGCTATTGATATAATGGATAGAAGTTGGATTAGTAAACCACGATTATCCAAGGAGTACCGTGATGGTATTAAAGATTTTATTATCTTTGCCAAACGACATTCCCGTGATCCCAACCTAATCCTTTGTCCATGCCTTCGCTGTACAAATTGTATGCTGAGGACATGTGACGTAGTACATACACACTTGGCTGTCAACGGTTTTCTTCAAGGGTACACAAGGTGGTTTTGTCATGGAGAGGATCATACGGCAGCTCCTGTTCGTCCGGTTGTATTAGAAAATGAGGCTGAGCCCTTAGTGAACGAAGACTTAAGCGTTCCGATGAGATGCATGCTTTGTTACAAGATGCCATGGGGATTCATAATGTTCCTTTCCACACCAATGACCCAACAACCGAAGTTCACAATGAGTCAACAGAAACAAACCAGATTGGTGGTGGGGTGGACGAGGAAATGTCTGGCCCCACCCCTGAAAATAATAAGCAGCAAGAATCCTTCGCTAAGTTACTTGAAGATGCTAGTATCCCGTTGTACCGCGACTGCACCAAATTTATTATTATCTCTTTCATTGTCAGACTATTTCAGATTAAATGTTTAAACGGGTGGTTTGCTAAGTCCTTCACTATACTACTTGAATTGTTGAATGAAGCATTTCCTGAAATCTGTATTCCAAACTCAGCCTATAAAATCAAAAAATTCCTAAGTTCTCTCGATCTAGGATATGAGAAGATAGCAGCATGTCCAAATGACTGTATGCTTTTCACGAGTGGTAAGGAAAGTCTGGAGAATTGCGAAGTGTGTGGTTCTTCGAAATGGAAAGAAAGACCAAATCAAGACGAGGGAGCCAGTGGATCTACTAAGCGAAGTAGGAAAAAGAAGCCTGCCAAAACATTGCGTTACTTTCCTCTGATTCCTAGGTTACAAAGGTTGTTTATGTCCACGAAAACTTCTTCTGATATGAAATGGCATGCTGAAGGTCGCACTAATGATGGGATTCTTAGACATCCTGCTGATTCTCAATCTTGGAAAAGATTTGATGAAAGATATCCTGATTTTGCGGAAGATCCTCGAAATGTGAGACTTGGACTAGCTAGTGATGGTTTCAACCCTTTCAGGCAAATAAGTAGTACATACAGCATATGGCCGGTTGTGTTGATACCATACAATTTGCCGCCTTGGAAATGCATGAAGCAGTCCTCATTTATTTTGTCCATGATAGTTCCTGGACCGAAAGGTCCTGGAAATGATATAGATGTGTACCTACAACCGTTAATAGATGAACTTCAGAAGTTGTGGGTGGGTGTTCCAACCTATGATGCTGTGGCTAAAGAAACATTTTCTCTTCGTGCCGTGTTGTCTTGGACAATCAATGATTTTCCAGCATATGCAAATTTATCTGGATATAGTACTAAAGGACGTTATGCATGTCCATGTTGTGCTGACCAAACTAGTTCAAGGTGGTTGTACAATGGCAGAAAGTTTTGCTATATGGGTCATAGGAGATGGTTGCCTGACACACATATATTTTCGGGCAGAGGCAGCGACATTTGATGGCACCGACGAGTGGGAACATGCTCCTGGGTCTTCTTCTGGTTCAGATATTTTGAGGCGGGTAGATGGTCATCAATTCAAATATGGAAAGGAACCAGAAGTCAGGGCAAAGGGCAAGAAAAGGGCAAGGCCGGAGCAAGGTGAGGAGACCGATCTATATGGCGAGGATGAGGATCAAAACTTGACGAGTTTAGGTGCATGGAAGAAGAAGAGTATTTTCTTCAAGTTGCCGTATTGGGAATTCAACTTACTGAGACATAATTTAGATGTGATGCATATCGGAAAAAATATTGGTGAGAATTGTATAGGAATAGTTATGGGAGATGATCGGAAGACAAAGGACAATCTCAAGAGCCGACTTGATTTGAAGTCAATGGGCATCCGACATGAGTTGCACCCAGAAGAATTGCCGAACGGGAAAGTGCTCCTACCTCCTGCAATCTATTCAATGTCAAAATCGGAGTTGGAGTTGTTTTGCAAAGTACTACTTGAACTTAAAGTCCCCGATGGCTATTCTTCTAACATGGCAAAATGTGTCAACTTTAAAGAGAAGAGGCTTCAGGGTCTAAAGTCACACGACTACCACATCCTAATGCAGGATCTCCTTCCTGTGGCCCTAAGGTCTTCAATGTGTGAGCAAGTCACTACCGTCCTGAAAGATCTTTGTAGCATATATAAAGGTATTTGCTCAAGAATGCTTCGTGTTGAAGATCTGGACCAATTGGAGCAGCAGGCGGCATTGACACTTAGTAAAATGGAGATGATATTTCCTCCATCGTTTTTCACTATTATGATTCACTTGATAATCCACCTTGCTGGTGAAGCCAGAATCGGTAGTCCTGTTCACTATCGGTGGATGTATCCCATTGAGAGGTAAAATAATTCATTCATCTTACGAAATTGAATTTTCAAAAGCTCATTTCTTTTAATCCCCTAATCCGCTCTAGTTTATTAATTGTACATGTTCAGGTACCTATACCGGCCAAAGGGTTATGTGAAAAATAGAGCATATCCTGAAGGGTCAATAGCCCAGGGATATCTATCAGAGGAGTGCTCACATTTTTTTTCCAGGTATTTGCCTGGTGTGGAGACATCTTCCAGTAGACCACGTAGAAATCCAGACATTTCCAACCTTGATGGTGCACAATATCTTTTTGATACCACTGGCACCACTGTTGGTAAAGTTGATGCATTTGAGCTCGATAGCTTAGCATGGGAACAGGCACATCGATATGTGCTGGACCATCATGCATCAGTGGAACCATTTCGAAAGTAAGTTGCTTTTGAATGTAAATCGAATACAGTGAAAACCGCGGAGTTCGATATTTTTGATACTTTTGTTATTCCTAATTTCAATTGCTTGTTTTTTAGCGAATTTGTCAGGGACATCAAACGAAGGGCTAGACCAAGAAGACTACCACCACGTGAACAAAACAAGCTGATGAATGAAAAATTTCATAAGTGGTTTGAATCTCATGTAGGTGAATTACAGTTATGCAAGTTAATCTTTATTATATCTACATTTTCTATGGTGTTGATACGATTTGCGCAAAATTAATAGGTACATTCTTTGGGTCCTGAAGGTGCGTCATCTGAAATACAAGTACTTGCCAAAGGTCCCTATCAGATGGTCAAAAGATACGGAGGATACATATTCAATGGTTTTAGATTTCGTACTAAGGATCGTGAATCTAATTTGAAGTCTCAAAATAGTGGAATGGTAGTGACGTCTAAGACTAGAAGTTATGCTTCCAAATCGGACACGAGGCCTGTAGATGGGGATCTCGACTACTATGGAGTGCTCACGGATATCATTGAGTTGAATTATCTTGGTCATTTCCGTGTTGTCTTATTTCGTGGGGATTGGGCTGAGTTTGATAGGAATTTTGCTAACAACAAGGACAAGCTTGGCTTCCCAGTTGTAAACTTCTCAAAATTGATTCACATCGGTACACACATTAGCCATGAGCCATTTGTGTTTCCATCCCAAGTGCAACAAGTGTTCTACATTGAAGATCCAACCCTGCCAAAATCGTATGTGGCTATCCCTATGCAACCAAGAGATGTATTCCAACTGGGCGATACTTCAGACGATGAAGACGGTGAAGACATGAACAGTTACATTGCTTCTGAGTTTCCTGTGTTTGATGTAAACACAACCGATGTTGGAATTTGCGGGACTTGGCTCCGCAAGGATGGAGAAGAGGGCGATGTACTGGAAGATGTCGTATTGTAGTTTACATGATTTTCAATTGAGTTTATTATATGTCTGTAATTTTATGTCTTAAATCTTGTTGTAATATTATGTCTGTAATTTCGAATATGTTCATTGTGAATTTAATACACTGGTTTAATTATCTTTCTATTTTCTACTGCTTGGTATTATTTACATTAAACTATGCTTAGTGTCATTTGAACCAAACTATCGTTGTCATTTGAACCAAACTATCATTTGAACCAAGTTATCGAATCGTTGACAGGTACAACATGCCGAGGCGTGGAAAGAGGGTAAATATAAATGATGGCAATGAGAGCCATGGGGATGAGCAACCACTAAATAATAGTGGCAGGCAAACATATGAGAGTGAGGGTAGCACGCCGCCCACTGTCAAAAAACATCGGTAAGTCTTAAAATTGGTATTTTTAAAGAGATTATGTTACTTGAATGCATGAAAGACACGTACTAGTGTTTGTGAGTCTGCATTGTGGCTGTCGTCTATAAGCATTTCGTCTATGTTTCTTAAGTGGGCTGTGATTAGAAAGAAAGGGCTGAAGTGGAGATCTGGAAACCCAAAATAGAGACATCTCGTTTATTATAATCTACACTTATTGTTGGACCAACCCCCTCTTGCTGTTGTTGCTGATGTCTCTTTGTGTGCGTGTGTTGAAGAGAATGAAGGGATGAGAGAGAGATGAGGAAAATGCCGCTATGTTAGCTTGGTGTATCCTCATTCTCTACCATCCCTCTTTCTGGCTCCATATATGGCTTCTATATTAAATTGGTTTCCTTCCACGATGACAGTCCGTAATACTACACTTGATATGAGCCCATGTTTATAGCTGCATCCTATTGCATACTCACAAACAACTAATACTTGTCGGCCTTGCATCGTATGCCCAACCCCACTTTGGCACATAACCTGGTATAGATGACATTGTATGACCTGCAAACAAGGATTGTTCAGTCGTGTTGTTGTACTGATTTGGAGGAGGTGAAAATGGGACCATAAAATAGTTTAAGAAGACCATCAGGTTTGTGAAATAAGCTTCACTAACAGTGAAAGAAACTGGGGATGCTATGCAACATACTTAGTTTGGAAGTGAACCCATTTTGGCTAAAAAATCATGCCGAAGATAGCAATCAGATGCATGAAATCAGCTTCTTTAACAGTATCTGAAAATGAAAATTTTTCATAATCTGAGCATATATGTTTCTTTAACAGTGACTGTGAACAATTGTTCTTAATTGGGCTATGATTAGAAAGAGACGAGTTGGAGTGGAGATCTAAAAACCCATATAGAAACATCTTGTTCATAATAATTTATTATTATTGTTGTTCTTGTCACTCTTGCTGTTGTTGCTGATGTCTCTATGTGTTTGTGTGCTGAAGGGAAAGAAGGGATGAGAGAGAGCTGAGGAAAATGCCGCTATGTTAGCCTGGTGTATTCTCATTCTCTACGATTCCTCTTTCTGGCTTCTGTATTTGGTTTCCTTCCACGATGACAATTCCAGTTAAAACTACACTTACTATGAGTCCTATTCGTATTTCTCTTCCATGAAGAATTGATCTATGACTACAATCTCCATTCAAAACCCAATTGTTCTATATTTGGTTCCCACTTGCTGTTGTTGCTGTTGTTGAAGTGAACCCATTTTGTTTTATTGTAACCCATTTTGATATGCACAACACTTGGGTTTTGCGATATAGTTTGGCTAAAAAAGTAGTAGAACAACATATAAGCTCAGATAATGGAGAAATTTTCATTTTCAGATACTGTCAATGTAACCTGATTGCAATCTTTGGCATGGTTTTTTTAACACAAAATGGGTTCACTTCCAAACTAAGTATGCTGCATAGCATCCCTAGTTTCTTTCACTGTTAGTGAAGCTTATTTCACAAACCTGATGGTCTTCTTAAGCTATTTTATGGTCCCATTTTCACTAACTGTTAGTGAAGCTGATTTCAAGCACCTGATTGTCTTCTTGGCATGTATGTTTTTATACCAAAAATGGGTTCACTGTGAACTGAGGATATTATATAGGTACGTATGCCAAAATCCTCCTGCCGGATATGCACAGTCAATGGATTTTGCGATATAGTTGGGCTAAAAAAGTAGTAGAGCAACATATAAGCTCAGATGATGGAGAAATTTTCATATTCAGATACTGTCAATGTAACCTGATTGCAATCTTTGGCATGGTTTTTTTAACACAAAATGGGTTCACTTCCAAACTAAGTATGCTGCATAGCATCCCCAGTTTCTTTCACTGTTAGTGAAGCTTATTTCACAAACCTGATGGTCTTCTTAAGCTATTTTATGGTCCCTTTTTCACTAACTGTTAGTGAAGCTGATTTCAAGCACCTGATTGTCTTCTTGGCATGTATGTTTTTATACCAAAAATGGGTTCACTGTGAACTGAGGATATTATATAGGTACGTATGCCAAAATCCTCCGGCCGGATATGCACAACACTTGGGTTTTGCGATATAGTTGGGCTAAAAAAGTAGTAGAGCAACATATAAGCTCAGATGATGGAGAAATTTTCATTTTCAGATACTGTCAATGTAACCTGATTGCAATCTTTGGCATGGTTTTTTTAACACAAAATGGGTTCACTTCCAAACTAAGTATGCTGCATAGCATCCCCAGTTTCTTTCACTGTTAGTGAAGCTTATTTCACAAACCTGATGGTCTTCTTAAGTTATTTTATGGTCCCATTTTCACTAACTGTTAGTGAAGCTGATTTCAAGCACCTGATTCTCTTCTTGGCATGTATGTTTTTATACCAAAAATGGGTTCACTGTGAACTGAGGATATTATATAGGTACGTATGCCAAAATCCTCCTGCCGGATATGCACAACACTTGGGTTTTGCGATATAGTTTGGCTAAAAAATTAGTAGAGCAACATATAAGCTCAGATGATGGAGAAATTTTCATTTTCAGTTACTGTCAATGTAACCTGATTGCAATCTTTGGCATGGTTTTTTTAACACAAAATGGGTTCACTTCCAAACTAAGAATCCTGCATAGCATCCCCAGTTTCTTCCACTGTTAGTGAAGCTTATTTCACAAACCTGATGGTCTTCTTAAGTTATTTTATGGTCCCATTTTCACTAACTGTTAGTGAAGCTGATTTCAAGCACCTGATTCTCTTCTTGGCATGTATGTTTTTATACTAAAAATGGGTTCACTGTGAACTGAGGATATTATATAGGTACGTATGCCAAAATCCTCCTGCCGGATATGCACAACACTTGGGTTTTGCGATATAGTTGGGCTAAAAAATTAGTAGAGCAACATATAAGCTCAGATGATGGAGAAATTTTCATTTTCAGATACTGTCAATGTAACCTGATTGCAATCTTTGGCATGGTTTTTTTAACACAAAATGGGTTCACTTCCAAACTAAGTATGCTGCATAGCATCCCCAGTTTCTTTCACTGTTAGTGAAGCTTATTTCACAAACCTGATGGTCTTCTTAAGTTATTTTATGGTCCCATTTTCACTAACTGTTAGTGAAGCTGATTTCAAGCACCTGATTGTCTTCTTGGCATGTATGTTTTTATACCAAAAATGGGTTCACTGTGAACTGAGGATATTATATAGGTACGTATGCCAAAATCCTCCTGCCGGATATGCACAGTCAATGGATTTTGCGATATAGTTGGGCTAAAAAAGTAGTAGAGCAACATATAAGCTCAGATAATGGAGCAATTTTCATTTTCAAATACTGTCAATGAAACCTGATTGCAATCTTTGGCATGGTTTTTTTAACACAAAATGGGTTCACTTCCAAACTAAGAATCCTGCATAGCATCCCCAGTTTCTTCCACTATTAGTGAAGCTTATTTCACAAACCTGATGGTCTTCTTAAGCTATTTTATGGTCCCATTTCCACTAACTGTTAGTGAAGCTAATTTCAAGCACCTGATTGTCTTCTTGGCATGTATGTTTTTATACCAAAAATAGGTTCACTGTGAACTGAGGATATTATATAGGTACGTATGCCAAAATCCTCCGGTCGGATATGCACAGTCAATGGGTTTTGCGATATAGTTGGGCTAAAAAAGTAGTAGACCAACATATAAGCTCAGATGATGGAGAAATTTTCATTTTCAGATACTGTCAATGTAACCTGATTGCAATCTTTGGCATGGTTTTTTTAACACAAAATGGGTTCACTTCCAAACTAAGTATGCTGCATAGCATCCCCAGTTTCTTTCACTGTTAGTGAAGCTTATTTCACAAACCTGATGGTCTTCTTAAGCTCTTTTATGGTCCCATTTTCACTAACTGTTTGTGAAGCTGATTTCAAGCACCTGATTGTCTTCTTGGCATGTATGTTTTTATACCAAAAATGGGTTCACTGTGAACTGAGGATATTATATAGGTACGTATGCCAAAATCCTCCGGCCGGATATGCACAACACTTGGGTTTTGTGATATAGTTGGGCTAAAAAAGTAGTAGAGCAACATATAAGCTTAGATAATGGAGCAATTTTCATTTTCAAATACTATCAATGTAACCTGATTGCAATCTTTGGCATGGTTTTTTTTAACACAAATTGGGTTCACTTCCAAACTAAGAATCCTGCATAGCATCCCCAGTTTCTTCCACTGTTAGTGAAGCTTATTTCACAAACCTGATGGTCTTCTTAAGTTATTTTATGGTCCCATTTTCACTAACTGTTAGTGAAGCTGATTTCAAGCACCTGATTGTCTTCTTGGCATGTATGTTTTTATACCAAAAATGGGTTCACTGTGAACTGAGGATATTATATAGGTACGTATGCCAAAATCCTCCGGCCGGATATGCACAACACTTGGGTTTTGCGATATAGTTGGGCCAAAAAAGTAGTAGAGCAACATATAAGCTCAGATGATGGAGAAATTTTCATTTTCAGATACTGTCAATGTAACCTGATTGCAATCTTTGGCATGGTTTTTTTAACACAAAATGGGTTCACTTCCAAACTAAGTATGCTGCATAGCATCCCCAGTTTCTTTCACTGTTAGTGAAGCTTATTTCACAAACCTGATGGTCTTCTTAAGCTATTTTATGGTCCCTTTTTCACTAACTGTTTGTGAAGCTGATTTCAAGCACCTGATTGTCTTCTTGGCATGTATGTTTTTATACCAAAAATGGGTTCACTGTGAACTGAGGATATTATATAGGTACGTATGCCAAAATCCTCCGGCCGGATATGCACAACACTTGGGTTTTGCAATACAGTTGGGCTAAAAAAGTAGTAGAGCAACATATAAGCTCAGATGATGGAGAAATTTTCATTTTCAGATACTGTCAATGTAACCTGATTGCAATCTTTGACATGGTTTTTTTAACACAAAATGGGTTCACTTCCAAACTAAGTATGCTGCATAGCATCCCCAGTTTCTTTCACTGTTAGTGAAGCTTATTTCACAAACCTGATGGTCTTCTTAAGTTATTTTATGGTCCCATTTTCACTAACTGTTAGTGAAGCTGATTTCAAGCACCTGATTGTCTTCTTGGCATGTATGTTTTTATACCAAAAATGGGTTCACTGTGAACTGAGGATATTATATAGGTACGTATGCCAAAATCCTCCGGCCGGATATGCACAACACTTGGGTTTTGTGATATAGTTGGGCTAAAAAAGTAGTAGAGCAACATATAAGCTTAGATAATGGAGCAATTTTCATTTTCAAATACTGTCAATGTAACCTGATTGCAATCTTTGGCATGGTTTTTTTAACACAAAATGGGTTCACTTCCAAACTAAGAATCCTGCATAGCATCCCCAGTTTCTTCCACTGTTAGTGAAGCTTATTTCACAAACCTGATGGTCTTCTTAAGTTATTTTATGGTCCCATTTTCACTAACTGTTAGTGAAGCTGATTTCAAGCACCTGATTCTCTTCTTGGCATGTATGTTTTTATACCAAAAATGGGTTCACTGTGAACTGAGGATATTATATAGGTACGTATGCCAAAATCCTCCTGCCGGATATGCACAACACTTGGGTTTTGCGATATAGTTTGGCTAAAAAATTAGTAGAGCAACATATAAGCTCAGATGATGGAGAAATTTTCATTTTCAGTTACTGTCAATGTAACCTGATTGCAATCTTTGGCATGGTTTTTTTAACACAAAATGGGTTCACTTCCAAACTAAGTATGCTGCATAGCATCCCCAGTTTCTTTCACTGTTAGTGAAGCTTATTTCACAAACCTGATGGTCTTCTTAAGTTATTTTATGGTCCCATTTTCGCTAACTGTTAGTGAAGCTGATTTCAAGCACCTGATTGTCTTCTTGGCATGTATGTTTTTATACCAAAAATGGGTTCACTATGAACTGAGGATATTATATAGGTACGTATGCCAAAATCCTCCTGCCGGATATGCACAGTCAATGGATTTTGCGATATAGTTGGGCTAAAAAAGTAGTAGAGCAACATATAAGCTCAGATAATGGAGCAATTTTCATTTTCAAATACTGTCAATGTAACCTGATTGCAATCTTTGGCATGGTTTTTTTAACACAAAATGGGTTCACTTCCAAACTAAGAATCCTGCATAGCATCCCCAGTTTCTTCCACTATTAGTGAAGCTTATTTCACAAACCTGATGGTCTTCTTAAGCTATTTTATGGTCCCATTTCCACTAACTGTTAGTGAAGCTAATTTCAAGCACCTGATTGTCTTCTTGGCATGTATGTTTTTATACCAAAAATGGGTTCACTGTGAACTGAGGATATTATATAGGTACGTATGCCAAAATCCTCTGGTCGGATATGCACAGTCAATGGGTTTTGCGATATAGTTGGGCTAAAAAAGTAGTAGACCAACATATAAGCTCAGATAATGGAGCAATTTTCATTTTCAAATACTGTCAATGTAACCTGATTGTTTAACACAAAATGGGTTCACTTCCAAACTAAGTATGCTGCATAGCATCCCCAGTTTCTTCTTTTGTTGTTAGTGAAGCCTATTTTCATGCATCTGATTGTGATCTTGGCATGTTTTTTTTGACCAAAACGGGTTTACTGTGAACTGAGGATGCTATAGGTACGTATGCCAAAATCCTCCGGATACGCACAACAATTGGGTTTTAGATTTAGTTGGGCACAGTGAATTAGTAGAGCAACATATAAGCTCAGATAATGGAAATTTTCATTTTCAGATACTGTTAATGAAGCTGATTGCCATCTTTGGCATGATTTTTTAACAAAAAATGGGTTCACTTCCAAACTAAGTATGCTGCTAGCATCCTCAGTTTCTTTCACTGTTAGTGAAGCTGATTTCATTAAGATCCAGGATGGCAAATTTTGACTGGACTATGATTGGATTGTTCAGTTAGAAGTTGTCTATGTTCTTAATTGGGCTGTGATTAGAAAGAGTGGGCTCGAGTGGAGATCTGGAAACCCATATAGAGACATCTTGTTCATAATAATTTATTATTATTGTTGTTCTTGTCGCTCTTAAGGTGGTTGCTGATGTCTTTTTGTGTTCGTGTGCTGAAGGGAAATAAGGGATGAGAGAGAGATGAGGAAAATGCCGCTATGTTAGCCTGGTGTATCCAAAGTCTCTACCTTTCTTCTTTCTGTTTCCATTTCTGGCTTCTATATATATTTGGTTTCCTTCCACGATGACAGTTCCCTAAAAATACACTTGATATGAGCCCTATCTTATTTTTCTTATTTTTCTTATATTTGGTTTCCGTCCACGATGACAGTTTCATGGATTGTCTGAACAATCCATGAAGGACATGCTTAGATACTGAATTTTCATTTGTTTTACTGTTTTAGATAGTGGATATTCCCAATCAGAGGAGAATATAAAGGTTTCAAGTTAGATACTGAATTTTCATTTGTTTTGTTATTTTAGATATATTTAAAAACAAAATTAAGTACTAGATTTTTAGCATTGCAATGTAATTATTTTACCTCTGTATATATCATTAACAATTCCATTTGCAGTTGGCACTTTGATTTTATAATTCGAGATACAGGTAGTTCTTTTTGCAAGTTCAAAAAATATGTATATTCTGTATTGTGATCTACTGTTCAATTAAACTATTGTTTTTTTTTTTCACAGAGCGGTCGTCAAGATGAAGGAAATTCTGATGATCAGAGCTGAAGCTACTCGAGGGGTATGAATCTGCGGTCCTCCTTGCTGTATGGTTGTTGTTGTTATGTCCTCCTCCTTGCTGTTGTTATGTCAGACTGGTTTTTTTTATGAGAGTTATGTCATATTTTGAATTTGGGATATTTTGGATATTTGTCAGACTGGTTTGTTTGGATATTTGGGATGTTAGTCTCTATATTAATTTGTTAATTATGACACTGTTAATTAATCAATGAATTTGGACGTTGATATGACACGTGTGAAACTTGATTATCTTTAATTATTCTTGTGTTTGGTTGTGGTTTGCGCAGTAGTATGCAACGAAATTGATTGAATCAGTTGTGAGAATTAGTTTACAGGTTTTGTAAATGAAACTGTGAATTGAAATCGAACGGAAAAGCGGAGTATCGAAAATAAACGGGCATAGCCAGAACGGCATTTTAAAAAACGGCGGTCTATATAATCTAATTGTTGGAGTGCGTGATACACCGGCGTTTCAACGCACGCCGGCGAATGTTATCAGCTATCACGGCACAGACGTACACCGGCGTTTTATAAATGCCGACGTATATAACTACACCGGCGTTTTTTTGTCGCGTCGGTGTTCGTAAACAGGGAAAAACAGGTGCTCATAAACGCACATACACCGGCGTTCCTTGACCGCCGGTATACTTTCGATCTACACCGGCGTTTTCATATACGCCGGTGAATGGATAAATACCGGCGGTTTACGACCGCCGGTGAATGTATATAGGTGCACAAGAACCGCACACAGAGACCGATATACACCGGCGTTTTATGACCGCCGGTGTAGTCCTAACATTTACCGGCGTCCATCAAAAACGCCGGTGTAGACCCCTTCGTTTCAGCGACGCCCGCTTCGGCGGCAGTTGGACCGGCGCTATTGTAAACGCCGGTGAAAGTTTCACCGCCGTAAAAAAATGCCGGTATAGACGTAAAAAAGCGCCGGGAAAGCTACTTTCTTTTGTAGTGGTAGCCGAAGAAGCATTTTCCCTATGGGTAGAGGCCCCGGAGGTTGCCCTCCCCACATTGGAGGAGAGGAAGGAGCCCCACTCCAGTCAGTCTGCACGCTCGGAGGCTCAACCGGGTAGAAGGAGGTCCCATAAGCATAGCTGAATTCTAGAACATCCGGGAAAAAATCTGACGAGTCCTTGTCAGGAGCATGGGAGAGACAAACAGCCTGGCAACCCTCGTACTAGCATCATCCATGTTAAGGAGTCCTGCAGGTCCACCTGATCTTAGGGACAAGACGACGTTGTTCTGAAGCGACTCCAAGAGTTGGAGGATCACCTCATCGGGATAGGGCAAGAGGAGAGGCAGTATAACCTGGGGTACAGGCCCATCTGCCCTCCTTTTGCCAGCTTCATTCTCGAAGCCCTGATGTCGAAGGACTTCAATACCCCTTCCTTCAAATCGTATAATGGTGACTCCGACCCAGCCGACCACGTCGAGATTTTTAAAACTCTGATGTTGATCCATAATGCCTCAGATGCAATCCTATGCAGGGCATTCTCCCACCACCCTTCGAGGCCCGGCGAGGGAGGGGTATTCATGGCTGGCCCATGGCTTCATTTACTCTCCTTCGACCAGCTCGAAGAGAGCTTCCTCACTCACAATTGCAGTTGCGTTCACTGCGGTCGCCGCTCTTCCTTTCTGTTGTAATCGTCACGTAATACGGCAAGCATCTCTTGAACTTCTTCTATTGTTCATGTTCAAAAAATGTTAATTGATCTCCGCAATTAGTTCTTTGCATTGATTATTATATCTCATCAAATTGTCGTATTTTAAGGAAAACTATTATTGATTCATCGGCGAATCCGAATAATAGTTTTCTCAGATGAATCAATAATAGTTTTCTTTACCGTGCTATATCATAGATTCAAATATTGAACCATTAGCACACTTCATATTGTGCTACCAAATACTTGAAAGTTCTGCCCTGTTGTTTTCCCAAAATTGTACTGATAATTTGATACAGTACCAGATACTAAAATCTAGAGCTTTATACATGAAAGTTGTAGCTCTATGTGTCTAGAATCCATAACAACTGATGGATCTGAAATCCGACCTTTAGAGTGCAAGATATCCTGATTTTAGTACTATAATGTTTTAATTCCAGATTACTGTTTAAAAGTATATTGCCATGATTAACTGATTAAAATAATATATTATCAGCAGAGTCAAGACTTGAGATTTATCAGGATGATACTGAACATGATTAGGAATTCACCTATAATTTTTTTTAGAATTTATTAATGGTTTTTCACTACAATTCTATACACAAGAACTTGACCCTGATCTTCTACCTGAACTATAGACCCATAAAGAACTGACTGGTAGGCATAGTTATTGTAATTGCAATATGTTGTGTGAATATGCAATGAAACCAGCAGGGAGACTAGTTTCTGGAACACCCTACAGATCCTGATTCGCTTTCCCGTAGCAGCAGGAAAGTCAGTTTTTGTACAACAACATATTGTTGTCCAGAATTGTATATTTATGTCTTTTAAAATATAAACATGTTATTTTTGTATTTAATGAATTGAATTGATACAATAGATAGATCCAAAGACTTCATATTATGTACTACATGGTTTATAATACAACTGTTTCCACTGGTTATACCGGCTACGTGTACACGACTGATCACAGTAAAAGAATAAAAAGCCAGGGTAATAAAGGTACAACTTAGTAGTGAAAAATATAGGGGACTGTAGTCGGAAGGAAGCACGTGGTTTCCCTACCATTACCGAGTAAGTAAATAACTGAATAACTGAATCCCGAATGCTGTTTCCTGTTTACATGTCTTCCCGAGTACATGACCTATAGAATTCACTACTAGAGTCAAAACATTCACTTTATTGATATGCATTCAAACTTTTGGTATGTGACACATGATTGTGTGCATTAGATATGTTAATAAAAGATTGACAGTGAACATTGACACCATACTGAATACTAATTACTGATTACTTATCCATTGATTACCTACTAATGATCATGTTACCGAATACTATTTACTAACCACTACATTATTTATTATCGACTATTGTTCATCGACCACTGTATTATTGATTACTGACTATTCTTTACCGACCACTGTATTATGGATTATTGATTATTGATTATCGACTATTGTTTTACTAAATATTGACTACATTGTTTATCGCCTATTGCATCATTGACTATCGACTATTATTTATTGACGCTTGGTTACCAATTGATTATACATTGAAGTCAAGTTTACATGTTTCGCGTTTCCAGTTTACACGTGTTCTTGTATCGTACTTGATCATATTGTTCCCTGTTCTGTGTTATATCATATTTTATTGTTTCACTGCTTGTTGCTACTTGCTGTTCGAAGCTTTCCCTAATGGACAGTAACCCTATTTCAGTCTATACATATTTTCTATGTATTTCTGTATTTCAATTCTTTAAAAATTCTATTTCACCTAAAATTCATTTTTATTCATTTTGGATTTCCTAGTGGAGTTGTTTCTAAACATCAAATGTATTTGTAGTTATTTTTAGACGATTAATATTTTAACAGGATTCTTATTTTATTCTAGAAGTTTGTTTCTTTTTGTAACCCCTGTTTTCCATTTTCTATATTTTTGGTTCTATTTTTCTTTTGGATATTTATTCTACTTATATTGCTTTTTGGACCGTATAATGGATCTTCTTCTTCAATATATTCATTTTATTATTTTTGTCGTCATTTATTTTAATTCTTGATTCTATTGTCTACCATTATTTCGTCTCTGTTTGATCGAGCCATTATTTTTTATTCTCACTATATTTATTCATGCCATATTTTATTTATTCATCTTGTCCCCATCACTTTTGGATCACCCTAACCTATTTAAACCTTATTGAATACCCTACAATTATACCCGTTAACCCATTAAACACCCAAACTCAATTGCTAAACCCATTACCCTATTCCCTATGCACCCTACCTGTTTACACCCCCTCTTTACACCCCCAAACCCTTACCCGTCAGAACACATAAAACCTAACCCTAATATCTACCCCCAACCTATATATATATATTCAACTCCTGCATAACCCTACTCACAAAACCCATCAGCCGCCCTCCTTCTCATCCCTGCTCCCGACATCCCTCCGGCCTAAACCCATATCCCCTACTCTCCCCCTCTCTCCCGATCCTCTCCCTAGCAGACCTCCTTCATCCCCTACCTCTCATTCGGTGGCGCCTCTCTTCAGCCGCAGCAGCAGCAGCATCGCAATGTCGCAACCCCGGTGCTCCCCTACCTTCCAGTGGTGACGCCAGCACCAGTCTCTTAACCGCAGTGCCCCCATCCTCCTGCCTCCCCTCGGTGCCAGCTCCGAAGCCGACAGACGCAGCGACAGCCAAGGCCCCTCCTTCTCTTGCTTTTCCACGAAGCCAGCGACTACACCCCCCTCGCTGCTCACCTCAGCGTTCCCCGCTCTCTCCCCCGATGCCAGCCAGCAAGGCCCTCGGCCTCCCGCCATCGTGGCGCCACCGTCTCTCCATGGTTCTCTGTGTGCGTGTGCCGATCCGAGTTGTGTTCGTTGTGTTCGAGGTTCGTGATTCGTTCATGAGTTCGTTGCCCGAGAATCTGTTCTCGTTATTCTTGCTTTTGTGTCGTTCCCGTCGTCGTCTATAAGGCAAGTAACTTGTATTCTTTTCTTTGTGTAATACAAGTACTAAATACCGCATGTAGTGTAGTTGTGTTCTAGAGACATTTTTTGTGCAAAACCCCTGTTATAACTTGTCCCTATTGTGTTGACCCGCCCATAGTTGCCTCATAACACACATGACATGGAATAACTTAGGGATGACCACTTCTTGTTGTATACATGCTTGTTGTTTGTATGATATCATGTGATTGGTTGTGTTACCTGTAGTATACTCGTAGTAGACTTGTAAAATACCCTATACCATTTTGCTTGGACATCTAGTAAACCATATTTCACGTTTTGTTATGAGTTGGATGAATTTCGTATGAACTAGTTGGTTTTGTGCATGAAGGATATTTTCTATTTTTTCGGTTCCTCGTTTTTGTTATGTAATTTAGACCCTATTAAGGTCAGTATATGGAAATTATTTGTGAATATGAATTACAGAGAATTCTGTCTACTTTCCAGATTTTCTGACAGATCTCAGTTTTGATTTATGAGTTTCGAGTTAGGATTATTTTACTAC
Source organism: Hemerocallis citrina (assembly GCA_017893485.1). NCBI lineage: Eukaryota > Viridiplantae > Streptophyta > Magnoliopsida > Asparagales > Asphodelaceae > Hemerocallis > Hemerocallis citrina. The sequence continues at coordinate 118,904,378 of CM030368.1, read as the reverse complement.
AGATGTGTTTAAAATTTCAGATTCTGTTTTGTATGAAGTCTGTATGACTATTTATTTTTCTACTGATGTTAAAGATAATATTTTGATCCAATATTTTGCTGAGTACAACTAGACTTGATTAGAATTAACCCCTAACTTTTGAGGATTTAATTGATAACTTTTATACACTATTATATACTTGCAAACAACCATTATACTTGCAGAATTTTGATACTATTCAGTAAAGATACATAATTTCGACCTGATTCTATTTGCTATTTATGAAAACTTTGTGAATATGAATTGTATCCTATTGTATCTGTTTTATCAGCCTTTTGACGGATCTGGATTTCAATTTATATTTTGTAAGATATTGCTGTTCTGGTACTGCTATGTTTATGATTCTAGATTTACAAAACTGCCGTATCTTGCTACTTTCTGATTTTACTTGACTATTCTATCTATGTTGGAAAATTATGAAACTTTATTTTATGTTACTTAACAACTTAGGGAATACCCCAGATTTTTCTTAGAATTAATCAGTGAGTTTTTATACTATTTTCCTATTCATGAATACAAACTTCTGATTTCTGGATGAACACGTTTTCTGGATACAAATTTGTTTTGAGACTTATTTTTCTGAAATACCATATGACTTATAAATATTTTCTGGATTTGGCCGAGTGTCTATTTTTCAAATTTTCTGACAAATCTAGGTTTGCATATTTGTAGCAAAGGGAATTCCTGCCTTAGTGCAGTACTGTCTTTCTATCCTGAACTAGAATTTCCGTTGTTCTATCCATTTATGTATTGTCTTTCACATGTACATGTTTATCTTTCAAGCTGAACCTGTTACTTGTTCGTGCCATGTTATTCTTGCTCTGTTTGTGGCACATACATGCCTGTCTGATAATAATAACAAAATAATCAAGCCGGATTTAAGGGAAAGATCTAGTAGTAGATAATATAGAAATGTGTACTTGGAAGGGGGCCCGTGTTTCCCACAGGATTATCTGCTACGTGTTCATGACTACATGATACACGAATCAGTCTGGCTGAGTACCCTGACTGCACACTTCCCTATATGTCACGCCCCGCTTCCCAAAAAGAATACGGAATACGGTTACGTAATAAAAGCCCAGCAAATGATTTTCATCATTCATAAGCTATTCAAGAATCTTTACAATAATTCACAAGATAAATCAGAGTCGGAAGCCAAAGGCACAACCAGGCATGCATAATTTGAAACAAGATACCAACATAAATTACTTGAAACCAAATACCATAATCTCAAATAATCAAGTTCTGAATAAGTCAAATATTCTGGGTCACACCGCCCAAATACAAGATAATATCCAAGTAATCAAGTACATTTTATTCAAGCTAAAGCAACAAGTAATAATAATAAAATCATAAAGCATAAACTCCAACACTAATACATCATCTCGCCAATACCATCTGGCAGCCGACCATCCTGATCTGCAATTAGTAAATTTGCAGGAGAAGAAAGAAGAAAAACAAGTACCCATCAATTGCAAGTTACGGGTCACATATAATGTAGGATACAAGTGCATGGAATGGGTGAATCTAAGTAACAAGCCTAGCATGGTATAATCATGATGTTCAAAATAAACAACTAGCATAGCAAAGGTGAAGAAGTGTAAATGGCTTAAATCAAGTTTCAAGAAATCAAGTATCATGTAAACATGCATCAATTGTCAAGTGTTATGTAATCATGTATCAAGTGTCATTTTTCAAGTGTCATGTAAACAAGTCTCATGTATCATGTAGTCATGTATCAAGCAAGCATGTATCATGTTCAAGTATCATATTCAAGTAGCATGTATCAAGTCTTGTAGTGATTTACTATTTAGGTAGCACTTCATGCATTCCGATTTTTACTACATGGTTGCTACAACAAATAGTTTTGCTTTAGATTTTGTAGGGGACCATACAGGGTAGTGTACTTAGGGACAAGCTCCAAGTATCATGTAATCATGTATCATGTAAACAAGCTCCAAAACCCAAACGAGCTCCAGTGTCATGTGTGTACGTGTCATGTATATGTGTCAAGCTCCACATGTAAACAAGCTCCAATAACCACTATGTTCTTCCGAGTACACGTTTCTGCACTATCCACTACTAGATCTTACCCTTAACCCCGGCTTGGTTAATTTTATCATTAATGTCAAACAAGCATGTATATGTGCAAAACATATCAAGAATAGCATAGCATGATCATGTGGCAAGTTCAAGTTACAAGATAAACATATACGTGTGCAAGATAGTTCATAAAAGAATAAAAATGAACAACTCTCAAGTTCAGGACAGCAAGACCCTACTGTAGTAAAATAATGATTTTCATTGTTACAAACATGCAAATCTGGATCCGTCGAAGGATCTGGAAAATAGATCTGCAAACTGGTTTTAATACAGAAAATAGGTTCAGCTAGAAATCAGAAAAACGAATTCAAGAGCAGGAAAACAACATGAAAACTTAATAAATAAATCCACGAAAAATCTGGGGGTATTTCCCTATATGTCCAGTACCTAAATATAAAGTTTCAGAATTTTCCAGTAAAATTAGATCTTTCATCAAAAATAAGAAATCATCAAGAAAATATAGTTTGGCAAATCTGGAATTCCCAACACTGCTGTACGAAAACTAAGATATCTCGCAACCAGTGAAATGAAATCCAATTCTGCCAAAGGTATATGAAAATAGATAAAATATACTAACTTTCACATTTCACAAATATTTTTCAAACAGTAAAAGGAATCATAGTGAAAATTAGATCAGCGAGCAAAATACAGCATGTATAGATTTTAGAAACGAGCATGGAACATCAGATAAAACTTATCAATAAAATTCACCAAAACTCTGGGTAATCCCTAACTTAATAAAGAAATACTGACCAAAGTTTTGGATCAAAATAATATGTATAGCATTGTTCTTGAAAATATTTTGTTATCAAAATTACCGAAAAACAGAATCTGGAAAAGATCCACACCTTTGTACTAAAACAGTCATAACTCAGTCATACAAAATCAAAATCAAGCAAGGTCAGAGGGTTTTGAAAATAGACGAAATTATCTAAAACTCATATTTTATACCGAAATCAAGATACTGACTTTAAATCAGTCGAAAACAGTAAATGAAACAGAACAGTGACAAAATACAGAGTTTTCCCTTCAAAACAAAAACAACATAGATTCAAGAAAATTTATCCAAACACATCCAAACTTGAAATAAAGTCTACCGAGTGTCTAAACATCATGAATTAGGGTATCTAACATGTCCACGCTGAGAATTTCACATGAGTTTCAACCAAAACATGAGTTTGCACACAAATCTCACATACATGTTCAAAAATCAAGAATCGGGTAAATCCTAGGTTATTCATGTCCATATGGTGTCGTGAGTCATCTATGGCCAAATTATCACAATAGAGACAAAACCCACAAGGAAAATACAATCAAGAGTTGTCTCTAGACCCAACTACACTGTAGGTGAACTTTGGGACTTGTCTCAAACAAATGAATTGGAGTACAAGTTACTTCCCTTAATTTGGGGATGAAGAACGATGCAACCAAGACTAGAAGCAAAACCCATAAATGATAATTCACTAATCCACGAATCCAAGCAATCACGAACAAAAATCACCTCACAAACGAAACTCCTCAAAGCGAAAGACGATCAAACTGGCTAGCGGCCACAAGAGAACACCACGAAGAGAACTAGGGATTGTATGGTGGAAGAGTTGATGATGGTGGTGTGTAGGAGGTGTCGGCAAGGCAAAGGAGAAGGGCTCGGGTTTGTATGGTGTCGGGATGGAGTGGGGTAGGCCGAGGTGTGCTCGGCCTGGGCTAGGGTGGCCGGAGGTGGGTGTGTGGCTGGCCGGGATGGGGTTCGGGTTGGGGTAGCCGCAAGGAGAGGGAGAGAGAGGGAGCCGGAAATTGAAAGGGGGAGAGGATTAGGGTTAGCGTTTAGGGTTTGTGAGGGTATATATATATATAGGGTTTAGATGTGGGTTAATGAGTTAATGGGTATTAAGAGTAGTAGTAGGTTTACAAATGGGTTTTCAATTTTGGGTCAAATAACAATAGGAATGCAAATAGGATGAGGAATTTATTTGGCTTTGAAAATCTTATTAGGGATCAAATTAATAGGAGTGGGAAAAGACAACCAAAACACCACCACAACATCAAGAAAAAGTAACAATAAAGATAACGAGACTAAAAATGAGGGAAAGATCAAAATAATGAAAAACGAAACAAAAAGAGACAATAAATCAAACACAAGGAGCTCAAAATGAAATAAAACGAATATATGTTGAAAACAACTCCAATATACGGTCCAAAAGAATTACAAGAGGAATACAAAGAGAGAAAATACACCAAAATGAAAAATACACCGAAAAATACACAAAATCAAAAACAGGGGTTACACTATAGGAAGGTGTACTCAGAAGAGAACCCGTAGGTTCTATCTGTCTGTCTGGATCTGCATTTGATATCTGTCTGTTTGATACCTGAGTACACGGCCCTATAAAATCCCCTACAAAATCTAAACGTAACTTGTTTAAATGTAGAAACCATGTGGTAAAAACCTAGGACGCATAAAGTGCTACCTAGATAGAAATAAATACAAGACTTGACATAACATGACATTTGTTACCTGTTTACCTGTATCTGTTATCTGACATCTGTTATCTGTATATCTGTCTGCATACCATCTGACACTTAACATCTGCTACATATCACCTGTTAGTATACCATGTTACTTGATTCTGTTTTTCTGATTCATATTAGACATTCTGTTTTGCTCTGTCATATCTATTCCATGCTATGTTTGTTTCTGTTATTATTTATATTTGTTTATCTTTTGCTGTACTTGTGCCTGCACTACAAGCGGTCCGTAACTTGCATTGACGGGCATTTTGTTTACTATTTCACTTCCTGCAATTTTGCTAAATTGCATATTATGGAGATTAGCATCCCGATGGAGTAGGTGATATGAGATTCTAGATGCTAGAGTTTTGCTATTATTATTATTTCTTGTTGCTTTTGAATAATTGTATCTGTTACTTGGATTATTTTGTATAGGTCAATGTGATCCGGAATTATTGACTTGTTCAGATCTGGTTTATTTAAAATTTATTAAATTTTGTTTCAAGTAAATTCCTGTTGGTATTTTGATCCATATAAGCACGAGTGATTGACTTCCCTTGCTTCCTACTCTGATTATTCCTGTGAAATGATGTAAAGATCCTGACAGCTTATGGATGATGAAAATCATTTGCTGGACTTAGTCATGTATCTGTATTCCGTATTTCCTTTTGGGAAGCAGGACGCGACAAGGTTTTTAGTGGTATTAGAGCCTAGATTTGTCAAATGTATTAGTTTGATTGATATATTAGACAAGCTTGGCCCGATCTGGGATTGGCTCAACATTACACAGACCATGCATGCATAAATGAATTATAATCAACCTGATCTGGATGCTAATTGTTTTTGATCTTATACAGACCATGGCTCGCAGAGATTCTACTTCTCGTTCTCAGGAAGATCAGCTCGGGCTTGAGTCCGTTACCAATGTATTGGAACGATTGATCAATATGCAACAAAACCACAGTGACCTTGTGATGGCTGCCTTGGAAGCTGCTCGAGTTCCGCCTCCCGCTGTGCCTATGCAGGACACTCTCCCTCCCCGTTTGGGTATAGTCATAAATTTTATGAGACTGCATCCTGACAGATTCTCCGGTACTAAGATGCCTTTTGGAGGTAGAACAGTGGTTAATCCGGACTGAGCATTGCTTTTGGCGGCAAGAGTTGCTGATGCTGATAGAGTGGATGTGGTGGCCATCCAGCTGGTGGATCTGGCTCATATTTGGTAGAGGTCTGAGTTCGAAAGGCTCGAGCGACCAATTACTTGGGCTACGTTCGCTAGGAGCTTCTTGGAGAAGTTCTTCCCTAGCAGTACTCGAGTTGAAATGGAGCAACAGTTCCTGGCCCTGAAATAAGTTGGTCATTATTTCTATGTTGGAATTTTGTTACATATTATCCATGCTACGTTTTAGCATGAGACTTTATTGAAACAGGGCACCAGGTCTGTAGATGAGTATGCAGCAGAATTTACAAGACTTTGCCACTTTGCAGCCGTTCTTGTGGCGAACGAAGCAGACAAGGCTCGTAGGTTCACATTGGGACTTAAGCGAGAGATTCGAGTGCGGCTCGTCTCCCTTCGCTTGCGTACTTATGCTGAAGTTCTCAAGGCAACTTGAGCTTAGGAGCAAGCTCGTGGTGGGTTGGCTCCTTCTCAGCGGATTGTTCCACACTCTGTCGTTGCTAGGCCTTCTGGTGGGCCGATTCGGAGGCCTGTCCCAGCCCATCTTATCAGGGCAGCTCCCTACTCTTCTGCTGGTTCTCGGGGAGCTAGTTTTTGCAACTACTGCCAGATGGCTGGGCATGATCGCAGGAACTGTTGTCGCGCGAATCGCCGATGCTTCAAATATAGCACTACTGACCATTCAGTACGGGACTGCCCGCAGCAGCGGATGGATCTTCCAGCCGGGGGTCCAGTGCAGCAGGTAGCCCCAGCTCGTGCCCCTGTCAGGCCACCGCTTCCTCCTCAGCACCAGATTATCGATCAGAGGACCGCTGCTCCCAGGAGAGGTCAAGCTTTCAACCTGACTGCTGCAGATGCTGAGACCGCAGAGGGTGTTGTTGCAGGTATATTTTGCTTTTTTTTGTTTTTTGTTGTTTCCCTTGCTTCTTTCTTTCTCTTGCACTTATTCTTTCATATTATCTTTCTGCATTGTGTTTTCCTCACCCTTGTTCATCCATTCTTTTTCCCTGTCTCTTTTTGACTCTATCTTAGGTGTTTTCCTTATTTGATCTTTTCCTGCTCTTATTCTCTTTGATTCCGGGGCAACCCATTCCTTTGTCTCTTCTCGGTTCGTGGCTCACCATCGGTTGGAGTGCAACATCATATCTGAGGCTTGGAACATTGTGACAGGTGATGGTTTTGTCATTTGTTTCCGAGAGTGCAGGCAGTGTCCCGTGATTATTGGTGGCACAGATTTCAAGGCCGACCTGATTATAATTGGAAATTTAAGATTCGACGTTATTCTTGGTATAGATTGGTTGGGTGAGCCCCACGCCATTTTTGATTGCCGTGCTAAGAAAGTTGTATTCCGAACTCCGAGTCGTGCAGAATTTGAGTTCCATGCAGGGAGATGCCCTCGGTCAAGCTGAGACTGCAGTTGATCAGGAGGTTCATGCGATGGAATTGCATTCAGGCCGTGAGGCTGCACCTCTAGCAGTGCAAGATTTCGTGGATGTTTTTTCAGAGGAGTTACCTGGCTTACTCCGTGATAGGTATGTGGAGTTCGATATTGAAGTTCAGCCTATTACGGCACCGATATCGAAGAGTCCCTACAAGATGGCACCGGTTAAGTTAGTAGAACTTAAGGTGCAAATTCAGGAGTTGCTGGATTTGGGGTTCGCCGTGGGGTTCTCCAATCGTTTTTGTCAACAAGAAGGATGGTAGTCGTCTACTGTGCGTGGATTATCGGGAACTGAATGGTGTTACTGTGAAGAACCGGTATCCGTTGCCCAAGATCGATGACTTAATTGACTAGTTCAGCAGAGCTGTTGTTTTCTCAAAGGTGGATCTTTGTTCCGGGTATAATCAGGTCATGGTGAAGGCAACTAATGTACAGAAGACTGCGTTCAGGACCAGATATGGGCACTATGAGTATCTTCTGCTACCGTTCGGGGTCACGAATGCGCCAGATGTATTCATGAGTCTCATGAACAGGGTCTTCTCCCAGTTCCTGGATAGTTTTGTGGTGGTCTTCATTGATGACATTCTGGTGTATTCTCGAAATCAGGAAGATCATGCTAAGCATCTTAGGTTGGTTCTGCAGCTTTAGAGGGAGAATCAGCTCTATGGGAAACTCAGCAAGTGTGAGTTTTGGCTCGACAGGGTCACTTTCTTAGGGCACATTATCTCGGGTGATGGTATTTCTGTGGTTCCGTCCACGGTTGAGGATGTGAAGGATTGGCCAGTTCCCAAGTCAGTTTCAGAAGTAAGGAGTTTTCTTGGTCTAGCGAGCTATTATCGGAAGTTCATCCAAGTTTTTTCAAAGATAGCAGGACCATTGACTAAGATGACTAGGAAGGATCATAAATTCTTTTGGTCTGAGGCTTGTAGTGAGGCTTTGGCTGAGTTGGATAGCAGGTTGACGTCAGTGCAGTGTTGACTATTCCAGATGGTTCAGGAGGATTTGTAGTTCGGGATGCTTCGGGTAAGGGTCTTAGAGCATTTCTGATGCAGAAGGGCCGAGTCGTTGCTTATGCATCGAGGCTGTTGAGGCTGCATGAGAAAAACTATCCGACTCATGAATTGGAGTTAGCGATAGTGATCTTTGCTTTGAAGCTGTGGAGACATTATTTGCTTGGGGACCGAGTGGAGATTTTTACAGACCACAAAAATCTCAAGTACGTCTTCACCCAGAAGGAGTTGAACATGAGGCAAAGATGTTTGTTGGAGCTTATAGCCGATTATGACATCAGTTGCAATACCATCCTGGTAGAGTAAACTTGGTGGCAGATGCTCTGAGCAGGAGACCGGCAGCTATGTTCCTGACTCAGCAGAGAGAATTGGTTGAGCAGATGCAGAGGTTGGAGTTGGATGTGTTGTTGCCGAGTTCTGATCAGAGTTGTTTGGTGCTGCAGCTTCAGTCGTTTCTTGTTGATCAGTTCAAAGAGGCGCAGGCTAGTAATTAGTAGTTGCAAGGTTTTCAAGCAGTGGTTGAGACTGGTTCCAGAACGGATATGGTTATTCATGATGATGGATCGCTTCGTTTTGGGTCCAGGATGTGTGTCCCGAAGGGTGAAGTTCGTCAGAGGTTGCTTGAGGAAGCCCACCAGTCATCATATTCTATCCATCCTAGAGGTACCAAGATGTATCGGGATTAGAAGCTTCATTTTTGGTGGCATGGTATGAAGAAGGCTGTGTCTCGGTTTTTGTCTCAGTGTTTGATCTACCAGCAGGTTAAGGCGGAGCATCAGAGGACCGCCGGACTTCTTCAACCGCTTCCCATTCGGAGTTGAAGTGGGAACACATTATTATGGATTTTGTGACCATTTTGCCAAGGAGTCCTACGGGTCATAATGCCATTTGGGTGATTGTCGACCGACTGACGAAGAGTGCTCACTTCATTCCCTTCCATGTCGGACAGTCTACTGAGTGCCAAACTGAGAAGTACATGCAAGAAATCGTCAGACTTCATGGGGTTCCAGTCAGTATTGTATCCGATAGGGATTCGAGATTTAAATCTCAGTTCTTGGAGAGTCTTCAGAGTAGATTGGGGAGTAAACTAAAGTACCGTACAGCTTTTCATCCCCAGACTGATGGACAGTCAGAGAGGACCATCCAAATTCTTGAGGACATGTTGAGGTCCTGTATGTTGCAGTTCGGTGGATCATGGGAGCACCATTTGCATCTCGTAGAGTTCTCGTATAATAATAGCTTTCAGGCCAGTCTTAAAGCTGCACCGTTCGAGGCACTTTATGGGTGGTAGTGCAGATCACCAGTGTATTGGGATGACATTGGTGAGCGGAAGTTGTTGGGTCCAGAGTTGATTACCAGGACAGTTGATGCGGTGATTCATATTAGGAAGCACTTGCAGGCAGCTCAGGATAGGCAGGGGAGATGGGCTGATGTCCATCGTAGAGATTTGGAGTTCAAGGTTGGTGACCATGTTTTCCTGAAGGTATCGCCTTAGCGCGGTGTCATTCGGTTTGGTGGTGGGGGCAAGCTCAGCCCTAGGTTTATTGGACCGTTCGAAATTGTGGATCGAGTAGGCAAGGTGGCCTATCGTCTTGCAATGCCGCCAATTTTATTAGGAGTGCACGTTGTTTTCCATATCTCACAACTCAAGAGATATATCCGAGATGAGAGCCACGTGATCGACTATTCTGAGTTGACCGTTCGGACAGATCTGACTTGTGAGATTCCGCTAGTTACTATTTTGGATCGGCGGGAGAAAGTGCTTAAGAACAAGGTCATCAAGCTGGTTCGTGTTTCTTGGAATCCTCACTCGCCGGGTGAGTCGACTTGGGAGCTGGAGGCAGAGATTCAGCAGAAGTTTCCTCATCTGTTTGTGTAGCTTTTTATTTTGTTCTTTCTTTCTCTTTTCGGGGTTACCCTATGTACTTCTTGTTTGAATTTCGAGGAAGAAATTCTTCTTGTTAGGTGGGTAGGATTTGTAACACATGTTTTCCATTTTCAGTATTTTTGGTTGTATTTTTCTTTTGGGTATTTATTATGCTTGTATCTCTTTTTGGACCGTATATTGGATCTTCTTTTTCAATATATTCATTTTATTGTTTTTTTCGTCTTTTATTTGAATTTTTGATTGTATTATCTGCCATTGTTTCTGATATGGCTAAAAATGGGGTTAAATTGGAACCGTCCAAATCAGGAACGAATCTTAATGCCTGGGGGTAAAATGGTAATTTCACCTACCAATAGGTCTGAAGCGGGTCCTGGGTTTTTTCCCCAAAAAACCCAATAACCCGCGAATGGATCCACCTCAACTCGGTGCGGGTTTCCACCTGCAGCAAACCCGGTCCACCAGGATCGAATTAGGGTTTCTGATTAATACTAATCAACAGCCTTAATTCACATCTATCCTTTCACCAGGGGATTAGGGATTACATTCCTTATCTAACCACAGGGATTACATTCCTAATCTGACCCCAGCGGCACCTATAAATACCCCCCATCCATCTCTATTAAGAGGTAATCAATCTTTTGCCAGTTTTACGCTCTTTCATAATCACTTCTGATTATTGACTTGAGCATCGGAGGGTGGGTCGCCAGGATCAACCCCGGTGTCTCGCACTTTTTGCAGGTGAATGGCGGGAGTCAATGGTCAAACTCCGGCAGAACAGGTAACAGGTTTGCTATTCAAAGTTTTCCAAGAATCCACAAATACTATTTGTTTACCCCCACACCAGATTCAGTGGCAACAGATTGGCGCCGTCTGTGGGAATCAAATGAATAGCAGCCTCCCCTCTTCCCATTGGTCAGATCTTCTCCAGCCATGCCTCCTAGGAAAGCAAGATCCAGAGGGTCCAACCGTGGACCCAACCCGGATCAGCAATAGGAAGTCCCCATCCAACCTGCTCAGCAGCAGGGGCAACTTCCGCCTCAAGCCGAGGACCCTCTCCAACAGGACCAGCCTCCTCAGAATCAGCAACCTCCCAAGGGTCCCCCCGGTCCTCAAAACGCCGGTGCAAGGGTCTCGCGTCCCAACCCGCAAAAACAACCTCTCCATCAGGACCACGTCTCAATCCATAATGCCTCTTCGGATTCTATGGCCTCCTACAATCCCCGAGCTTCCGACCTTCGCAATACCATCCTCAATCGGCAGAAGGATGAGGATCTTCGCCGCCGTCTGGATGAAAAGCGGGCCCGAGAGGGAGCCTCCCGCCAACAACGTCTGGATGAGCGATCTCCTCACTGCCGAGACTACAGAAGGTCCCCTACCCGAAGGGATCGGAGAGAGTCACATGAGCATCACAGGAGAAGACCCCATTCCCCTGCCGGTCGGCACCATCCAAGGAACGATGAGGCACCCATCACTCGTGCCCGAGTTCCAGCATTTCCAAGCAACCGTCCTGCAAGCTCTCAATCTCCGTCCCAACAACCCCAATGCTCCAAGGATTCCCACTCCTCCTCCGGTTCGAAGTCCTCACCGACGGTCCCTAACTCCTCCCCCAGCTCCTAGCAACCCCCGGCACATTCCTAGTCCTCGCCGCTCCAGGAGCTACCGTCGTCGTAGCTCCCGCTCTCCCTTGTACGAAGACAAGTCTAGAGGCTCGGTTGATTACTGTCGAAGGGATGACGCCGTCTACTGCCGTCTCCACGAAATGGAGAGGCGCTTGGGTCAGTTAGACCGAGAAGAAGAGCTTAGAGGAAGGAACCTTCGTCCTAGTCGACCTCCTTTTTCCCGAACCATAATGGAGGCGCCCGTACCAATTGGCTTTAAACCTCCTCAATTCGAGACTTATTCCGGGGAGACTGACCCCGTCGACCACATCGAAAGCTTCAAGACCCTCATGCTCATCCATCAAGCTTCCGATGCTCTGCTATGCAAGACCTTCCCCGCAACTCTCAAGGGTCTGGCTCGAGAATGGTACTCTTGCCTTGCCCCATCCTCGATATTCTCCTTCGAGCAATTTGAGACCCACTTCGTCACCCACTTCGTGAGTAGCCGCAGAACTGAGAAAACCAGCATTTCGGTACTCTACCTCAACCAGAAGAAGGGTGAGAAGCTGAGAGACTATGTGAAAAGGTTCACAGCGGAAGCCAGGTCCATAGCATCCCTCGACCAGTCGGTCGGTACAGCAGCATTTCAATCCAATGTCCTCAACTCCAGCCTCCGCTCCTCCCTCGCCAAGAAGCCCCCACAGAACTTCTCTGACCTCCTCCTCCGGAGCGAAAAGTATATTCGGGCCGAAGAAACTGAGCACCGCCCCAACTTGGAGGGTTCTTCCTCCGGGTCTAAAAGAAAGGGAACAGAAGAGGAAGGGGCCAAGAAGCTCCAGAAGGATAATGGCGGCTAGCACCGACCTCCTCCCAGATTTGAAAAGTTTACTCCTCTGAATGCCAACATCTCCACAATCCTCATGGAAGTTGAGAAGGAGGGGGTAATACCTCCTACACCAAAAATGAACACTCCTGGCGAGAAGAGGGATAAAGAAAAGTGGTGCCGGTATCACCGGGACCATGGCCACGATACCAATGATTGTCGGGCCGTGAAGAACGAGATAGAAGCCCTCATCCAGAGGGGGCAGCTGACCAGGTTCGTGAGAAAGGACCGAGCCGATCTTCCTCCCTCGCCTCGGGGGGCTAACAGACGTCCTGAACACGATGAAACGCCCGACTTCAAAGAGGAGCGTGTCCTACATCTCATTCATAGGGGCCCAATGGGGGCTCCTCCAACTCCTCTCGAAAGGCATTTATAAGGGAAGTCAATTCGGTTCGTACCACACCTCCTCCTAAAGGCCTCGGAGTGCCCGTCACATTCTCAGATGAAGACCTTGAGGGTGTCCGCACCCCCCATTGTGACGCACTCGTCATCAATCTCCATATGGCAAACTTTAAGGTGGAGAGGATCCTAGTGGACAATGGCAGCTCCGTTAACATCCTCTTCCTCACCGCTTTCAAATGCCTCAAGCTATCCCGAGACAGACTCAAGCCCACCGGCTATACACTCCATGGGATCACGGAAGTGCCAGTGACTATTGAAGGGGTGATCACCCTAGACGTAACCGCTGGCAAAACTCCTACTACCCGAACGGAGTCGATGGATTTTATGGTCGTGGATGTCCCTGCAGCTTACAATGTCATTTTAGGTCGACCCGGCCTAGCTGCCCTTGAAGCCGTCCCTTCTGCCTATCAGCTCAAGATGAAATTCCCCACCCGGGCAGGAGTAGGGGAAGTAAAAGACAATCAGGAAACGGCCCGCAAGTGCTACATGACCTCTACCCTCGGTCCAGTCCTCTCCCTCGAAACACTGGAAATCCCCCAAGATGTTGCCCGACCAACGTCCGAGCCGGTGGATGAGTTGGAGGAAGTGCTATTCTCTGAGCTGGATCCAAGCTGAAAGTTCTTTGTTAACAGCGAGTGCTTGACTCGAAATTTTATATGTAGTTGCTGGACAGACATCCCTAATTTTTCTTCGAATTAATTTACATTATTTCAACACTATTTCATATGAATAAATACAAATACAAAAATTCTGCCTGAACATTTTAGCTGGATAATTTATTCATGTTGACACTCCATTATGCCATATAATTATCCTAAGCTTATTTCATGTACGTGATTTTTGTAATACCCCGGATAATATAATGCTTATATATATATATATATATATATATATATATATATATATATATATATATATATATATATATTGTTCGTCTGTATGTATTTATATATTACAGTGTTGTTTGATTATATGCGTATGAGATGTGAGGTGCATTTAATTGTGGTTGCGGGGCGGTCCATGAGGGTGGTTGCGTTCCAGATGATGCACGAGAATGAGGAGGACCGATACTAGCATCTATACTAGTTTTGGGTACAGTACATATGCAAATATATTATTGTACTATACTACAATCGGTATACTTTGCATACACTCAAATCAAACCTATCATCTCTCATTTAGAACTCAATTAAGAGCTAAAATTTTTAGCAAACATTGTACCCTCAAAACCATGAGCTAGGCATGGTTTTGCAAAAACCACAGCCTACCCTACCCCCCTACTACCCCAAATCCGGCCCACCCCCTTTCCTCCCTCTTTCCTCACTCCTTTCTCATTAAAAAACCTCGTTCGCCTCTCCCAAGTTCTGAAATTTCAGAACACTAAAAGAAAAAGAGAAGGAAAGGAGTATATTTGAGAGAAATTCTTAATCCTTGGAGCTAGGATTCTTGGAGGAAGACTGTAACGCCCCGAATTCCAAAACACAACTGATTTCGAGATTCCACAGGATCTTTATACTTATTCTGTACAATTTTACAAGGAATTTAAAACTTTTCACTTTACATCAGAGTTACATGAAAACTTTACACTTTACATTTTACAGCGGAAGCAAATTTACAGCATTTATATAAAAGTACATCAACATTTGAATAATCTCTAAGCATCTGTGCTTCTTTAATCTTTATCATGTCATTTATCCTGCATACAAAACTGTGGGTATGTCAGTTTATTCAACTGACAAACATTATACACGGCCATCCTCTCTATGCCGAAAATAGTATAACTGATTTTCCATATTTAACAAACACAAACTTGTCATATATCAAACTAAAGGGAATACCCTATTGATATCGTGTTGTGATTGTGCACTTAGTCCTTAATGCAATTATTTATATTATATGATACTAATGCACACTTGTTCGAATGCTATGCATCCCATACTACATAGGTCCGAGGGCAAGCCTCTTAATCGTTCTTCATCTTGTAGGGTTCAATCCCTCGTCATGACTTAATCTACTACTGTAACTACGGTAAGTATCCTAGATGATCTATGAGTACAAGCTCGTGTACAGAAAACCTGGAGGGGAATCCCATGTCATGTCTTGACGCATCAAGCATGCATTCTGTGGTAATTCAGCCTCCTTCATGGCACACGATCCTCTTGCAGTCACCAAACATCCCACAAGCGTCGCCAAGATTCCGATAATTCTGGAGTAGTGCTCACGCCATGTCTTGACGCATCAAGCATGCATTCTGTGAATCACTCTCACATCGTAGACTCGAGGCTCTCATACTTGTGTTTTTCTCTCACTTTCATCACCTCTTCACTATGTACTAATTCTTAATTTAATGAAATCATGAACAAAATCAATCTCTTAGAGTTAGTCCTCTCACTACTACCGGTCTTATTTCTTTCATTTCACAATGACCCAAACTGGTCTTTTCAATGTCAATAATCACTATTCATTACTTTCACTTGCCGGTGTGAGTTTTGGCTACACGCTAATTTTTAATTTTATTTCACAAATTCACAATCTGAGTTGTCAAACTCAATATCATTTCTCTTTTCCAATCACATGATTTCTAAATTATTCATGAGTCAATAACCATACATGGAGTTCAATTACTCATCATGTATTTCATCAAATATTTATTTCCACATTAAAAAATCATATTACCAATTATATGGTCAAGATGAATATTCACAATTCATTATTGTCACATTATTCTTCACTAAGAATAATTCAAACCACATCACTTCACATATTTTCTTTCTTTGTTATATTTCCTTTTCTAGCACTTTATTTCAAGTCCTTTTTGCAAAACACAACTTTCACAAAAATATAAGTGTAGAACAATAGTTCTAACTACACTTTTATTCTCAAAATATACTTTATTTCATTTCAATAACTCCCAATTTATTTTTCATAAGTCACACATAATTTTAGAATAATAATAGTATTTTTTTCATAATTTTTAAACATAAAAAAAACCATCAAAAAATATTTTTTTCCAAAAAGTTTAATACTGGCCGAGACCAGGATTCGAACCGGCAACCACAGGGAAACAAGCCGCACGCTCTGACCACTAGGCCACTCGCGCCGTTCGTTATAAAGGGGATTAAGAGTCTTAAATGCTCTCGGCTGAAGCTTGATTAATTTGTTAAATGCACAACAAAATTATGGTGTTATCAAGGATCGAACCATCGACCTGTGAGAACTCAAACCGCACACTGTAGCATTAACAAGCCTCCCGACCACTTGAACTATAGGCTCAGGTTGTCTCAAATACAACTTGCATTTTAATTAAATCAACTCTCTGTTTAATAGGACATTTCGATGTTTCAAAGCTCTCATTTGAGTTTTGCCTTTACTAAATTTACTGTAAATCTCCAGAATAATTATTCACATGATAATTAATACTCCGGTAATTTTAAAATAATTTTCCCAATAATTAACACATTTTTTTCATACAATTAGTTTAAATTTGTATACTACTACTAACACATCTCATTTCGACATTTCTTATCCAACTTAACATCAATATTCTCTATATCAATTTCCTGTTTATATTCCTTTCACAAACCCACAAATTATGTTTTAAGTTATTCCTTACAAACATTAGCACAAAAAGTTCATTCAAGCACATAAAACCATATTTTCATCTACTAACATTTGCATTTAGTTTTTGATGCTAACAACGAATTTTACTTCAAGCAATCCATAACTATAAATAATCCACACACAACTTAAGTTTGATGATGGAATCACATACAATCTATTTTAGCAACATTCCAATCAACTAATAAGCCATTTTTCCAATTAAATGTACTCTTAATAATCTTTTTCATGCATTATCATTTCAATTCAATTTTATCATGCTATCTAATTAGAAACATGGAAAATAACCCACCTTAGCATGATATCTAATTAGAAATATGGAAAATAACCCACCTTAATTTGGAGAGAAATCAAATTGCAACACCTCCTAAACACAAGAGTCCTTGCCAAAAGAGCGCTCCTCCTCCTCCATGATGCGTGCACCCGACCTTCAGAGATGCCAACCGAGATCTTCCTAGATGCCGGCCTTCCTTCTTGGTGCAAGCACAACTTCCTCACACACAACTCTCAATCTTTTATCTCACTTACTATACTACTAACAATGTATTTTCTACTATAGGTTTTGGAGAAATAAGGAGTACAAAAATAACTAGGCTAGGGGGGTATTTATACTAAAAATTAGAGTAAATGAAGGGCTAGGATCAAACTAGGAGTTAGAAATAAAAGGCTAGGATTCAAGGGGGAGTTGTAGTAACCAACCATGATCAAGCAACCACCACCCATGACTCCACTCATTTTTTTCATTTCCCTCCATACTCAAAACCAGCCACAATGGTGTGCTTTGCACGTGTACGTGCAATGCACGTGCATGCATTAGTCCTCCATTTAAAAAAGTTGTATATTATATTTTCTATAAAAATAATCTTTAAAAGATGTTCTACATTACAAGTTGTAATTAAAATAGAAATAACTCATGGGCTTCAATTAATGGGCCAAAATAATAGTTTTACAAATAATTTAGATTTGGGCTTAAAAAAAAGGCTTATGTTCATTTGAAGAAAAAGGGCCTTTATAAAAATAATTAGAGAACACATATACATACATATATATATATATATATATATATATATATATATATATATATATATATATATATATATATATATATCCACAATATCCATAAGGAAAATAATTATAAGATTTGCACGTGCACAATACGTGCAAAAATTAATAATCTTCATAAATGAAAATCGGGGTATTACAAAGACTACCACCATCTTTCAAGCCAAATCAGGGTAGGGAGTTTCTCTAAACTTGTCTTGTTCATCCTTGTTGATTTTCTTGCATGTATGAATGGTTTTAGCATGAGAATGGTTGATTTAAGAGTAGATGTTAGTAATTTGAAACTATAATATGAAATCTTGATCTGCATGTTATTTTCTAGAATTTTCCGAAAACAAACTACTTGGAATTTGATAATGAAACGTTCACAGATTGATTTCATACATGTCTAGATGATGCATGAATTATTTCGGAATTTTCTGATGATCTTTAGTACTTTAATAAAATCCATCTTGTGGACAGAGCCGTATGGCAGAAGCAGAATCTGTTTACTGTGATTCCTGAAATTGAGGGAATTCTTATAATTAATTGGCACATGATCTTATTCTGAAACTTTTACCATGATTTCTTATATGTATCTAGACTCTACGGAAAAATCATGAAATTAATTGGATGAAGTTACATGCATGTTAAAAATTAATCCATCAACAGTAGTTAAGAGTGTAACTGAAGAACAGTATGATTTTTATGCATGTTTGAAACAGATAGAACTTAGTGTATACTTGGAATTTGAGTATGAATCCTTTTGCATGTTGTTTATAATGATGTCTAGTTTCTATATTGAAAATTTGGTGACCATTGGATTTGTATATGATTAATGATGAATTTTAAAGCATGTACTAAGCTTAACCCAGTTAGAATGGACACTTTGATAAGATGTCACATTTGAGGCTCTGTAAGAGCAGAGTTTTGAGAAAGTGTTCTTTTAGAGAATTATAGTAGATATCTAGAGGTTTCCAACAAGCCCTAATTGAGGAGTTTCCTGTGAGTATATGATTTAATATGATTTTTGCAAGACTGGACAGAAACCAGGTGTTGAGCTGAAGACTCTGTTTGAGTAAGACTTAGTGTGTGATTCTGAACACCTGAGAGTAATGTCAGTTTTAGGGTGATCAAATGACAGAATTTGGATTGGTGATCAACTAGGGAGTTGTGGAGGACATCCACACCTTTCCATAGAACCTGGGTTGGTAGCATTCTGATGAGTAGGTAGTGTTTTATGCTACCGGTAAGGTGCAGCCAGTGTATGGGAAGTACACAGGCTGAGGCTTGAGAGACCAATTTGAGGGACTAGATGATAGAATCTGGGAAGATGATCAACTAGGATGTTATAGCCTAGGTCTTTACCTTTCCAGATTGTGCTTGAACACACAAATCTGAGTTTTATTGTGGGAGTTATGATCTTTTTAAGTTTCGGGCAAAATTACCGTAGTTGCTTAATCTTGGTTTTTGATTAAGAGAACCTTTCCCCTTGTGTACCCTAAGAGTTGATAACTCATTATTGTGGATGTTTTGGGGACTATTGCTGGTCTTGTTGACTCCCATGGTGGATTTAGTGACTCGGGTTAGTCACTAGGGTAGGGCGATGCCCTATGTCTATCGACCTAAAAAATCGTAATCTTCCACCAAGGCGTAGGACACCCATGCTGGTGTCATCAATTAAATTCATCTCCCGGTTGGGGCTGAACGCAGGCCATGGTGCTTGACAATTCCAAGCCAGGGGAAGTGGCGTGTCGGACTGTGTCGCCAGGGTCAGAGGTCGATAGGCAAAATTTTGGAGGCAATTATATTTTTACCCAAGTGATTAGAGTAAGTCTGGGATTAAAGCAATGCATTAGGGTTATGTAACTGCATTAGTACTAGCAGACTATGTACTTTCCTTTCGTAGGGATATAGACTCGGTTCGTCAGGTTTTGGTTCACCGGTCCAGTATCTCGATCTGTTAATTCCCAAGGATGCCGTGGAAGGGATGGGGAGAGCACTCCTGTCGGGTGGGGGGGTTTGAGCCTCGAGTACGAAGGATCCTTATGTGCGTGGTTTATTCTATATATTATGATGTCATTTTGTTACCGAAGAGGTATATGGTCTTTTTATCGGAAATTGTCACGACTTTCCGAAGAGGGGTCCATTCGCGGGTTCTAAGTGGAAAACACGACCACCACTTAGGAACTACAGTGGCAAAAAAAGACCGATCACCTGCAACCTCATAGGACACGGATAATCTATTCGGAACAGACTGAGTACAAGGGTAGGATGCATAGCGAGGGATTGAACCCTACAATCAGGAGAGGTAAACTCTTTGGAAAGTATGTAGTATGGGATGCATACATTTCCATTGAACTTCATTTTGGAAAAATATATAGTATGGGATGCATACGTTCCCAAATGAATTGCATTAGAATAGGTGCATCGTGTACATTCTTTATTTTGTGCATTAAATTAGGCCACACTTTGATCTGGAACGTATGTAGTATGGGATGCATGCGTATTTAGAGTTCAAAAGTCTTGCTTGTATTAGAAGTAGGCATGTGATTGATGCATCTAGTTGTAGAATCATGGCATACACGAGCACTAGAGAATTAGGATGCACGTTTCTTTTTCCATTCAAGATGGTTTGTGGTTGCCAGTTTAGAGATCACTGTTATTATCGACATTGCGTCAGTCGAAGTACTGACGTTCCCCACCTTTTAGGTACCGGTCCTACCCTTCGAGCAGGTGCAGAGATATCAGAGTCGCACAGCAGAAAACTCAAGCCGAGGTGCAAGCCCTAGGAAAGCATATTGACCGTTCAACGGAGTTCGGCAGTGATCTGTCGACTGTCATTTTGGGAGACAGCTGTTAACTTTACAAGAGGAGTTGTTCTATATTTTTTGTAATAAGATGTAATGGGTTAATGTAATTTGTATTCTTGTTCAAGAACAAGACATTGGTTGTAATCAATGATGTTATGACCTTATTTGGCAATAAAAAGTTTTTAAATTTCCGTGTTATTACTGTGTTGAGATGCATTTGAAGGCAAAAATTCTGGTTGCGTCACGGATGTCCGGTAATGGGGATCCAGAGTGTTACAACTTCCATGTTTTGGCCGATCTGTCCTTTAAAGAATTTGCTGACCAAGCGATGATAGGTGGCTCTAGCATTCTTCAGCACCAATGGCATGACCCGATAGCAGTAGAGGACTTGGTCGGTGATGAAGTATGTCTTTAGTATGTTGGGAGGGAATATTAGGAACTGATTGTATATCGAGAAGGCATCCATGAAGCTTAGGAGCTTGTTCCCAGATGCGGCTTCGATCATGGCATCAATGTTGGAGAGAGGAAATGGATCCTTTATACATGCCTTGTTCAGGTCAGTGAAGTCAATACAAATCCTTCACTTGCCATTTGCTTTCTTTAACATGACTACATTGGCCAGCCACTCGGAGTAGCTAGCCTCTTGAATGAATCAGCCAACTAGGAGTTTTTTTACGTCTTCCTTAACTGCCCATTGCGTATCAAGGGTGAACTTACGGTGCTTTTACTAGACTGGCTTGACATCTGGATTAACGATGATGCAGTGCATTATCAACTCTTTCAAGATGTCGGGCATGTCGGTAGCGGTGCAAGCAAATAAGTGTCTCCCAGATGCATCTAACAATTTGTTACTTGCCTTGGTGGGAAAAAGGTTTGCTTATTCGGATATACTTGGTCTGGTCTGCTTTGGAGAAGGGGATTACTTTGAGTTCGTCCATGACCTTGGAGACGACTTGATTCTTCTCTTCGAAAGCTCCAATGCTTCTAGTGGGAGGACCAAACCCCCATTGTTGTTGTGCAGCACTTATGAGCCACTTGTTCATCTTATTTGATTCCTCTTTGATCTCTTCCATTCGTTGATTCCTTATTGGGTATGATTTCATCCTTTCCATACCCATATTCTTTTGATTCTGGTTTCATCTATTCTTCTTCTTCCTGCTTGGTCCTTCGATCGGCATTGCTTGATCTACAACGATATGTCTACAGCTTGGAGTTTTGCCATCAGAGTAGCGCAGCGGAAGCGTGGTGGACCCATAACCCACAGATCCCAGGATTCTCATGTTGCTCCTCCTTCCTTGCATCGTTTGCTTCCTTCTTCCTTGCTATCTTGTTATTCTATCCTTTTGTTGTTCATGTTGCCTTCCATTCATGCATCTTTCTTGCATTTTGCTTCTGCCTTGTGTTCACACTTTGACTTCTTGCTAGGCATTATCCTTGTCCATTCTTTTCCTGCTCATGCTCTTTTTGACTTTGGTGCTACTCATTCATTTGTTTCCTCTCGCTTTGTCGATCTGCATCACTTGGCTAGCAGTGCTCTGCCAGTGGCTTGGAACATTTCTACAGGTGGAGGTATTTTCGTGTGTTCTCAAATTTGTGAGCAGTGTCCCTTGGTTATTGGTGGTATGGATTTTGTTGCCGATCTGATTGTGATTGCCAATTTGGATTTTGATGTGGTTCTGGGGATGGATTTGCTTGGTGCCTCTCATTCTGTGATTGACTGCTGCAAGAAGAAGGTAGTGCTTTGTATGCCAGAACGTCAGGAATTTGAATTCTGTGCCAGTCAAACGCCGCTTGCTTGTATGGAGAGGTTGGCTAGTCAGGAAGCTGGAGTTATAGACGAAGTGTGTGCTGATGATGTTGTCGTGCCGTTAGTTATGCGGAATTTTCTAGATGTTTTTCCTGAGAAATTGCCGGAATTTCTATCAAATCATGAAGTGGTGTTCAGTATTGATGTTCAACCAGGAACAGCTCCAATCTCTATGAGTCCGTACAGAATGGCTCCTATTGAGTTGACTGAGTTGAAAGAGCAGATTCAAGAGTTGTTGGATAGAGGTTTTATCAGGCCAAGTGTGTCGCCTTGGGGAGCTCCTGTTTTGTTCGTCAATAAGAAGGATGGTAGTCGGAGGTTGTGCATTGACTACCGCAAGCATAATAATGTCACAGTGAAGAACATGTATCCGTTGCCAAGGATTGATGACCTATTTGATCAATTGGGAGGCGCTTCTGTATTTTCGAAGCTGGATCTTCATTCTGGTTATCATCAGGTTAAGGTGAAAGCCGAGGATGTACAGAAGACTGCTTTTCGTACAAGATATGGGCACTATGAATTTTTGATGATGCCTTTTGGAGTTACTAATGCTCCAGCTGAATTTATGAGCTTGATGAACCAGGATTTCTCTCTCTTCATGGACAAGTTTGTCGTGGTGTTCATTGATGACATCCTTGTCTGTTCTCAGAATCGGGATGAGCATGCTGAGCACTTGAAGTTGTTCTGCAGACTTTGAGAGATCATCAGTCGTATGGGAAGCTTAGTAAGTGTGAGTTTTGGTTGGATCGAGTGGTTTCTTAGGGCCATATTATTTCTGGTGATGGTATTTCTGTCGATCCGTCCAAGATCTCTGCTGTTAAGGTTTGGCCGATGCCGAAGTTTGTATCGGAGGTTCAGAGTTTTCTTGGTCTAGCAGGTTACTACAGGAAGTTTGTTTGGGATTTCTCGAAGATTGCAGGCCCATTGACCAAGTTGACTGGGAAGGATCAGAAGTTTGTGTGGGATGAGTTCTGTGAAGAAGCCTTCGTTGAACTGAAGAATCGGTTGACATCAACACCTGTTGTAACCCCTGTTTTTCATTTTATGTATTTAGAGTGTATTTTTTTTATTTTTGTGTATTTTTATATCTCTTGTATTTTTCAGAACTGTATATTGGATTATTTTCACTATATATTCTTTTTCTTTCATTTTTGACCTCCTTGTGCTGATTGTGCGTCGTTTTGTCCATTTTCGCCATTTTGAGTCTTTTTCTCATTCTCTTGGCCTCATTCATTATTATTATTTATTTTGGTGATGAGATGGATTTTTTGTGGTGTTTTGCCCAAATTGTGATTTTTGGCCCTTAAGGAGATTTTTAAGAGCCATAGAATTCATTGGATATTGTATCCCCATTTGAATTTGACCCAATACCCATTACCCAATTGTATACCTATTAATTCATATTGATATCCACTACCCATTGACCCACAATTAACCCATACTTATAACCCCCTAATACCCCTTAACCCTAACCCTAATTGCTTTTACTCCTTTTCAAGTATACCGGCCTCCTTCCTCTTGATTGTTGCATCCGGCTGCTCCTCCCTACCCCAAACCGACCAGCAACCATCCTCCCATCCGGCCATCCCACCTTGCAACATCCCCTACTCCATCCATACTCCAATCTACCACAATACAACAACCCTAAACCTTCTCCTAGTGTCCGGCCATCTCTAAAACAGCACCTCCCCATCCAAAACAGCACCAAAACTCTCTCCTTTGCTGGTTTGTCAAGTGGGTATCCCCACTTTGGTTCATGCATTAAGGAGTTCGATCGTAGGAGCTTTTCGTGTTCGTGGGCTCGCTTGGAAACGCGTGGGAAGGCTATTTTGTTCGTGGGTTTTGCACTTGGATTCGTTTGCGTCGTATTTCACTCCATTAAGAGGCAAGTAACTTGTACATAATTTTATTAGGTTGATACAAGTCAAAAAGTTCACATATAGTGTAATTGGGTCTAAAGACGGCCAAAATTTGTATTTTTTTTGATGGGTTTTGTCTCTATTGTGTAAATTGGCCATAGAAGACTTATAGCACCAAGTTTGATAGGATTATACCATAGGTTATGCCCAAAATTGGATTTTTGTTCGTGTATGTGATATATTGCATGATACGTGTTTGGTTGATTGCCCATGTGAAAATATTAGGCTTGGACATGTTAGAAATCCTTAATAATGATGTTTAGATGTTTGGTAGGTTGTATTTCAAATTTGGTTGAGTTTGGTTCAATATTATTAAAGTTATGTTGATTTTAAGTAGAGGTATGAAATCTGTATGTTGCAGTCTGTTCTGTGTTGATTGCTGTTTTCACCTATGTTAAGGTCTGAATCTCAACTTCAAAATTAAAAGTGAATTCTAGATAATTGTTTCTATTTTCAAACCCCACTAGTTTTACTGCATTTGGAGTTCGTATGACTGAGATATGATAATTTTGGTACAGCCGTGTCGGTAGTTTTCAGATTCAGTTTTGTGTCAATTTTGCTAACTATTTATTTTCAAGATCTCGGCTATACATAATATCTTGCTATAATATTTTGCTCAGTGTTTCCTCATAATGTTAGGGACTTCCCAGATTTTTGGTGTATTTTAAAGATGAGTTTTGAGCAATGTTTCATATCCTTTTCTAAACTCTAATTTTGCTGTAAATTGCTTGTTGTTCTATGTTGAACCCAGTTTTCACCGTAATTCCTTATGTTATATGAAAGTTATTTATGAGATATGAAAGTTTGAAAATTTTATCTATTTTCTCTTCGTCTTGGTGGAATTGGATTTTGAGGCACTGTTTGCGAGATATGCTTGTTTTCGTACAGCAGTGTTGAGAAATTCCAGATTCGTCAAACTACGATTTTGTGTTACTTCCTATTTTTGATGACCTAGATATACTTCCTGAATATTATGAAACTTATTATTTTGAGTCTATATCTATAGGGGATTACCCCAGATTTTTTGTGTGGAATTATTTAATATGTTTTCATGCTGTTTTTATGCGTTTGAAGTCGTTCTCCTGTTTTCTGGCTGAACATCAAATCTGTATTCAAATCAATTTTTAGTTGATATGTTGTGAACTAGTATGTGACTTATTTATATGCGTTGGAATTGTGTGGATGTCTAGTTTCCAAATCCTTTGACGGATCATAATTTGCATGTCTGTAGCTCTCAGAATCTCTGTTTTACTACTGAATGGTCTTGTTGACCTGATTATAACCATAGGCTATTTTGCTCGTATATGTGATGCTATAGTACCTATACATGCTGATGTGATTCCTTGAACCTAAACCTGATTATATGATGTTAGTTGGAAACAATTTCGCACACATTCATGTCTGTTTGATAACCATAATAAAAGAAATCAAGCTGCAGTTTATGGGAAGGATCTAGTAGTGGGAAAACAAAGAAATGTGTACTTAGAAGGGGGTCCGTGTTTTCCATTTGTTGAGATCATTTTATATGATCGTTTGTTGAGATCATTTTATATGATCTTCTGTTTAAGATCATTTCACATGATCGTCTGTTTAAGATCACTTACGTGATCGTCTGTTTGAGATCATTTTACATGATTGTCTGTTATCTGTCTGAACCCTGAGTACACGGCCCTATATGATCCCTTACGAAATCTATAAACGAAACTGTTATGAATGTAGCAACCATGTGATAAAAGTATGGCGCATGAAGTGCTACCTAGATAGTAATCACACAGGACTTATATGAATCTGAATCTGTTTATGAATTCTTAAGTTTGAATCTGAATCTGTTATATGGAAATCTGAATATCTGATTATTTGGAATCTATTACCTAATTACCTGACATATCTGTTATCTGACACTTGACACTTAACACTTGAGACATATGCTAGGAGACCATGTTAGTTGTTTCTGTCATACCATATTAGGTCTATTTCTGATATTAATTAGATCTGTTTAGTATCCCCATGTGCTTGTATCCTACTCTATTTGTGATCCGAACTTGCAATTAACGGATACTTGTTTTCTCCTTTTGTCTTTTTCCTGCAAATTACTTATTGCAGATCAGGTTGGACAGCTGCTCGATGGTAATGGCGAAAGGAATTATTAAGTTGAAATTTTTGTTTTCTGCTTATTCTTAATTGTTGCTTGAACAATAAACAATTTGTATTTGGTTTTTGGATATTATCTGTATTTGGGCGATGTGACCTAGAATATTTGTTTTTCTCCAGACTCTGATTTATTTGGGAAGATTGTATTTGATTTCATGTAAATTTCTATTGGTAATTTTGATTCAATTTTGCATGTTGGTTCCACCTTTTGCTTCCGACTCTGATAAATTTTGTGATGTGTTGTAAAGATTTTTGAAAGAGCTTAAGGATGATGAAAATCATTCGCTGGGCTTTTGTTATGTACTCGTATTCCGTATTCCTTTTTGGGAAGCGGGGTGTGACAGGGTTTTTAGTGGTATCAGAGTCTAGGTTTGGCTAATGTATTAGTTGCCTAATATATTAGACAAGCTTGGCTCGAACTGGGATCTGCACAACATATCACCAACCATACATGCATAAATGAAACATTTATACCAACTCAGATTTTGGATACTATTCTTATTCCTTTCCTCTTGGTCCCTTCTTATTCAATTCCTTGATTCCTTGATTCTTCATTCTCTTTTATTCGTCCTCTTTAATTGATTTCTTGTTGGATATGAATTCATTCTTTCGTACCCATATTTTTTATTCTGGTGTCATCCATTCTTTTCTTTCTTGCTTGGTCGGTCAGTGGCATCGCTGGATGCTATTGGCAGTCTTTCCGATCAGAGTGGCGCAGCGGAAGCGTTGTGGGCCCATAAACCACAGGTCTCAGGATCATATTGTTGCTTCTCCTTCTTTGCATTGTTTGGTTTCTTCTATCTCTTGCAATTGTTCTCATCCATTGACTTATTGGTTAATTCAATTCTTCCCTGTCCTTTCTCTCTTTGATTTCAGTTCTGCCGACTCCATTATTACTTTGTTATCTTGTGTTGATTCTTTCCTTTTTGATACTGTTTGTTCTCTTTCTTGCACTCCATTTGACCTCATTGCTACCCACCTTCCTTCTTATTCTGGTGTTGCCACTGATTTATTGCCCTTCCCCAGTTTGCTTTTGTCCTGTCCTATGTACCGCCTAAGCAAATTTCGAGGACGAAATTTTGTTGTAAGGTGGGTAGGATTGTAACCCATGTTTTTCATTTTATGTATTTAGAGTGTATTTTTTTATTTTTGTGTATTTTTATATCTCTTGAATTTTTCGGAACTGCATATTGGACTATTTTCAATAAATATTCATTTTCTTTCATTTTTGAGCTCCTTGTGCTGATTGTGCATCGTTTTGTCCATTTTCACCATTTTGTGTTCTTTTTCTCATTTTCTTGGCCTCATTCATCATTATTATTTATTTTGGTGATGAGATGGATTTTTGGTGGTGTTTTGCCCAAATTGTGATTTTTGGCCGTTAAGAAGATTTTTAGGAGTCATAGAATTCATTGCATATTGTATCCCCATTTGAATTTGACCCAATATCCATTACCCAATTGTATACCTATTAATTCATATTGATATCCACTACCCATTGACCCACAATTAACCCATATTTATAACCCCCTAATACCCCTTAACTCTAACCCTAATTGCTTTCACTCCTTTTCAAGTATCCCGGCCTCCTTCCTCTTGATTATTGCATCCGGCTGCTCCTCCCTACCCCAAACCGACCAGCAACCATCCTCCCATCTGGCCATCCCACCTTGAAACATCCCCTACTCCATCCATAATCCAATCTACTACAATACTACAACCCTAAACCTTCTCCTAGTGGCCGGCCATCTCTAAAACAGCACCTCCCCATCCAAAACAGCACCAAAACTCTCTCCTTTGCTGGTTTGTCAAGTAGGTATCCCCACTTTGGTTCATGCATTAAGGAGTTCGATCGTAGGAGCTTTTCGTGTTCGTGGGTTCGCTTGGAAACGCGTGGGAAGGCTATTTTGTTCGTGGGTTTTGCACTTGGATTCGTTTGCGTCGAATTTCTCTCCATTAAGAGGCAAGTAACTTGTATATAATTTCATTAGGTTGATACAAGTCAAAAAGTTCACATATAGTGTAGTTGGGGTCTAAAGACGGCCAAAATTTATATTTTTATTGATGGGTTTTGTCTCTATTGTGTAAATTGGCTATAGAATACTTATAGTACCAAGTTTGATAGGATTATACCATAGGTTATGCCCAAAATTGGATTTTTGTTCGTGTATGTGATATATTGCATGATACGTGTTTGGTTGATTGCCCATGTGAAAATATTAGGCTTGGACATGTTAGAAATCCTTAATAATGATGTTTAGATATTTGGTAGGTTGTATTTCAAATTTGGTTGAGTTTGGTTCAATATTATTAAATTTAGGTTGATTTTAAGTAGAGGTGTGAAATCTGTATGTTGCAGTCTGTTCTGTATTGTTTGCTGTTTTCACCTATGCTAAGGTCCGAATCTCAACATCAAAATTAAAAGTGAACTAGATTTGCCCGTGGGCACGTGCCTACGGCACGTCTTCGGAACGATACAAAACACGAAAAGTCATGTAAATAGTAAAACAGTAATTATGTAGCTCAAGTTTGAATAGTATGACAATAATTAGTTATAAATAAAAGTTTATGTTGAAAAATAATTATAAATAGGGGTATAAAATCTAACTTCCTAGAACTTTAAGTGTGGAAAATAATGAAATTAATTGTTGAAATATTTGCTATTAAAAATTCTGAAATTTTACAAAACCAAAATCTTAAAATCAAAATTTCTAAGTAAATAAAGAAAGAATGGGAGAGAGATATATATAGAGAGAGAGAGAAATATAAAAAAAGTAAAGAGAGAAGAGAGATAGTAATAAAATAATGAGTTTTTTAGGGAAAAAAAATTGGTTTTGGGATTTGAAATTTTGGAGGAAAAATGTGTTTTGTGAGGTTTGATATGGGCCTTTGATTTTGGTGGAGATTGATTGTGAGCCACCTGATAGCTTTCTCTGTAATTTATTATATAGATTCTATATAATTGTGACTATTTTCAAACCCCACTGGTTTTACTGCATTTGGAGTTCGTATGACTTAGATATGATAATTTTGGTACAGCCATGTCGGTAGTTTTTAGATTCTGTTTTGTGTCAATTTTGCTAACTATTTATTTTCAAGATCTAAGCTATACATAATATCTTGCTATAATATTTAGCTCAGTGTTTCCTCATGATGTTAGGGACTTTTCAGATTTTTGGTGTATTTTAAAAATGAGTTTTGAGCGATATTTCATATCCTTTTCTAAACTCTAATTTTGCTGTAAATTGCGTGTTGTTCAATGTTGAACCCAGTTTTCACCCTAATTCCTTATCTTATATGAAAGTTATTTGTGAGATATGAAAGTTGGAAAAATTTATCTATTTTCTCTTTGTTTTGGCGGAATTGGATTTTGATATACTGTTTGCGAGATATGCTTGTTTTCGTACAACAGTATTTAGAAATTCCAGATTCGTCAAACTACGATTTTGTGTTACTTCCTATTTTTGATGACCAAGCTATACTTCCTGAAATATTATGAAACTTATTATTTTGAGTCTATATCTATAGGGGATTACCCCAGATTTTTTTGTGAAATTATTTGATATGTTTTCATGCTGTTTTTATGCGTTTGAAGTCGTTCCCCTATTTTCTGGCTGAACATCAAATCTGTATTCAAATCAATTTTGAGTTGAGATGTTGTGAACTAGTATGTTACTTATTTATATGCGTTGGAATCTTGTGGATGTCTAGTTTCCATATCCTTTGACGGATCATGATTTGCATGTCTGTAGCTCTCAGAATCTCTGTTTTACTACTGAATGGTCTTGCTGACCTGATTATAACCATAGGCTATTTTGCTCGTATATGTGACGCTATAGTACCTATACATGCTGATGTAATTCCTTGAACCTAAACCTGATTATATGATGTTAGTTTGACACTATTTCGCACACATTCATATCTGCTTGATAACCATAATAAAAGCAATCAAGCCGGGGTTTATGGGAAGGATCTAGTAGTGGGAAAGCATAGAAATGTGTACTTACAAGGGGGCCCGTGTTTCCCATCTGTTGAGATCATTTTATATGATCGTCTGTTTGAGATCATTTCACATGATCGTCTGTTTGAGATCACTTACGTGATCGTTTGTTTGAGATCATTTTACATGATCGTCTGTTATCTGTCTGAACCCTAAGTACATGGCCCTATATGATCCCCTACGAAATCTATAAACGAAACTATTTTGAATGTAGCAATCATGTGATAAAAGTATGGCGCATGAAGTGTTACCTAGATAGTAATCACATAGGATTTATTTGAATCTGAATCTGTTTATGAATTCTGAAGTCTAAATCTGAATCTGTTATATGGAAATCTGAATATCTGTTATCTGAATATCTGATTATCTGGAATCTATTACCTGATTACCTGAGATATCTGTTATCTGACACTTGACACTTAACACTTGAGACATATGCTAGGATACCATGTTAGTTGTTTCTGTCATACCATATTAGGTCTGTTTCTGATATTAGTTAGATCTGTTTAGTTTCCCCATGTGCTTGTATCCTACTCTATTTGTGATCCGGACTTGCAATTAACGGGTACTTGTTTTCTCCTTTTCTCTTTTTCCTGTAAATTTACTTATTGCAGATCAGGTTGGACAGCTGCTTGATGGTAATGGCGAAATTAATTATTAAGTTGAAATTTCTGTTTTATGCTTATTCTTAATTGTTGCTTGAACAATAAACAATTTGTATTTGGTTTATTTGGATATTATCTGTATTTGGGCGATGTGACCAAGAATTTTTGTTTTTCTCCAGACTCTGATTTACTTGGGAAGATTGTATTTGATTTCAAGTAAATTTCTGTTGGTAATTTTGATTCAATTTTGCATGTTGGTTCCACCTTTTTGATGTGATGTGTTGTAAAGATCTGTTGTAAAGATTTTTGAAATAGCTTAAGGATGATGAAAATTATTCGCTGGGCTTTTGTTACGTACTCGTATTCCGTATTCCTTTCTGGGAAGCGGGGCGTGACACCTGTGTTGACTATACGGAATGGATCAGGAGGTTTCGTAATTCACTGTGATGCTTCAGGTAGAGGTTTGGGTGTTGTTTTGATGCAACGAGGCAATGTTGTCGCATATGCATCTAAGCAATTGAGGCCGCATGCGAAGAATTATCCTACACATGATTTGGAGCTTGCTGTTGTTATCTTTGCCTTTAAGCTTTGGAGGCATTACTTACTTGGAGACCAAGTGGAGATTTTCACTGACCACGAAAGTCTCAAGTATGTGTTCACCAAGAAGGAGCTCAAAATGAGGCAAAGGCGATGGTTAGAATTGATGGCAAATTATGATATCAATTTGCAGTATCATCCTGACAAGATTAATTCAGTGTCTGATGCTTTGAGTAGAAGACCTGTTGTTATGGTTCTTACCGAGCAGAAGGAGCTTGTGGAAGCTATGAA
The DNA here is from genome assembly GCA_017893485.1 of Hemerocallis citrina. Classification (NCBI taxonomy): domain Eukaryota; kingdom Viridiplantae; phylum Streptophyta; class Magnoliopsida; order Asparagales; family Asphodelaceae; genus Hemerocallis; species Hemerocallis citrina. Next base: position 118,872,547 of record CM030368.1, on the reverse strand, counting down.
GAGGTTGGATTTGGATGTGGTATTGCCTGGTTCTGAGCAGAGTTGTAAGGTGCTTTAGTTGCAATCATCCTTGGTGGATCAGATTAAGGAGGCACAGTCTGGTGATGTGCAATTGCAGCAGTTTCGAGCTGAGGTTGAAGCTGGTTCTAGAACTGATATGGTGATTCATGAAGATGGATCTCTCCACTTTGGGACTTGTCTATGTGTTCCGAAGGGAGAAGTCAGGCAGAGGTTGCTTGAAGAAGCTCATTGCTCATCATACCCTATTCATCCTGGTGGTACGAAGATGTATCGAGATTTGAAGTTGCATTTCCGGTGACATGGTATGAAGAGGGATGTTGCAAGATTTGTTTCTCGGTGTTTGGTCTGTCAGCAAGTGAAGGCAGAATATTAGAGGACTGCTGGACTTCTTCAACCGCTTCCAATTCCGGAGTGGAAGTGGGAGAATATCTCTATGGATTTCGTGAATGCTTTGCCTAGAAGTCCCAAGGGTCACAATGCAATCTGGGTGATTGTGGATTGCTTGACGAAGAGTACTCACTTAATTCCTTTCAGAGTTTGTCAGTCTACAGAGAGCCTGGCAGAAAGATATATGCAGGATATTGGGAGATTGCATGGTGTTCCTGTCAGTATTATGTTAGACAGAGATACTAGATTCAGATCATAATTTTGGGAGAGTCTACATAGTCTTCGGAGTAAGCTGAAGTTCAGTACTGCATTCCATCCACAGACAGATGGTCAATCAGAGAGGACTATTCAGATCTTGAAGGATATATGTTGAGGTCCTGTGTGCTTCAGTTTGGAGGTTCTTGGGAAGATCATCTACACTTGGTGGAGTTTTCATACAATAATAGCTACCAAGCTAGTCTTCAGGCAGCTCCATTTGAAGTCTTGTATGGTTGGAAGTGTAGATCACCAGTGTGCTGGGATGACATTGGTGAGAGGAAGCTTTTGGGACCAGAATTGATCACGAAGACTGTTAATGTAGTGTCCAAGATCAGGAAGCATTTGCAAGCCGCACAGGACAGGCAGAGGAAATGGGAAGACAGGCACAAGAGACCGTTAGAGTTCGAAGTGGATGATCATGTGTTCCTCAAGGTGTCTTCATGGAAAGGTGTGATTCGTTTTGCTGGTGGGGGCAAGTTCAGCCCTAGATTCATTGGTCCGTTTGATGTGGTAGAGCGAGTAGGCAAGGTGGCCAACAGACTCGCGTTGTAGCCAGCTCTTGCTGGAGTGCATGACGTCTTCCATGTTTCTCAGCTCAGGAAGTATTTTCGGGACGATAGTCATGTTATTGACTATTCAAAGTTGTTGGTTTGACCAGGTTTGTCTTGTGAGATTCATCTAGTGTCGATTGTGGACAGGCGGAAGAAGATTTTGAAGAATAAGGTTATTAAGTTGGTTCGTGTTGCTTGGAATCCTCACTCGCCTGGTGAGTCGACTTGGGATCTTGAGAGAGTGATTCAGAAGAGAATTCCCCATCAGTCTGAGTAGTTCTTGTTCTTTTCTTTTCCTCGGGGTTACCCAACTACCACTTGCTTAAATTTCGAGGAGGAAATTTTATTGTAAAGTGGGTAGGATTGTAACTACCGTTCCAGCTATTTTTCACTTTTCCCTTTTGTAATATTTTATTTGATATTGAATAAAATACTATATTTTTTGGCTCTTGATTATTTTAATTAGATCCTGTTCATGAAATTCTTCGTTCTTTTGATCAGGCTATTCTTTTTGATCCTATTGTTCTTTTATTTAATTTGGCTACTTTGATTTGAACCCTATTTATTCTGATCTATCTCTTAATTGAACCCTAAAACCCAATTTCATTTGTTCTTAACCCTAATCCGCTATTATTGGACCCTAATTCACCAACCCAGTACCCTAATTTTACCCTATAAATATAACCCTAGTGCAAACCCTAAAAATTGCACAATTCTGAAACCGTAGCTGCTTATTCTCTCTTCCCTCTCCTCTCTCCTCCTGTTCTCTCTCCCCGTTCAGATTCCCGCCCAAACACTACCCCCTTACTGTGCTTCTTCTCTGGCGCCATCTCCGCCCCCCCAACCTCTCGTAGACCGCCTAACCCCGACCTTTTCTCCCCTCGCCTTTTCCCGTCGAACACCCACCACAGAACCACCCTTCTCCTCCCCTTTTCCCTTTTGACAACAGCCAAGAACCCAAACCCAATTCTTCTCTTTCCCGTCGCCTTCCCCTACGAGGACCTCATCTCTGGTGACCCCCGTCGACCTCCTGTCAATGCCATGCTGCCAGCTCAACCCCTGCTCCTCCTCCCTTCCGCTCTCGATCGATAGCAGCTAGACAAAAACTCGAGCTCCTCCTCTGTTTCGCTCGACAGCAGCACCCCCCGTTGCGCCGCTGTCCCTGCTCGCTGACTTCGCGCCGCCCTCCTAACGCCGGCGTTGTCGCCCCCTTGGCCGGCCCCGCTATGGTTGCTACAGTCTTTTTGTGCACTATTGTTGCTGAGTTCTCCTTGTGTGTGCACGTATATTACACGTGTTTTTTTGTGTGTTCGTGGGTCCGTTGCTTCGGGATCCTTATCCCGTTATTCTTAGTATTCAAATTCACCGTTTATAAGGCAAGTCACCATTCTCTTGGATTGTTAATTATATCAAATTCAAGTTTTGTTGAAACTCTTGCAAGTAGAAACTTTGCTCATCTTATTATACATTGTTTATCTCTTTCGTTGGGTTTATTGAGGGTTTACATGAGCTAACCCAGTACTCTTGACATCGTGCCAGTTTGACTCCAAAAATATTGAATCTTGCATACATCATATAGTATGGACAATAGAGTTACACATATAGTCAGGACACAAATAAATTAATGAAGAGACAATTGTTAGGTGGTATGTTGTTTGATCGATTGATGGTTGATTGATGATAAATTAGTGTATGTGTGTGTTATAATTTTATTTATCATGTTTTGACACTCATCATGCTGATTACATAATTTATTGACTAAAGAATCGATACCCATCATGTTTAATTAATTAATTTTCAAGAAAAACTACCCAAATTCTGTATATTACTTGCTGGCCTGAATATTAACTGCTATTTTCGAACCATTAAATGATCTTAAAATGAAATACTTTCTGAATATGAATTGTAGCCTTATCTTTCTAGTATCCAAAACAACTTGAATTTTTTAATTCCGAGTTTTGTAGCAAAAGTTATGTCTATTTTACTACAGCTGTGTTTTTACTTTCAGATTTTTAGATTCTTGTATCTTGCATGCTAAAACAGTAAAAATTCTGATCAAATGATAAAATTTTATTCTGAAAATCTCCAGATTGGTAGTAATCATATTTAGGAGTTTAGAAAATATTTTTAACGAATTTAATATCGAATTTTTGCTGATTCTAAAATTTATAATAACATAATGCCAAAATTCTACCTGAACATGAAATCTGTAAAGAACAATGTGATTGACCTTTCTACTGTTGTCAGATTTGAACTTTAAATATGCGTTGGAACCGTATGGAAGTCTAGTTTCTAGAATTTCTGATGGATTCAACTTTCGATTTCTGAGTTAGCAAGAAATTGTATTTTTGTACAGACTGCGCTTGTTGTCCAGAATTTTAAATTCCACTTTTTAATAGATTAATTTTTCTTATATCGTACTATTGCATGAGTTAAGTATGTATATTGTATTGCATGATCCTAATGAGTTACTGTTAGCATCCTAATTGTCATATCCATGTTATCAACCTATCGTTTCCCTTTTGATACCATCGTTCACCGAAATATCTATTGATTGCATATTGTATTGTTGCATTGATAAATAATTAACAAGCCGAGGTTTTAAATGGTAATTTGAGTAGTGGACAAAGTTGTGATTGTACTTGGAGAAGGGGCCCGTGTTTTCCTAATTACCGTTCCGGTTACCATTTTATAGTGTGATTTTGGTTATGGCAGTAACCCAATCTATCGTGTACCGTATCGTACACCGAAAGATGAATAGTATTTACCGTTACCGTTGCCAAGTACATGATCTAACGAGTGCACCACTTGAGCCTAACAAAATTGATTGTATGCATCGAACCTGTAGTATGTGATGCAGTAGTACATGCATTAGTTAGAATTAAAATGATTAATAGACATAAGGATTGACACATCACCGACATTGCATATTATTCATCATTGTTGCTATTTGTAACCAATATTATCTAAGTGATATTGATATTAACTGTTGATTACCGTTACCGAATATTGAATGATTGTTACACAATTCGTGCTATGTTATTAATTCCAATTGATCCATTGATTCATTGTTATACCGTTATTCCATTGTTCCCTGCTTTCTCTACTTGTTGTCCATGACTTGCTCTAAGGACAATTTTTCTCCTCTTTTTAGATGAAGTGTAAACAGGTAATGAAAGAAAATTGTGTGCTGGAATTGGAGAACAAATATTTTGTAGACTACTGATTTCTAATTGCTTATTGCTTTAATAAACTTAATGTATTGAGACATGTTATTATTTTGGATTGGATTATTATTGTTTTGGGCTTTTGTCCCGAATTTTATTATTGTTTCCAGACGTTGGATTATTATTATTGTATTTGGATATTTTTGTTGCTTCATTCCAAGTATTATTGTTCATTGGATTATTATTATTGCCTGTGCATTTGTTCTGTATTGATTACATTGTTGAGTTAATCGAATAAACTGATTATGGGTGACGTTAGTCATTCGCTGGGCCAATATTACGTGCTCGTATTCCGTATTTTTAGGAAGCGGGGTGTGACATTTAATTTTCAAGTATAAGGATCTATATATGTAAAGATATATTTAAAGGAGATATTTTGCAAATCTATTCAAAAACCCTAGATACCCTATTTCTGGCTAATATAAGGTGAGGTGCAACCGTCTCTTTGCTGCACAACACAAAAGGATTTCTTCATTATTATTTTCTTAGAGTTTCAAAGCGAGGATCTTGGTTTTCTTGTGCCTCCGATTTTCTTATTTCTTTATTATCCTCGGTTGATTATTCAATAAGGTGAGTGACATATATTTGTTTTCTTTTGTTCTAAGAATGTTGTATTTTATTATTTGTCTATTAGAAAGTATGTTAGGGATTATATGAGGATATAATGAATTGTTGATGAGTAGATGAACAAAAATTGAATCTTTTAATGAAAACTATGCTATTGATGATTTAAAACCCTACTTATGGAGATGAGATTGTTAAGAACCTAATAAAAACCATGAGTAAATTGTTTTCCTTTATGTTGTTACTGATTTGAACATGTACTATGAGATTGTATGTTGTTTATTGCAAAAGTGAATAAAAACTTAATCTTTACTGTGAATAAAAGATCAGGTTTTGAAGGAAAGGGGGGTTTTTGATGTTTTCAGGTCTGATTATACACAGACCAAAACTTGGATTTGTGATTTTTATGATGATTTCGATGGGATTTGATTTTCTTAAACACTGAGACTAAACCTATACATTATACTATTCCTATTTGATGAATTTTGATGCCATAACTAATATTTGAGCACTTGTACATATATACATGTATACACTTTACTGATTTTGATGAATTTTGTGAAAGATTTACTCTTTTGAGATCTTGATATGTTTTGATGTGTTTTATAAACTCCTATATGTTATCCAAGTTATATTTGATCATCTCAGGAAGTTTAATTTTGATTTTACAAAGATTTATCGATGTATCAGTTTAAAACATGCACAGAATTTCAGAACAACATCTTGTTAGATTTGACAGTCGGCCAAACTAAAGTCGATAGTCGACTGTCAGTTATTGAATTTCGAATTTTGTTTGCATCGATAGACGACTGCTTCATTTTTGAACTGAAGTTGACAGTTGACTGTCGGTTCTAGAGTTTCAAATTTTCGTAGGCAGTCGACTGGCCATTTTAGACAGTCGACAGCCACTGTCCTGGCTGATGAGTTTTCTTGAGTTTTGGATTTTCGCAGGACAGTCGCCCGGCCATTTGCGATAGTCGACTATCATTGTTCTTGCTGATGGGTTTTTTCGAGTTTTCTGATGTTTTCTTTAAACGATTGGTTCTTCGATATTGTCGGTTAAAAATCTACCATTTTTAAAGGATATTTTGCTATAGATTACAGTACTTTATAGAAAACGTTTATCGACAAAAATTCAAATCCATTTAATGTACTCATGAAATTCCAGAATTTAATTAAAAATATTAAATCCATTAAATAGCAGAAATCATACTTTTAAGTCGTAGAATATCATGAAACATCAATTCCTTCAAAATCACGTATATCTCTCTTTATTAAGTCATAGAAATGTAATTTAAATTCCATTATAAATTTGGGTATTGATGATTGAGCTATGAGTCTTTAGAGAATGAGTAGGGCCTTAGCTACCGACGGTTGAGATTTTGGTTGTTGTTCAGTTGAGTTAAGCCCAGGAGGGTACACCAACTCTAAGAGTTTCGCAAATTATTAAATAATTATTTAACTTGAAAAGCTAAGGACAGGCACTGGATGATGATATAATGAAATGGGAACAGGGGTTATGGACCTCAGTATGGCCTGCGATGTGAGATAATCCCCAGAATTATTGAGGTGTCAGTAAAATAGTCTCCGAAAATACCTGCGGTCTGGGATTGTTCTCTGGAATTATCGGGGTCGAGGCGATGCTCATAGGGTATTCATGTGATGTGGCACCATAGCTTGCGGTGTGGGGTATTCTCGAAGATTCCCAGGTTTGAGTGAAATAGTCTCCGGAATTATCTGTGGATAGAGATTGACCTCCGGAATTATCGAGGCATGGGCTAATACTCCCGGTTTATCTAGATCTCATAGTAGTCATCGTAGTAGGATTAGTTGCATAATGGGAATTAATCCCTATTAAGTGGAGAACGATAAGGGCTTGCACCCGACCTATGTAGAGTGGGATGCATTGAATCTGACAAGTATACATTAGAGAGTCAGCATATAGCATTGGTGTTTTCTTGACTTGGTTTTATGCATGTTATTTTCTGTTTTCCGACACTCGACACTTAGTCTAGTTTCACTAGAAATTATCATGTTTTATTTATTATTATTTCTTATATCATTTATTCTTGCTGTTGGTAGATGATGTTTATGACTCTATACCTTATTTCTTATTTTTGTTGCATTCATTTTTATGTCACTCACACCGTTATGACTGATCCCTTTAGTTTTGGGGGTTAGGGTTATCTCTAACCTCATATTTTACTAGTAGGTACCTATAGCTTGGGATTTGGATGCATGAGATAGAATGATGTTATGGCTTATGTAAGTTATAAAAGAATGTGTGGTAAAAGAAAGAATTTGTAATTCAAGGTGTTTGTTTTTCACTGTGCTTTATAAAGATTAATGTAATAAAAGTTGAAAAATTTTATCTGTGTTTTGGCTATATTTACTGTTACACTTGAGATTGATGCGGGAAAATGTGCCATGTATTTCTGAGATATCATATTGGAAATTCGGGGTGCTACAGAGGTTGGTATCAACGCATGCTTCAATAGTAATAATAAACATGGTATAAAAATAAACCTAGGTGTGGACATTAGAGCATGAGTAACTAGGTATGGACATTAGAGTGTGAGTATCACATAGAGTTAAAACATGATGTTTCCGTTCGGTGTATGGTTGAGGTTTTACCATGAGGTATTGATGTGAAAATGAATTGTGTTGTGATGCTCTAACTTTACCCTCATTTTGTAGTATTCAGTAATGGCAGGACCCAGGACCAGGAATGGTAATGGTGATGGGGCTGGAAGTTCCCATGGGGCTGGACTTGATCTTGAGACTGGGATTGGCAGGGTGTATCAGACCTTGAATGCATTCATGGCAGCTAATATGGCTCAGAATCAGAATCAGAATCAGGGGACTGGACTAGTGTTTGTTAATGCTGATCCTATCAAGCAGGTTGAGTCCAAGCTGCCTATTTTTTAGGGCCAGTCTGATCGAAACGACGCTGATGACTGGATTTGGCAGATGGAGATGGTCTTCTAAGTCTTTGAAACCCCAGTAGTCAATAAGGTGAAATTGGCTACTATGCAGTTATAGAAGGATGCTGGCATCTGGTGGCAGTCATTGAAGAGGACTTTTGCAGATCAGCAAGTGACTTAGGAAGCTTTTATGGATGAATTCAGGGATCATTTTTTTCCTCTGGATATTCAGGAGAAGAAGGCAACAGAATTTTTGAATCTGCAACAAGGCAATATGACAGTGCGTGAATATGAGACTAAATTTTCTCAGCTGTCAAGGTATGCACCGGAGCTGATTGTTGATGAAGCGAAGAAGGCCAAGAAATTCAAGCAGGGCTTGAACAGAATTTGAGGTCGAGGATGATTCCTTTGGGTATAAGGAGGTTTGATAAGCTGGTCAGGAGAGCAGCGATGACAGAAGAGGATATGGACCAGTTCCAGAAGAAGTAAGAGGCCTGGAGCATGAGCAAGAGGCCAGCAACTAGTCAGAGTGTTAAGAAGTTTCCAGTGAAGTACGGCAAGTTTAGTAGGCCAGAGCAGAGGGCACCTGCAACTCAAGAGGTAGCTTGTTACTATTGTAAGTTGGCAGGTCACTTTAGGTCAGCGAGTCCTAAACTAGTGAAGCAGACTTGTTTTCAGTCTGGTCAAGTGGGGCATACTAAGCTTTTTTGTCAACAGTTGAAGAAGGGTTGTTCTGGCGGTGGCAAATTTCAGAGGCAATGGTGAGTGTTCGCATTAACTGAGGAGGATGCGGGATTTCTTTTGGTTAATGGAATAAAAGCAAAAGTTTTATTTGATACTAGTTCTTTGCATACATTTGTGTCGATCAATTTTGCAAAAGTCTTAGGTGTGGAACCTAAGTTGTTTCTAGGCAGAGTCTTGTCGGTGGCAACGCCGTCAGGCGAAGAATTGATTGCTGATCGATATTATGATGGCTGTGATATCGAGATTGGCGGAAGATTATTTGGCATTGATCTCATTGAGCTGCAAGTTCTGGGTGTGGATGTCATTGTAGGCATTGATTGGATGGCAATATATGATGGCACAATTGAATGCAAGAAGAAAGAGGTGTTGGTGAAGGCACCAGGATGTCCCGCGGTGACTTTTCAAGGGAAGATGAAGGACCCGAAAGTGGCTGTAGTGGTATCAAAGTTGATGATTCTAGATGAAGTCAGAGGCATTCCATTTGTTAAGGATTTTCCTACAGTGTTCTTGGAAGATTTATCGGGATTGCCACCACAGTGAGATGTGAAGTTTTGTATTAATGTTCAGCCGGGAAGTGCTCTGATTTCTAAGGCTCCGTACAGGATGGCACCTGTAGAGCAGGATGAAGTTAAGAAGCAGATTGAGAAATTGCTGAGTAAGGGTTTCATCAGGCTGAGTTCTTCACCGTGGGAGCGACAGTGTTGTTGGTCAAGAAGAAGGATGGGTCAATGAGGATGTGCATTGACTATCGGGAGTTGAATAGAGTAACTATTCAGAACAAGTATCCGCTTTCACAGATTGATGATCTGTTCGATAGGCTTCAGGGAGCAGCTATGTTTTCGAAGATTGATTTGAGATCAGGGTATCATCAGGTTCGAGTCAAGGAGGAAGATGTGAGTAAAACAGCTTTCAGGACTCATCATGGACTCTATGAGTTTTTGGTAATGCCATTCGAAGTGACGAATGCGCTGGCAGTATTCATGGATATGATGAATCAGATATTGCGGCCATTTATTGATTCCTTCATGGTGGTTTTTATTGAGGATATTTTGGTGCATTCGAAGTCAGAGGGAGATCATTCTATGCACTTGGTAGAGGTGTTACAGAAGTTACAGGAGCATAACTTGTATGCCAAGCTGTCGAAGTGTGACTTTGGAAGTTTGATGTAGCTTTTCTTGGTCATATCCTTTCTAAGGAGGGAGTGGCCACTGATCCTCAAAAGGTTGAAGCAGTGAAGGATTGGCCCAGGCCAATGTCAGTGAAGAAAGTGCTTAGGAATAGCGTACTACAGGAGATTCATTCAGGACTATGTACAAATTGCAGTTCCTTTGACAGGGTTAACACGGAAGAATGTGACATTCACATGGACTGATAAGTGTGAGGCAAGTTTCCTTGAGCTAAAGGAGAGGTTGACGACTGCACCTATCTTAGCTTTACCACAAGCTGGGTAGGATTATGATTTCTTCAGTGATGCATCTCTCAGAGATTTGGGGTGTGTCTTGATACAGGAAGGCAAGGTTATTGCCTATGGTTCGAGGTAGTTGCATCCACATGAGAAGAATTATTCAACGCACGATCTGGAGTTAGCAGCTATTATCTTTGTCTTGAAACAGTGGAGGCATTATGTATATGGTGAGAAGATCAGTATGTATACCGAACACAAGAGTCTGAAGTACATTTATCAGCAGAATGATCTAAATCTTTGGCAGAGGAGGTGGTTGGAAGTATTGGAAGACATTCGTCCTGAGATCAAGTATCATCCGATCAAGGTAAATGTGGTAGCCGATGGGCTTAGTCGGAAGAGCAGTTTGTCGAGTTTGATCATTACTCAGAGTGATTTAGCAGGTGTGGGAGCACCTTTTGCTTAGTTAAGGCTGTAGCCTTCTTTAAGAAAGTAGATTGTGGAAGGTCAGAAGTCAGATGCAGAGATTCAGAAGATGTTGCAGCAGGTTTCCGATGGCAAGTTGCCAGAGTTCCGTGTCCAAGATGGAGTTCTATGGATGGGTGAGAGGCTGTGTGTTCCGAAGAATGCAGATTTGAGGGAGAGTATCTTGCAGGAGGTTCACAGTACTTTGTTGTCAGTACATCCTGGAGGCACAAAGATGTACAAGGACATCAAACAACACTTTTGGTGGTCCAATATGAAGCGGGATGTGGCAGATTTTGTGGCAAGACATCTGACTTGTCAACAGATTAAAGCAGAGAATCAAAAACCTGGAGGTTTGTTGCAGCCATTGTCCTATTCCAGAATGGAAGTGGGAGAATATCAGCATGTATTTCATTACAGGGTTGCCGAGGAGTTCGAAAGGCAATGACTTGATTTTGGTTATTGTGGACTGTTTGACTAAGTCAGCTCACTTTTTGTCCATGAAGATTACTTAGTCACTGGAGAAATTGGCCAAGCTGTACAATGATGAGATTGTGAGGCTTCATGGAGTTCGTGTGTCGATTGTGTCCGACAAGGATGCAAGGTTCACTTCGAGGTTTTGGAAGAGTTTGCAAGCAGCTTTGGGTACCGGAACCGATTTCAGTACTACTTTTCATCCACAGACCGATGGTCAAACTGAAAGGGTGAATCGTTTATTGGAGGTTATGCTGAGGGCTTGTGTTATGGACTTCGGTGGTAGTTGGGAGAGGTACTTGGCATTGGATGAGTTTGCTTATAACACCAGTTACCATGCGAGTATCGGTATGGCTCCGTATAACGCTCTATACGGGAGGAAGTGCAGGACACCTGTTTGTTGGTATGAAGTTGGTGAAAGGTGGATGTTTGGGCATGAGATTGTTCAGCAAACATCGAAAAAGATTGAGTTGATTCGCAAGAGGTTGGTCGAGGCTCAGAGTCGGCAGAAGAGTTATGCAGACACTCGACGAAGAGACTTGGAGTTTGAGGTTGGGGATGCAATTTTTCTCAAGGTATCTCCGACCAAAGGAGTTACCAGGTTTGGTAAGGGAGGCAAGTTGGCACCAAGGTATATTAGGCTATACAAGATTTTTGGGCAGATTGGTAAAATGGCATATAGGTTTGAGTTTCCGGAGGAGTTGGCACAGGTGCATGATGTGTTCCATGTGTCGTTGTTAAGGAAGTAGTTGGTAGAAGTGTCTGAGGGTCTACAGGTAAACTTGAGTTACAAGGAGCAGCCTGTAGAGATTGTTGATCATAGGGAGAAGGTTTTGAGGAGCAAGGTGATACCTGTGGTCAAGGTGTTGTGGAGGAACCAGCAGTTCAAGGAGGCTACTTGAGAGTCGGAGGATCGCATGCAGAAGGATTTTCCTGAGCTTTGTGTATGATTGTATTCTTTTGTATGATTGCACTCTTTGAGTAGAGTTGTATTTCTTTGGTTAGTTTACATTCTCTTGTGTAATGGTATTTCTTAAGCTATATTTCCATTTATGGAATTTGAATTCCTTTTGCCTATTTTGTTTGGACCCTATTAGTAGTAGTTCTAAGGACAGAACTATTCTAAGGAGGGAGTGATGTAGTATCCCAGATTCTTAAATAATGCTTTTAAGAATTATTAGTGAATTAAAATGATTTTTGGTGATTTAATAAATATTTTTCTGAAATTTACCTTTTTACACGTGCAAAACACGTGCAAATATTTTATTGGGAAGTTCAAAGTGAAAAACTATTTTTGGAAACCCATTATTTATTATTAGATATTATTTGTGAATTTCCTGAATTTTTTGATAATTTTTTGACCTATTTGCAATATTACAAAAAGAGGAACTTTTTGTGCAAAATTACAACTTGGAGTGAAAACTCCAGATTTTTGGATTTTTGGGCTAGGCCTGATGCCTAGTCAACTCAGAGATAAAGAGTTTACGTTTTGTTTTAAAAAATTTGGTTTATTTTGCTAGTTTTGATAAAGAATGGTCTTTTTGCAAAGTTGCCACTTAGAGGGCAAATTGTACAATTTCGTTTTCTGGGTCTTTAAAGCAGTGTCGGCTGATAGTAGAGTGGGTGTTTTTTGTTTTTAAATCTCAATTAAGATGGTTTTATTTAATTTCCAAGTATAAGGATCTATATTGGTAAAGATATATTTAAAAGAGATATTTTGCAAATCTATTCAAAAATCCTAGATACCCTATTTCCGGCCTATATAAGGTGAGGTGCAGCCATCTCTTTGCTGCAAAACACAAAAGGATTTCTTCATTATTATTTTCTTGGAGTTTCAAAGCGAGGATCTTGGTTTTCTTGCGAAAAGAGGGATTTTCTTATTTCTTTATTATCTTCGGTTGATTCTTCAATAAGGTGTGTGACATATAGTTGTTTTCTTTTGTTCTAAGCATGTTGTATGTGATGATTTGTCTATTAGAAAGCATGTTAGGGATTGTATAAGCATATAATGAATTGTTGATGAGTAGATGAACAAAAATTGAATCTTTTCATGAAAACTATGTTGTTGATGATTTAAAACCCTACTTAAGGAGATGAGATTTTTAAGTACCTAATAGAAACCATGAATAAATTTTTTCCTTCATGTTGTCACTGATTTGAACATGTACTATGAGATTGTATGTTGTTTATTGCAAAAAAGAATAAAAACTTAATCTTTACCGTGTATAGATTTGTATATGAACTGTTGGATGATTTTGACAAGTATAAACTTGATGAATGATTATTATGATTGCATGTATTCATGGGTAAACTAATGTAAGTAGTGTATCTGTGTTTAATCAATTACAAGAGGGGTTTTGAAGTTGAAAAGATCAGGTTTTGAGGGAAAGGGGGGTTTTTGATGTTTTTGGGTCTGATTATACACAGACCAAAACTTGGATTTGTGATTTTTGTGATGATTTTGATGGGATTTGGTTTTCTTAAACACTGAGACTAAACCTAAACATTATACTATTCCTATTTGATGAATTTTGATGCCATAACTAATGTTTGAGCACTTTTATATATACACATATATACACTTTTACTGATTTGAAGAATTTTGTGAAAGATTTACTCTTTTGAGATCTTGATATTTTTTGATGTGTTTTATAAACTCTTATATGTTATACAAGTTATATTTGATCATCTCAGGAAGTTTAATTTTGGTTTCACAAAGATTTATCGACGTATCAGTTTAAAACATGCACAGAATTTCAGAACTGTAACCTGTTACAGTTGACAGTCGGCCGAACTAAAGTCGACGGTCGACTGTCAGTTATTGAATTTTGGATTTTGTTTGCCACGACAAACGACTACTTCATTTTTGAACTGAAGTCGATAGTCGATTATCGGTTCTTGAGTTTCAAATTTTCGTAGGGCAGTCAACTGGCCATTTTCGATAGTCGACTGTCATTGTCCTGGCTGATGGGTTTTCTTGAGTTTCGAATATTCACAAGACAGTCGACCGACCATTTGCGACAGTCGATTGTGATTGTTCTGGCTGATGGTTTTCAAGTTTTCTGATGTTTTCTTTGAACGATTGGTTCTTCGATATTGTGGGTTATTAATCTACTATTTTTAAAGGGCGTTTTACTACAGATTAAAGTATTTTGCAGAAAGTTATATTTTGTTTATAATGGAATTAAATTACATTTCTTTGACTTTATAAAGAGAGACATAGGTGATTTTACAGGAATTGATGTTTCATGATATTCTACGACTTAAAAGTATGATTTCTGCTATTTAATGGATTTAATATTTTTATTTAAATTCTGGAATTTCATGAGTACATTAAATTGATTTGAGTTTTTGTCGATAAATGTTTTGACGATGGATTTATGAGTTTTGTTGAAAGTTTGGATATTAATGGTTGAGTTATGAGTCTTTAGAGATTGAGTGGGGCCTTAGCTACCCGCGGTTGAGATTTTGGTTGTTGTTCAGTTGAGTTAAGCTCGGTAGGGTACACCAACTCTAAAAGATTTGCAAATCTATTAAATAATTAATTAACTTAATAAGATAAGGACAGACACTATATGGTGATATGATGAAATGGGAACATGGGTTATGGACCTCAGTATGGTCTGCGGTATGAGAAAATCCCCAGAATTATCGAGGTGTGAGTGAAATAGTCTCCCAAATTACCTGCGGTGTGGGATTGATCTCCGGAATTATTGGGGACGGGGCAACGCTCATGGGGTATTCGTGTGATGTGGCGTCATAGCTTGCGGTGTGGGGTATTCTCGAAGATTCCCAGGTGTGAGTGAAATAGTCTCCGGAATTATCTGTAGATAGAGATTGACCTCCGAAATTATCGAGGCATGGGCTAATACTTACGGTTTATCTACATCTCATAGTAGTCATCGTAGTAGGATTAGTCGCATAACAGGGGATTAAACCCTTTTATGTGGAGAACGATAAGGGCTTGCACCGAACCTATGTAGAGTGGGATGCATAGAATCCGACAAGTATGCATTAGAGAGTCAGCATATAGCATTGGTATTTTCTTGACTTGGTTTTATGCATGTTATTTCCTGTTTTCCTACACTCGACACTTAGTCTAGTTTCACTTGATATTCTCATTTTTTTATTGTTATTTCTTATTTCATTTATCATTTCTTTTGGTACATGTTGTTTATGGCTCTATACCTTATGTCTTATTTATGTTGAATCATTTTATGTCACTTACACCATTATGGCTGACCCCTGTAGTTTTGGGGGTTAGGGTTATCTCTAGCCTCATGTTTTACAGGTATACCTTTAGTTTGGGATTTGGATGCATGAGATAGAATGATGTTATGGCTTATATAAATTGTAAAAGAATGTGTGGTAAAAGAAAGAATTTGTAATTCAAGGTATTTGTTTTCCGCTGTGCTTTGTAAAGATTAATGTAATAGAAGTTGAAAAAATTTCTCTGTGTTTTGGATATGTTTACTATTACAATTGAGGTTGATGCTGGAAAATGTGCCACGTATTTCTGAGATATCATATTGAAAATTCGGGACGTTCCACTTCTCTTGCCTAACATGTTCATCCTAGGAGGGGGACAGAGTAGTCTATCTCCTTAAATTTTCACCAGGACTGCGGATATACTTGCATTGAGAGGAATGAACTTATCTAAGTGAGGTACTTTAGGTGGGGGACGTTGATCGAAACGATCTTTCTTGGAGTTCTTGTTCCCTCTTCATTTGTATTCTTCCGTTTGTTCCCGTAGAAGGGCTCACCTAGCCCTGGGGTTGAAGTGTCTCTTCAGCCCGGATGTACTTCTTACTCCTCTGTAGGAGCACGGAGAAGTCCTGAGGAGAAATTTTGGCAATGGATGCTTTGAGGTTGACGTGGATGACACTGTGCACAAAGGTGGGAGCCGAACTGCTAAGTCCAGAGAGATAATGGATTGGGATTTGGCTTTGAAGCACCGAACCAAATTCTTGAGAGATTCCACATCTCTTTGCTTTAAGTCAAGCAAGGAAGCACTCATCTTCTAAATCTTCTTACTGCTGACAAAGTTGGTGACGAAGAGCCTCCCGAGTTGATCGACGGAGAAGATAGACCTTGGAGAGAGATGGGAGTGCCATTCCTGGGTGGATCCCTTCACGGTTGCGGTGAACGTTCTGCATAAGAGCGCATCAGAGGCTTTAAAACTCTTGATGTGATCTGTCAGGTCGGACTCACCATTGTAGGACTCCAAGGCTGATGTCTTGAAGTTCTCTGGAACAGGGGCTTCAAGAATCAGCCTGGAGAAGGGATGTTGGATGGGGTGATAACTTCAGAACTCTACTCTGGTGATGGGTGCATCCTCTTCTCTGTGGTCCTTGGGAGCTCGTCGGCTAGTCGGACTCCTTCTGTGGCATGTAGGTACGACATAAATCTGTGAATAAGTCGGGAATCCTGAATCTCACATTCTTCATGTCTTAAGCCTTTTCTAACTTATATCTGTTGTTTTTTTTGGTTGCTAACTAGGCTTTCCCAGCATAATAGAAAGATATAATTTTCAATACAAAGCAGCAAATTATGCCTAAGACAATTGAAGGATATAATATCAATTTATTCCAGATCCAACATTAACTAAAAAAGGGTTATCCATATACATTTTAGTTGGACTAAATAGTTTTAAAAAAATATACTATATTTTTACTACTGCCACACTAGTTACCTTGAGGATATGAGGATATGGGAGGTTAAGTGACATATATATATATATATATATATATATATATATATATATATATATATTGGACTACATAGTTTTAAAAAAGAATACTATATTTTTATTACTGCCACACTAATTAAATAGAGATATGGGAGGTCAAGTGAGGTAGGAAAAAGTTTCTCACAGAACACGCTAAAGATACGATATTTACAACCGAAAATACCATAATATTAGTACGGCCACACTAATTACCTAGAGCATAAGGGGGATAAAGTGACGTAGGAAAAAGTTTTCTCATATCACATGCTAATGATACAATATTCACAACCAAAATTAACAATCCACAACTTTAAAGTTGATATGCATACCATAAAATATAGGCTGAGGGAAAATTACTAAATTTAAACACATTGCTAGTTCATCATGAAGTTGCAATAAATGAATTTTCAACAGTATATAAAACAATAACGACCACTTAATGCATGAACAAAGTATATTTAACTTTGATATATTTCATCCTCTAGTTAATGTTTAACGACATATTAAATACTTTCAACAATATGGATCAAGCAATTTGGGAGGAGGGGTTAGAACTTTTTAGGGTGCTATAGGAGGAAATTGTCATTGATCATCCATTTTCTCATTTACATATTACCAATGTTAAGATGGAAGCTCAAAGATACTTTTGCATAAAATACTTTTAGGTACTTTTAGACACCAGCTTCTTGAGTCTACAAAAGTTGTTTATGTCGGCAAATGCACACATCATTAGGTTTTTTAACTCACTGTGTTGTGAAATCCACTCGGGTCCAACCCACTTTTAGTTTGACTTCTGCAAACAAAGGTTAAAAAGTGTTTATCGATATAAAGTTTTCTTAAGAAAAAGTGGGTTGAGGTCTGATGTTGCTATTTTAGTGTGGGAGCAACAGATAGTGAGTTATTGTTATTCGGAACGGAAAAAGCAAATCCTAATCGCTGATTTGGTCCAAACATGAGGCTGTATGAGTGGAAGGAGTGGTGAATTTGGTGGTACTTGAACGCCACTAGATACCAGAAATGCCTTGAAACACTGGGAAATATTCCAGTGACAAACCCTCCGACGGTCAAGTCAATTACTGCAAGAAATGGAATTAGGGTTTAGTGGCTAAAGAGGCAATACCTGAAAAATAGTGGATGTAACGCTCCAAATCCAAAATACAGGTAATTCGTAGCACAACAATGATCTTTACTTCAATTTCGTACAAAAACACAAGGAATTTAAAACTTTTTCTTTATAATGATGTTTATTACAATACATAGCGAAAAATTTACATGAAAGAAATACAATTTATAACATTCAAAATATTGTAGCATCCATCATCATCAACTCATCTCCGCGTTGCTTGTTGTGCTATCTAGTTACCTAAATACATAGATAAAACTAGACACAAATTAAAAAACCTCGCAAGTGTACGAATCGTTTGGAGAAGCGTAGTGACGAGCAAGGGTCGATCCCACAGAGATTGTAGATTCTAACTTACTAATCAATAAAAAGAAATAAGAATATTGAAGTGTCGTTCTGAAAGTCTAAAAGAAATGGAAGGATAAAAATCTAAACTAAATAGCATCACAAGTTGAGTTACAAATCTCTATTAAAGCAGTTGGGTTTTGATCTCCACCAATAGTCAGTAATGCTGAGTTATCCACTACTCTTATTACTCATGTTTATTCTCTTCAAGGGCATGGTATCTACTCCTTAAAGTAATGTTTCCCTAAGCCAAGAATTAGGCATGGTATCTACCCTAATTCGTTTCTTTCCTTAAGTATTTAGCATGGTATCTACTAAGTTGCACTTAAAGAAAACATAGGAACAGTGGAAACGAACAAACACTCAAGGTTCCAGAAATTGGTATCAGATCTTGATCCCTCAAGTTGATTAAACCAAGAACCCCTAGAGATTCCCTTGTTACAAGTTATGAACACGAGATACGGGTCGTCTCAATATGCTTATATAACAGCTTCAAATTTACACTATACAACTTGATAATCTTAAGTTCTGTATGTCAGTCGACTGACTGTCACTTCAGTCGACTGCCCCTAGAACATCTGAACAAGTTTGTTTTATGTAAATTGTTATTCTTTCAATCAGGTTTAATCAATAAGTAAAAGAGTAGTATTCAGAAGAATATAAGCATTACATGACTACGGTTTCAATCTACCCAACTATGAAATTTAGTTCCACATAATAAAACTTTTATTGATTGATAAAATAGAGTTCATGACTACAATAAAAATAAGACTCAAAGGAAGAACAGAAGAACACTGATTTGTATGATGTTGAAATTGAGCCCAATCAGTAGTCGTCTTGTTCTCCTTCTTTGATGCTTGCTGTCGATGGCCTTCCTTGCCGCTCTTGAGATAGTCCGAGATATAGATATCTTCAGCCGCTTCTTTCTTGATTGGTATTTATAGAACAAGAGAAGAGAATTAGGGTTTGCACTCTTCTTTTATAGAAAGGTCCTCTTCTTTTTATTTATTTCCTTTCTTATCTTGATCTGCGTTTATTTTTTTCTCTTTTCTTCTATTCTTCCTTTTCTGTTATGATTTGGATTAGATTTGGACGAATCTTCACATATCTTATCTTTTAACTCTGCCGCCTACCAGTCGACTAGTCTTCGAACCAGTCGACTGTGTCGAGACTTCTGAAGATTTCATAATTGATCATACAAGTCCACTGTGCTTTGGAGTAAGTCGACTGCACCGAGCGGCTGTGGAAAATCAACTTCTCTGGCCAGTCGCCTGTGTGGAAGAATCAGTCGACTGATGCTCTGTAATATTCTGAGTTCATCCTTAAAATCCTGAATCTGCTTCGTTTTGTTGTTATAGGCTGTTTCCTATGGAAAAGAGAAAATAAGAGTTAAATACCACATATAGAGCTTTTAAATGTATAATTGCCTTAAGATTATTGCTCCTAAAAATGAATAATATTTGGTTCATCAAATACCCCCAAACTTAGCTTTTGCTTGTCCTCAAGCAAAAAGTGAACTTATGAACGAGGGGAAAATAATAGTACTCTCAACCAAGAATTTTTATTATGTGAGCATCAGCATATTAAACTATAAATAATTTCAGATAAAGCAAAATTAAACATACCCACTTTCTCTAGTGCAATTGTTTATTCATAACTCCAAACTCAACCACACTTGTCATGCAATTAATTATAGTTATAGTATGTAACTACTCAATCTGTGATTATCCCTTTTCTCTACTACAAACCGAGTAGCAAACTAGAGTGTTTTTTTTTTTTTTTTTTTTTTTTAATTTTTTATTTCTCTTCTCTAAAGTTGTCACTTGCCTTTTTACGCGAATGCAAAACATTTGTGATGAATCCACCCGGTTACTCAGCAAGTCACAAACTTTAAAGTGCTTTGCATACTCATATTTCAAGTTGCTGTTTGACGTAAAGGTAAACATTGGTGATGAATACCCCTAGTTACTAAGCACCCAAAACATTGGAGTAGATTGACTTTATTCAAATATATATATGTTTTATCACTCTATTTACTTAAACTCAATTTAGGACTAGATCTAAAGGGAATAATCACCAGAAAAAGCATCACATTTGTTTATTATGTATAATCGCATGACTCATATAGTTTTGTAGGGCATTATGAAACTCAACAATCCTAAAGTAAATAAGTATTCTTAGTCTTACTTTATAAGAAATTGTTTATCTTAAAAAAAAAAAATCAAAAGACTCCAAATGACTAAATAATACCCCCAAACTTAGATGGAACATTGTCCTCAATGTTCGCACAAAACTTAAAGTATAGGCATGTGTTACCAACTAGTTTGAAGGAAAGAAATAAAATAAAGAAATAAAGAACTATCTAAAGATATGAATAAAGGAAGAGAGTGTAAGTACTCCCCTGAAAAATTGGGTTGCCTCCCAATAAGCGCTGTGTTTTCTGTCTTCAGCTAGACTTGATGAGTTCATGCGGTGTATTGAATGGATCGCGGCTCAAAACTCATCTTATTATAAGGTTTCTCCCTCTGCCTATTTACCTTGAACGTTTGATTTTTCTCCAACACTCTATGTGGGGAAACCTCTGCAACACTGTCTGGACCGTACCATCTTGACATCAGTTTATCAGCAATGGTCCATCTTAATGCACCATTGTGATTTTACAAGACTCCCTGCAGCCTTGCTTCTTCATGCATCCTGAATTTTGCAGCAACTGTCACAGGTAATGTCTGGTTGTCCCCCAAATATTCACGTATTGGCTTCAGCTCCACATCTGGGATCCTGGTAGTAGTCGACTTGTCCTGTTCATCAGTCGACTCGGCCTGTTCACCAGTCGACTTGGCCTGATCACCAGTCGACTTATCCTGTAAAACACAAGTGTTATCAGATACCAACTTTTCAAATGCAGGTGCAAGCTTACCTGAGTATGACTTTGGAGTTTCAAGGTGATGTACTGTCTCTGCAATTCTCTAGTCATCATATTCCTGTTCAACATGAGCTAATGTTAGAGGGTGTGTAATTGTTTCTTGTAATGGATCAACACTATGTTCCTGCAATGTTTGGTCACAAATTTTCTGAACCACATCAACATTATAACATTCATGATCATCGTGTGGAAATTGTGGTGCCTCAAACATTGTAAACTCAATCTCTTCCTCTAGTGTTGTCTTTGATTGGAGCTGTTCTTGTCCTCTAGGTTTAGGTATGGTTTGTGATGGGAATTCTCCTGCCTTTCTTTCACTTAACTCCGTAGCAATTTGACCAATTTGAATTTCCAATTTTTGAATGGCCTGCCCTTGTTGATTGCTTGTTTGCTGTTGCTGTTGGAGTAATTGAAGAATGGTTGATTCGAAATCCAACTTCTTCTGTTCTTGTGCTGGCCTATCATACCCATTCCCACCCTGGAATTGCTGCGTATGCCCTGGTGCGAATTGATTGCCTTGATGGTTTTGCCACTCTGGGTTATACATGTTTGAAAAAAATTTGTTCTGGGGTGGGTACATTCCCTGTTCTACGTAGTTTGTGTGCTCCTGGTCTGCGAAAGAAAACATGGGACATGAATTAGTTGTATGATTAGAATGAAAACAAATTTCACGAATTTCTTTTGGTTGGCTTTTTATGCCACCAAACGTTGAATTCATAAGCATATCAATCTTTTTGTTCATGGTTTTCATTTCTAATTGCATGTTATTATTATGAGAAATTTCATATACTCCCTGTTTTTTCGAAAGACCCCTCCTTGTTGAGAATTGTTGTGAGTTCTCACTGAGTTCTTCAAATAGCTCTATGGCCTCCTCAGCACTCTTTCTCATCAACATTCCATTGCAACTTGCATCCACAATTGCTTTGTTAGCGTCATTTAAGCCCTCATAAAATGATTGTACCTGATCATCCTTAGGTATGTTGTGCGTAGGACACTTGAGAAGCTTGTTTTTGAAGTCCTTCCACGCCTCGAAGAATAAATCGCCATCTTTTTGTTGGAAAAGTAGAATTTTCCTTTTTAGTTGTCCGGTCTTCTGAGCTGGAAAGAACTCCTTCAAGAATTTTGTTGCCAATTGCTCCCATGACTGAATTGATCCTGGTTCCAAAGAATTATACCACAACTTAGCATTAAGTTTTAAAGAAAAAGGAAACAAGATTAACCTGATTTGTTCAGGGGTAAGCCCTTGGATGCTTTGTGTCCTACAAAGATCAAAGAAGTCTTGCAGATGTAAGTGCGGATCTTCATCTAGTCTACCATTGAAGTGGGGAACCATGCTAAGTAATTGAGGTGATAGATGCATATTTCCTGTGACTTTGGGTTGAAAAGCTATGCAAGATGGTTGCTCAATATTTTTTGGAATGAATTTGTCTTGCATTGGTACTCGATTTAATACTTTTTCACCCATTGTTGCTTTTTGAATTCTTCGCTGTACAGTCGACTGGTCCTTGGAGACAGTCGACTGGTCTGAGCCTGTGCAAAGTTTAACCTAAAAGAAAATATAAGAAAACAAAAAGAAGAAATAAAAAAAATTTACTGATTTGTAAGTTAAAATGCTAACAATCCCCGGCAGCAGCGCCAAAAACTTGTTGTGCTATCTAGTTACCTAAATACATAGATAAAACTAGACACAAATTAAAAAACCTCGCAAGTGTACGAATCGTTTGGAGAAGCGTAGTGACGAGCAAGGACGATCCCACAGAGATTGTAGATTCTAACTTACTAATCAATAAAAAGAAATAAGAATATTGAAGTGTCGTTCTGAAAGTCTAAAAGAAATGGAAGGATAAAAATCTAAACTAAATAGCATCACAAGTTGAGTGACAAATCTCTATTAAAGCAGTTGGGTTTTGATCTCCACCAATAGTCAGTAATGCTGAGTTATCGACTACTCTTATTACTCATGTTTATTCTCTTCAAGGGCATGGTATCTACTCCTTAAAGTACTGTTTTCCTAAGCCAAGAATTAGGCATGGTATCTACTCTAATTCGTTTCTTTCCTTAAGTATTTACCATGGTATCTACTAAGTTGCACTTAAAGAAAACATAGGAACAGTGGAAACGAACAAACACTCAAGGTTCTAGAAATTGGTATCAGATCTAGATCCCTCAAGTTGATTAAACCAAGAACCCCTAGAGATTCCCTTGTTACAAGTTATGAACACGAGATACGGGTCGTCTCAATATGCTTATGTAACAGCTTCAAATTTACACTATACAACTTGATAATCTTAAGTTCTGTATGTCAGTTGACTGACTGTCACTTCAGTCGACTGCCCCTAGAACATCTGAACAAGTTTGTTTTATTTAAATTGTTATTCTTTCAATCAGGTTTAATCAATAAGTAAAAGAGTAGTATTCAGAAGAATATAAGCATTACATGACTACGGTTTCAATCTACCCAACTATGAAATTTAGTTCCACATAATAAAACTTTTATTGATTGATAAAATAGAGTTCATGACTACAATAAAAATAAGACTCAAAGGAAGAACAGAAGAACACTGATTTGTATGATGTTGAAATTGAGCCCAATCAGTAGTCGTCTTGTTCTCCTTCTTTGATGCTTGCTGTCGATGGCCATCCTTGCTGCTCTTGAGATAGCCGAGAAATAGATATCTTCAGCCGCTTCTTTCTTGGTTGGTATTTATAGAACAAGAGAAGAGAATTAGGGTTTGCACTCTTCTTTTATAGAAAGGTCCTCTTCTTTTTATTTATTTCCTTTCTTATCTTGATCTGCGTTTATTTTTTTCTCTTTTCTTCTATTCTTCCTTTTCTGTTCTGATTTGGATTAGATTTGGACGAATGTTCAAATATCTTATTTTTTAACTCTGTCGCCTACCAGTCGACTTGTCTTCGAACCAGTCGACTGTGTCGAGACTTCTGAAGATTTCATAATTGATCATACAAGTCGACTGTGCTTTGGAGTAAGTCAACTGCACCGAGCGGCTGTGGAAAATCAACTTCTCTGGCTAGTCGCCTGTGTGGAAGAATCAGTCGACTGATGCTCTGTAATATTCTGAGTTCATCCTTAAAATCCTGAATCTGCTTCGTTTTGCTGTTATAGGCTGTTTCCTATGGAAAAGAGAAAATAAGAGTTAAATACCACATATAGAGCTTTTAAATGTATAATTGCCTTAAGATTATTGCTCCTAAAAATGAATAATATTTGGTTCATCATTGCTCACTAATCCAAGTCCTGCAACTTGAAAACTATGGGCACATCAATAGCATACAACTGACGCAATGCTAATAAAGCGATTCTTTAATTTAGCAAACACAAACTTGAATGTAACGCCCCAAGTTCCCTAATACCAGGAACTCATGACACAAGCCAGAATATTTTCTTCAAATGAGTCACAACAGAACAAAAATACAGGAAATTAAAAACTTATTACATCCAAATGTTATTACAATGTCCAATGATTACAACAATTACAATAAATTAATTCATCAAGAATATACAATAAAATTGGACAATAACTTTCGCTTGGATGCTTCCCATGGCTTGAGTTCCCCCCCTCCCTAAAAGGCAATCCTGCAACTAGACAGACTGTGGGCACGCCAATTGAATACAACGGACGTAATGCTTTAATACAGCGATCTTCACTATGCCACAGTATAGCGATTCCAAACCTCAACAACCAAATTTGACGCAAAAGAAAAGGTGATGTCAAACAAGTGTCGGTGTATGCCATGGCCTAATCTAATTCACACATTATGCACACATGCTCCTAAAGATAATGCACGCTTGATTGGAGAGATATGCATCCTATACTACACATTCCCCAACCAAAAATGTTCTTCAATTGATAGGGTTCGACCCCCCGATATGCATCATACTCTTTTGCTCTCTCCAGTCACTGATACTCTAGTGATGATGAGGCTGCAGTTGTCCGGTTCATACCCATCGCTGATGTCAGTAATGGTGTCAATACCATGTATTTTACCCACTATGCTCGGAATCGCAGTCGCACGGCTCACGTCCGTCGCTGCTCAAACAATTTGTAGAGATGTAATAATTTTGCCTTCTGTACCTCACCGAAAACTGATATACGGACACAAGGGCTCCTCGCCGGAGAACTTAGAGCCTTTCCCTTTGAGCCGCTCCCCCATTGGGCCTTTCTCCAAGTCTTCGGCCCGCATTGATCAACATAAGACTGGCGGATTTTTACGGTTTCCCCTAATCTCCGCTCTACTATCGTCCTTACACTAGATCAGAACTTGCAGTCGAGGCGACGCCGCCACTCCGGACCTCCTCAAAAGTTTTTACGGATATAAAGGCACTCTGACCGAAGATATGTTGTGCAATCTAGATACCTAAATAAATAGATAAAACTAGACACAAATTAAAAACCTCGCAAGTGCACGAATCGTTTATAGAAGCGTAGCAATAGCAAGGGTCGATCCCACAGAGATTGTAGATTCTAACTTACTAATCAATAAAGTAGAAAACAGAATCTTAAAGAGTTGATCTAAAAGTCTAAGGAAATAAAAGGATAAAAATCTAAATTAAATAGCATCACAAGTTGAGTCACAATTCTCTATTAAAGTAGTTGGTTTTCGATCTCCACCAATAGTCAGTAATGCTAAGTTATATACTACTCCAATTACTCATGTTTGTTCTCCTTCAGGGCATGGTATCTACTCCTTAAAGTACTGTTTCCCTAAGCCAAGAATTAGGCATGGTATCTACTCTAATTCGTTTCTTTCATTAAGTGTTTAGCATGGTATCTACTAAGTTGTACTCAAAGAAAACATAAGATCAGTGGAAATGAACAAACACTCAAGGTCCTAGAAATTGGTATCAGATCTAGATCCCTTAAGTTGATTGAACCAAGAACCCCTAAAGATTCCCTTGTTACAGGTTATGAGCACGAGATACGGGTCGTCTCAATATGCCCATATAACGTATTCAGATTTATAATACCCAAACTTGTTAGACTCAGATTCCGTATGTCAGTCGACTGGCTGCCACCACAGTCGACTGCTCCTAAGAGTTCTTGAGCAAATTTGATTATCATAGCTTCATCTCAATTCAATCAGGTTCAACCAATAAGTAATAGAGAAAACTATAGCATTACACAACTACGGTCTCAATCTACCCAACTATGAAATTAGTTCCACATAATAAAACTTTTATTGATTAATATAATAGAGTTCATGACTACAATAGAAATAAAAACTAAGAGAAAGAACAGAAGAACGCTGATTTGTATGATGTTGCACTTTAGCCCAATCAGCAGTCGTCTAGTTCTCCTCCTTTGATGCTTGCTGTCGACGATCCGTCTTGATGATGGATCCGGCCTTCTCGAGATAGAGCGATTGAGAGAGAGAGAGAGTTTCCGCTTCTTTCTTGACTGGTATTTATAGAACAAGAGAAGAGAATTAGGGTTTGTACTTTTTGCAGAGAAGTCCTCTTCTTTTGTTATTTCTTTCCTTATCTTCATCAGCCTTTTATTTCTTTCTCTTTTTCCTCTTTCCTTCCTTATCTGCTCACCACGTGCTCTTGCTTTGATTGTTTGAGAAGTTGTTATTCGCAGAAAACACCTGGGTTTGGATAACTTAATTTTGATTCGGATTTGGATGAGGATGCATCTGTTCTTATCTTCTGACTCGCCGCGTACCAGTCAACTAGCATAGGGAGCAGTCGACTGTGCCGAGCCTTATCAAACTCTCTGTCCAGTCGCCTGGTTGAAGAATCAGTCGACTGATCTCTGCTGTTCCCTGTATATCATCCTCTCAGTCTGTATTAGTCTGGAATCTGCTTCGTTTTGCTGCTTTTGGTTGTTTCCTATGGAAAAAGAGAAAAGAAGCGTAAATACCACATATAGAGCATTTAAATGTTCAATTGCCTTAAGATTATTGCTCCTAAAAGTGAATAATATTTGATTCATCAAATACCCCCAAACTTAGATTTTGCTTGTCCTCAAGCAAAGAGTGAATTTATGAACAAGGGGATACTAATAACTATAGACTCAACCACCAAGAATTCTTATTAGGTGATCATCAACATAGAAAGGTATAAACAATTTCAGATAAAGTAAAATTAAACATCCCCACTTTCTCTAGTGCAATTGTTTATTCATAACTCCAAACTCAACCACACTTGTCATGCTATTAATTATAGTTATAGTATGTAATTACTCAATCTGTGCTTATCCCTTTTTCTCTACTACAAACCGAGTAGTAAACTAGAGTTTTTTTTTTCTTTTTAGTCTCTTCTCTAAAGTTGTCACTTGCAAAACATTTATGATGATTCCACTCGGTTACTCAGCAAGTCACATACTCTAAAGTGCTTTGCATACTCATATTTCAAGTTGCCGTTTGACGTAAAGGTAAACATTTGTGATGAATACCCCTAGTTACTAAGCACTCAAAACATTGGAGGATATTGACTTTATTCAAATATATATATATATACTTTATCAAGGTTTGTACTTTTTGCAGAGAAGTCCTCTTCTTTTGTTATTTCTTTCCTTATCTTCATCAGCCTTTTATTTCTTTCTCTTTTTCCTCTTTCCTTCCTTATCTGCTCACCACGTGCTCTTGCTTTGATTGTTTGAGAAGTTGTTATTCGCAGAAAACACCTGGGTTTGGATAACTTAATTTTGATTCGGATTTGAATGAGGATGCATCTGTTCTTATCTTCTGACTCGCCGCGTACCAGTCGACTGGTTTAGGGAGCAGTCGACTGTGCCGAGCCTTATCAAACTCTCTGTCCAGTCGCTTGGTTGAAGAATCAGTCGACTGATCTCTGCTGTTCCCTGTATATCATCCTCTCAGTCTGTATTAGTCTGGAATTTGCTTCGTTTTGCTGCTTTTGGTTGTTTCCTATGGAAAAAGAGAAAAGAAGCGTAAATACCACATATAGAGCATTTAAATGTTCAATTGCCTTAAGATTATTGCTCCTAAAAGTGAATAATATTTGGTTCATCAAATACCCTCAAACTTAGATTTTGCTTGTCCTCAAGCAAAGAGTGAATTTATGAACAAGGGAATACTAATAACTATAGACTCAACCACCAAGAATTCTTATTATGTGATCATCAACATAGAAAGGTATAAACAATTTCAGATAAAGTAAAATTAAACATCCCCACTTTCTCTAGTGCAATTGTTTATTCATAACTCCGAACTCAACCACACTTGTCATGCAATTAATTATAGTTATAGTATGTAATTACTCAATCTGTGCTTATCCCTTTTTCTCTACTACAAACCGAGTAGCAAACTAGAGCTTTTTTTTTTTTTTTTTTTTTTTTTGTCTCTTCTCTAAAGTTGTCACTTGCCTTTTTCCGCGAATGCAAAACATTTGTGATGATTCCACCCGGTTACTCAGCAAGTCACAAACTCTAAAGTGCTTTGCATACTCATATTTCAAGTTGCCGTTTGACGTAAAGGTAAACATTGGTGATGAATACCCCTAGTTACTAAGCACTCAAAACATTGGAGTATATTGACTTTATTCAAATATATATATATATACTTTATCACTCTATTTACTTAAACTCAATTTAGGACTAGATCTAAAGGGAATAATCACCAGAAAAAGTATCACATTTGTTTATTATGTATAATTGCATGACTCATATAATTTTGTAAGGAATTCATGAAACTCAACAATCCTAAAGTAAATAATTATCCTTCTTCTTACTTTATAAGAAATTGTTTATCCTAAAAAAAAAATTTCAAAAGACTCAAAAATTAAATAACCCTAATACCCCCAAACTTAGATGGAACATTGTCCTCAATGTTCGCACAAAAATTTAAAATAGGCATGTGTTACCACCTAGTTTGAAGAAAATGAAATAAAGAAATAAAGAAATGACTAATGAAACGAATAAAGGAGGAGAGTGTAGATACTCCCCTGAAAAATTGGGTTGCCTCCCAATAAGCGCTGTTTTTCTTGTCTTCAGCTAGACTGGATGAGTTTGTGCAATGTATTGAATGGCTTGCGGATCAAAACTCATCTTCTTATAAGGTTTCCCCCCTCTGCCCATTCACCTCGAACGTTGAGCTTCTGCCAACGCTCCATGTGGGGGAAACCTGTGCAACAATTCATGGACCGTACCATCTTGACATTAGTTTATCAGCAATGGTCCATCTTAATGCACCATTGTGCTTTTGAAAGACTCCCTGCAGCCTCTCCTCTTTCTGCATCCTAAAATTTGTAGCAACTGTCACAGGTGATGTCTGGTTGTCCCCCAAATATTCATACTGCAGGTGTTCATGTAGTGGCTTCAGCTCCACGTCTAGGATTCTGGTAGCAGTCGGGACAGTCGACTTATCCCGTCTACCAGTCGACTGACCTGCGGGAACAAAAGCATTATCAGTCATAATATTTTCACATGCAGGTGCGAGTTTACCTGAATATGGCTTTGGAGTTTCAAAGTGATGTACTGCCTCTGCAATCCTGCCGTCATCGTATTCCTGTTCAACATGAAATAATGTTAGAGGGAGGGTAGTTGTTTCTTGTGATGGATCAACACCATGTTCCTGAAATGTTTGGTCACAAATTTCCTGAACCACATCAACATTACAACATTCATGATTATCGTGTGGAAATTGTGGTCCATTAAACATTGTAAACTCAGTCTCTTCCTCTAGTGTTGTCCTTGATTGGAGCTGCTCTTGCCCTCTAGGGTTAGGTATGGTTTGTGATGGAAATTCTCCTGCCTTTCTTTCACTTAACTCCGTAGCAATTTGACCAATTTGAAATTCCAATTTTTGAATGGCCTGTCCTTGTTGATTGCTTGTTTGCTATTGCTGTTGGAGTAATTGAAGAATGGTGGACTCGAAATCTAACTTATTCTTTTCTTGTTCTGGCCTATCATACCCATTCCCACCCTGGAATTGCTGCGTATGCCCTGGTGTGAATTGATTGCCTTGATGGCTTTGCCACCCTGGGTTATACGTGTTTGAAAAAAAATTGTTCTGGGGTGGGTACATTCCCTGTTCTTCGTAGTTTGTGCGCTCCTGATCTAGGAAAGAAAACATGGGACATGAATTAGTTGTATGGCTAGATTGAAAACAATTTGCACAAATTTCTTTTGGTTGGTTTTTTACGCCACCCAACGTTGAATTTACAAGCCTATCAATCTTTTTGTTCATGGTTTCCACTTCTAATTGCATGTTTTTATTATGAGAAATTTCGTAAACTCCCTGTTTTCTCAAAAGACCCCTCCTTGTGGAGAATTGTTGTGAGTTCTCGCTGAGTTCTTCAAATAGTTCTATGGCCTCCTCAGCACTCTTCCTCATCAACATTCCATTGCAACCTGCATCTACAATTGCTTTGTTAGCGTCATTTAAACCCTCATAAAATGATTGTACCTGGTCATCCTTGGGTATGTTATGCGTAGGACACTTGAAAAGCTTGTTCTTAAAGTCCTTCCATGCCTCGAAAAATGAATCGCCATCTTTTTGTTGGAAAAGTAGAATCTCCCTTTTTAGTTGTCTGGTTTTCTGGGCTGGAAAGAACTCTTTCAAGAATTTTGTTGCCAATTGCTCCCATGAATTAATTGATCCTGGTTCCAAGGAATTATACCACAACTTAGCATTAAGTTTTAAAGAAAAAGGAAACAAGATTAACCTGATTTGTTCAGGGGTAAGCCCTTGGATGCTTTGTGTCCTGCAAAGATCAAAGAAGTCTTGTAGATGTAGATGCGGATCTTCGTCTATTCTGCCAAAGAAGTGGGGCACCATGCTGAGCAATTGAGGAGATAAATGCATATTCCCTGTGACTTTGGGTTGAAAAGCTATGCAAGACGGTTGCTCAATATTCTTTGGAATGAATTTGTCTTGCATTGGTACTCGATTTAATATATTTTCACCCATTGTTGCTTCTGGAATTCTTCGCTGTACAGTCGACTGGTCCTTGGGACAGTCGACTGGTCTGGTCCTTGGGACAGTCGACTGGTCAGAGTCTGTTTGTGCAGAAAGTAAACTAAAAGAAAATGTTAGAAAAGAAAAAGAAGAAATAAAATAAAATAAACAGAAAAAATATTATACTGATTTGTAAGTTAAAATGCTAACAATTCCCCGGCAACGGTGCCAAAAACTTGTTGTGCAATCTAGATACCTAAATAAATAGATAAAACTAGACACAAATTAAAAACCTCGCAAGTGCACGAATCGTTTATAGAAGCGTAGCAATAGCAAGGGTCGATCTCACAGAGATCGTAGATTCTAACTTACCAATCAATAAAATAGAAAACAGAATCTTAAAGAGTTGATCTAAAAGTCTAAGGAAATAAAAGGATAAAAATCTAAATTAAATAGCATCACAAGTTGAGTCACAATTCTCTATTAAAGTAGTTGGATTTCGATCTCCACCAATAGTCAGTAATGCTAAGTTATATACTACTCCAATTACTCATGTTTGTTCTCCTTAAGGGCATGGTATCTACTCCTTAAAGTACTGTTTTCCTAAGCCAAGAATTAGGCATGGTATCTACTCTAATTCGTTTCTTTCATTAAGTGTTTAGCATGGTATCTACTAAGTTGTACTCAAAGAAAACATAAGATCAGTGGAAACGAACAAACACTCAAGGTCCTAGAAATTGGTATCAGATCTAGATCCCTTAAGTTGATTGAACCAAGAACCCCTAAAGATTTCCTTGTTACAGGTTATGAGCACGAGATACGGGTCGTCTCAATATGCCCATATAATGTATTCAGATTTATAATACCCAAACTTGATAGACTCAGATTCCGTATGTCAGTCGACTGGCTGCCACCACAGTCGACTGCTCCTAAGAATTCTTGAGCAAATTTGATTATCATAGATCCATCTCAATTCAATCAGGTTCAACCAATAAGTGATAGAGAAAACTATAGCATTACACAACTACGGTCTCAATCTACCCAACTATGAAATTAGTTCCACATAATAAAACTTTTATTGATTAATATAATAGAGTTCATGACTACAATAGAAATAAAAACTAAGAGAAAGAATAGAAGAACGCTGATTTGTATGATGTTGCACTTTAGCCCAATCAGCAGTCGTCTAGTTCTCCTCCTTTGATGCTTGCTGTCGACGATCCGTCTTGATGATGGATCCGGCCTTCTCGAGATAGAGCGATTGAGAGAGAGAGAGAGAGTTTCCGCTTCTTTCTTGACTGGTATTTATAGAACAAGAGAAGAGAATTAGGGTTTGTACTTTTTGCAGAGAAGTCCTCTTCTTTTATTATTTCTTTCCTTATCTTCATCAGCCTTTTATTTCTTTCTCTTTTTCCTCTTTCCTTCCTTATCTGCTCACCACGTGCTCTTGCTTTGATTGTTTGAGAAGTTGTTATTCGCAGAAAACACCTGGGTTTGGATAACTTAATTTTGATTCGGATTTGGATGAGGATGCATCTGTTCTTATCTTCTGACTCGCCGCGTACCAGTCGACTGGCTCAGGGAGCAGTCGACTGTGCCGAGCCTTATCAAACTCTCTGTCCAGTCGCCTGGTTGAAGAATCAGTCGACTGATCTCTGCTGTTCCCTGTATATCATCCTCTCAGTCTGTATTAGTCTGGAATCTGCTTCATTTTGCTGCTTTTGGTTGTTTCCTATGGAAAAATAGAAAAGAAGCGTAAATACCACATATAGAGCATTTAAATGTTCAATTGCCTTAAGATTATTGCTCCTAAAAGTGAATAATATTTGGTTCATCAAGATATTAGACCCTTTTCCTCTGAGCCTCTCCCCAGTTGGGCATTTCTCCAAGTCTCCTACTCGCGTTAGACGAACATAGGATTTGGTCAGGCATAATGACGCCAAGCGTTCCCCTGACAGGCGAACACCACTCGCTAGTGCCTATCCTTACATTCAACCAAGACTCGATCTAGTCTTACCACACCAAAAACCCAAGGTACATGTGCTAACCCACTCTAGGACCAAGATTAAGAATGAGGTTAATTACATGATTACTAGCTTTTTATCTGATCATCTGATTATCTAAATCCCAAGACTCTAATCAATATCTAATCATTTTTCATTATCTCATTGTGAATTATTAGGTGAATCTAGTTCTATTTCATTTTTACCAATACCCTTCTAGTTGGGAGATATATCCACTTTCATGTCCTAATTTAGTAAACAACTTTTGTTTATTATGAACAACTGGTTAAGTTCTACTTGTATACTATTTTCTAGTTGATTACCTTTTCCATATTTTGAACTTAACCCATCCCATAATAGGGCTCAACTTGGCCCTCAATCCGGCCCAAGAGTAGGCCCGCCTCGACCCACACTTGGTCCAACCAACGACGAACCGACTCTGTCGATTGACGCAACCGCCATCTATGCTTTGAGTTAGATCGCAACCTCGGCCCGACCCAAACACATTGCTCCCGCTATCCTCACGCTCCACGGTACTCGACAAGTGGTAGTATCAACACAATGATGAAATCCTTCCATGAACGGCGAGCACGTCAGCGCACGAGTTGTCTCCTCCAACCCGTTCAATGCGACACGAGTCCTTATTCTAGCAGTCTAGATGTACCAATATGACTTAATCTTAGAGTCTCAATACTCAACCAATGTAGTCCAACATGGGTACACTGCCCTAGGAATAAATTCCACACCATAAATACTCAAAAAGAGTGCTAAAGAGCTCTAAAAATGGAAAGTCACATTTTTAAACAGAAAGCATACCATTGGCGTTCATGCCAAAACGGGGTCGTTCCCGGTCTCCTTTCTTCAAAAAAATGCGATCGGGTGCTCCCCATGCTTTTACTCAAAGTAGACAGCAAGTACAAGCACAAATTGGGCATGAATCTCATCAACAACAATACATAAATATCTATCACAATTCTTAACTCAAAACAGCGAACAAACATGTCTATATTGTGGTCTACAAGCACATATGAGCTACTTATAGCATGAAACTTTAGATAATTTAAATCCTAACTAATTTCCACATCTACAACATGATTTATGACCCCCAACAGCAGCTTAAAACTCAAATTCTACTAGTTTAAACTCAATTTCATAGATATAGTGCAAAACAGTGAGCATTATGAATCTATGTGTTTCTGTTGTCACTTGTAAAATTCATTATAATTCATGTACTTATCCAAATCATGAGTTCTTAGCCATTTTGGAAAGATCTATGTGTCTACTACAACTTCCTAGTTGCATGCTTCTTGATATTGTGCCATTAACGTGGTCAAATAAGTGATTCTTTAACATGCTTGAAATTATTTTCATAATAGAGCAACAACTAACCATTGCTAACATTAAAATACCTTTAAAATATCAGATGATCTCTAAACCTCAAGAAATTTGAAAAATATGTTCTAAATACATGGTAACAGAACATACTTAAATTTCAAATGATTCTACCAAATACTTTTCAAGTTATGACTTTTTGATTATTAACTAAAAACAGAACAAATCATCTTCAGTCTGTCTTTTCTTTTCAAAACAGCCAGCGGTTTCGGATTTTCTAAAAACAGCAAACGATGTCCAAAAATTATAAAATTTTATATTCAATCCCTTAACACATACGAGAAGCACATACTAAAATTTCAGCAATAGATCTTAAGTGGTTGAGTTATAAGCTTTTAAAAATCATAGTCAGAACACAAGCTAAGTCTGTTTTCTGTGCAGTCACAGTTCAAGTTCATATTTAATTAAAATAGAAAAAAATTCCAGAAATTATAAAATTTGGAATAAACGTGTATAATATGCATAAGAATCTATGTTTAAAATTTCAACTTCAAACTCCAAGTAATTTTTTATCTATAACGTCCAGACCTAGCACACTTTTCAGTGTTTTTATCTAGTCTTCCCCTAATAAACTAGCATGCAACGAATTTCTACCACTTAGTTACACATTTCATGACTCCTCATGCTGTCAAGACTATATCACAATTTCACCACACAAAAATTAAAAACTTCAATTGTTTAGAAACACCCACATTGCTTGTAGATGAATTCCAACTCCTAGTTCCTTTTTGCTCCTAGTGCTTCACTCCTTGGATCTTCCGTGGCTTCTCCTTGGCACCTCTTT
This sequence comes from Hemerocallis citrina, assembly GCA_017893485.1. Taxonomy (NCBI): domain Eukaryota; kingdom Viridiplantae; phylum Streptophyta; class Magnoliopsida; order Asparagales; family Asphodelaceae; genus Hemerocallis; species Hemerocallis citrina. Next base: position 118,837,353 of record CM030368.1, on the reverse strand, counting down.
GGCTCCTCTTTAGATCCTCCTTGTCTCCTCAAACAGCAACAATGAGAGTATAGGAAGGTCTCTTTCTCTCTTTTTTTTCTCTTGAATGGTGGAAGAAGTGAGAAGTGAGGAGTGTTTGTGAGATGAGAGGGGGAGAGTTATAGAGTGAGAGGGGGGGGGGGGGGGGGGGGGGGGGTGAGAGCTCCATGCATTGGGGAAGGGAAAAGGTGGAGTGTAGGAGTGGGTTTGTCACTTGGGGTCTCACAACATCAATCATGAAGAATCTTTCAAATTCAAACAACTCCACCCAAACTCTAACCCTTCCCTCCATTTGTGCTTGGCCGGCCACATGCATGCACAACTCATTTTCATTTTTTGTGGTTTTGTTACATGACATACTACACTACAAGTGTAGAGTCAAATTGGGTCAAGTTGGGTTCATTTGGGTCTAGTTTAAGTCTAGTTTGAGTCCCTTTAAATGAGTTAATTAGGTTAATTAAAATCACACAATAGAAATTGAAATACACACAAATAATGTCAATACAATTTGTACATATGATTTGTAATAACACACATGAAATCGTATTATCACCATACAAATTAACAATTCAATATTACACGTCGTAACTCAATTATAGTTAAGACTATTATTAGAAGATATCTCAACTCCGGTTCTACAATTGCACCTTCGTTGAGTTCAAAAATTATCAATAATAATATGTTTCAATACTTACGCAATTAAAATTGAGAAAAATCCATTAATACGTGCAACTCGTGCATGGATTAAAAATATACTATATATATATATACATACATATATATATATATATATATATATATATATATATATATATATATATATATATACACTATTTTGCGGGGTCTTACATTGAATGCAAAATGAAAAGTGACTATCCTAATTATGTCAGCGTATGATATGAACTTAATGACTAATACAGACATTCATACTTACGATGCAACACTTATACAGACTTGTCCGGATTCTATACTACATAGGTCTGAGGGCAAGCCCTTAATGTACTCCTTATTATAGGGTTCCATCCCTTGTTATGCAAATATATAACCGTGACAAAGACAATATTTAGACTTTCCGCAAATATTGGCACCAATCCCGAAATATATCCGCCCGACCTTACAGAATTATCATCACGCAAACATCCCGTATACGTTGCTCTAGCTCAAAATACTATAGATATGTGTCCCTTCCACTCGACTATTCATAATCCCAGAGTACATCCGCCCAATCATTCTTAGTCGTGGAAATAAGTGAGACTCGTCTCGTTGCAGTCCTGAAATACATCCGTCCGACTATAACCATAGTCCTGGAATACATCAACCCGACTATAACCATAGTCCTGAAATACATCCGTCCGTCCATGTAGAGCCCTGTAACACCCCAATTTTTTTATAAAAAAAACTATTCCTTATTAAAATGACTTCTAACATAATCTATTACTTATCTACACCAAGTCTTACTTAAAAAAATACTCATAGAATTTTATTAAAAAATTTGGTAGAGTTTTCCCTGAAATATTAGCCCTTTTACAGATATTCCTTACAGAAATCTGCAAACAATTACAAAAACTAAGGTTCCTGTAATATATATCAATCCTTCCCAGGCCAAGTCATTCAACATCACACAGGCAATAATATATACGACTCTGGGGACAAATTCTTCATAACAAGCAAGATACAAATTATAAACCAAAAATTCTTTTGAAAACATATATGGGTTTTAGAAAAACATTAGAAAAGACCTTTCAAAAACCAACCACGGAACCCAGTACTCCACAACAAGGTGGGTACAGGTTTTCATACTTCATCACAACACTATAGATATATTACCTCTTACAGTTATGCACATAATCTTCCATAATACAATATAATATATCATTCTACTCCCATTTCTACATATAATACATTCATACATATATTCCATTTTACTATGAGCAAAAGTAAAACAACAACTATGTCACCTCGCTGCTATCAAAACCTACAGGAAAGTTAAGGTCGTCCACCCTCAGGAAAGGACTCCCCTAACCCCCAGAAAACAACAGGGGTTAGCCATGTCTAGTGTGAGTATAATTTACTAGTTAGGCAAATAAATTAAACTATATGAAGAAAATTGAAATAACTTACAATTATCCTGATAATTAAGTTAACCTGAAATTTGAATATAAAACATCATAAAAGTGACTTTATACCAAAGTACCATTCAGAATCTACACCCATCTACATATCCATATCAACTCATATCACAACTTATCTTTAGTTTTGAAATCATTTCCATATTCATTACATAATACACTTCACTATTATCACATAATACACTTCACTTTGTGCTTCACACTAATATGACATTTTTCTTTACTTTTCATTCATATACTATTATATCATACATACACACTTTCTTTACTTCTCATACTCTTTTCCATACCACAATTTCTTCGAGTTATTCGCATTAATTTTACACACACGATTCTTTCACGGTTATACTCAGATACATAACACTATATTAATTCACATATATAATTCCTTCCCTTTTTCATATTTAATCACATAGCACAAATGTTCCTCTTTTCATAAATATCTTCATATCACTATTACTTTATTTTCATATATAATCACATAATGCAATTACCTCATTTTTAATACTTATTTAACCACACACTTCATTTACCAATTCATTTTCATTGCATAACATCCCTATAACATATTGATATTTATTTTCATCACATAACTTCACATTCATTCAATCATATACTATAACATGCATTTTCATAGCATCTCATCACACGTATTTATTTTATCGCATATAATCACATTCAATCATATAGCTTATTGGAATGCCCATTCTCATTTTATCTTAAATTTTACTTTAAAATTCATTCTCATCCCATCATACAATTTTAGTTACTTCTCATTATTATCAATATTATATCTTACTTTCATTTTCATTTACATCTTATTTTACAATTTTACTTTAACTTTCCTTCTTATCCGGTAATACACTGCACCCCAAACATAGTTTGGGTAATAAAACACCGCACCCCAAAGCCGATAGCCTGGTTAATAATCACCGCATCCCAGATAAACTGGGTAATCATCACTGCACCCCAAGTAGAACTTGGGTAACCCAACATCACATCTCAAGCCGATAGCTCGGTTATTATTTTACTTTATTTTCATTTTCATCTTACAATTTACTTTACTTTTCATTTCCATTTCACAATACCATTATCATATCAACAACTCACTGATTCACCCTGGGAGTTGTGCCAAGACAGGTAGTTCCCACAACTTCCATGGAAATAGCGGGCGAGTAGTTTCTCGACACAATTCCAAGGTGCATCAACTCATATCATACCATATTTTATTTTAATAACCATTCTCACGACCATTCTCATATTACAATTTTTTCATTTTATTCATATTAATTCACACACATACTTCCTTTACTTTTTCATTCTCATTTCGTATTATACACTTTCTATACTTTCTCATATTCATTTCATATCATACCCTTTATTACTTTCTTAATCTCACCTTATAATATAACTTATTTTACTCTTTATTCTCAACTCATAATACTCTTACTTTATTTTCCCATTCTAATTTCTTTACTATCTCATTCTCATTTCACATCTATTCATTTGATTAATTTGTCAACCAGTGAGCCATAGTATCCCAATATACTGAAAGCGACAGCCCAGTAAACATGCAGACCTCTGCCCCCCCGAGGTCTTACGCATCCGAGGCTACATCTTCCTCCCAGCCTATGCTAGTGAGGGAAACACCGCACCCTAAGTAGAACTTGGTAACTTCCTCTCAGCCAAAACTAGCGAGGAAAACATGTACCCTAAGTAGAACTTGGGTACTTTCTCCCAGCCGAAGCCAGCGAGGGAAACACGAACCCCAAGGCCGATAGCCTGGGTAGTAATCACCGCATCCCAAACAAGCTGGGTAATAACTGGGTCTCAAGCCGATAGCTTGGGCGATAAAAACACGCACCTCAAACATAGTTTGGGTATTAACCACGCAGCCCAAGCCGGTCCTTGGGTGTTAGGAGGTCTAGCCCAACCCCCCAGAATTTCTGCAGGTACTGGTCAACAATTTTTTTTGTTATTATCATTTTCACTTCATCTTATTATCTCATATTATCACCATATAGCATCTCATCGTTTATTTCAATAAATTGTCACATCTTGACATTTACCATGAGAATTATTATCTTTCTTTATTATCTCAACTAATTTTTTATTTTAACATATCAACACATGTTTGGTGTTCACCATATTATTTATCTTCTCATTGTATCAAATATATGCATACACCATGTATTTAACATATAAAATCATCACATCATATTATTGCGTATTATTATCTTTCGTATATTATACATCTATCAATCCCAATTACTTCATATTGTCATATATATATATCCAATATATTACTCATAACACCAAAAGAATATTCAAAACCATGCAAATTCACCACATAACGCAATTTCAACTTATAAAAGTTCCGTATTTTTGAGTAAATCTTTGTTTGGCTGTAACTCACACCAATCACATCAAATCCGTATAAAATTTTATCACAACATAGTATATACCTAGTATAAGCATACTCACCTGACGAACCGGCAAAAAGATACTCCTCGCTCGCCCGGTTGCCAATCAAACTTCACTTTTTAATATATATTAAAAAAATTGTCGAACCCGTAAGCCATTTACTCAAAATATACATTATCTATCCCATGAATGAACATCCAACATACTTGCACATCCTATACAACCTACATAGGCATATCAAATCAACCATTCTCTAGTTCAATAACCAAATCCTAATTTTGCCCTCGATAGGAGGAATTCTAATCAATACTTTTTATTTTAAGTGTAAACTAACCCAAATTAACTTCTATATCCCAAAATTAACTCATATGAGCATGTCGGGAATAAAGTCTAATGTTTATACATATTTTCCCATAATTATCCTATTTTTAAACCAATAAAATGTATTTTCATAATTTCACGATACCGAGAAAATTTCTAATAATTATCAAACAATTGTTAAAAATTTATCATAAATACTCCTAAATTATCCAAAACATTCTATATCATCCAAAATAATTATTAGCATTCCATAGATGCAATTCTCCATACCCTTTCTAAACTCAAACCCTAGGTTTAATAAAATGTCCATATTATTACCAAAGAATAGAAATCTTTCACCTCTAGCATGTTCTACATAATCCAAACTACTTTCTACTATGATTTTTATGAAAAAGAATGAAAAGCATACAATCCCATGACTAAAGTTACAAATTGATATACCATCTCGAATCTTTCCCCAAAAACTGATGCTGCCATGTTGAAGAGCACCTCGAACTCTCCTAGAATCCCCAAAAAATTAGAAGTTTGAAGTGGATGAAAGCTTGGATTCAAAAACCCTAAGCTAAGGCAATTGTGGGTTTTGGCCGAAAAGAAATGGGGGAGAGAAATTGCGATCTGAACGAAATGGAGGGGAAGGGGAAAAAGAAAAATGTGGAAAATTAATTATAAGGCCCCTTTGACTTTTTCATTACTTTTATGTCATTATAGCTATTCTTTTCAAACTAAAATCCAATAAAACCCACTCCACATATATAAATTAATGAATATATATATAAAATAAAATTGCATATGCATAATAATAACAGTAACAATAATATCTAATCAACAAAAGAAATACAAGCGACTATTTTGAAATTATAAAATAGAGGAGTGTTACAACCCGAGTCCCGGAATACATCTGCCCGACTATAACTATAGTCCCGATGTACATCCGCCCGACGATGTAGAGCCCAGTCCCGAAATACATCTGCCCAACTGTAACTATAGTCCCGGAATACATCCGCCTGACTATATAGAGCCCCACTCACATTTGCCCAAGCCTCATCACTTCTCATTTTCCAGTGTCTGTCCTTTGTTCAGTTATAATTATTATGACCTAGAGCTAGTTTATCCTACCAGACTGTGAGACCCCGTATTTCTAGAGAGTAGTATATAGTATATAGTATATATACTAGTATATAATAAGTAGTAGAAAGATAAGAAAGAATGGAAGGTGACGTGGAAGGAAAGGAAAGTGGTGTTGGTATTAATTGGTGGACTATAGGATGATCCTATGGGAATTGATAGTGTGATGGGCCTATGAGATTTCCTATGGGGCTAAAGAAGGATTAAATGAATGAATGAATGAAAGATAGATGTGTGTGTGTGTGTGTGCTGGTGTGCTATGACCGGTTGACCCTAGGGATTAATATCCCATATCGGATGGGAATAGGAGAAAGAAGAAAGATTATATTAGGAAGACCATGATTAAGGGGTACCAATCATCCGGACACCCTTTTGAGGCAGCCTGTAGTGGGCGTGGCTAGAATTTAGTTAATTGTGTGCGCACAAGCTGAGTGCGGGGCGTTACAGATGGTATCAGAGCCAACTTTTGACATCGAATGTAGGACTTGTATATAGGAAGTGAGTGATATGTGTATGAGATGCGTAAGACCCTGTGTGGGCAGCGATTAGGAGACAAGTCTACATTTGACTAGAAAGGCGATCCTGTGCTAGATTGCACGTCCCGTATTTAGCGAGAACAGTAAATTCTTAAGAGGGGGTGAATGTGAGACCCCGTATTTCTAGAGAGTAGTATATAGTATATAGTATATATACTAGTATATAATAAGTAGTAGAAAGATAAGAAAGAATGGAAGGTGACGTGGAAGGAACGGAAAGTGGTGTTGGTATTAATTGGTGGACTATAGGATGATCCTATGGGAATTGATGGTGTGATGGGCCTATGAGATTTTCTATGGGGCTAAAGAAGGATTAAATGAATGAATGAATGAAAGATAGATGTGTGTGTGTGTGCTGGTGTGCTATGACCGGTTGACCCTAGGGATTAATATCCCATATCGGATAGGAATAGGAGAAAGAAGAAAGATATATTAGGAAGCTCATGATTAAGGGGTACCAATCGTCCGGACACCCTTTTGAGGCAGCCTGTGGTGGGCGTAGCTAGAATTTAGTTAATTGTGTGTGTACGAGCTGAGTGCGGGGCGTTACACAGACTTAAAACAACCACTGAGAATGCTAGCCTACACTGGCCACTTCTCACATTTTCATTTATCAATCTTGCCGGCAATTATGTGTCTCGCTCAGCCTCTAGAATCCATGCATCTCACATTCAGAGATATCCCAGGTTATTCATAACCTCAAAAATATAAATTTTATTCATTCATCTATAAATCTCTCATTCATTTATGTATTTTTTTCAATTCACCAATCTCAACCACTAGGCCGCTTCTTACCCCTTAGGTTAAAAATATTTCAATATGATTTTCACATTGACAAAGTTTTGCCAAAAAGTAAATTTTAATTTATTTCTCATATTAACAATTTACAACACCATTTTTAATACCAACTATCTCAAAATATCCCAAATTTTATTTGCTTTAAATGAAATGATTGTGGAATAAATCCAAATAATCAATGGAAATATATCTTTAAAAAAATGTATTTTAACCACAAGTTAAATCTTAAATATATAGTTATTTCAAAAATATCCTATTAATATTTCAGATTAATTTAAACCCCTTTTTCTCAAGAAAATACTTGCATTTATAATCAATAAATTAATAAAATCCCAAAGAAAAAGGCCCTATCCAGAATCGAACCCGAGCACAGCTCAGGCAGAGCCCCAAATCTCACCCACCAACCAAAAACCCAACTCTCTATCGGTGTAAAATATTCACAGAATATATGCTTTATTTTCCTGTTTCCTGGTATTAAAAGTTTAAAAAGAATTTCAAAAAGAAAAGGAAGTCCTACGACTCAAACCTGAGACCACCAACATTTTACACAGTGACCTAAGCCGAAAGCCAAGACCCGGTTCTCACTTCTCACTCACTGTCGAGAATTCTCCGAAAAATAAATAATAGGTTTGCTACTCCCTACTACATTTATAGTACTCTAACATCAAAATATAAGTTCCCAACTTGTACAATTTGAATTCTAATTTACAGAGAATAACATCATGGAAAAGTTTATTGTTCATATTATCCTGAATTTTATTTATCTAATTTACACATCAACATCACTATAATCCATACATACCAATATGAGCAGTCAATTCTACACTGACAATTCACACTTATTTATCAATATAATACATTCATTTATACTTAACAAATTTGTTAGTATAACATGGCATTTTCATACTACAAAATTATAGAAATTTAATGCATGATGTCAAACTTTCTTTTCTTTTATTATCGTTCATTAAACTTGGATTAATCAACATGCATTCAAAAATTTATTTAACATCTAAAGGATTTTAAAGCTACACATAATCACAATTTCATGGCAAAATTCTACTTAAGAAAACTAGTAGAAAGTAAAGAAACACCCATCTCTTTGAAGAATTTTTCAATAGAAGCTCCACGAAAATAACCCCTAGGCCTTCTCCTCAATATTCGAGCTCCAAGAAGAAGAAAAAACAGGAAAGCTTTTGAAAATGAAAGCTTCAATGAAAATTTTCCTTTCTTTTTGCTTAGGCATTGGCCAGATGGATTCTTCTAAAATGAGAGAGATAGGAGTGGTTGTGGGTTTTAAAATGAGAGTGAGAAAGTGATTTAAAAACTACCCATGAATAAATAACTAACCCCTCGTGACTTCCTATTAACCACCCCACTCACCCACTAATTCAAGTCTGAGCCTAATCAAAATTTCCCCCCCTCTCATTCATTTGGAAATGACCGGTCATTTGTGTGATTAAACATGTGCTTGAGATGTGCTGAGATGTGTTGTGTGTGCACATAAAATACACACTAAAATTAGGAATTTTATTTAATAAAAATACATAGGTTACTCATTTAATATGGATTTAAATTAAGTTAGTTTCACTAAAACTAGACTTATTCATTTATACATTGTAAAATAGAAGAAAATATTTACATACTCTAAAAAATTTTCCAATCGACACGTGTAAAGTACATATAAACAAAATATATTTGAGTTGGCTCAAAAATAAGAGAAAATGAATTCAGTTTTAAAAAAATAAATTCGATCAAGTTATAAAAATAAATACTTGAAACACATACAAAATACGTAGAAAAATTTATATTGTTACAGATATTAAACAAACAGTACAAAATACATGTGCGTAACATACGTGGAAAAAAATTGTCATAACTCAATTTTGCGGGGTGTTACAGTGGAGGGGGCCTGGTATTTATAGGTAGAGAGAGGGAACCCTAATGGATCGGGTTGACCCTCTACTGTGGGCCTGATTGGTGTGACGGGCCAGTAGGAGGCCCATGGGGCATCCGGACCTGATTTCTGGGGATTTATGGATCCTGAGTGGATTAGATGGCTCATATGAGGCCAGATTTTTACCCATGTCAAAGGCCCCCCACTCCTGAAGGGTTGGGTGTATCGATCGTTAAGGAGTAGTCTGACCTTGTGCAGAAAATCTACCGACGGTGTAAGTGGGGGTCTACGGATTTGAGACCAGTTCTGAGCGTTAGGTGCTGAGGACTGGTGAAGTGTAAGACAGTGGTTCGGAACCAGTGCCGAGCATCGAGCTCGAGCAGAGTTGTAAGGAAGCTCGAGGGGTGGGGCTCGAAGTTGGTGCCGAGCATCGAGCTCAAGCGAAATTGTGAGCGAGTTTGTGCCGAGCATCGAGGCAGGGAAAACATAAAGGCGGCTCGATGTACACGCCGAGTGTTGGGTGTCCTAAGACAGGAACCTTTAAGGAAGCTTGGTGGTGGATCGCGGTTCATGTCGAGTGTTGAGCGAGCTTGACTCAGAGAAAGCTTGAGAGAAAGCTAGTGGCTAGCTCGAGGTGCATGCTAAGCGTCAAGCAAACTTAAGATGGAGAAAGCTGATGAGGAAGCTAGTGGCTAGCTCAAGGTGCATCCCGAGCGTCGAGCGAGCTTGAGATGGGGAGAGCTTGAGAAAAAGATTGTGGCTAGCATGACCTGCAAGTCGAGCGTCGAGCGAGCTTGAGATAGAGAAAGCTTGTGAGGAAGCTAGTGAGAAGCTCGAGGTGCATGCCGAGCTTCGAGCGATCATGAGATGGAGAAAGCTTCCGAGGAAGCTAGTGTCTTGCTCGAGGTGCATGTCGAGCATTGAGCGAGCTTGAGATGGAGAAAGCTTGTGAGAAAGCTGGTGGCTAGCTTGAGGTACATGCCGCATCGAACGAGTTTGAGATGGGGAGAGCTCGTGACAAAGCTAGTGGCTAGCTCGAGGTGCATGTCGAGCGTTGAACGAGTTTGAGATGGGGAGAGCTTATGAGGAAAGTAGTGGCTAGCTTGAGGTGGATTTCGAGCGTCGAGCGAGCTTGAGATGGAGAAAGCTTGTGAGAATGCTAGTGGCTAGCTCAAGGTGCATGCCGAGCATCGAGCGAGCTTGAGATAGAGAAAGCTTGTGAGAAAGCTAGTGGCTAGCTCAAGGTGAACGCCGAGCATCGAGCGAACCTGACTTGGAGGGAGCTTGTGAGAAAGCTACTAGCTAGCTTGAGGTGCATGTCGAGTGACAACGGGCCTGACTTTGAGAAGGCTTTGGGAAAGCTTGTGGCTATCTCGAGGTGCATGCCGAGCGTCGAGCGAGCCTCACTTACAGAAGGCTTGGGCGAAAGCTAGTGGCTAGCTCGAGGTACATGCCGAGCATTGAGTGAGCATGATATGGAGAGAGCTTTTTGGAAGGCTACTGGCTAGCTCGAGGTGCACGCCAAGTATTGAGCGAACCTGACTTGGAGAGAGCTTGTGACAAGGCCAGTGGCTAGCTTTGGGTGCATGCCGAGCATCCAGTGGGCATAACTTAGAGAAAGCTTGTAAGAAATCTCGAGCGTCGGGCGAGCTTGAGATAGAAAAAGCTTGTGAGGAAGCTAGTGACTAGCTCAAGGTGCATGCCGAGCTTCGAGCGATCTTGAGATGGAGAAAGCTTCTGAGGAAGCTAGTGGCTTGCTCGAGGTGCATGCCGAGCATTGAGCAAGCTTGAGATGGAGAAAGCTTATGAAAAAGCTGGTGGCTAGCTTGAGGTGCATGCCAAGCACCGAACGAGTTTGAGATGGGGAGAACTCGTGAGAAAGCTAGTGGCTAGCTCGAGGTTCATGTCGAGCGTCGAATGAGTTTGAGATGGGGAGAGCTTATGAGGAAACTAGTGGCTAGCTCATGGTGTATTTCGAGTGTTGAGCGAGTTTGAGATGGAGAAAGCTAGTGAGAATGCTAGTGGCTAGCTCGAGGTGCATACCGAGCGTCGAGCGAGCTTGAGATAGAGAACACTTGTAGGAAAGCTAATGGCTAGCTCAAGGTGAACGCTGAGCATCGAGCGAACCTGACTTGGAGAGAGCTTGTGAGAAAGCTACTGGCTAGCTTGAGGTGCATGTCGAGCGACGAATGGGCCTGACTTGGAGAATGCTCTTGTGAAAGCTAGTGGCTAGCTCGAGGTGCATGTCGAGTGTCGAGCGATCCTGACTTAAAGAAGGCTTGGGCGAAAGCTAGTGGCTACCTCGAGGTGCATGCCGAGCGTTGAGTGAGCATGACATGGAGAGAGCTTTTGGGAAGGCTACTGGCTAGCTCGAGGTGCACGCCGAGCGTTGAGCGAAACTGACTTGGAGAGAGCTTATGAGAAGGACAGTGGCTAGCTCTAGGTGCATGCCGAGCATCCAGCGGGCGTAACTTAGAGAAAGCTTGTGAGAAAGCTAGTGGCTGGCTCGAGGTGCATGTCAAGCGTCGGGCGAGGGTGACTTAGAGAGAGCTCGTGAGAAATCCAATGGCTAGCTTGAGGTGCATGCCGAGCGTCGAGTGACCGTGACTTGGAGAAGGCTTGGGTGAAAGCTAGTGGCTAGTTCGAGGTGCACGCCGAGCGACGAGAAAACTTGACTTGGATATTTTCAATAGATCAGCATTCACTTGTTGTTCTCTAGTAAACACATGTGCTGCACGTGGACCGCTGACGTCATGGTGGTGGAAATTGAGGCATTGATATCTTGACCACCGTTGGATCAAAATCTGATGGTCGAGATCGTTTATGGTTGTCGAGGTATCTCCAAATTGTCTATATAATCTCCCCCTCCCTTATTCTCCACTATACTTTCTCTCTTTTGTCTCCTCAGGTTCTTTTTCTAGGTACTGCATAGTCGCCGGCTACCAACTTTCCGATTACCAGGTTAGTATTTTATATTATGTGAAGGGTTCGGTCCAATTCTTCTACCTCCACATCTGGTCGGAGCGACGGTGATCTTTCCAACTCTTTATCTTGGTAAAGGAGTGAAAAGGTCTACAACGTCCAGCACCTTCGCAACCGTAAGCCCTTTGTGGTGGAATCGAGCGATTCAAATGGAGAGGTTTAAGTGGTAGAGGTGGTCGAAGAGGGTAAGCTGGTTGATGTGGGCGCGGATGAGGATGGAGAGGTGGAGAAGGTTGGAGATAATGAGGAAGAGGTGGAGGATGTTACTGGGGAAGGGGATGATGATGAGGATGAGGGCGAGGCTATGGAGGTCGATCCGTCAGGTGAAGCTCCTATTCTGAAACCGTTGGCTTTGCCGTCCCCTCCGAAGGCTCCTCAAATTAGAAGGAGGATGAGGTGGACCCTTCCTAACAACCCTGAACAACCGACTGAATTTTTTTCCAAAACATGGTGTGAACCCCCATTTCCGCTAATAAGTATTTTCGTGTATTTTCTATAATTTAATTTTTTATAAATTTATTTTGTGCTAAATTCATTTCGGATCTTATATTAAAGTATTTTCTAATCAAAAATTTTATTCATTTCGAATAATTGTGTATTTTATTCTTACTTTCTATTTCTTATTGATCGGATATTTACATTTGAGCCCGAAAACAAATATATTATAATTATTGGATTATTTTAATGAAATAGTTAAACATGAATATTATTTTGTTGTATGACCTCCTCGTCGACCACCCTACGATCGAACTCCCCACCCCGATCTACCCCCGACAGCCTCCTTCCTCCTTAGTTGCCGCCCAATCGATGAACCCTGATGCCCCCTTTGGCTCCGACAGCCTCCTTCCTCCTTCAGTTGCCGCCCAATCGATGAACCCTGACGCCCCCTTTGGCTGCTCCTATTCCTGATCGACGCAGCCTCAACGTTTGCGTCAGTGTCGACGTCGCCAGCCGTCACCGTCGACCTCTCGTCGATAGCCCCGCCCCCACTCACCGCCAGCAACCTGAAACCCCCCTTTCTCTTGGTATGTTTTCTCCTTGCTATTGCAGCCTTGTGTTGATTCTCTTTTGCACGTAGAGTGCACGTATATTTGTGGATTCGTGTTGTTGCAGATTTGTGTTCGTTGTGTCGGGATTCTCATCCCGTTATTCTTGGTATTCAAATTAATCATCAATAAGGCAAGTCACTTTCATCTTGAATTGAATCTTGTATTAAATTCAAGTTTTATTGAAATTCCGCAAGTAGATCCTATTCGTTTATCGCATCATTGTATTGACTATCTTCCGTTGAGTCTATTGAGGGCTTACATGAGCTAACCCAAATATTCTTGACTTCGTGCCACTTTTAACTCCAAACATTGAATCTTTCATGTATTCATACAGTATCGTTAATAGGGTTATGCATATGTTCACGACAGAATTAATTAATTGCAGAAATAATTGCTAGGTTGTATGTTTGATTGATCGATTGTTGTTTGGTTGATGCTAAATTAGTGTATGTGCGGGTTTTAATTTTATTCATCATGTTTTATTACCACTCATGCTGATTATGAAGTTTATCGACTAATAGAATTGATACTCATCATATTTAATTAATTTATTTCAAGGAAAATATCAAAAAACCTGCATGTTGCTTGCTGGCTGTATTTTGTCTGCTATTTTGACCTAGTAAATAATCTTAAAATAAATAACTTTCTGAATAAGAATTGTAGCCTCATCTTTCTAGTTTCTAGAACATCTTGAATTTCTGAATTCCAAGTTGTGTAGCAAAAATTATGATCATTTTACTATAGTTGTGTTCTTATTTATAGATTTACAGATTGTTGTATGTTTGATGTTTAAACTGTTAAAAGGCTGATCAAAAGTTAAAATATTGCTTTGAAAAATTCTAGATTATTAGTTATCATGTTTAAGAGTCCAAAATATATTTTAATGAATTTTATTTCGAGTTGTTTCTGATTCTAAAAATATAACAACATGATGTCGAAATTCTGCCTGAACATGAATTCTGTAATGAATAGTGTGTTTGACCTAGCTACTATTGTCGGATTTTGAACTTTAAATATGCGTTGGAACCGTGTGGAAGTCTAGTTTCTAGAAGTTCTGACGGATTCAGTTTTTGAGTTCTAAAAGAGCGGTAAAAATTCATTCTTGTATAGACTACTCTTGTTGTCCAGAATTTCACTTTTTAGTTTTTAGTAGATTAATTAATCCTATATCATTGTATTGTATGAATCGAAGTGTGTATGTTGCATTGCATGATCCTAGTATCCTATAATACCCTAGATTTTAAAATAATGATTTTGAGATTAATAAATGGATTAAAATTATTCTTGGTGATTTAATAAATAGTTTTCTAAAATTGATCTTTTTACATGTGCAAAACACCTGCAAATATTTTCTTGGGAAGTTCAAAATTAGAAGGTATTTTTGGGAAAACCCATTATTTATTATTAGATATTATTTGTGAATTTTTTGGATTTTTCTGATAATTATTTGACCTATTTTCAAATATTAAAAAAAAGAGGGACTTTTGTGCAAAATTATGACTTGGAGTGAAAACTCCGGATTTTTAGATTTTTGGGCTGAGCATGATGCCTACTCAACTCAGAGGTAAAGTCTTTACTTTTTTTTTAATAAATTTGGTTTATTTTTCATATTTTGATAAAGAAAGGTTTTTCTGCAAAATTGCCACTTAGAGGGCAAAAAGTACAATTTCGTTTTCTGAGTTTTACAACAGTGCCGGCCAGATCTGGAGTGTTGGTTTTGTTTTCAAATACAAATTAAATTGGTATTATCTAATTTCCAAGTATAAGGATTTATATATGTAATTATATATTTAAAAGCGATACTTTGCAAATCTATTCACAAACCCTAGAAACCCTATTTCTGGCCAATATAAGGTGAGGTGCAGCCGTATCTTTGCTGCACTACACAAAAGAATTCCTTTATTATTATTTTATTGAAGTTTCAAAGCGAGGATCTTGGTTTTCTTGCAAAAGAAGGGATTTTCTTATTTTCTTTATTATCTTCGGTTGATTCTTCAATAAGGTGAGTGACATATGTTTGTTTTGTATTGCTCTATACATGTTGTATGTGATGAATTGACTATTAGAAAGCATGTTAGGGATTTTATGAAGATATAATAAAATTTTGATCAGTAGATGAATTAAAAATTGAATCTTTTCATGAAAACTATGATATTGATGATTTAAAACCCTAGTTGATGAGTTGAGATTATAAAGAACCTAATAGAGATCATGAGTAAGTTGTTTTCTCTCATATTCTTACTTTTTTGAGTGCTTCTTATGGAGTGAATGATGATTATTGCGAAAAGTGCACAAACCCACGCTTTACTGTTGAACGCACACTATTGAGTATTTTTGATAACCAAAACATGATCAAATGCTTGTTGTAATTGCATGTATTCATGGGTAATTATTGTAATCAGTATAGTATGTGTATGATGAGTTATAGAAGAAGTTACTGGATTAAAAAGACGGAATTTTAAAGTGAAGAAGGGGTTTTTGTATTCGGGTCTGAAGGGTATGTCTGAAAGTTTAATTTTGTGTTCTGTGAGGTTTGCGATTGGATTGTTGAGTTGTTTTGATAGCTGAGGTTGAGCTTGTTACTATTGTAAGGAGGAAGGTCACTTCAAGTCAACATGTCCTAAACTGTAAGGAGGAGGAAGGTTACTATTGTAAGGAGTTGTTTTGATAGCTGAGCTTATTACTATTGTAAGGAGGAAGGTCACTTCAAGTCAGCATGTCCTAAACTGGCGAAGCAGACTTGTTTCTAGTATGGGCAAGTGGGGCATACTAAGGTTTTTTGTCCACAGTTGAGGAAGGAAGGTTCAGGCGGAGGCAAATTTCAGAGGCAAGGGCGAGTGTTCCCATTAATTGAGGAGGATGCGGGTAACTCAGAGGATATGATCCAGGGTATGTAAGAATTTTAAATTTTATTTATTCAATGTATTAAGTAAAATTTTGTTTGAGAATAAATTGGAGATTTGAGTATCATTCTTCATGTAACAGGAATTGTTTTGGTTAATGTAATAAAAACAAAAGTTTTATTTGATACTGGTTCTTTGCATACATTTGTGTCGACCAATTTTTCAAAAGTTCTAGGTGTGGAACCTAAGTTGTTTCCAGGCAGGGTCTTGTCGGTGGCAACACCATCAGAGGAAGAATTGAATGCTGATCGATATTACGAGGGCTGTGATATCGAGATAGGTGGGAGATTATTTGGCATTGATCTCATTGAGCTGCAAGTTCTGGGTGTGGATTTAATTATGGGCATTGATTGGATGGCAATATATGATGCCACAATTAAATGCAACAAGAAAGAAGTGTTGGTGAACGCACCAGGTGGTCCCGCAGTGACTTTTCAAGGGAAGAGGAAAGACCCGAAAGTAGATGCATTGGTATCTAAGTTGATGATTCCAAATGGAGGCGGAGGCATTCCAGTTGTCAGGGATTTTCCTACACTATTCATGGAAGATTTATCTGGATTTTCGCCACAGCGAGATGTGGAGTTTTGTATTAATGTTCAGCTGGGGAGTGCTCCAATTTCTAAGGCTCCGTACAGGATGGCACCTGTAGAGCAGGATGAAGTTAAGAAGCAGTTTGAGGAATTGCTGAGTAAGGGTTTCATCAGGCCAAGTTCTTCACCGTGGGGTGCGCCAGTGTAGTTGGTGAATTAGAAGGATGGGTCAATGCGGATGTGCATTGACTATCGGGAGTTGAATAGGGAGACTATTCAGAATAAGTATCCGCTTCCACGGATTGATGATCTGTTTGATAGTCTTCGGGGAGCAGCTGTGTTTTCGAAGATTGATTTGAGATCAAGGTATCATCAGGTTCGAGTCAAGGAGGAAGATGTGAGTCAAACAGTTTTCAGGACTCGTCATGGACTCTATGAGTTTTTGGTAATGCCATTCGGAGTGACGAATGCACTGGCAGTATTCATGGATGTGATGAATCAGATCTTACGACCATTTATTGATTCCTTCATGGTGGTTTTCATTGAGGATATTTTGGTGTATTCGAAGTCGGAGGAAAGCATTCTATGCACTTGACAGAGGTATTGAAGAAGTTACATGAGTATAACTTGTATGCCAAGCTGTCAAAATGTGAGTTTTGGAAGTTTGAGGTAGCTTTTCTTGGTCATATTCTTTCTAAGGAGGGAGTGGCCACTGATCCTCAGAAGGTTGAAGCTGTGATGGATTGGCCCAGGACAACGTCAGTGAAGGAAGTCAGAAGTTTCTTGGGTTTGGCTGGGTAACACCGGACATTCATTAAGGGCTATGCACAGATTGTAGTTCCTTTGACAGGGTTAACTCGAAAGAATGTGGCATTCCCATGGACTGATAAGTGTGAGGCGAGTTTCCTTGAGCTAAAGGAGAGGTTGACGACTGTGCCTATCTTGGCTTTGCCACAAACTGGGAAGGATTATGACATCTTCAGTGATGCATCTCTTAGAGGTTTGGGGTGTGTCTTGATGCAGGAAGGCAAGGTTATTGCCTACTATTCGAGGTAGTTGCGTCCGCATGAGAAGAATTATCCGACGTATGATCTAGAGTTAGCAGCTATTATCTTTGCCTTAAAGCAGTGGAGGCATTATGTATATGGTGAGAAAGTCAATATGTATACCGACCACAAGAGCTTGAAGTACATTTATCAGTAGAAGGACTAAATCTTCAGCAGAGAAGGTGGTTGGAAGTATTGGAAGACATTCGTCCTGAGATCAAGTATCATCCAGGCAAGGCGAATGTGGTGGCCGATGGGCTTAGTCGGGAGGGGAGTTTATCGAGTTTGATCACTATTCAAAGTGAGTTGGTAGCAGAGATTGATCAAACAGGTATCGAGGTGGTACTGCAGGGTTTGGGAGCATCTTTGGGTCAACTAAAGCAGCAACCTACTTTGAGAGAGAAGATTATGGAGGGTCAGAAATCAGATGCAGAGATTCAGACAATGTTGCAGCAGGTTTCCGATGGCAAATTGTCAGAGTTCTGTGTCCAAGATGGAGTTCTATGGATGGGTGAAAGGCTGTGTGTTCCGGAGAATGCAGATTTAAGGGAGAGTATCTTACAGGCAGCACACAGTATTTTGTAGTCAGTACATCCTGGAGGCACAAAGATGTATAAGGACATCAAACAACACTATTGGTGGTCTGTTATGAAGAGCGCTGTGGCAGATTTTGTGGCAAGACGTCTGACTTGTCAGCAGATTAAAGCAGAGAATCAGAAACCTGGAGGTTTGTTACAGCCGTTTCCTATTCCAGAATGGAAGTGGGAAAATATCAGCATGGATTTCATTACAGGGTTGTCGAGGAGTTCGAAAGGCAATGACTTGATTTGGGTTATTGTGGACTGTTTAACTAAGTCAGCTCACTTTTTGTCCATGGAGATTACTTGGTCGTTGGAGAAATTGGCCGAGGTGTACAATGATGAGATTGTGAGGCTTCATGGAGTTCGTGTGTCGAT
Source organism: Hemerocallis citrina (assembly GCA_017893485.1). NCBI lineage: Eukaryota > Viridiplantae > Streptophyta > Magnoliopsida > Asparagales > Asphodelaceae > Hemerocallis > Hemerocallis citrina. The sequence goes on along the minus strand of CM030368.1, from coordinate 118,818,639 downwards.
TGTGTCTGACAAGGATGCAAGGTTCACTTCGAGGTTTTGGAAGAGTTTGCAAGCAGCTTTGGGTACCGGAACCGATTTCAGTACTGCTTTTCATCCACAGACCGATGGTCAAACTGAAAGGGTGAATCGTTTATTGGAGGTTATGCCGAGGGCTTGTGTTATGGACTTCGGTGGTAGTTGAGAGAGGTACTTGGCATTGGATGAGTTTGCTTATAACACCAGTTACCATGCGAGTATCGGTATGGCTCCGTATAAAGCTCTATACGGGAGGAAGTGCAGGACACCTGTTTGTTGGTATGAAGTTAGTGAAAGGCGGATGTTCGGGCATGAGATTGTTCAGCAAACATCGGAAAAGATTGAGTTGATTTGCAAGAGGTTGGTCGACGCTCAGAGTCGGCAGAAGAGTTATGTAGACACTCGACGAAGAGACTTGGAGTTTGAGGTTGAGGATGCAGTTTTTCTCAAGGTATCTCCGACCAAAGGAGTGATCAGGATTGGTAGGGGAGGCAAGTTGGCGCCAAGGTACATTGGACCAAACAGGATTTTGGGGCTGATTGGTAGAACGACATATAGGTTGGAGCTTCCGGAGGAGTTGGCACAGGTACATGATGTGTTCCATGTGTCGATGTTGAGGAAGTATGTGCTGGATCAGAGTCATCAGTTGGTGGAAGTGCCTGAGGGTCTACAGGTGAACTTGAGTTACAAGGAATAGCCTGTAGAGATTGTTGATCGTAGGGAGAAGGTATTGAGGAATAAGGTGATACCTATGGTCAAGTTGTTGTGGAGGAACCAGCAGTTCGAGGAAGCTACTTGGAAGTCAGAGGATCGCACGCAGAAGGATTTTTCTGAGCTTTTTGTATGATTGTATTCTTTGTATGGTTGTACTCTTAGAGTTAAGTTGTATTTCTTTTGTTAGATTACATTCTCTTGTGTAATGGTATTTCTTAAATTATATTTCCATTTATGAGATTTCATTTACTTGTGCTTATATTGTTTGGACCCAATTAGTCGTAGTTCTGAGGACAGAACTATTCTAAGGAGGGAGTGATATAATACCCCAGATTTTTAAATAATGATTTTGAGATTAATAAATGAATTAAAATGATTTTGGTGATTTAATAAATATTTTTCTGAAATTTATCTTTTTACACGTGCAAATATTTTTTTGGGAACTTCAAAATTAGAAAGTATTTTGGGAAAAACCCATTATTTATTATTAGATATTATTCGTAAATTTTCAGGATTTTTCTGATAATTATTTGACCTATTTGCAAATATTACAAAAAGATGGACTTTTGTGCAAAATTACCACTTGGAGTGAAAACTCCAGATTTTTAGATTTTTTTCCTGAGCATGATTCCTAGTCAACTCAGAGGTAAAAAGTTTACTTTTTGTTTTAATAAATTTAGTTTATTTTGCAAGTTTTGATAAAGAATGGTCTTTTTGCAAAATTGCCACTTAGAGGGCAAAAATTACAATTTCATTTTCTGAGTTTTACAACAGTGCCGCCCAGATCTGGAGTGTTGGTTTTGTTTTTATATACAAAATGAATTGGTTTTATCTAATTTCCAAATATAAAGATTAATATATGTAATGATATATTTAAAAGAGATACTTTGCAAATCTATTCACAAACCCTTAAAACCCTATTTCTGGCCAATATAAGGAGAGGTGCAGCTGTATCTTTGCTGCACTACACAAAAGAATTTCTTTATTATTATCTTATGGAAGTTTCAAAGCGAGGATCTTGGTTTTCTTGCGAAAGGAGGGATTTTCTTATTTTCTTTATTATCTTCGGTGATTCTTCAATAAGGTGAGTGATATATGTTTGTTTTGTATTGCTCTATACATGTTGTATGTGATGATTTGACTGTTAGAAAGCATGTTAAGGATTTTATGAAGATATAATGAAATTTTGATGAGTAGATGAACTAAAAATTGAATCTTTTCATGAAAACTATGCTATTGATGATTTAAAACCCTAGTTGATGAGTTGAGATTGTTAAGAAACTAATAGAGATCATGAGTACGTTATTTTCTCTCATATTCTTACTGTTTTGAGTGTCTTTTATGAACTGAATGTTGATTATTGCGAAAAGTGCACAAACCTACCCTTTACTGATGAACACACACTATTGAGTATTTTTGATAACCAAAACTTGATCATATGCTTGTTATAATTGCATGTATTCATGGGTAATTATTGTAATCAGTATAGTATGTGTATGATGAGTTACAGAAGAAGTTATTGTATTAAAAAGATGGAATTTTAAAGTGAAGAAGGGGTTTTTGTATTCGGGTCTGAAGGGTATGGCCGAAAGTTTAATTTTGTGTTTTGTGAGGTTTTCGATTGGATTGTTGAGTTGTTTTGATAGTTGAGGTTGAATCAAACTTTACCCTGCTCTTATACTATGATTTGGTTGATTTTACTGATCCACATATACCCTCACATACACTTATACATATATACTCAATATACTATTTTGAAGAATTGTCAAAAGTTAATGTTTTGAGAGTTTTCGATTGGATTTGATTTTTTTTTATACTAAAACTAAATCTAAACAGTATACTACTCCTATTTGATGATATTTTTATGCATAACTGATGCTTGAAACACTCATATGAACATATACATACATACATTGCTATTTTTGAAGAATTTTGATGGAAAATGCTATTTTGTAAATTGGATGCGGTTTTGTTGTGTTTTATAAACTCCCATATGTTGTAAAAGTTGAATTAACTCATCTCAGGAAATTGGTTTTTAAAATTTGTGTTTTTACAAAGTGGAATCGACGTATCAGTCGAAACATGCACAAGATTTTAACCTGGCTGCATAGCAGCTAGCGGTCAACCGCCATTCTATTTTTTGGAGAAATTCTAAAAAGGACGGTCGACCGCCGTTATTTTACACTATTTTGGCAGTCGACCGCACCTGCTGTTTTGAGTTGTTTTAATGAGTTTTTGTTCCTTTTTTTAAACAGTTATTTCCTCGATATTATGGATTATTGATCTACTGTTTTAGATGTTATTTCTGCTACAGATTACAGTATTTTATAGAAAATTATATTTTGTTTATAATGGAATTTAAACATATTCCTATGACCTTATAAAGAGAGTTATATGTGTTTTTCAAAAGTTTTGATGTTTTGCGATATTCGACGACTTCAAAATATGATTTTCTGTTATTTGATGGGTTCAATATTTTATTTGAATTCTGGAATTTCATGAGTACATTAAATGGATTTGGATTTTTTCGTTTTCTTATTATAAAGATTTTGATGATGGGTGTATGAGTTTTATTGAAAATTTTTGGTATTGATGGTTGAGTTATGAGTCTTTAGAGATTGAGTGGGGCCCTAACTTCTGGCGGTTGAGATTTTGGTTGTTGTTCAGTTGAGTTAAGCCCGGTAGGGTACACCAACTTTAAGAGATTCACAATCTATTAAATAATTAATTAACTTATCAAGATAAGGACAAACACTAGATGGTGATGATGGAATGAGAGCAAACGTGAGTTATGGACTCCAGGATGATCCACGGAGTGAGATATTCCCCAGTATTCCGGGACGATGGACATAAGATCCACAGAGTGATCCACGGAGTGGGATTGATGTCCAATATTCTGAGGACGAGAGTGATGCTCATGGGATGTTTGTGCAATGAGGATTCCAGGATGACCTGCAGTGTAAGGGAATCCCCGGTTTTCCGGGATGATGGACGTAAGGGCCACAGAATCATCCGTAGAGTGGGATTGGACTCCAATATTCCAAGGGCGAGAAACGATATTGAAAAATGTCTAAATATCGTAGTAGTCATCGTAGTAGGATTAGTTGCATAACAGGGGATTAAATCCTATCAAATGGAGAACGATAAGGGCTTTCACCGGACCTATGTAGAATGGGATGCATAGAATCCGACAAGTATGCATTAGAGGGTCAGCATATAGCTTTGGTATTTTCTTGACTTGGTTTTATGCATGTTGTTTCCTATTTTCCTACACTTAACACTTAGTCTAGTTTCAGTTGATGTTTTCATGTTTTATTTATTGTCATTTCTTATTCCATTCATTACTACTGTTGATACATGTTGTTTATGACTGTATACCTTATGTTTTATTTATGTTGCATTTCTTTTATGTCACTCACACCGTTATGGCTGACTCCTGTGCTTTTGGGGATTAAGGTTATCTCTAACCTCATGTTTTACAGGTTGGTACCTATAGCATTTGGATTTGGATGCATGTGCCAGAATAATGTTATGGCTTATGTAAATTGTAAAACAATGTATTGTAAAAGAAAGAATTTGTAATTCAAGTTGTTTATTTTTCTGCTGTGCTTTGTAATAAGTTAATGTAATAAAAGTTGAAAATTTTATCTGTTTTTTGGCTATGTTTACTATTACAATTGAGGTAGATGCTGGGAATTGTGCCACATATTTCTGAGATATTATATTGGAAATTCGGGGCGCTACATATCCTATTGTCATCATTTTCATTGTCCTATTCAACTTATCTTCTCATTGTTTCTCTATTGTTAGAATCGTTCATCGAAATATTCCTTAATTGCATAATGTATTGTTGCATTGATAAAATAATTAATAAGTCGGGGTTTAAGAGTTGACTATAGTAGTGGACAATATAGGGACTGTACTTGGATAAGGGACTCGTGGTTGCCTATATCGTTATCTTGTGATCTTGTGTTCTTGTGATCTTGTGATCTTGGGATCTTATAGCATCTTATGGATAAATTATCGTTATGGATGGAGCATTATTATCGTGCAGAGTACATGATCTATAGAGTACACCACTGTAGTCTAAACGACATTGTTTGTATGCATCGAACCTGTGGTATGGAACATATGTAACACAGTAGTACGTGCATTAGTTAGGATTAAAATGAATAATAGACTTAAGATTGATACAATATCGAAATTACATATTGTACATCATTGTTCCTATAGATATCGAATATTATCCAAGTGTTATTGATATTGATAATCGAATATTGTTATCGATTATTGAATCATGAGCTTATAGCCATTGCATCGATTATCATGATATTGATTATTGTTATTGTCCCATGTTATTGATTCCTATTGATCCATTGAATTCATTGCTATACCATTATTCATTGTTCTTTGTTTTATCTATTTGTTGTCCACGACTTGCTTTAAGGAGAATTTTTCTCCTCTTTTTAGATGAAGTGTTCAGAGGTAATGAAGGAGAATTGCCTGCTGGGATTGAAGAACAGCCATTCTGAAGATTTTAATGCTTTCTACACTACAAGAAATTTGACATATACTAACGGATACCTGTAGTGACGGTCACTAAAACCGTGGGTATAGACATCATATACCTACAAACGTGTAGTAAACTATGGGTATAGGTATCCTATAATTTTAGAGTTTTTAATTCGTAAATATAAGCTTTTTAATCCATAACTATTATTTATTTTCTCCCTCTCTCATAAACCCTACTTCCAAATCCCCCTCATCCCGCCGCCGTGCCCCCTTCCAGCCGCCGTGCCGCCCCCAACCCAATATCCTCTCTCTCTCTCCCTCTCAACCAACCACTGCACCTCCGTCGTCATCGTCTCCAGCCCTCCGTCCCCTATCGCCGTCCCCCCTCAATTTTACTGCATAAAACCCCCTCAAAACCCCAACTCCTTTTTCCTCTTTCTTCCCCTTTCTCATCACTCTCCGTAAAAAAAACGGCAGTTAGGGTTTTAGAGTTCCAGCTCCCCCTGAAATATCGGCCATGGCAACCCCATCAAAGAAGAACAACAACAAGACAAAAACCCAGGCCAACGCCATGGCTGACACCAAGCCGGCCGATCAATCCACCGACCCGTCTTCGCAAAAGAAGAGAAAGAGAGAAAAGGGAGATCGACTTCAAGATTCGAGCTTGCCTGATAAGAAATGATTGGCCGTTGATGTCGATGAGGCCAACGAGGATGATGGTGGAGTCACTAATCAAGTGAATGAATCTGACATTGCCAATACTAGGTAATGTTTTTCTTGATTTGCATCGTGATAATTGGCAATTGATTGTGTTTAACTAGGATTAATTTCTAAGTTTAGATCTGGTGGTCTGCAGCTCCTTTGAGATCGACTCCCCCACATTGCATCAAATTTGTTCCCTTTCTCTCTGGTAATCTCTTCTCTTTCTCTCCGTAAATAAATGATCTTTTGTAGCCAGCTTTTCTAGTAATTTTGATTGCCAACACTAGGTAGGATCGTGTATTTGTTTTGGTAATTTGTTTGATCTAGCATACTTCGTGAAATATCTGCTTATGCTTGAAATAGAGATCGATTTAATTGTTTCATTGTAGATTATTCTGATCCGAGCATTTCTTGAATTTTTGTATTATGAGTTGATTTGAGAATTAACAACTTTTCTCTTCTACTCGATACTTTTGATCATTTCTGGTTAGATAATGTGTTTTTTCTGGCCAAAATTGTATGATTCAAGCGTGGATGTCGTTAAAGGAATTTGTAATTGGATGATTAATCTGATCTGATTTGAGGTTTTTCTATTCTTGCGTTTGATTAGATTTATAGTTACATAAGGTGGTTATGCTTGAAAATGTTGTACAATTATAATTTGGTTATTTCAGATTTGAAGATGGGCATGTCTTTCACCAAGCTTTTCTGTCGTCCTTTCGCCAAGAATGAGATGAGAATTCTTATGGTAGGTCTCGATGCAGCTGGTAAAACCACCATTCTGTACAAGCTGAAGTTGGGAGAAATTGTTACCACCATTCCTACCAATGGTATGAATATTTTTTTTATCATTAATTCGTCGCTTAGTTTTCAGATTAAGTACTCATCGTGGCGTTGTATCATCTTTTCGATTTAAACTTCAAATTTTTAGCGAAGCTAGAAATCAGTCATCATGGGTTTTCAAATGCTTAAGTTAGTTTTCTGACTATTTCTTTTTTTAGAATTTAATGTTGAGACTGTGGAATATAAGAACATTAGCTTCACAGTGTGGGATGTTGGCGGTCAGGATAAGGTATTCTTCATGTTCATAACTTCATATATTGTACCATATATGATAATACAGTAACTGAAATATCATGATCAAACTGCATTCTTTATAATGTTTCTGTAACTTTACGTTACGTTTATATTTAAAGGAAAATTTGATGTTAGAAATTGAATGTCGTTTATATATCCTTTTAATCCTTGATTCACTAGATTGGTTCTATGACCATCCAAGGAAATTTACAGATTTTGTCAAAAGGCATACATGTAACCTTTTTTCCCTAAAAATTACTGACTTCTGCGGCATATATGATATTGGTAATTTTGAAATGTAACTTGAAAGATAATGTGACGGTTTATCAGATTCGGCCCCTGTGGTGATTCTACTTCCATAACACACAAGGGCTTATATTTGTGGTTGACAGTAATGACCGAGATCGTGCACTTGAAGCTAGAGATGAACTTCACAGAATGCTTAATGAGGTAAGCTTCCAACACAATTAACTTTTTAAAGTTCTGAGTCGTGTAGAGGGGCAGTGAGTTGAACATATCTTTCTTTATCAGGATGAGTTGAGAGATGATGTGTATGTATCTTTGCAAACAAACAAGACCTTCCGAATGCCATGAACGCTGCGGAAATCACTGACTGATTCATACTACAAGAAAAGGTATGTTGCATATATTTGAGTAATATACTGCTTCAGAAAAAAAAACATGATGTTTAAACTAAAATAAGTGAGGCTGGATGTATTTGTTTTCGTTTGCTTATTCTCTTGTTGCGATACATGATAAACAAAAAAAGAAAACCATGTCTTTTGCTTATTCCCCTTTTTCTTACAACACAGTCTGGGAAGGCTGATTTCGAGATACTTAAGAAGAAAGCAATGGAATGGGGGGAACCAACTGTTGCATGTGGACAGCAGGTTTGTTTATTAACAATATTCCAATCTCACTGCCGAACAAATTTTCTTTATTACCCTTCGCTGAATGTGCCTAATAACTATTCTTTAAAAATTTTTATGGTGCAGGAACTTGCTGAGATGATTTTCCAATTAGCATTGTAGATTGTAGATCGGAGTTATTTATTGGCGAGTTGTAGATGTACACTATTTATTGACAATGGAAGCTAATTTTCTGTTTATGGAGCAAACTTAGAAATTAAGTGGATGAGATTGTTATAAGACTTTATATGCTTATTATATGTCAGTATGTGGTACTTTTAGGTTGACATTTTAACTATTTTGTAATTTGACATGCTTGTAATACTTCATTAATTTTTAATATGATTGAAGTTTAATTTTATTTAATTTTATTTCATAAACACATTTATTTATTTTATTGTGTATTAAGTTTATAATTGGATTAATATTATAAAAGAAAATATTAAATTGTCATAAGCGTAATTAACAAGAAAAAATTGTGTATAGAGCGATGGGTATATATTCAAATATTTGGATGCGAAAACCATCACTAAAACCTATAGCAATGGAGTTTCAACCTTAGGTATAGGAAAGCAAGAGGTGTCCTTGAAACCTATACCAACGGATACGAAACCGTGGGTATAGGCGATAGTGACGGCATTCTACTGTGGGTATAGCGAATTATTGACTACGGAAAAATATGTCCGTCGGTATAGGTTTTACGGGCTATACCTACGGTTTTCCGCCTTTTACCCACGAATTTTTGCTGCCACTATATGTCAAATTCCTTATAGTGCCAGTTGCTTATTGACTTATCAAACTTAATGTATTGAGACATTACGGATCATGAGCTTGTTGTCCACGACTTGCATTGATTATCATGATATTGTTTATTGTAATTGTCCCATGTTATTGATTTCTATTATTCCATTGAATTCATTGTTATACCGTTATTCCATTGTTCTTTGTTTTATCTACTTGCTGTCCACGACTTGCTTTAGGGACAATTATTCTCCTCTTTTTAGATGAAGTGATCACAGGTAATGAAGGAGAGTTGCATGCTGGGTTTGGAGAACAGACATTCTGAAGATTTTAATGCTTTCTAATTGCTTATTGTTTTATCAAACTTAATGTATAGCCATTGAATCGATTATCGTGATATTGATTATTGTTATTGTCCCATGTTATTGATTCATATTGATCCATTGAATTCATTGTTATACCATTATTTCATTATTCTTTGTTTTCTCTACTTGCTGTCCACGTCTTGCTTTAAGGACAAATTTTCTCCTCTTTTTAGATGAAGTGTTCACAGATAATGAAGTAGAATTGCCTGCTGGGATTGGAGAACAGACATTCTGAAGATTTTAATGCTTTCTAGTTGCTTATTGTTTTATCAAACTTAATGTATTGAGACTTATTATCTATATGTGATTGCATTATTATTGTATTGAGCTTATGACTCACATTTTATTATTAGTTTCCAGACGTTGGATTATCGTATTTGAATATTTCATATTTCTTCATTCCAAGTATTATTGTTCATGAGATTATTATTATTGCTTGCACAATTGTTCTGTATTGATTATATTGTTGAGTTGATCGGATAAACAGCTTATGGGTGACGTTAGTCATTTACTGGGCCAATGTCATGTGCTCGTATTCCGTATTTTTGGAAACGGGGCGTGACACATGGTCTCAACGTCCCCTATCTTCAGCAGCCGGGTTCAATTAGGATGTACCCGAACGACATCAAAGATTTGGTTAGGTATGGAGTATAGCCCTCTTCGCCGAGTCGAACGACACTTAAGATAGACATGGTGCAAAGCATTTTGACGAGTAGTGACCTCCCGCTGTGTAACACCCTGTAAAATAAAATGTATTTTTGGAAATATTAAATAATATTGAATAGTGAAATAGACTATTTTGACAGTTTTCTTGAAATTGATGTTGCACGTGCAAAGTTAGAAAATTTTGGATTTCTCAAAATTTGGTTGTCAATAATTGATTTCCCTCATTTAAGTATGATATATTTTAATTTTCAGATTACTTGATTAAAGAAACTCATTTTTGGAGTCTATGTTGATATAAACGATTTTTGATGAAAGAATTACATTCCAGCCGTAAAAGGGCTAAAAATTAAATCAAAAGTATTTTCTATTAATAACATATATCATTTTGAATTAATAAATAATTTTAAATTAAACTTTTTGATTAATTTGGCTATTTTATGAAATTGTCATTGCACGTGCAAAACACGTGCAAATAATTTTGCGGTACAAATTTTAACTTTTGAATTTCTGAATAAATTCCCCTATTTCAAATTGAGTATATTCTAAATTTTGGGATCTTTCTGAATAAGTAAACTATTTTTGTAAATACTTTGAAAGAAAATGGCTTTTTAGCAAAATATCGTTTGGAAGTGAAATTCGAATTCAAAATTTGGTTGGGCTATTTTGGTAAGCTAGTTTTGACGTGAGAGAGTGTAACCGATGTTTGCCGTATAAATGTATTTCTGTATATTTTCTGTATTTAAAATTTTTGTAAATTAGTTTCCGCCTTCAAATTATTTTTGTTAAAATATATTCTCGGATCTTCTATTAAAATCTATTTTCGTTCAATAATTGTATTTGTAACTATCTTCTATGATTTTAAACTTTAACACAATTCTTATTATTGTCATTATTACTTTTATTATTACCACTGTTGTTATTATTAGTACTATTACTATTTTTATCATTTTTTCTTATTATTGTTATTGTTATTGTTCTCAGTATTATTCTTATTACTATTGTTTTTAATACTATTATTATTATTATTGTTATTATTATTGTTTTTATTATTATTATTATTAATTCTATCAAAACCTAATTGTATATTTTTATTAGTTATTGTGCCAAAACCCATTTTTATTTTATTGGATTTCTTTTTAAACCCAACTATCCTATTTTAATAAAACCCTTATTAAAACCCATTATCTTTTTAATCCCCCATACCCAATAACCTATCAACTACCCTGTTTACGTTTACCTAATACCCTCCTATCTATCCAAAACCTGGTTGCTCCCCTTCACCTGCAAACCCATCAGCCGGAATACCCCCGAACCCATATATATCCTATAACCCATTTACCCAAATCGCCAGCACAGACTAAACCCTAAACTTTTCCCCTATCTATATATATTAACCGCTGTGTTTACCCTATTCATCTGCTATCCCTCTCCCGCTCTCTCATCGCTTCGGCCGCCTCTTCTAACCCATCCCGTCGTCTCCTCCGGCAAACCCCGTCCTTTCCTCAGCCTCACCCCCTGTGTGCACCCCCGACTGCACCTCCCCATCCTCCCTTCTGACCTTTCGACCTCCCGCTGTCTTCTCTCTCCCTCGGCAGCACCGCCCTGCAGACCTCGACGACTGTAGCAGTCCCTGCAGCCATTCCCTATGATGTTCCTGCCTCCTCCCGATGCACCCCGCACCGTTAGCTCCCTCCCTGTCGTCCAACAGCGCAGACCACAGCAACAACGACAACACCTCACTGTGCCGCTGCCCGTGCATGTTGTTCGAGGTGGGTGCGTGGTTGCGTGGTTGTTCGTTTTAAGTTCGTGTGCTCGTGGGGTTCGTCCGTTTCTTCTTGGTGTGTTTGGTTCGTAGTCGTGATTGTAGGTTGTACTCGTCTTTGGCCGTTATTTTGTTCGCTGATGAGTTCGTGTGATCATTTTGGTTCGTGGACTCGTACACGTTCGTTCAGTTCGTGGCCCGGGAATCTGTTCCCGTTATTCTTATTCTTGATTTTAGTCGGATTCGTCTTCGATTAAGGCAAGTAACTTGTACTCAAATTTCTTTGTATGATACAAGTCATAAATACCACTTATAGTGTAGTTGGGTTCTAAAGACAACTCGTGTGTGATGTATGATTGATGAGTTTGTCTCTATTGTGCTTTTTGACCATAGTTGATTCACGACACAAAATTGAAATGAAACAACTTAGGTTTTGCCCGTTCTTGATTTGATCATGTATGTAGGATTTTTTATGAGAAATTGAGTATTTGGGAGGAACCATGTGAAAGACTTGCTTTGGATATGTTAATTACCGTATTTCATGATGTTTGGACACTTGGTAGACTCGATTTCATGTTTGGTGGTGTTTGGATCAAGTTTCGTTGGATCTATGTTGATTTTGGTTTTTGAGGAAATTCTGTGTTTTGTCGATGATCTATCTTGATCAGTAATTTAGACCATATTAAGGTCAGAATATTAATTTTAGTATACAACATGATTTGTAGAGAAATTCGTCTTCCTTCCAACCCCTCTGACCTTGCTCGATTTCATTTTCGTATGTGTGAGATATGACTGTTTTACTACAGAGGTGGAGATCAATTCCAGATTTCATTTCTTGATGATTTTGATGACTAAATTATTTTGATACTTGTGATACACATATTATTTTCATCTGAAACTTTGGTCAGTATTTTTTTATATGGTTAGGGATTATCCAGAATTTTGGTGGATTTTATTGATGAGTTTTATATGTCGTTTCATGCTTGTTTACAAAAACTATACTTGCTGGAATTTGCTCGCTGTTCTTTAAAGATTTGTATTTTCACCCTAATTTCTATTACTGTATGAAAAATATTTGTGAAATATGAAAGTTAGATTATTTTGTCTATTTTCATCTCCCTTTGGCGGACTTGGATTTAATTTCACGGTTTGCCAGATATTTCAGTTTTCGTACAGCTGTGTTGAGAATTCCAGATTTGCCAAACTATCGTTTCTTGATATTTTCTGATTTTTGATGACTGATCTAATTTCACTGGAAAATTATGAGACTTTATTTTTTTATACTAGATAGATAGTTGAATAGCCCAGTTTTTTGTGGATTTATTTATCGAGTTTTGATGCTGTTCTCCTGGCTGAAAATTTGATTTACTGATTTCTGGCTGAACCTAATTTCTGAATTCAAATCAGTTTTGAGGTATGTTTTTATGAAATACTATATGACTTATTTATACTCTCTGGATTTGGTTAGGAGTCTATTTTCTAGACGTTTCGACAGATTCAGATTTGCATGTTTATAACACTGGGAATTTTAGTTTTGCTACAGTATGGTCTTACTGTCCTGAACTTGAGATTTGGTTATTTCATTCTTTCGTGTGTTACATATTACCCATACGTGTTTATCTTGCAACTTGAACTTGTTACTTGATCATACCATGATATACTTGCCCTATTCATGACACATACATGCTTGTTTGACATTAATAATATAATAACCAAGCCGGGGTTTAAGGGAAAGATTTAATAGTGGATAATTCAGAAATGTGTACTCGGAAAGAGATCTATTGATCCTACGTGATATTTGGAGCTTGATATATTTGGTTATTTGGAGCTTGACACGTGATTACTTGCACTTGCACACTTGACACAGAGCTTGATATATTTTGGGTATTTGGAGCTTATTTGGAGCTTGTTATTGGGTTATATGGAGCTTGTTTGGAGCTTGTTTATCTGGTTACTTGGCGTTTGATACTTTTTTACTTGATACTTGTCCCTGAGTACACTGCCCTCTTTGGTCCACTATGAAATCTAAAGCGAAACTGTTTGTTGTAGCAACCATGTAAGGTGGGCTGCATGAAGTGCTACATAGATAGTAATAACTACAAGACTTAATACATCACATTTGAACATGATACATGCTTACATGACACTTGAACATGATACATGCTTACATGACACTTGAACATGATACATGAGATTTGATACTTGACACCTGTTACCTGTTTACCTGCTTGCTCGACACTTGTTGCTTGTTTACATGATATTTGTTTACTTGACACTTGATACATGTTACTTGTACTTGTTCACCTTAACCTACTAGTTATTATATTTTGTTATCATTCATATTCCATGTTATTAGTTAGTTTTCCCATGTACTTGTATCCTGCATTACAAGCGGCCCGTAACGTGCAATTGACGGGTACTTGTTTTCTCTTTTCTTCTTTCCTACAATTGTTAAATTGCAAATTTTGGAGAACAGAATCCAAACGGTATTGGTGACAGGAAGTATTAGTGCTGGATTTTATTATTATTATTTCTTGTAGTCGCTTGAACAATTGTATTTTGATACTTGGATTTATTCTTGTATTTGGGCAATGTGACCCAGGATTTTGTTGACTTATTCAGATAATGACTATTTGAGATTAATGTATTTGGTTTCAGGTATTCTTGTTCATATTTTTGGTTCATATGTGCATGTTGGTTGATTCTTTTGCTTCCAACTCTGATTATTCTTGTGAAATGTTGTAAAGATTCTTGAACAGTTTATGGATGATGAAAATCATTCGCTGGGCTTAGTCACGTATCTGTATTCCATATTCTTTTTGGAAAACGGGACATGACAAGGTTTTTAGTGGTATCGTGGTGGGTTGGCTCCTCCCCAGCAGGCTGTTTCCGCTACTACTGTCAGGCCTATTGGTGGGCCGATTCGGAGGCCAACCCGGGGCCCTATTGCAAGAGTGATGCCCTACTCACCTGTAGCTCTGAGGAAGGATGTGACCTGCAATTTCTGCCACAGAATTGGTAATGTGCGAAAGGATTGCTGGACAGCCAACTGTCAATGCTTCGCATGTGGAGCAGGGGATCACATGCTTTGGGACTGCCCAGAGGAAATATGACCCACCAATTGTGGTCAGATTAGGTCACCGCTTCCACCGCAACAGCAAGTCTATGGTCAGGGAGCTGTAGCTCCTGGGAGAGGCCAGGCTTATAACCTAGTTTTGGAGGAGGCAGAGCCTGCGGAGGAGGATGTTCTAGGTATATTGTGTTTTCTTTTTATTGTTGTATTATTTCATTTCTTTATGTCTTTCCCTGCATTATATTCTTATACTCTTCATGCATCAATCCTTTATTTGATATCATCATTATTTGATATTCAATTCCTTGATTTCTTGATATCTATTTCTTCATCTCTTTGCTTTACTATCTTGCAAGTCTTATGTTGTTTATTCTTCATTTTTTATACTGGTTACTTCTTTCTTGTATTCCATTCTGCCATCATGCACGCATTCATTATTTGATTCAATTCTTCCCTGTTCATTCTCTCTTAGATTCTGGTTTTGCTTACTCCCTATCTTGTTTGTTATCTTGTGTTGTTTCTTTATTGGTTACTCTCTTTCATGCATTCCGTTTGACATCCTTCTTATCCATCTTCCTCCTTTTTCTGGTATTGCTACAGCCTTGTTCCTTTCCCTTTAATCCTCTGTTTTGTTACCCTTCCCCACTTTGCTTTTTGCCTTGTCCTATGTACCGCCTAAGCAAATTTCGAGGACGAAATTTTGTTGTAAGGTGGGTACGATTTATAACCCCTATTTCCCGTATAAACGTATTTCTGTGTATTTTCTGTATTTAAAATTTTTGTAAATTAGTTTCCTCCTTCAAATTATTTTTGTTAAAATAAATTGTCGGATCTTCTATTAAAATCTATTTTCGATCAATAAATGTATTTGTAACTATCATCTATGATTTTAAACTTTAACACAATTCTTATTATTGTTATTATTGCTGTCACGCCCCGCTTCCCAAAAATACGGAATATGAGCACGTAACATTGGCCCAGCAAATGATTTTCATCATCCATAAGCTGTTCGGGAATCTTTACAACATCTCACGAAATAATCAGAGTCGGAAGCCAGAAAAGTCAACCACATGCACATATGAACCAAAATACCAACAAGAATACTTGAAACCAAATATATTATCTCAAATAGTCATGATCTGAATAAGACAAAATTCTGGGTCACATTGCCCAAATACAAGAATAAATCCAAATACAAGAATACAATATTGTTCAAGCAAGCTACAAGAAATAATAATAAAATTCAGCACTAATACTTCATGTCACCAATACCGTCTAGAACCTGTCCTCCAAAATCTGCAATTTAACAATTGCAGGGAAGAGGAAAAGAGAAAACAAGTACCCGTCAATTGCAAGTTACGAGCCGCTTGTAATGCAAGATACAAGTACATGGGAAAACTAACAAATAACATGGTATAGCATGATATCAAAATAAACAACTAGCATGGTAAGGCGAACAAGTATCATGTAGCATATATCAAGAGTTAAGTAAACAAGTATCATGTAAGCAAGCAAGAAGTATCAAGTGTCATGTAATCATGTATCAAGTGTCAAGTTTCAAGCAAGCATGTATCATGTTCAAGTATCATGCTCAAGTATTATGTTCAAGTCTTGTAGTGATTACTATATAGGTAGCACTTCATGCAGGCCACCTTACATGGTTTCTACAACAAACAGTTTCGCTTTAGATTTCATAGTGCACCATAAAGGACAGTGAACTCAGGGACAAGTCAAGTAACAAGTATCAAGCACGAGTCACGTAATCGTGAACAAGTGGCAGCAAGTATCAAGCACGAGTCATGTAGTCATGATCACGTGGCAACAAGTAGTATCATGCATGAATCATCACGAATCATGGCAACATATAATCATATAGTAATAACAAGCATGAATCATGAAATCATGAAACATGGCAACAAGTTAAATCAAGCATGAATCATGTAATCATGAGACATGGCAACAAGTAATGGGAAACACGGGCCCCCTTCCGAGTATACGTTTCTGAATTATCCACTATTCGATCTTTCCCTTAAACCCCAGCTTGATTATTTTATTATTCATGTCAAACAAGCATGTAGGTCTATCACGAACAGGGCAAGTATATTAAGAATAACATGGCATGATCATGTGGCAAGTTCAAGATGCAAGATAAACATGTACGAGTGCAAGATATTACATAAAAGAATAAAATAACCAAATCTCAAGTTCAGGACAGTAAGACCACACTGAAGTAAAACAGTGATTCCTAGTGTTACAGACATGCAAATCTGAATTCGTCGAAACGTCTAGAAAATAGACTACCAATCGAATCCAGCGAGTATAAATAAGCCATATTGTAATTCACAAAAACCTAGCTCAAATCTGATATGAATACAGGAATTAGGTTCAGCCAGAAATCAGGAAAACGAATTTCAAGAGCTGGAAAACAGCATGAAAACACATTAAATAAATTCACAAAAAATTTAGGGTATTCCTCTATATGTCTAGTATCAGAATGTAAAGTTTCAGAATTTTCCAGCAAAATTAGATCAGTCATAAAAAATCAGAAAACATCAATAAACGCTAGTTTAGCAAATACGAAATTCCCAACACTGCTGTACGAAAACTATAATATCTTGCAACCAGTGAAATTAATTCCAAATCTGCCAAAGGGAGATGAAAATAGACTAAATATATTAAAATTCATATTTCACAAGTATTTTTCATAAAGTAGAAGGAAATAGGGTGAAAACACAATTCTTTACAGAACAGCGAGCAAAATACAGCAAGTATAGCTTTCATAAACAAGCATGAAACGACACATAAAACTCATCAATAAAATCCACCAAAATTCGGGGTAATCCCTAAGTAGATATAGAAAAACTGACCAATGTTTCAGATCAAAATAACATGTTTAGAACTAGTATCAAAATAATTTAATCCTCAAAATTACTAAGAAACGAAATCTGGAAATGATCTACACCTCTGTAGTAAATCAGTCATATCTTACACATATGAAAGCGAAATCAAGCAAGGTCAGAGGGGACAAAATTCTCTAAAACTCATGTTTTATACTAGAACTATGATACTGACTTCAAGACAGTCTAAAACAGCAAAAAAAACAGATCAACGACAGAATACAAATTTTCCCCCAACAACTCAACATATATCATACAAAACTTGTTCAAAACACAACCAAACATAAAATCGAGTTTACCAAGTGTCCAAACAACATGAAATAAGCTATACAACATGTCCACAACAAGTATCTCACATGGGTCTCACAAGCACACAAGTTCTCATAATTGTTTCACATATACATCATATCAAGAACGGGCGAAACATATGGTTGTTTCATGTCAAATTTTGTGTCGTGAGTCAACTATGGTCAAGCACTATAGAGACAATCTCAACAAGGGGATTCACACACAAATTGTCTCTAGAATCCAACTACACTACAAGCGGTATTTTTGACTTGTATCATACAAAGAAATTTGAGTACAAGTTACTTGCCTGCGTGACGACGAAACGAAGAACCAACAAGAAAGAATAACAAGAACGGATTCCCGAGGCATAACCAAGATCGAACAAATACGAACCAAGAATGAGAACCAACGATCCAGAATAACAAACAAACGAACAACCAAAAACACATGCACGGAGAACACAAGTGCACACCACGAACCAACAACCAAACAATGGCAGGAACGGCGAGAGCACACACTCCAACGGCAAGAGCAACACCACACACAATGCAATCGCACACAAGGAGTGTGAGGAAGTGAGAGACGGCCATGAAAACGGTGGAGCACGACGGAGAAGTGGCAGCACTTCCGTCGGAGAGCACCACGCACAGGGTGGCTGCCTGGCTGTGGTGCGGGAGGCAGCGGGACCCACTGAAGTCGAGGGGAGGCCAAGAGGCAGCATCGGGTGCTCTGGCTGATGCTGTCACGGAGGATGACAACACCGAATGGCGCTGTTGATCCTGTTGTCGTCGGAAGGAGGGACGACAAGGGCTGCGGTCGACGCAGTGCCGGAGGAGAAGACGGGTGGGAGACAGAGGAGCACGGAGGTCAGGAGGCTGGCGCGTCGCGAGGGTGGCCTGAGCAGGCAGAGGGCGGGTGGGGAGAGAGAGCGGGAGTCGGGTTTGGGAGGGAGAGAGATGGACGGGAGATGGAGGGATCGAGATGAGGTTGAAAATGGGGGCTGGTATGTTATAGGAAGTGAAGAGGCAAAAATGGGTTATATATATAGGTTGGCTATTAGGTTTTAGGGTTAGAGTAACAGGGAAGGGGTGGCTGACGGGTTTGGGTAGTATTAGGTGGGTTTCGGGTATATGAACAGGTTTAGGTTTTGTAATTGGGTAACAGTTTTTGGGTTTTTATAATAGAAGGGAAATGTGTCTAGTAGGTTGTTATTGGGTTGGTGTTTTGAACAGGTTATAGGGTTTATGCTAACGGGTTTGGTAGGGTTTTGGTTGGTTTAAATGGGTTTAAAAGAAAACCAATAAGAATTAATAAAATAACCAATAACAAATAATTTATAAAATGATGTAATTTACATTACAATATAGATTTTAGTTAAAATAACTACAATTACAGTTAGTGAATAAAAGTAGATTTTTAATAACCAATCAAAATATCAATAATAACCATAATACTAATAACAATAATAATAATAAGGGTAATAGTAACAAAAAAAAAATTGTTACAATATAATAATCACAGAAAATATTTTAAAATAAGGTTATTGAACAGAAATAGATTTTAATAGGAGATCCAATAATACAATTTGATAAAAAAAAAATTTGGAAACCAAAAATATAATTAAAAAAAATTAAATACAGAAAATATACGGAAAATACATATTTGGGAAAACAAGGGTTACAAATCCTAACCACCTTACAACAAAATTTCGTCCTCGAAATTTGCTTAGGCGGTACATAGGACAAGGCAAAAGCAAATAAACTTGGGGAAGGGTAACAAAGCAGAGGGCTAAAGGGAAAGGAACAAAGCAATGGCAATACCAGAAAAGATGGAAAATGGATAAAAATGAGGTCAAATGGAATGCAAGAAAAGAAAATAAACAATATAAAAAAGAAAAGAACAACACAGGATAACAAATCAAGAAAGTGAGTAGGCAGAACTGAAATCAAAGAGAGGAAGGACAAGGGGAAAAAAAATAAAAAAATTGAATCAAATAATGAATGGGTGCATGACGGCAAAATGGAATGCAAGAAAGAAGTAACTGGTATCAAAAATTAAGAGAAAAAAACAACACAAGACTTGCAAGATAACAAAGCAAAGAGACAGGGAAAAATGAATGGATGAACAAGGGTGAGGAAACACAATGCAGAAGGATAATATGAAAAAATAATGCAAAAAAACGGAAGAAGCAAAAAAACCAACAAAACAACAAATGCAAAATATACTTGGAGCATCTTCTTCAGCAAACTCAGTATCTGCAGCAATCAGGTTGAAAGCCTGACCTCTCCTGGGGGCAACGGTCCTCTGACCGACAATCTGGCGCTGCAAAGGAAGCGGTGGTCTGACTGGACCGTGAGATGGGGCAACCTGCTGAACGGAACCCCTGACTGGAAGAGCCATCTGCAGCTGCTGTGGACAATCCCGCACTGTATGGTCAGCAGAACCACAACCAAAATAGCGGTAATTGGCACGCCTGCAGTCTCTATGCACATGCCCGGGCATCTGGCAGAAATCATAGAATCCCTCTCTCCGAGGAGCGGCAGGAGGGTAAGGAGTTGCCCTGATCGGAGGTGTTGGTACAGGACTCCGAATCGGCCCACCAGAAGGCCTAACAACAGCAGAGGGGAGCGGAACAGTCCGCTAGGGAGGAGCCAATCCACCACGAGCCTACTCTTGAGCTCGAGCTGCCTCGAGCGCATCAGCATAAGTACGCAAGGGGAGAGAGACAAGCTGAACCTTGATGTCACGAGCAAGTCCCAAAATGAACCGATGAGCCCTATCCTCTTCGTTCTCAAATTCAGATGCGTACTCATCCACAGACTTGGAGCCCTGTTTCAAGAAAGTCTCATGTTACAACATTGCTTGGACAATATGTAACAAAATTTCATTCATAGAAATAACGACCAACCTACTTTAGGGCCAAGAATTGTTGCTCCATCTCCACTCTAGTACTGCTAGGGAAGAACTTCTCCAAGAAGCTCCTAGTGAAAGTGACCCAAGTGATCGGTCTTTCAAGCTTTTCGGACTCGGTCCTCCACCAAATATGAGCCAAGTCCACCAACTGGATGGTTACCACATCCACTCAATCTGCATCTGCCACTCTAGCTGCCAAAAGTAGTTGCTCAGTCTGGATCAACCACTGTTCGGCCTCCAAAGGAGTCTCAGTGCCCAAAAACCTGTCGGGATGTAGCCTCATAAAGTCTGTGACTGTACCCGGACGAGGAGGAAGAACGGTCTGCGTTGGCGCAATGGGCAGAGGAACTCGAGCAGCTTCTAAGGTAGTCATCACCAAGTCACTGTGGTTTTGCAGCATATTGATCAGCTGCTCCAACACATTGGTAATGGCCTCAAATCCGGGATGATCATCCTGAAGACGAGAAGTAGAACCCCTACGAGACATAGTTTGCACAAAACCAAAAACAGTTAGCATCCAGATCAATGTTAATAATAATTCATTTATGCATGCATGGTTGGTGAAATGTTGAGCCGATCCCAGATCGAGCCAAGCATGTCTAATATATCAGTCAAACTAATACATTAGCCAAACCTAGTGCTCTGATACCACTTAAAAATCCTGTCACGTCCCGCTTCCCAAAAATACGGAATACGAGCATGTAACATTGGCCCAGCGAATGATTTTCATCATCCATAAGCTATTCAGGAATCTTTACAACATCTCACGAAATAATCAGAGTCGGAACCCAAAAAAGTCAACCACATGCACATATGAACCAAAATACCAACAAGAATAGTTGAAACCAAATATATTATCTCAAATAGTCATGATCTGAATAAGACAAAATCATGGGTCACATTGCCCAAATACAAGAATAAATCCAAGTACAAGAATACAATATTGTTCAAGCACGCTACAAGAAATAATAATAAAATTCAACACTAATACATCATATCACCAATGCCGTCTTGAACCTGTTCTTCAAAATCTACAATTTAACAATTGCAGGGAATAGAAAAAGAGAAAACAAGTACCCGTAAATTCTAAGTTACGGGCCGCTTGTAATTCAAGATACAAGTACATGGGGAAACTAACAAATAACATGGTATAGCATGATATCAAAATAAACAACTAGCGTGGTAAGGCAAACAAGTATTATGTAGCATATATCAAGAGTTAAGTAAACAAGTATCATGTAAGCAAGCAAGAAGTGTCAAGTGTCATGTTATCATGTATCAAGTGTCAAGTTTCAAGCAAGCATGTATCATGTTCAAGTATCATGTTCAAGTATTATGTTCAAGTCTTGTAGTGATTACTATCTAGGTAACACTTCATGCAGCCCACCTTACATGGTTGCTACAACAAACAGTTTCGTTTTAGATTTCATAGTGGACCATAGAGGGCACTGTACTCAGGGACAAGTCAAGTAACAAGTATCAAAGCACGAGTCACGTAATCGTGAACAACTGGCAGCAAGTATTAAGCACGAGTTATGTAGTCATGATCACGTGGCAACAAGTAGTATCAAGCATGAATCATCATGAATCATGGCAACATATAATCATATAGTAATAACAAGCATGAATCATGTAATCATGAAACATGGCAACAAATAATATCAAGCATGAATCATGTAACCATGAGACATGGCAACAAGTATGGAAAACACAGGTGCCCTTCCGAGTACATGTTTCTGAATTATCCACTAGTCGATCTTTCCCTTAAACCCCGACCAGATTATTTTAATATTAATGTCAAACAAGCATGTAGGTGTGTCACGAACAGAGAAAGTATATCAAGAATAACATGGCATGATCATGTGGCAAGCTCAACTTACAAGATAAACATGTACGAGTGCAAGATATCACATAAAAGAATAAAATAACTAAATCTCAAGTTCAGCACAGTAAGACCACACTGTAGTAAAACAGTGATTCCTAGTGTTACAGACATGCAAATCTAAATTCGTCAAAACATCGACAAAATAGACTCTGAACCGAATCGAGCGAGTATAAATAAGTCATATAGTAATTCACAAAAACCTAGCTCAAATCTGATTTGAATACAGGAATTAGGTTCAGCAAGAAATCAGGAAAGCGAATTTCAAGAGCAGGAAAACAGTATGAAAACACATTAAATAAATTCACGAAAATTCTGGGGTATTCTCCTATATGTCTAGTATCAGAATAAAATTTTTCAGAAAAATTAGATCAGTCATCAAAAATCAGAAAACATTAATAAACACTAGTTTAGCAAATCTGGAAATCCCAACACTGCTGTACGAAAACTATAATATCTCGCAACCAGTTAAACGAAATTCAAATCCGTCAAAGGAAGATGAAAATACACAAAAAATATTAACTTTCATATTTCACAAGCATTTTTCATACAGTAGAAGGAAATAGGGTGAAAACACGATTCTTTACAGAACAGCGAGCAAAATACAGCAAGTATAGATTTCATAAACAAGCATGAAACGACACATAAAACTCATCAATAAAATCCACTAAAATTTTGGATAATCCCTAAGTAGATATAAAAAAACTGACCAAAGTTTCAGATCAAAATAACATGTTTAGAACTAGTATCAATATAATTTAATCATCAAAATTATCAAAAAATGAAATCTGGAAATCATCTACACCTCTGTAGTAAAACAGTCATATCTCACACATACGAAAGCGAAATCAAGCAAGGTCAAAGGGGTTTGAAAATAGACAAAATTCTCTAAATCTCATGTTTAATATTGGAACTAGATACTGACTTCAAGATAGTCCAAAACAGCAAACAAAACAGATCAGTGACAAAATACTGATTTTTCCCCTTAACAACAACTCAACATATATCATACAAAACTTGTTCAAAACAAAACCAAACATGAAATCGAGTCTACCAAGTGTCCAAACAACATAAGGTATACAACATGTCCACAACAAGTATCTCACATGGGTCTCACAAGCACACAAGTTTTCATAATTGTTTCACATATACATCATATCAAGAACGGGCGAAACCTATGGTTGTTTTATGTCAAATTTTGTGTCATGAGTCAACTATGGTCAAGCACTATAGAGACAATCTGAACAAGGGGATTCACACACAAATTGTCTCTAGAAACCAACTACACTACAAGCAGTATTTTTGACTTGTATCATACAAAGGAATTTGAGTACAAGTTGCTTGCCTGCGAGACGACAAAACGACAAACCAACAAGAAAGAATAACGGGAACAGATTCCCGAGGCACAACCAAGATCGAACAAACACGAACCAAGAACGGGAACCAACGATCAAGAATAACGAAAAAAACGAACAACCAAAAACACGTGCACGGACAACACAAGTGCACACCACAAACCAACAACCAAACAATGGCAAGAACTGTAAGAGCACGCACTCCAACGGCAAGAGCAACACCACACACAATGCACTCGCACACAAGGAGTGTGAGGAAGTGAGAGACGACCACGAAAACAGTGGAGCACGACGGAGAAGTGGCAGCACTTCCGCCGGAGAGCACCATGCACAGGGTGGTTGCCTGGCTGTGGTGCGGGAGGCAGCGCGACCCACTGAAGTTGAGGGGAGGCCAAGCGGCAGCGTCGGGTGCTCTGGCTGATGCTGTCGCGGAGGATGACAGCACCGGATAGCGCTATTGATCCTGCTGTCATCGGAAGGAGGGATGACAGTGGCTGCAGTCGACGCAGTGCCGGAGGAGAAGACGGGAGGGAGACAGAGGAGCACGGAGGTCGGGAGGCTGGCACGTCACGAGGGCTGTCCGAGCAGGCGGAGGGCGGACTGGGAGAGAGAGCGGGAGCCGGGTTCGGGAGGGAGAGAGATGGACGGGAGATGGAGGGATCGGAATGAGGTTGAAGATGGCGGCTGGTATGTTATAGGAAGATGAAGAGGCAAAAATGGGTTATATATATAGGTTGGTTATTAGGTTTTAGGGTTAGAGTAACAGGGAAGGGGTGGCTGACGGGTTTGGGTAGTATTAGGTGGGTTTCGGGTATATGAACAGGTTTGGGTTTAATAATTGGGTAACGGTTTTTGGGTTTTTATAATAAAAGGGAAATTGGTCTAATAGGTTGTTATTGGGTTGGTTTTATGAACGGGTTATGGGGTTTATGCTAACGGGTTTGGTAGGGTTTAGGTTGGTTTAAATGGGTTTAAAAGAAAACCAATAAGAATAATAAAATAACCAATAACAAATAATTTATAAAATAATGTAATTTACATTACAATGCAGATTTTAGTTAAAATAACTACAATTACAGTTAGTGAATATAAGTGGATTTTTAATAACCAATCAAAATATCAATAATAACCATAATAGTAATAACAATAATAATAATAAGGGTAATAATAGCAAAAAAAGATAAGAATTGTATTACAATGTAATAATCACAGAAAATATTTTAAAATAAGGTTATTGAACGGAAATAGATTTTAATAGGAGATCTAATAATACAATTTGATAAAAAAAATTTGAAAACCGAAAATATAATTAAAAAAAATTTAAATACAGAAAATATACGGAAAATTCATATTTGGGAAAACAGGGGTTACAATTACTTTTATTATTACTACTACAATTATTATTAGTACTGTTACTATTTTTATCATTTTTCTTATTATTGTTATTGTTCTCTGTATTATTCTTATTACTATTGTTTTTAATACTATTATTATTATTATTATTATTATTATTATTATTATTATTATTATTATTATTAATTCTATCAAAACTTAATTGTATATTTTTATTAGTTATTGTGCCAAAATCCATTTTTATTTTATTGGATTTCTTTTTAAACCCAATAATCCTATTTTAATAAAACCCCTTATTAAAACCCATTATCTTTTTAATCCCCTATACCCAATAACCTATCCACTACACTGTTTACATTTACCTAATACCCTCTTATCTACCGAAAACCCGGTTGCTCCCCTTCACCCGCAAACCATCAGACCCAATACCCCCAAACACATATATATCCTATAACCTGTTTACCCAAACCAGAAGCACAGCCTAAACCCTAAACTTTTCCCCTATCTATATATATTAACCCCTGTGTTTACCCTATTCATCTGCTATCCCTCTCCCGCACTCTCATCCCTTCGGCCGCCTCTTCTAACCCATCCCGTCGTCTCCTCCGGCAAACCCCGTCCTCCTTTCCTCAGCCTCAACCCCTGTGTGAACCCCCGACTGCACCTCCCCATCCTCCCTTCCGACCTTTCGAACTCCCGCTGTCTTCCCTCTCCCTCGGCAGCGCCGCCCTGCAAACCTCGACGACTGCAGCCGTTCCCTGTATTGTTCCTGCCTCCTTTGGCTCCCTCCCTGTCGTCCAACAGTGCAGCTTGCAGCAATAGCGACAACACCTCACTGTGCCGCTGCTCGTGCGTGTTGTTCGAGGTAGGTGTGGTTGCGTGGTTATTCGTTTTGAGTTCGTGTGCTCGTGGGGTTCGTCCATTTCTTCTTGGAGTGTTTGGTTCGTAGTCGTGATCGTGGGTTGTACTCGTCTTTGGCCATTATTGTGTTCGTTGTTGAGTTCGTATGATCATTTTGGTTCGTGGACTCGTACTCGTTCGTTGAGTTCGTGGCCCGGGAATCCGTTCCCATTATTATTATTCTTAATTTTCTTCAGTTTCGTCTTCGATTAAGGCAAGTAACTTCTACTCAAATTTCATTGTATGATACAAGTCATAAATACCGCTTGTAGTGTAGTTGGGTTCTAGAGACAACTCGTGTGTGATGTATGATTGATGAGTTTGTCTCTATAGTGCTATTTGACCATAGTTGACTCACGGCACAAAATTGAAATGAAACAACTTAGGTTTCTCCCGTTCTTGATTTGATCATGTCTGAGGGATTTTTTGTGAGAAATTGAGTATTTGTGAAGAAGAACCATGTGATAGACTTTCTTTGGATATGTTAATTACCCTATTTCATGATGTTTGGACACTTGGTAGACTCGATTTCATGTTTGGTGGTGTTTGGATCAAGTTTCGTTGGATCTATATTGATTTTGGTTTTTGAGTAAATTCTGTGTTTTGTCGATGATCTGTCTTGATCAGTAATTTAGACCATATTAAGGTTAGAATCTTAATTTCAGTATAAAAAATGATTTGTAGAGAAATTCGTCAACCCCTATGACCTTGCTCGACTTCGTTTTCGTATGTGTGAGATATGACTGTTTTACTATAGAGGTATAGATCAATTCCAGATTTCGTTTCTTTATGATTTTAATGACTAAATTATTTTGATACTTTTGCTACACATATTATTTTGATCTGAAACTTTGGTCAGTATTTCTTTATCTAGTTAGGGATTACCCAGAATTTTGGTGGATTTTATTGATGAGTTTTATATGCCGTTTCATGCCTGTTTACAAAAACTATACTTGCTGGAATTTGCTCGCTGTTCTGTAAAGATTTGTATTTTCACCCTGATTCGTATTACTGTATGAAAAATGATTGTGAAATATGAAAGTTATACTATTTTGTCTATTTTCATCTCCGTTTGGCAGACTTGGATTTCGTTTCACGGTTTGCGAGATGTTTCAGTTTTCGTACAACTGTGTTGAGAATCCCAGATTTGCCAAACTATCGTTTCTTGATGTTTTCTGATTTTTAATGACTGATCTAATTTCACTGGAAAATTATGAGACTTTATAATTTTGATACTAGATAGATAGGGGAATACTCCAGATTTTTCGTGGATTTATTTATTGAGTTTTGATGTTGTTTTCCTGACTGAGATTTTGATTTACTGATTTCTAGCTGAACCTAATTTCTGAATTCAAATCAGTTTTGAGTTATGTTTTTGTGAAATACTATATGACTTATTTATACTCGCTGGATTCGGTTGGGAGTCCATTTTCTAGACGTTTTTACAGATTCAGATTTGCATGTTTATAACACTGGAAATTTCAGTTTTGCTACAGTATGGTCTTGCTGTTCTGAACTTGAGATTCGGTTATTTCATTCTTTCGTGTGTTACATATTACCCATACGTGTTTATCTTGCAACTTGAACTTGTTTCTTGATCATACCATAATATACTTGTCCTGTTCGTGACACATACATGCTTGTTTGACATTAATAATAAAATAACCAAGCCGGGGTTTAAGGAAAAGATCTAATAGTGGATAATTCAGAAACGTGTACCCAGAAGGGGATCTATTGATCCTACGAGATATTTGGAGCTTGATATTTGGAGCTTGATATAGTTGGTTATTTGGAGCTTGACACGTGATTACTTGCACTTACATACTTGACACAGAGCTTGATATATTTTGGGTATTTAGAGCTTGTTTGGAGCTTGTTATTTGGTTATGTGGAGCTTATTTGGAGCTTGTTTGGAGCTTGTTTATCTGGTTACTTGGAGCTTGATACTTGTTCCTGAGTACACTGCCCCTATGGTCCACTATGAAATCTAAAGCGAAACTGTTTGTTGTAGCAACCATGTAAGGTGGGCTGCATGAAGTGCTACCTAGATAGTAATAACTACAATACTTAATACATGACACTTGAACATGATACATGCTTACATGACACTTGAACATGATACATGAGACTTGATACTTGACACCTGTTACCTGTTTACCTGCTTGCTCGACACATGTTGCTTGTTTACATGATATTTGTTTACTTGACACTTGATACATGCTACTTGTACTTGTTTACCTTACCATGCTAGTTGTTATATTTTATTATCATTTATATTCCATGTTATTAGTTAGTTTTTCTATGTACTTATATCCTACATTACAAGCGGCCCGTAACTTGCAATTGACGGGTACTTGTTTTCTCTTTTCCTCTTCCCTGCAATTGTTAAATTGCAGATTTTGCAGAACATGTTCCAGACGGTATTGGCGACAGGAAGTATTAGTGCTAGATTTTATTATTATTATTTCTTGTAGTCGCTTGAACAATTGTATTTTGATACTTGGATTTATTCTTGTATTTGGGCAATGTGACCCAAGATTTTGTTGACTTATTCAGATCATGACTATTTGAGATTAATGTATTTGGTTTCAAGTATTCTTGTTGATATTTTTGGTTCATATGTACATGTTGGTTGATTCTTTTGCTTCCGACTCTGATTATTCTTGTGAAATGTTGTAAAGATTCTTAAACAGCTTATGGATGATGAAAATCATTCGCTGGGCTTAGTCACGTATCCGTATTCCGTATTCTCTTTGGGAAGTGGGGTGTGATAGAGAGATTGGGGGGAGATATATTATCCCTCCAATTTTATTTTATTTGGTTTTATTGAGTGTATATATATCTATGCAATTTTGGAATTTGTTAGGGACTTTATTGCAAATATTTTTCTTGGTCAGGAAATTTGTTTGAAAATAAATCTAATCTTTATTAGTAGATAATAAATCTAAATTTTCAAAATTTTTATGAATAATTTATGGCATGTTTGCAAATTTTCAAAGTGAAGGGCCTTTATGTAATTTGACACTTAGAGGCAAAATTCGAATTTTAATAGTTCTGGGCTGCATGAGGGTCGACCAAAATTAGGAGTATTTTAGGAAAATTAAGTCTTATCCAATTTTATTTAATTAACTACTTGACTTGGAAGATCTATATGTATATCTAAATAATTGTTTTTTTGGGGGGGGGGGGGGGGGGGGGGGGGGGTTGTAAAATCTTCATAAAACCCTAGAAGATGTGCATCCCCGCTTATATTAAGCAGCAACCGTCTCCCCCTTTTAAAAAAAATAGGGGGGTTGTTTCTTAGTGGGGGGGGGGGGTGTAAAATCTTCATAAAACAATAGAATATGTGCAGCCCGGCCTATATTAAACAACAGCCGTCTCCCCCTGTTTAAAAAAAAGAAAGATATCATCTTATTTAATATTATCATCCTTATTATTCTTGGAGTTGGAGGCTTGGATCTTTGGATTTTCGCAAGGAGGAGGAGATCTTTTCTTCTTCTTATTATTGTTCTTCATTAATCTTCTTTATGGTGGGGGGGTACTTCTTGTCTCTTGTTTTGGTACATGTTTGTATAATATGATCATTAATCTAATTAGATGCATGATAGAAGTTGTATGGTTATACATAATTAATAAAACCCTACTAGTGAATAAATCTCAATGAATAAGTAATCAAATATCATCTTCATGAATGAAAACCTAAATTGAGATGTGAATATCATGTATAGATTGTTTATTGATGTTAGAGATTGGTGATGCATAAAAGAACTTGTTTTGATTTACCCAAAAAAAATACTGGTATGATAATGTAGTTTATGATAGTTGATGGGTATTTGTTAAGATAATTTATAGACCATTGAAATCACGCAAATTCATTGCTTGGAGGATTAAAAAGTTACAATTTTTATAAAGAGAATTCGTTGTTTTAATTAGCATTAATTTCATGTTTTAGGTTCTATAGTTTTGATGGAAGTATGCATGTTGAATGAATGTGGTATTGATATTTTTCATAGAATTAGAACTATATTGATGTTGGGATTATCATGATAAGAAGAAAGAAAAATGTTATTGATGTTAGACACATAGAAGAACTCATCTTGATTTATGAACTCGTTGTATGGTAATGGATTGTGTGTTAAATATTGAGTTTTAATATTATATTTTAGAGATTATCATGAACATACAAATACAAATTTTAATTGATAAAGATTTAGTTTGGGATCTATAAAATTGATTGATGATGATGGATTTAACTTGTAGATGATGGAGATTTGTAGAGATAATTAGAACTTATTGTATGCTCTTAAATTCATGTTTGGATTGATTTTAAAGTGGAGATTTTCCATGTTTATTCGTTGTTTTTAAAGTTTTAAAAATTCAAGATTAGCATTAGGGTTTGAATAATTGTTGTATGGTTGAATTGGGGTATGTTGGGTTTCGGGTTCACTGTTCATGAGGTGAAAAGTAACCCAAGTTGTTGTGTTAGGGTTTGGAGTTATAGGGTTTCGGGTTTGTGCATGACCTAGGGTCAGTACAGTGCTAGAGTTATAATTATTTTAGCATACAGTTGAGATAATGAGCAGCACTTGGGGAGTTGTCTAGCCAATGGTGTAACACCCCGTATTTTTTTTATAACTCTAAATTAAATTCTTCCAATTCTATGTAACTTTAAACATAAACTAAGATAGTTATATTTCAAATAAAATTTTGGTAGAGTTTCCCCTGAAATTTCTGCTCCTAACACAAAAAGCTTACGGAATTCTGCTCTAAATTCGTAGCTCACAACACAGGCAATATTTTTACGGGCACCCCAGGCCAAAATGAGCAGAATCACACGGGCAATATATATATCATGCTCTAGGAGCCAAACTCATAATAGAATATTAAATATCAAATAAAAACCAAAAATTTCTTCGAAAAAGTAACAAAATTTTTAGAAAAACCTTTGTAAAACATACCGCAGGACCCGGTACTCCACAATGAGATGGGTACGGGTCAAAAACATATCATACTACCCCACACTATGTTCATCATTGCCATCTACATGCTTATACATCCTAAAATACAATTTATACCATAAACTTCACTATTCATATCACTAAACTATACAAAAATTTTAAAAGAAAAGAATCCACTCAAAACCAAAATCCACACCTCACCAATGCACTACTGAGGACCTGTAATAGTAGGGGGTCTAGGGTAGTCCTGGGACTCCACTAACCCCCCAAACACTCGGGTTAGCCATTTCTGGTGTGAGTATAATTTACTAGTAATAAATTGAACTATATAAAGAAAATGTAAAGAACTTACGGACATCATGATAAATAAGTCAACCTGAAAGTTGAATGTAAAAAGATCATAAGGTGACTTCATACAAAAGTACTCCCTTAAATCTTCAATCCATCAGCATATCATCTCATACTATATTTATTTTATTGCATATCATCACATTCATTCATTTCATCGCATCTTATTCACATATATTCGTTCTCGTAATATCACATATCAGAACATCTCATAATACTTTAACTCTCATTCTCATTAAATCTGTTACAATTTACTTCAACTTTCGTTCTTATTAAATAATCATCCGCACCCCAAAGCCGATAGACTGGGTAATAATCACCACACCCCAAGTAGAACTTGGGTAATATCACATCACATCTCTAGCCGATAGCTTGGTTATTACTTTTCTTTATTTTCATTTTTATCTTACAATTTACTCTACTTTATTTTCTCTCTCACAATCTAATCATCATATCAACAACCCACTAATTCATCCTGGGAGTTGTGTCAAAGCAGGTAGTTCCCACCATTTATATGGAAATAGCAGGCGAGTTGTTCCTTGACACAATTCCAAGACATCAACTCGCATCACACTTATCATTAGTTTTGAAATCATTCCCATATTCATCACTTAACACACATCACTTTATGCTTCATACTAATATCACATATAACTTTAATTTTCATTCATATCAAATTTTACTTTAATAACCATTCTCATCACATAATACCACTTACTTTTATTATTCTTTACATAATATATTTTACTTCATGTTTCACACTCATATTTATTTCCATACCGCAATTTCTTCAATTTATTCATGTTACTTCATATACATAATTTCTTCACTTTTCATACTCATTTATATAATCCCACATCTTCACTTATCATATTTAATCACTTAACATACTTTCTTCTATTTTCATTGATATTTTCATAGCACCTTTTCTTTATTTTATATATATAATCTCATAACACAATTTCTTCTCTTTTCATTCTCATTCAACAACGTATTTCATTCATTCTTCATTTCCATACTCAACACATACACCATTTGTTATATGAATTGTTTTCTTTCTCAGTGCCCACAAAACCCATCAAACTAACGCCGATAGCTCAGTATACACGCGGGAAGCTGCTCACACAAAGTCTGACAATCCCGAGGCTACGTCTTCCTCCTGGCCTATATCAGCGAAACCCCTCCCAAGTACATCTTGGGGTATCTACTCTCATTTCAGGTCTATCTTGAGGTATCTGCACTCCCAGGTCTATCCTGGGGTATCAACTCTCATCTCAGGGTTATCTTGAGGTATTAAATTTTATTTTAGGTCTATCCTAAGGTATCTGCACTCCCAAGTCTATCCTGGGGTATCAACTCTCATCTCAGGTCTATCCCGAGGTATCTATACTCCCAGGTCTATCCTGGGGTATCAACTCTCATCTCAGGTCTATCCTGAGGTATCTGCACTCCTAGGTCTATAATGGGGTATCAACTCTCATCTCAGGTTTATCCTGAGGTACCAACTACCATCTCAGGTCTATCCTAATGTATTTGCACTTCCAGGTCTATCGTGGGGTATCAACTCTCATCTCAGGTCTATCCTGAGGTATCAACTCTTATCTCAGGTCTATCCTGAGGTATTTGCATTCCCAGGTTTATCCTGGGGTATCAACTCTCATCTCAGGTCCATCCTGATGTATCGGCACTCCCAGGTCTATCCTGGGGTATCAACTGTCATCTCAAGTCCATCCTGGGGAATCTGCTTTCATCCTAGGTCTAGTCTGGGGTAATCATAACTCTTGTTTCTAGGTATATCCCGGGCATGTGGGGTCTATCCCAAACCCTTGGAAGATTGTGCGACACTGCAATATTAAATTATCTCATTTATATCACGTATTCACATACACCGGTTATTTAATTTATAAGACTATGACTTCATATTGTTCCGTATCATAAACGCATCAAAGTATTTATTAATGCCATTATAATATCTTATGAACATGCTAATTTAAGTAGATGATTATATCATATTACTGCCTATTAGTTTCACTTTAGACATCACTACATTATACATATACTCACTGATTAATTTCATCGATTATGCTATCATAACTCATTATCACCCATGTATATCACAAACATACACCAAATAGGTCAATACATCATAACACCATATATATATGTCATTTTTGTTTATCTACCATATATTATACGTATATCAACCCCATATACTTCATCTTATCATATATATACCCAATACATCACCCATAACACTAAATATTCAAAATTACACAAATTCTCTATATAACACAATTTCAACATATAAAAAATTATGTATTTCGGTTAAATCTTCATTTAGCTAAAACACACAAAATCACTTCGAAACCACATAAAATTCTAGCACAACATAATATATTCTAAGTATAATCATACTCACTTGATATCCTGCGAAGACTCGAAGCACCACTTCTCCATCACACATCCGAAGTCGCTAACATCTCATATTACCAAATTTCAATGCCAATTAGGGCTCAAAACATCCAAACCAGTCACAGCTAATAATAATAATAATCCTAATGTCACTCAAGCATTTTATTGAAAGCATGGTATGAACATGTGCGATGCACGTATTATTCGAATTCCTACGGGCTCCATAAAATTACTAAAAATAACCCTATACTATTCTATTGCTTCAACTACAATTTCTATTACTATTAAGGAGATAATTCTCATATATTTACTTCCCTTTTATAAACCCAAAACCCTAATTTACAAGAAACTTGCAAAATCTCCAATAAGTTGCTAACTTCTTGCCTCAATAATACCCAACACCTCCTAATCTCCCACTACAATATTTCTATTCAATAGAAATTAAAATTACTTAATTTTATACAAATAAAATAAAATAGGGTATATCTTCCCATTGCTTTTCTCCAAATTGAAGCCACCATGAGGAAGAGAACCCATCAATCGGCATGCCCCTAATTTTATTCGAAATTTTATGAAGAAGAAACCCGGGATTTAGGCTTGGAAAAGGACGGGAAATGGGGTCGGCTTTCTATTGGGCACGATCGAGACCAGGAGAAGAGGAGAAGAAGTATGGCGGAAAGGGGGGAAGGGGGGGATAATAATATAAATATAATGATTATTAAAGGAATATTAACATATAAGTCCCCAATCATCAAAATATTACAAATAAAGCCTAAACTCTATACATTAATAAAACTAATAATATAAAATACCCCATACTCCACCTTTTCCTTCAAAAAGAAAATAAAATAATAAAAATATAAAATACCTTAAATTATCTCATAATAATCCTCCAAAATTATAAAATAAAAATGAACAATATTTCCTCACATAAAACTCGACTCATAACTCCAATATATCAATAATACCGATCCAACACAAATATCAACACCAATATCAATATTTAAAAATAATAAATATACCTAAAATAATTCTCACCACTCCAGAGATATAAAAACGGGTATTTTCGGTATTTTAAAAATTCGAGGTGTTACACATTGCGTTTTGAGTGCTGGGTCGCACGGGTTCGAACTTGGTTAGGCCTAGTTTTGTTTTTTTTGTGTTTTTTTGAGTTTTTTTTGTTTTAAAGCTTTTGTTTTATTTTATTTTATTTTATTTTTTTGAGTTTTAAATTTCTTAAAAATAAAAATAAATAAAAAATGTGTTGGGTGAAAAATTAATTTAATAAATTTTAATGTTATATATTATGGATTCCAAGACTCTAATTCTTTTTCGGAATTTAATTTCATATTTTTTTTAGACAAAGAATTTCAAATTTTTGGGACGATACCCCACATGGTTAAAATGCATGTTTCAGTGGAGATTAACTGAATTTCTAGTAGAATTAATTGAAATGTATGGATGGATGGGAAGTGATATTTAAAAAAGTTGATTTTTAAAGAATTTTCATGAGTTGGATATGTTTCCACATATGAAAGAGTCTTTTATGGCAATACCGGTTGATTTAAAGGAATGTGATTGTTGAAGAATATTTTTGCATAATTAAACCAAGTTGGGTTTTGATTTGAGGCTTAGGGCTATGATGTGGACTCTAGAAAGATTGTTGATAATATTTTGAGTTATAAGATGTAGCGCCCCAAATCCCTATACCGGAAATTTGAGACACAATCCAGGAATCAAACTTCAAATAGTCACAATCACAGAAAAATACATGAAAATTGAGACTTTTATTCCATGTAATAGTTACAATTACAAGTGTTACAATGTCCAATAGAATTTTACAAGATTTACAAATTTACAAATAACACTTGAATATTGTTACTTGGATGCTTGGACTAACTCGAGCTCTGCTGTAGCTGTGGATCGGCGCCCAATACCTACAAGGTGGGGAACGTCAGTACATATACTGACGCAACGCTTATAATAGCAGTGATCTCCAAACTGGCAACCACAAATCATAATTTATGCAAAAGAGAAAAGTGTTGTGAAACAAGCGATTAATGGATTCGGGTTATAGTGTTGTTGTATGTCATGATCTAATAATTTAAATGCATCATTCACATGCCTTATTCTATTGCAAGCAAGACTTTGGAAAATGCATGCATCCCGTACTACATACGCCCCAAATCTAGCCGTTTGTCTCCAATCATAGGGTTCGAACCCTCACCATGCATCCTACTCTTGTACTTATCCTGTTCCTAATAGATTTACCATGTCTGAGGAGGTTGCAGTTATTCGGTCCCGCCCGTTACTGCAGTCAAGTTTGCCACAGAGTGCCCGGTGTCCGGACCCCACTCAAAAAATCGCGACGAACTTACTGGTACAAACCTAAGCACTGATGACGTCAAGACCCATGAGACAGTAGCCCTATAGTCCGTTCGTGTCCATGCACATAAGAACATGACAGCCTCGAGGGTCAAATCCTACTATCCTATAGGAGTTTCTCTCCCGTTCTTTACTCCGACTCTTTAGGAATTAAAAGATCGAGATACGAGATTCGTGATCTCAATATCTGAGAACAAAATGTGTATCCCTACGACAGGAAAAGTACAACAACCGAAAATTGTCTGCTATTACTAATGCAAGTTACAGATATCTAACACATTACTCTTATCCATACTCACTTTGATTATTAAGGTGATAAAAGGTTGCTCCAACCCTCAAATTCTGCGACCCGTGGCCCCGGCGACACATTCCCCTGCTCGCCACTTCCCCTATCTTGGATTTCGTCCATCTCCACGGTCTGCATTCACCCTCCATTGGCATGAATTCGATGACACCAATCGGACGTCCAACGCCTAGGCGGAAGTTTTCAATTTGCCTAGGGTCGGTAGTCATAAAGTATCACTCTACCCTAAACTATCTCAAGTCACAAATGTCCTCAACAAGAGTTTAATGACATTCAGACAAGTAATATCACCAATTATGTCCCCATTAGTAAGGCCATTAACCCTTAATCACAAGAGGGAAAATTGTACTCCCAAATACTTAGTCAAAAATTAGAATTTCAATACTAAGTTGATTTTGTCCAGAAATGAGAAGGGTCATAACTCTCAAAATAGAACTCGGATTTTGGTGCTCATGCCCATTATAGAAAGCTAAGAATCTAGGCTACAACTCACTAGTTGACCATTGCATCAGATTCATCCATCTAGTTGCTCTAAAAATCCTTACAGTACAGCCTGTGTACTTCCTGTACAAGGGTTGCACCTTACCGACAGCATAAAAACCCACTCACTCATAAGAATGACACAAATCTGGATTCTATGGAAAACTGGACATGTCTTCTACAACTTCCTAGTTGTTCATAATTCCAAATTATTTCATTTGATACTGCAAAACCACTCATCTTTCTCAGGTGTACAGAACCATATATGAGGTGCTTAAACAAACAGAGCATATAGCTCACAAACTGGTCTCTGCCGCATCTTGTAAAAATCATAACTATTACTATACTTGTAGGAATTTCTTGATACAAGGCTTGTTAGAAAGCTTAGAATGTCTACTATAACTTCCTAGTTATACATTTCCTCAAGTTTTGCTCATACAGAGCTAAAGAGTTGCAATTTCATCAATGTGTCATTTCTGACCATGTTCTGCACAGTACTTACTTAAAATTTCACAATAAATCAGATGCATAACCAATGATTATCAAACTTGTATTTTCATAAACTAGACATCATCGTGCACATAATACACAAAAGATCTCATCTTGATTCCAACTATTTAATGAGTTCTACTCATTTCAATTATGTACAAAAGTTTCTCTGTTTACCAGTCTCTATCATGAATACTCTTACTTAAACAATTTTAAACGTGTTTCAAATGTCATCAAAATAATTTCAAACTTTTTTGTAGGATCTAGACTCACACAGGATACTACGATAAAAATTTCAGAGATAGATCATGCATCAATATATTCTCAAAATTCCTTCAAATTTAGTTTTGGTAAAAGACAGAACCAGTCTCTACCTTACGATCTAGTCAACCAAAGTTATTTATTAGAATTACCAAATAAGGTCAGAAAAATCTAAAATAATTAATGTAGCCTCCAAACATGTATAAGTTCATGCTGTAAAAATTTCAAGGTCAGATTCTATCTACTTTGCTCTCTGGAAATTCGGGAAATACAAGCATGCAATTGTGTTTTCTGTTTTCAAGTTCAGATTTTTAACAATCCATCTCTACCAATGAGACCCACTACTACTAATACTACTACTAATTTCTTTCAAGAATCAACAAGAAATAAGATCTAGAGTTTAAAGAACTCCCCACCCTTCAACTGAAGCTTGAAATGGTTAGCTTAGCCTTCTTCCTCTTGCCCTCCTCCAAGAATTTCTCCTTGATCACTTTCTCTTCTTCTCTCTCACTCTCTTCCTTTCTCTTGCACTTGGGAATATATTTTCAAAAAATTTCTGAAATGGGAGTGAGTGAGGGAGCTTAAAAGAAGAGAGCGAGAGATAGGGGGTGGCTGGCATGAGAGGACGGGGGGACCGGGGGGGGGGGGAGGGGTGGTGTGGTTGAGCCTAGTGTCAAGGTGGTTTTCATGCAAACCATGCTCTTGGCTCATGGTTTTGAGGATATATTTTTCCCATTGCTCAATCTTAACCATAGAATAAGATGGAGGTGTGATGAATGGTTAGATTTGAGTGTATTGCAAAAATATTTGATGTAATATTTTTACAAATAAATACTTGTATATGTATCATACATAAATACTAGTATATGTATTAGTATCAATTCTCTCATTCATATGCACAATCATGAACATAACCATTCATATACATATACTCATATAAATTAAGCAAAATAATTAATAATACAATATATATAGATATTTATATATATAAAACTATTATTTTATTCGGGGTATTACATAAGACTCTAGAGGTTGAGTGGGACCCTTGTAAGCCGGTGAACGAGTTTTTTGTGGAAGTTGGCCAGTGGGGCCTTCGCTCCTAGTTTGGTAGAGTTATGTCCGGTAGGGCACACCAACTCCACGGGGACTGTGATTTAATTAATTGAACATAAGGACAGACACTAGTAGAGATGTGATAGATCTTGGGAAATGTAAGTAGTGGGGCCTTGTATAATCGACGGATGGGAATCGTGACTGTAGTCATAGTTAGGCGGTTTGATTCCGAAGGCTACGATTATCATGATATCTCCGTGTTCACACGTCGAGGGTCATTTACAGCTGGGTGGCTTTATTCAAAAGGCTGGAACCTATTCATGGAAATTCGGACATGGAATGTTCAAGGCGACGCTTACATAATGCTTGCGCGTTGAGGGTGCTAGTATGGCAGGTAGATACCGGGACGTAGGCCTATTCGCGGAGTATTTGGATCCTGTTTCTATCACTGTAGTAGGTTAGTTGCATAACGTGGGATTGAACCCAATAAAATGGAGAACGATAAGGGCTAGCACTGGACCTATGTAGTATGGGATGGATAGAATCCGACAAGTATGGATTAGAAATCATCATATGCATTTGTGTTTGTTGACTTGTTTTATGCATGCTTGCTTTCTGTTTTCATCTCATACACTTGACAATTAGCTAAGCTTGACTTATTGTTTTACGCTTTATTTATCATTGTATTATGTTCCATTTATTATTGTTATATTAATATGCATCAAGTTTGTGTTTGTGAAATCTAGAAGTATCACTATTGCTATAGTTGACCTCAGTTGCCTTCAACTAACATGCCCACTCGTCAGTTTATCTCATAGGATTTGCAAGTGAGTTGCCCAATTAAAGTGAAAACCTGGATTTAAGATGGTTAATGTTTAAGTGTTGGGTTCTGTTGTAATAAATGTATTAAAATTTTTCACTATGCAAATGTAAGAAAGAACAGCTGTAATAAAAGTTTTAAATTTCTCTGTATTTGATATTGTGTTTATGATTACATTGAAGTTGATGTGGGAGCGGATGAGGATGGAGAGGTGGAGAAAGTTGGAGATAATAAGGAAGAGGTGGAGGATGTTACTGAGGAAGGGGATGATGATGAGGATGGTGGCAAGGTTATGAAGGTCGATCCGTCAGGTGAAGACCTATTCTGAAATCATTGGCCTCGCCATCCCCTCCGAAGGCTCCTCGAATTAGAAGGAGGAGGATGAGGTGGACCCTTCCAGACAACCCTTAACAACCGACCGAGTTTCTTTTCCAAAACATGGTCTCAACGTCCTCTATCTTCAGTAGTCGGGTTCAATTAGGATGTACCCGAATGACATCAAAGATTTGGTTAAGTACGGAGTACAATCCACTTCGCCGAGTCAACCGACACTTAAGATAACAAGGTGCAAAGCATTTTGACGGGTGGTGACCTCCCGCTGATATGGGCGAACTACTTCATTGGGTTGGAGTACGAGCTGATGATTCTGGCCCTGGTCTCTGTCCTACGAACAATTTGGCACCTTGGAACTTCATGTTTCTAGTCGACACTTTCAACTCTGGGTTGAGGTTGCCGTTGCATCCATTCATCAGGTGAGTGTTGAATTGGGTAGGTTTGAGCCCAATGTAGTACAACCTAAAATCATTTAAGCATCTCGTGTGCTTCATGCTGCTCTGTGAAGAGAGGGGAGCACCTCTGAAATTGAAGTTTTTTCGAGCTATTCTGGGATTCAGTTCGTCGGGGGAGAACGAGGGAGAGTGTATTACTTCTCTCCCTACCCCCATAAGAAGGTAGTCCATGGACATCTGGATTCCATAAAGGGATGGAAGGATAAGTACCTCAATGTCTGAAGTCAAGTACCTTGGGAAATTCTGACTAATGGAACTTCTAAAAACCGAATCACAAGCCACCGAAGAAAAAGGACTTAATGCAGGAGGAGTTGGATGATGTGGATCAGATCGTCGAGGGTAACAGCATCGGCTGGTCAAACATGACCAAGATGCACTTAGCAAAGATTGAATTGAGCCCTATCGACCCATGTATGTCTTTTGTTTCCTTTTTTGCTCATCTTTTCTCTTTCTTCTTATAGCTTAAAATTTTCCTTGTAGCGATGGATGATGTAACCCCTATTTTTCCAAAAAGGTATTTTTCGATATTTTCTGTATTTAAAAATTTTCGCGAATTATTTTTCCGGTTTTCAAATTCTTTTGTTAAAATGTATTATTGGATTTTCCATTTAAAATCTATTATTGATCCGTAATTTTAGCTGAACTAATTTTCTATGATTTTTGTATTTAATACAGTTCTTATTATTTTTATTATTACCTTTGTTATTTTTATCATTTTATTATTATTAATGTTGTTACTATCCGTAATATTTTTGCTAGTGCGGTTATTTGCATAATTATTTTTATTGTTAAAATTAGAGTATTTCATAAATTATATTTATTAATTATTGTATTAATTTTTTTATTGGATTATTTTCATTTTATATTATTTTTCTTGCATTTTTGACCTCCGTGTGCTGTTTGTGCGCCGATTGTCCGTTTTCCGCCATTTTGGATTCTTTTTCGCATTTTCTTGGTCTCATTCATATTTGTTATTTATTTTTGGGTTATGATGAATTTTTAGAAGTATTTTGACCAATTTGATATTTTTGGTCCTTAAGGAGATTTTTAGGAGCCATAGGATTCATTGTATTTTGTATCTCCATTTGAAATCTATCCAATACCCATCACCCAATTGTATACCCATTTAATTCTATTGATATCCACTACCCATTAACCTACATTTGATCTCCTATATATACACCTAATACTAATTAATCCCTAACCCTAATAGTTTTTCTCTCTCCCTCTCCTATTCCAAACCGACCTCCACTTGAAACACCCCCGGCCTGCCTCCATCTACCCCAGGCCGACCTCCCCTTGCTCTCTCCTACCATTGCCGACCACCTATAACTCTTCCCTACATTATTTCATACAACTTCGCCTCCAAAAACCTCGTCTCTCCTCCTTCTTGTGGCCGGCCAGCACCCAAGGCAGCACCCAACCATCCCAAAACAGCACCTAAACATCTCCCCTCGCTGTTTTGAGTTGTGGGCATCTCCCACTTTGGTTCGTGTGTCAAAGAGATCCATCGTTGGCGCGTTTTGTTCGTGGGTTTCGCTCGAAATTGCGTTAGAAGGCATCTTGCTCGTGGGTTTTCTTTGCTAGGCTTGGATTCGTTGCGATCGTCGTCACAAAGAGGCAAGTAACTTGTACATCATGTCATTAGTTTGATACAAGTAGAAAGTTCACCTAATAGGGTAGTTGAGACTAGAGACGGCCAAAGATGATAATTTTATTTGTGGGTTTCGTCTCTATTGTTCAAAACAGGCCATAGATGACTTAGGACATGGAGTTTGATAGGATTATGCCTTAGGATTCACCCAAACGCGATTTTGATCGCGTATGTGACATATTATATACCATGTGTTTGTTTGATTACCATTATGAGAAATAATTAGATTTTGATATGTTAGAAACCCTTAGATATGATATTTAGATAATGCGTAGGCCGCGTTTTGAATTTGGAAGAGTTTGGATCGTTTTTGTAGAAGTTATGACGCTTTGAAGTTTAGTTGAGAAATCTGGAAATTTGGGTTGTACTGGATTGATTGCTGTTTTTACCTGGGTTAGATTCCGAATCCCAACATGACTATTTCTGAGTAATTTGTAGAGAATTGAATCTATTTTCTAATCCCACTGGTTTCATCTAGATTGAATTTTGTATGAATTAGTTATGATTATTTTAGTGTCTGTATATCGGTAGTTTCCAGATTCAGTTCGGGGTAGTTTTTGTGGACAATTTATTTTCAAGATCCAAGTTAGACATAATATCATGCCACAATATTTCGTCCAGTGTTTCACCATGATGCTAG
This sequence comes from Hemerocallis citrina, assembly GCA_017893485.1. Classification (NCBI taxonomy): domain Eukaryota; kingdom Viridiplantae; phylum Streptophyta; class Magnoliopsida; order Asparagales; family Asphodelaceae; genus Hemerocallis; species Hemerocallis citrina. Next base: position 118,775,924 of record CM030368.1, on the reverse strand, counting down.
GTAGTTCCCAGAATTATTTGGTATTTTAAAGATAAGTTTAGGGTGATGATTCATACCCTTTTCTATAGATCACTTTTGCTGGAAACTGCGTGTTGCCCTATGTTGAATGCCGTTTTCACCCTAGTTCTAATTACTGTATGGATATTTGGTGTGATATATGAAAGTTGGAGAATTTTGTCTACTTTCACCCAATTTTGGCGGAAGTGAATTTCAATGCGCTGGTTGCAAGATATGTCTAATTTTGTACAGCAGTGTTGAGAAATTCCAGATCCATCAAAACCATGTTTTGTGTTACTTTTCATTTTTGATAACATATCTATACTTTCTGAAAAAATTATGAAACTGATTATTTTGATTCTATATATGTAGGGGATTACCCCAGAATTTTCGTGGATTTATTTGATGACTTAGCATGCTGTTTATATGTGTTGGAAGTCATTCCGCTGTTTTCTGGCTGTACCGGAAATGTGTGTTGAAATGACCTTTAAGCTGAGATGTTATGAATTAGTGTGTATCTTTATTACATTAGTTAGAAGCGTGTGGATGTCTATTTTCCAGATCCTTTGACGGATCGTCATTTGCATGCCTGTAGTTCTGTGAATCACTGATTTAGTGCCGACTGGTCTTACTGTCCTGATTATGAACCTTGTATATTTTGCTCGTATATGTGGATGTGTATTAACCGTGCATGCTAATTTGATATCCTGAACTTATACCTGATCATATCATGCTTGTTGGACATTAATAACTAAAAGTAATCAAGCCGGGGTATATGGGACAGATCTAGTAGTGGATAGTGCAGAAACGTGTACTCGGGAGGAGACTTGTGTTTCCTGTAGACATGTTGCCGATCAAGTTTACCGATCAAGTTTACCGATCAAGTTTACCAATCAAGTTACCGATCAAGTTTACCGATCAATTTTACCGACCAAGTTCTGTAATTCTGTGAATACAGAGTACACTGCCCTGCATGGTCCCCTACGAAATCTAAAGCGAATCTGTTGTGCTGTAGCAACCATGTAGAATGGGATGCATGTCGTGCTACCTAGATAATAATCACACAAGACTTGAACTTAACACAAGAACATGATACATGACATGATACCTGCTTGCTAGATACTTGACTATATGATACAGGAGACATGATATATGAGACATGAACTATATGAAACATGATACCTGATACAAGTTTACAGGATACTTGACACTTGATGCATGTTTATAGGATATTTGATTTATGCCGTGACCCTTGACACTTTTACCATGCTAGTTTGACTAGGTTGACTTTATACCTGTACCATGTGCTAGTTAGTTATCCCCTTTCCATGTGCTTGTATCCTACTCTATTTTGTGACCCGGACTTGCCATTGACGGGTACTTGTGTTTTCTCTTTTCCTTTTCCTGCATTCGTTGTATTGCAGATTTTGGAGGGCAGGTTCCTAAAGGTATTGGCAAGATGAGGGGCTAGAGGCAGAATTTTGCTATTACTATTCTTGTTGATTATTTTGGACAATAAGTGTATTTTGAGACTTGTATTTATTTCTTGTATTTGGGCGATGTGACCCAGGATTATTTGTGTTATTCAGATCATGACTATTTGAGATTTATGTAATTTATTTCAAGTATTCTCGTTCGTATTTGGTTCATATGTGCATATGGTTGACTTGTTCTGGCTTCCGACTCTGATTTTACTGTGACATGTTGTAAAGATTTCTTGAAACAGCTTAAGGATGATAATAATCATTCGCTAGGATTTTGTTACGTGCTCGTATTCCGTATTTTTGGGAAGCGGGGCGTGACAGGGTTTTCTGTGGTATCAGAGCACCAGGTTTGGCTAATGTATTAGTTGCCTAATATATTAGACAAGCTTGGCTCGATCTAGAATCTGCGCAACATTTCACCAACCATGCATGCATGAGTGAATTATTACCAACAGTGATCTGGATACAAGTTTTATTCCTTTCTTTTTGATCCCTTCTTATTCGATTTCTTTGATTCCTTGTTTCTTCCGTCTCTTTTAGTCGTTCTCATTTGTTGATTCCTTATTGGGTATAGTTTCATTCCTTCCATACCTATATTCCTTGATTTTTTTATTCATCTTCATTTGTTGACTCATTTTGAGTATCGTGCTAATTATTCTTTTCCTACTATATCCTCTTCAAATTCTGCTTGTGCCCCCTCGTTCCTTTTCCGTCATATTCAATTCTTTGATTTCTTATTTTCTTTCGTCCCTTGTAGTCGTCCTCCTTTGTTGACTCTTTATTGAGTATAAAAATTTATTCTTCTCCTGCCTATCTTTTCTTTATATATATGTGTATATATATATATATATTTTCGAATATTTTGTGTATTTCGATTATTAATTATTATATTTTGGATCTTCTATAAAATTGTTTCTAAAAATTTATTATTTCGAATAACTGTGTATTTTAATATCGCAAATTTTTACTTCGTACTTGATATGGCTGAAAATGGGGTTAAATCAGAACCGTCCAGATCGGGCACGAATCTTGAAGCTCGGAGGTAAAATGGTAATTTCACATACAAATGGGTCCAAAACGGGTACTGGATCTCCTTCTCACAGATCCAATAACCCACAAACGGATCCACTCCAATTGGGTACGGGTCCCGACCCGAGGCGAACCCAGACCAACAAGAGGCAAATCAGGGTCACTGATTTGACCAAGTCAACGGGCCTGATTTGCTCTCACCGGGAATCAGGGGTCAATTTCCCAAAACAGAATGGGAGGATTTTTCTCCTGACAGTTACGCAAGGAATCAGGCCCCTAATCATTCCTATGGCGACTATAAATACCTCCCCCCTACCACTGTGACCAGGTAATCACTCTTTTTCCACCTTAAGCTCTTTCATAATCACCACTGGTTACTGACAAAAGCGTCGGAGGGTGCGTCGCCGGGATCAACCCCGGTGTATCGCACTTCCTTGCAGGTTGCGGCAGGAGTCAGAAGGCTTGGATCCGCTGTTCGGGTTTTTCTCGAACTCACAAATCTCATCCGTTTACCCCCACACCGAAATCAGCGGTAACAGATTGGCGCCGTCTGTGGGAACACCACACGAACAGCCTCCGCCTCTTCCTTGTCGTCTAGCCCTTCTCCAACCATGCCTCCAAAGAAGGTCAGATCTAGAGGGTCCAACCGCGGACCCAATCCCGCCGATCAGCCAGAGGAAGTCCCTGTCAATCCTGCTCCACACCCTGAACTTCCTCCCCCGGTCCAACAGGGCCAACCTCCTCTTCCCAAACAACAACCCCCCAATGGCCCTTCCGGCCATAACGGGCGGAGGCAGAAACAACCCCTACACCCAGAACATGTCTCGGTTCATAATGCCTCCTCGGATTCAATGGCTTCTCATCACCCCGACCTCCGCAACACCGTTCTGAACCGCCAAAAGGATGAGGACCTTTGCACCCACCTAGATGAGAGGCGGGCCCGAGAGGGAGCCTCCCGCCAGCATCATGGTGACCGATCTCCTCATCGCCGAGACGGTAGGAGGTCTCCAGACCGACGGGGCCGAGCGGCATCTCCCGAGCGCCATAGGAGGAGGCCACATTCCCCTGCGGATCGGCATCATCCGAGGAACAATGAGGCACCTATCACTCGTGCCGAGTTCCTACAATTTCAGGAGACTGTGCTGCAGGCCCTCAACCTTCGCCCCAACAACCAAAATGCCCAGAGGATTCCAACACCCCTGCGGGTTCCCAGTCCTCGCCACCAATCCAGAAGTCCTCTCCCGGCTCCCAGTCGCCAGCAGCACCACTATAGTCCCCTCCGATCCCAGGACTACCGGCGCCACAGTCCCCGCTCCCCTTCCTATGAAGAAGAGTCCAGGGGATCGTTTGATTACCAGCGGAGGGACGAGGCCCTCAACCGCCATCTCCATGAGGTGGAGAGGCGCATCGGCCGCATGGACAGAGAGGAGGAGTCTAGAGCAGGGACCGTCCGTCCCAGCAGACCTCCCTTCTCTCGGACGATCATGGAGGCCCCCATACTGAGGGGTTTCAAACCTCCGCAGTTTGAAACGTACTCAGGGGAGTCCGACCCAGTTGATCACGTTGAAAGCTTCAAGACCTTAATCCTGATCCATCAAGCTTCCGACGCCATGCTCTGCAAGACCTTCCCCGCCACCCTCAGGGGGTCGGCTCGGGAATGATACTCCAGGCTCGCTCCCTCTTCCATCTTCTCGTTCGAGCAGTTCGAAACGCTGTTCATAACTCACTTTGTGAGTAGCAGGCGAGCTGAGAAGATGAGCCTCTCCCTACTCAACCTGCGGCAAGAAAGGGGAGAGAAGCTGAGGGACTATGTGAAGAGATTCACCGCAGAGGTCAGGTCTATCGCTTCCCTAGACCAGTCAGTGGCGACTGTTGCGTTCCAGTCGAACGTCCTCAACTCCAACCTCCGGTCGTCCCTCGCCAAGAAGCCCCCGCACAACTTCGCCGATCTTCTCCTAAGGTGCGAGAAGTACATTCGGGCGGAAGAGGTCGAGTGCCTCCCGAACTTCGGAGGATCGGCCTTCGGATCGAAGAGGAAGGTGACCGAGGAGGAGGGGTCCAAGAAGATGCAGAAGGACAACGGCGGTCAGCGCCGTCCACCCCCTAGGTTTGAGAAGTTCACACCCCTCACCACCAATGTCTCCACCATCCTGATGGAAGTGGAGAAAGAGGGGGTCATACCTCCGGCTCCGAGGATGAACACCCCGGCCAAGAGAAGGAACAAAGAAAAATGGTGCCGTTACCACCGGGACCACGGCCACGACACCAACGACTGTCGGGCATTGAAAAATGAGATAGAGGCCCTCATCCAGAGGGGGCAGTTGGCCAAATTTGTGAAGGCAAGCGATCGGGCGGATCGCAACACTCCTCCGCTTCGGGGGGCTAACAAGCGCTCCGAGCAGCGCGATGAGACCCCCGAGTTCGAGGAAGAACGAGTTCTCCACCTCATCCACGGAGGTCCCATGGGGGGCTCCTCCAACTCCTCTCGGAAGGCCTTCATCCAAGAGGTAAACTCGGTTCACAGCGCCCCTCCTCCCAAAGGTCTCGGCGTCCCAGTGTATTTCTCCGATGAAGACCTCGAGGTGGTCCGAACTCCCCACTGCGACGCTCTCGTCATCGACCTCCGCATGGCAAACTTCAAGGTGCAGAGGGTCCTGGTAGATAACGGGAGCTCGGTGAACATCCTCTTCCTCTCGGCCTTCTGAGTGTTGCACCTGTCTCGGGACCGTCTCAAGCCGGCCGGTTACACGCTCCACGGGTTCACGGGGGTACCAGTAACTGTCAAGGGGGTTATAACCCTAGATGTAACTGCTGGGAAAACCCCTACTACTCGGACCGAGCAAATGGACTTTATGGTCGTTGACGTCCCGGCCGCATGTAATGTCATCCTAGGCCGACCCGGCCTGGCTGCCCTGGAAGTTGTCCCTTCAGCGTACCACCTTAAAATGAAGTTCCCTACTCGGTCGGGAGTGGGAGAAGTCCAGGGCAGCCAAGAGACGGCTCGAAAGTGCTACATGACTTCCACAGGGGGCCCGGTGCTCTCCCTCGAAACTCTAGAAATCGTCGAGCCGAATGCCCGACCCACGTCCGAGCCGGCGGACGAGTTGGAAGAAGTGCTCTTCTCGGACGAGGACCCGAGTCGAAAGTTCCTCATCAGCAAGTTCTTACCGACTGCACTGTGTTCCGACCTAGTGCAATGCATCCGGGATAACCGCGACCTGTTTGCTTGGTCCGCCGCGGATATGCCCGGGATATCCGAGGAGCTGCTAGTCCACCGCCTAAGTGTCGAGCCGGGGTGCAAACCGGTTCAGCAGAAGAGAAGAAAATTCGCTCCCGAGCGACAGCTGGCCATCAAGGAGGAGGTGGATAAACTCTTAAAGGCTCGGTTCATACAGGAGGTGAACTACCCGGAGTGGCTCTCCAATGTTGTAATGGTCAAGAAGTCCAACGGCTCTTGGAGAATATGCATTGACTTCACTGACCTGAATAAGGCGTGTCCGAAGGATCCATTCCCTCTCCCAAATATCGACACCCTCATTGATGCCACCTCGGGCCATGAACTCCTCAGCTTCATGGACGCCTTCTCTGGCTATAATCAGATCCGAATGTTGCCCCCGGACATTCCGAAGACCTCCTTCATCACCGACCAGGGCCTCTACAGCTATAGAGTCATGCCCTTTGGATTGAAGAACGCTGGAGCCACCTACCAGCGCCTCGTCAACAAGGTCTTCCAGAGCCAGATAGGCCACAATATGGAAGTGTACGTCGACGACATGCTCGTCAAGAGCATCCGAGGTACCGACCACGTGGCCGTCCTTCAGGAGGCCTTCGGCGTATTGAGGAGGCACAGCATGCGGCTGAACCCGAACAAGTGTGCGTTCGGGGTCTCGTCGGGAAAGTTCCTCGGCTTCATGGTGAGCCAGCGAGGGATCGAAGCAAATCCCGAGAAGATGAAGGCCATACTGGACATGGCCCCGCCCCGGAACGTCAAGGAGGTGCAGAAGCTTACGGGTCGGCTCGCCGCTATTGGCCGGTTCCTTTCAAAGTCCGGGGAAAAGTGCCTCCCCTTCTTCAAGGCTCTCAGGGGGGCCAAGGGTTTCGAATGGGGCCAACCACAACAGGAATCGTTCGACCAACTAAAGGCTTACTTGGTCAATCCTCCCCTACTCAGCAAGCCCGTTCCGGGGGAACCCCTCTTCTTCTACTTAGCCGCCTCCGACCATACGCTAAGTGCTGTTTTGTTGAGAAAGGAAGACCGGACTCAGAGGCCCATATACTACGTAAGCAAGGTGCTTCGGGACGCCGAGCTCCGTTATCCCAAGATAGAGAAGATGGCCTACGCCCTGATCATGGCGGCAAGGAAGCTCCGTCCGTACTTTCAGTCCCACTCGGTTGTGGTCCTCACCGACCAACCCTTAAAGCAGATCCTCCACAAGCCTGATACCTCGGGTCGGCTTATGAAGTGGTCCATAGAGCTAAGCCAGCATGACATCTCCTACCAACCTCGGACTGCCATCAAGGCTCAGGCCCTTGCCGACTTCGTCGTCGAGTCCACCATTCCCGAAATCAACCACGTCCCGAATGGTCCTCCCATTTGGACGGTCTTCGTGGACGGTTCCTCCTGTAATGAAGGAAGCAACGCCGGTATCATCCTGAACGGCCCTGATGACTTCGTCCTCCAGTATGCGATCCGTATGAACTTCAAGGCCTCGAACAATGAGGCGGAGTATGAGGTACTCATCGCAGGCCTCGGACTTGCCCGAAGTGCTGGGGCGCAGCGCCTCTGAATTCACAGTGACTCTCAGCTGGTTGTGAACCAGGTCTTGGGCGAATACGAGGCACGAGACGAACGAATGGCGAAGTACCTCGCCAGGGTCCGAGCCCTCATGAGCCGGTTCGAAGAGGCACTCATCCAACGAGTCCCTCGTGAGGAGAATTCACAGGCCGATGCCCTCTCCAAGTTGGCCTCATCCTCCCTCCAAGGTCTCGAGCAGACCGTTTTGATCGAGGTCCTCTTAAGGCCGAGCATAGAAGATGGGACCTCCGGCTCGGTAGAGTCGTTGCCGGTCTTGCTGCAAGATAATTGGATGAAGCCGTTGGTGGAGTTCTTAAGGGATGGACTCCTGCCCGAGGATCCCAAAGAAGCTCGCCGAGTCAGAACCAGGGCCGAGCGGTATGTCTTGATCGAGGGGATCTTGTACAAGTGCTCCTTCTCGCAAATTGACGGCCGACCATACCTAAGGTGCCTCTCCCCGGAGCAGGCCGACTATGCCCTACAAGAGCTCCACGAAGGTATCGGCGGAGCGCATTCAGGATCTAGGTCCTTGGCCCGGAAAGCTTTGAACTATGGATACTTCTGGCCGACTCTCCTCCAAGATGCCGAGCGACACGTTCGGCAATGTGGCTCTTGTCAGAGACATTCCAATGTTCGTCGCCTCCCTCAAGCCAACCTTGCCTCCCTATCAAGTCCTATCCCCTTTGCAATGTGGGGAATGGACTTACTAGGCCCGTTCCCTCCGGCTCCCGACCAGTTCAAGTTTTTGGTTGTAGCCATCGACTACTTCTCGAAGTGGATTGATGCCGAGCCCCTCGCCACTATCACCGAGAACAAGGTGCTTCAATTCTTCTGGAAAAACATCATCTGTCGGTTCGGCGTCCCCCGTGTCATCGTAACCGATAACGGAACTCAGTTTACCGGGGCCGCATTCCGAGCTCTGTGCGAGGATCTTGCCATCCAACAGCGCTTCTCTTCCGTCTCCCACCCGCAGTCGAACGGCCAAGCAGAAAATGCCAATCGGCAGATCCTCTCTGGCATCAAGAAGAGATTGGACAAATGTTCCAAAGGCCTGTGGGTCGACCAACTCCCCAATGTACTGTGGAATTATCGCACCAACAAGCGGACCCCCACCGGAGAGTCCCCTTTCAACCTCACCTACGGGTCCGAGGAGGTGATACCCCTCGAGGTCGGCATACCTTCCCCTCGCCTTGCAGCCTACAATGAGGAACAGAACGCCATAGACCTCAGGGCAAACTTAGATCTGGTAGATGAGCTGAGGGAAAGAGCATCAATTCGGCAACAGAATTACCGAAGAAGGGTCGAGTTGGCATACAACAAGAAGGTCCGACCCACCAACCTTAAGCAAAGGGATTTAGTCTTGAGAAAACTGGCCATATCCTTCCCCAATCAGAAGAGCAAGCTGGCTCCAAACTGGGAAGGGCCTTACAAGATCACAAGGGTAGTTCGGCCCGGAGCATATCGTCTGGAAGATCTAGAGGGCAGAGAGATTCCGAGGACCTGGAATGCCGACCACCTCCTGAAATACCAAGAAGGCACCCCGAAACCTCTCTAAGTATTGCAGGATATCGAGCCATTCCTCTCCTCTAACTTGTAATCTATCTCATAAGTTGTAATATGTAAAAACGGTTCGCCGTCGATTATCAATGAAGAATGCTCTTTCATACTTATAAGTTTGCTTGCGTCTCTCCGCCTTTATCTTTTGTTTTTTAATTTGATTTCAACCAATGGTTCGGAGTCCAATGTCCGGCTCGACTTTACCTCCTCGGCTAGCCCCCGGACGAGCCAGAGGTAGATCGCCGTTCGGAACTGCTCCCAAAACCGTTGAACTACACCGATGGTTCGGAGTCCAACACTCAGCTCGACTTTACCTCCTCGGCTCGCCCCCGGACGAGCCAGAGGTAGATCGCCATTCGAAACTGCTCCCACAACCGTTGAACTACACCGATGGTTCGGAGTCCAACACTCGGCTCGACTTTACCTCCTCGGCTCGCCCCCGGACGAGCCAGAGGTAGATTGCCGTTCGGAACTGCTCCCACAACCGTTGAACTACACCGATGGTTCGGAGTCCAACACTCGGCTCGACTTTACCTCCTCGGCTCGTCCCCGGACGAGCCAGAGGTAGATCGCCGTTCGGAACTGCTCCCACAACCGTTGAACTACACCGATGGTTCGGAGTCTAACACTCTGCTCGACTTTACCTCCTCGGCTCGCCCCCGGACGAGCCAGAGGTAGGTCGCCGTTCGGAACTACTCCCACAACCGTTGAACTACACCGATGGTTCCGGAGTCCAACACTTGGTTCAATTCTACCCCCCAAGCTTGCCTCTCGGCAAGCTAGGGGTGGATCACCATTCGGAATTGCTCCCACAACCGTCGAACACTCGCTAAGACCGGCAAGCCTCACTATGGAAAAGAGCTCGGCTCACCCCTCGACTTCGCAAGAAGAGGGAGACCGAAGCACCGCTCGGTACCGCAACCCAAGCCACCTTGTCACGGAGATGGAAGCCCCAAGAAGAAGAGCCAGACCATGCTGCCTCCGGTCGGATGCCGAGCAAGTGCCATCCCGAGCCTACAAACGGAGAAAACTCACTTTCTCCTCAACTTTCGCGTAGGATCTCGATCAGACGGCCCAGATCTTGCCAGCGACGCTCGACGACAAGATAACGTTTTCTTGGAAACAGAGCCGTCTCGAGATTCGTGCCAAAATCCAACTGCCCAGATCTTGTCAGCACCGCTAAACGACAAGATAGCGTTCCCATAGGAACTGGTTCGCCTCGAGATTCTTGTCGACGGTATTATGCGCTCAGCTCGTAAACCTCGGCACGACCAAGACACTTACAAACGAGATAAATATACAGAGCAGCAAAAGAAATTTTATTAATAATCGGGACCTAATACAAAGCAATCTTTCCATGGTTACAAAGTATTAGAAAACAAAAAAACAGCGTCGACCCACTGCACTTGGCCTTCAAACGGAAATGTCTTCACTGATCCATTCGGTCGCCAGCCCATTCACTTCGGCTGATAGCTCCTCCGCCTCCTTCCGAAGCTTCGCCTCCATAGTCTGCAAGTGATGGATCTCAGAGAGCAAATCGTCCCGCTCGGCTGATATTTTCGACTGGTTGTGCTGAATACACTGGACCCGAAAAGCGTTGCTAAAAGCAGTCTGCGAATCTTCGTCCTCTCCTACGGGGGGTCGCCTCGGCGATCCTACTCTCCAGACGTTGGATCCCGGCGTCTCGTAGGCCGAGGACGGACTGAAGATGGGCCCGCTCGCTCTCAGCTCGGCGTAACTCCAGCTCGACGCCATAAAGCCGCTCTCGGCACTTCGACGAGCGCGACTTCGTCGCCGCTGAGGTTACCTCTGTTTCAGCATCATCGTCCGAGCCGTTGGAATCAGTGTATTGGGCTGCCACCACGAGCTGAAAAGAAGGGAAAACGAATAGCAAAATTTCAATACACTGCCGAAGTCCAACACTTGAAGAATTTTCCAATCAAACTTTCAGATTCGTATTCAGATATAATAGCTCTACATACAACGAGACCGACCCTACAATAGAGTTTTACAACAGCCAGAAGAAACATAAAACGACATGATCAGGGGCTCTTCGGAAGGGGAACGCTTCGGTTCAAGGAAACGCGAGGACGACGAGGCCTGACCTCCGAGCTCGATCCCAAACCAACGAAGCGTGACCCCCCTTCGCCGCTGACCCTAACTGTGGCGCCGACCGAGGCACCACTAGATGAGACGGCTACACTACTCTGAGCGTCAGCAGGGCTCCGCCGAGCCACAGGCAAACGCGTCGCAAGTTCGTAGAAGGTGATCCTTCTCTCCCTCTCTTCGCGAGTGCACGATGTACTGCGGATGTTGGCCCTCTCCGGCAGAGGCTTGAGTGACGCGACCTCTTCCTCCAGTTCAATGATTCTGTCTCTCAAAACGTCATCCTTCGCCAACTTCTTCAAACGAGGAGGCCTTGACGAGCCCGAGGCGTTGGCGCTATCTGTTGCGAGCCGTCGGAAGTGGGTGACCTCGATCCCCCTATCTATCGTGATCCTCCTAAGCCTGTCGACCTCGGCCAACAACGTCTTGCACTCGGACGACGCCTTCTCCAGCTCGGAAGCAAGCTTCTCTTCTTCCGCCGAGCGACCTTGCTCCGCTATCTCCATGTGTCGGATCTTAGCCGAGAGCTCGTCGTTCTCCTGCTCGGCGACGGCAAGCTCTCTACGAAGCCGCTCGACTTCACCTTCGGGACAAGGGGCTTGGGGTTGCTTCCGCAGTTGCTTTAACTCGCGACAATACCCCCTCACAGCTGCCTTCGTCTCCTCCAGCTTCAATAACATGAGAAACCGCCTCTGTCGGCTATTCGAGAGCTTGCCCTTCGTTTTGGCCAGCTCCTTACGAAGGTGTGCAACCTCCGTGATCGGACCGAACTTCACCTGAAAAGCAGAGATAAATCCGAGACCCAACACTTGGAGAACTCTATGCCTAATCAAACACAAAATCCGAGACTCAACACTTGGATAAATTTTGGCCAAACAAACTGTTTTCATTCAAAACCGAGAAGAAAGTTTTACAAGAGCAGTGGCCAGTCCGCAATTAGGCTTACAAAAAGAAACAAAACAACAAAAGACTAAAGAGGCAACCGAGTCAGGGGTCGACCTTTTTGTCGTTCGGGTCCGTCGACCCCTCGGCCTTGTCCTCGCCCTCGTCCTCGTCCTCGTCCTCGCTCCCACTCTCCTCCTCAGAGTCGTCCTCCTCTTCATCCTCGGCCTCGGTCTCACCCGGGCCTTCGACATCGTCTGTCTGTCCCTCGGGGCCGAGCATCCCCTGGGGAACCTCCTCCTCTCCTTCCACGGGGTCGTAGAAACGGTAGGAGGACGTGTCGAACCCTGGGTTCCGAGCGGCGATATGCAGAAGAGCTCGGCCGTAGGCGTCCTCCATGTTCTTGAACATGTGGTGCTCGGCCTCCTCCTGGACCGCCTTCTTCGCCTTTGCCACCTTAAACCGGTGCTTGGCCATGATCTTCTCGGCCCTCTTCCGAGCCCTCTCGGCCTCCGATCGAGAATTGGCCAGCTCCTCCTTCAGCTCGGCGTTCTCCTTCTCTGAGGCCTCGAGCTTGGCCGTCGTATCCTTTGACAGCTGAATGGCATCGGCCAACTGCTTCTCCAACCCCGCCACTTCGGCACCCCTTTTTGCCGAGAGGAGTTGCTCAGCATCGAGCAGCTTCGTGGCTTTGACGCGCTCCGTTCTCTCCTGCTCATACTCCTGTTCCTTGCTCGCAAACTTCTCGAGCAGGAAGTTGAAGTGGCAGAGGGTCTGAAAAGAGAACAAACCGTTAAAGCCCGAACGCAGGAACTTAGAAAATCTCAGAAAAAGTTTCAATGAGAAAGAGTTCTGCCCACTTACCGACATTGTGTTCCGAGCGATCTGCATCGTGGCGTCTCCTGCCAGCCCGGCCTTTAGGGCTGCTCGATCCTTTGGGGTCGGCAGGTGCCTCACCGCTTCCATGCAGATGTTGTCGTCGCCTAAGAAGCCGTCGACATTCATCACCTGCCAGTCAGGGACGAAGATCTGCTTGTGCCTCTCGGTCAAGATCTTCTCCGCTTCGGCAGTAAGGGGCAGAACTTAGAGAGACAACACCTCGTTCACGCCGAATGCACCGCTCGACGACCCGGCTGCAGCCCCCTCCACCGTTGGTGCCGGCACGTCGGAAACTGGAGGATCCGTAGCCGCGGACTTCTCCTTCTTGGGGCCGGCCCCCCGGAACAACGGCCTTCTGCAGGTCGCTCGCCTTCCCGACCGACGGTATCTTCGGGGCTCGGCCGCCCTGAGGCCCCGCCGAAGGCCTCTTCTTCCTCGTCTCCTGCTCCGCCACCCTGGCCTTTGCATCAAAGCCCTATAGTCCATCTTCATCATCTCTGCACAAGCCGAATGAAAAAACTTAGAACAATTTTCATGAACTTTAAGCAAAGAGTATAAATACCAGAAGCGTACTAGGGTCGATCGGACTGAGACCCCCTCGGAACAAAGCCTCCTCGGTAATATCTTTCCAGCTTAGCGCTGGCAAAGCGAGGATCTTCTTGAGGACCTCTGCTTCCTCGTCATTCACCACCGGCTCTTTCTTGGCTCGCTTGGGCAGGCCATCCTTTGCCCAAACTATCGAGATCGCCCACGGTGCGGGAGCTCGGATGATGAAATACTTCTCCTTCCAATGTTTGATCGAGTCTGGGTTCTCGATCAACTTCATGCCCGTCCGCGGCGAAAGATAGTACCTCTGTTCGTTTCGGTTTGGCTGACAAGGGCGGTAGAGGCTCCGAAAGAGAAACATGCTCGGTACGGCACCGATCTCTTGGCACCGGAGAACAAACACCAGGACGTGCCTCCAGGTGTTCGGCATCAGCTGGGCGGGGCTCAAACCGTACCAATTAAAGACATCGATTATGAACGGATGAAGGGGAAAGCGGAGCCCGGCGCAGAGGGAGTCGAGAGGAAAGACGCACACGTCCGTTGAAGACTTGGTGTTGGCTCGGAAGCCCGGTCCGAGGAGGAGTAGCCCGTAGTCGGCGGGAATCTGGAATCCCTTTCGGATCAGATGTAGATCGGCCTCCGTAAGAGACGAGATGGTGTGGTCCACCTCGGACAACTCTCTCGGTTCATTCTCCTCCACCGACTTGGCCGTGCCTTGGGTCACCTTCTCTAAGATTTCCTCGGCGTAGTCCCGAATGCCTCTCACGCTCGACAGAGCAATAGGCTGCCGACCGAATGCCCCTGCCGTCTTCGGCGTCTCGATGATCGTGACCACTCCTTTACCCTTCTGAGACGCCGCCGCGACCTCCTGAGGTGGCTCGGCTACTTCGCCCTCTCTGTCCGGCCGAACGACGCTCTGATCGGTCGGCTCCACCACCTCCTTTCCTTTACCCGCTCGGCCTACGGCTTGCTCCGAGGCGGGGGTCTCATCCAAGGATGTAATCTTAACCATTTTCTAAAGAGAAAGGAAAGAGACTGACCTTGAAGTGACAGCTACGGTCGGAAAAGCTCACCGGAGACAAAGAACGCCTTGCCGCGACAGCTAGCAGCGCCACCAAGGAGCTAAAAACTTCAAAGGTGAAAGTAAAAACTGGAGAGAGAGAGCAAAAGTGAATAATGAGACTTGAATTGGGGGGGTGAAGATTTATAGTAAAAAAGGAACGTCCCTTGGACTTCCAATCGTAAGGGCGCGACTTTTGGGCCACTCTCGAAACGTCGCGAAGGCCCAACACGACTTTGTCTTTTCACCAAGTCAAGTCGCTCGGCACAACAGGATCTAAATCCGAATCACATGCAATCCGAACTCAGCAGTAAAGGACCCGGTCGGCCAACTTTCTCCTCAACTTTCGTGTAGGATCTCGATCAGACGGCCCAGATCTCGCCAACGATGCTAAACGAAAAGATAGCGTTTTCTTGGTAACTGAGCCCGTCTCGAGATTCGCCACACCATCTGACGACTCAGATTGCGCCACGTCGCTCGGACAACCGTGCTCTCGGATCCCGGTCGACCAACCGAGCTAGTGCCTATCTGACGGCCCAGAATGTCGCTCGGACGACCATGCCCTCAGACGCCCCACTTCTGTCTGAAGAAGCCAGAAAAAATTTAGATTCAAAGTTTTAAGGCACCGCCCTCGGTGAGCCCCCCAGGCCCCAGGTCTCGGTCGGCATTCCTCTCACCCGTGAGCAAAACAAAGCCTCCGGCCTCGGATCCGAAGCTATGAATTGTTCAGGGATTAGAGGGAAACCGC
Source organism: Hemerocallis citrina (assembly GCA_017893485.1). Lineage (NCBI taxonomy): Eukaryota > Viridiplantae > Streptophyta > Magnoliopsida > Asparagales > Asphodelaceae > Hemerocallis > Hemerocallis citrina. The sequence continues at coordinate 118,760,841 of CM030368.1, read as the reverse complement.
CGACCCACGGGGCCCGGTCAAAAGCAGATCGGCACGCCTCCCATCTCTAACTCCTCCGGGCTGACAACCATCAAAGCCACCAGCCTGGAAGGAAGACCGAAGTCGGAAGAGACCCATCATTCCGAAGCTGCAGTCCCTCAGATCCGGACTAGGGTCATCACCTCTTCTACCATGATCTTCCCCGACCCTGACACCCACATCGGGGCGGTCAGAATCGGGAGAAGATCACGGTGGAAGAACGACCACCCGTCCTTCCGACGCAAACTCGTCCCTCGGATCCGGACTTGGGTCATCACCTCTTCTACCAAGATCTCCCCCGACCCTGATGCCCACATCGGGGCAGTCAGAGTCGGGAGAAGATCATGGTGAAAGAACGACCACCCGTCCTACCGAGACACACCGCCCCTCGGATCTGGACTTCGGTAGTCAACCCTTCTGCCAAAATCTCCCCCGAACCTGACACCTCCACCCGGGCCATCAGAGTTAGGAGGAGATTTTGACGGAAGAATGACCACCCGTCCTTCTGAAGCGATTCGCCCCTCGGGTCCGGACTACGGTCATCACCACTTCTGCCCTGTTCTCCCCCGACCCTGACACCCACTTCGGAGCCGTCAGGATCGGGAGAAGAACAAGGCAAAAGAGTAACCACCCCTCCGAACCTCGAGGATAAAATTTCTCAAGACGGGCGTCCGCCTTGACTCGGTCGTCACCCCCTCTGCTATGATCTTCCCCGACCCTAACATCCGCATTGGGTCCGTCAGAACCAGGAGAAGGCCATAGCCGAAGAGCAACCACCCAAGGCAGATACCTCCGAGGTCTAAAACTCAATATTGTTGCGACTGAAATGACAAGGGGAATGGGGTACTTATAATCACCCTCCAAAAACTAGCCATTATGGCCCTCGGATGTTGAAACGCCACGCATTAATTGGAGGGCGCCATGTCTTAATGACCCCGGGAAGTTGGAACGCCGCACAAATCCTGAGACGCCATTAATGCCCTCGAAAACTGAATCGTATCGAGATTCGTTCCCCCCTCTACGGTCCGGAACGCGCTTCCATGCTCGGATCGCCGAAACCCCATGCCTCCGGTCGGCTGCCGAGCAAGTGCCTTTTCGATCTCGCAAACGGAGAAAACTCACTTTCTCCTCAACTTTCGCGTAAGATCTCGATCAGACGGCCCAGATCTTACCGAAGGCACTAAACGACAAGATAGTGTTTTCTTGGGAAATGTGCCCGTCTCGAGATGCGTGCCATCATCCGAAGGCTCAGATTGCGCCACGTCGCTCGGATTGCCGAAACCCCCATGTCTCCGGTCGGCTGCCGAGCAAGTGTCATCCCGAGCTCGCAAACGGAGAAGAAAACTACCGAACCCCCAGGCCTCCGGTCGACTGCCGAGCAAGTGCCTTTTCGATCCTGCAAATGGAGAAAAAAGCCACCGAGCAACTACGACCGTTGGATCTCTCAGAAATTCGTGCTTCTGATGATGAACGGTCCAGATCGCGCCACGCGCGCTAAAAAACAAGATAGCGTTTTCTTGGGAGGTGCGCCATCATCCGACAGCTCAGATTGCGCCACGTCGCTCGGATCGCCGAACCCCCTGCCTCCGGTCGGCGGCCGAGCAAGTGCCATTCCGAGCTCGCAAACGGAGAAAAAGGCTGCCGAGCAATAACGACCGCCAGATCTCCCAGAAAATCGCGCTCGACATTGATCAAAGGTCCAGATTGCGCCACGCCAATAATCGGTATTTAAAAATCAATTTTATTTATTTAAATCGTTTTATTTATTTAAAAATTGCCAAAAATTCAGGAAAATTAACTAAAAATTCTAGGAAATAATTATAAATTCGGGGGAATATTTTTAAGCCCCTGAATGAACAATTGTCGCCTAGAATATACGGTTAAGGCCCTCGAACAATTGGTTAACACGTCGCAAAATTAAATAAATAATCCGAAAAAATAGATAAAAACCGTCGAATATTCAACAAGGCTTCAGAACAGCTCGCTTCTTCAAAAATCACCTCACTACCCCCTTCGAGGTTCAAAACTCTCCATTCGGACTCCGATACAACCCCACTAGCCACTAAAACAGTTAAACTACTCATCAAAGGCTGATCACACTCAGTCTTTAGGAGTGGGGGGCTCGTGATATGGCTGAAAATGGGGTTAAATCAGAACCGTCCAGATCGGGCACGAATCTTGAAGCTCGAGGGTAAAATGGTAATTTCACATACAAATGGGTCCAAAACGGGTACTGGATCTCTTTCTCACAGATCCAATAACCCACAAACGGATCCACTCCAATTGGGTACGGGTCCCGACCCGAGGCAAACCCAGACCAACAAGAGGCAAATCAGGGTCACTGATTTGACCAAGTCAACGGGCCTGATTTGCTCTCACCGGGAATCAGGGGTCAATTTCCCAAAACAGAATGGGAGGATTTTTCTCCTCACAGTTACGCAGGGAATCAGGCCCCTAATCATTCCTATGGCGACTATAAATACCTCCCCCCTACCACTGTGACCAGGTAATCACTCTTTTTCCACCTTATGCTCTTTCATAATCACCACTGGTTACTGACAAGAGCGTCGGAGGGTGCATCGTCGGGATCAACCCCGGTGTATCGCACTTCCTTGCAGGTTGCGGCAGGAGTCAGAAGGCTTGGATCCGCTGTTCAGGTTTTTCTCGAACTCACAAATCTCATCTGTTTACCCCCACACCGAAATCAGCGGTAACAATACTTAAATTGAGCAATCAATATCTAAGTACGTGTGGAAGATCGTATCATTTCATTCATCATTTTGTTGCAACTGGATGTCGAGATGGCAAACATGCCACTAGACATCAATGGAGGCAAATTACAACTGGATACCGGTGAGGCAAAATGTGCAACCGAATATACAGATGGTAAGCTGCAACCTGATGTCATGGAGGCAAACCTGCAACTTGATGTCGAGAAGGCAAGACTACAGATGGATATAAATGAGGCGAAACCACAGCAAAGAATTTCTACTACTACTATTATGATTGTTTTCCTTATTATTATTAGTATTATTATTGTTATTGTTATTACTATTACTATTACTATTATTGTATTTTTCTTACTAATTTTTTTTTTTTTTTGATGTTGATATTGAATTACTTTCACCAAAATGATGAACCCCAAATTATTTTCTATCTTGTATTATTATCCTTACCAGTATTGTTAATATTTTATTATTACTATTATTTTTACCAGTATATTTATGATGATTATTATTGTGATTATTATTTTTATTACTTTTGTCATTATTATTTTATTATTATTATGTGTTGATTTTGTATTATTAATATTATTTTTGTTAATGCCCATTAGTTCTGACCTAATTATTTAAATTAAATCCCTCCTCTCCAGCCCCATTTTATCCTGGTGTCTTATTCTTTTCTTCCTGCTTGGGTCGTCGCTTGTTGTCGCGTGGTCTACAACGACATGTCTGCAATTTGGTACGTCACTATCAGAGTGGCGCAGCGGAAGCGTGGTGGGCCCACAATCCACAGGTCCCAGGATCATATTGTTGCTTCTTTCTTGCATTGTTTGGATTTTCCCTATCTTTTGCATTTGTTCTTATCCGTTGACTTATTGTTTGACTCAATTCTTCCATGTCTTTTCTCTCTTTGATTTCAGTCCTGCCGACTCCCTTTTTGCTTTGTTGTCTTGTGTTTGATTCTTTCCTTTTGATATTAATTGTTCTCTTTCTTGCATTCCATTTGACCCCATCGTTGTTATCCACTTCCTTCTGTTCTGGTATTGCCTCTGCTTTGTTCCTTCCCCTTTAGCCCTCTGTTTTGTTACCTTTCCCCAGTTTGCTTTGCCTTGTCCTATGTACCGCCTACGCAAATTTCGAGGACGAAATTTTGTTGTAAGGTGGGTAGGATTGTAACCCCTGTTTTTCCAAAAAGGTATTTTTCGATATTTTCTGTATTTAAAAATTTTCGCGAATTATTTTTCCGGTTTTCAAATTCTTTTGTCAAAATGTATTATTGGATTTTCCATTTAAAATCTATTATTGATCCGTAATTTTAGCTGAACTAATTTTCTATGATTTTTGTATTTAATACAGTTCTTATTATTTTTATTATTTCCTTTGTTATTTTTATCATTTTATTATTATTAATGTTGTTACTATCCGTAATATTTTTGCTAGTGCGGTTATTTGCATAATTATTTTTATTGTTAAAATTAGATTATTACATAAATTATATTTATTAATTATTGTATTAATTTTTTTATTGGATTATTTTCATTTTATATTATTTTTCTTGCATTTTTGACCTCCGTGTGCTGTTTGTGCGCCGATTGTCCGTTTTCCGCCATTTTGGATTCTTTTTCGCATTTTCTTGGTCTCATTCATATTTGTTATTTATTTTTGGGTTATGATGAATTTTTAGAAGTGTTTTGACCAATTTGAGATTTTTGGCCCTTAAGGAGATTTTTAGGAGCCATAGGATTTATTGTATTTTGTATCTCCATTTGAAATCTACCCAATATCCATCACCCAATTGTATACCCATTTAATCCTATTGATATCCACTACCCATTAACCCACATTTGATCTCCTATATATACACCTAATACTAATTAATCCCTAACCCTAATAGTTTTTCTCTCTCCCTCTCCTATTCCAAACCGGCCTCCACTTGAAACACCCCTGGCCTGCCTCCATCTACCCCAGGCCGACCTCCCCTTGCTCTCTCCTACCATTGCCGACCACCTATAACTCTTCCCTACATTATTTCATACAACTTCGCCTCCAAAAACCTCGTCTCTCCTCCTTCTTGTGACCGGCCAGCACCCAAGGCAGCACCCAACCATCCCAAAACAGCACCTAAACATCTCCCCTTGCTGTTTTGAGTTGTAGGCATCTCCCACTTTGGTTCGTGTGTCAAAGAGATCCATCGTTGGCGCGTTTTGTTCGTGGGTTTCTCTCGAAATCGAGTTAGAAGGCGTCTTGCTCGTGGGTTTTCTTTACTAGGCTTGGATTCGTCGCGATCGTCGTCACAAAGAGGTAAGTAACTTGTACATCATGTCATTAATTTGATACAAGTAGAAAGTTCACCTAATAGGGTAGTTGAGACTAGAGACGGCCAAAGATGATAATTTTATTTGTGGGTTTCGTCTCTATTGTTCAAAACAGGCCATAGATGACTTAGGACATGGAGTTTGATAGGATTATGCCTTAGGATTCACCCAAACGTAATTTTGATCGCGTATGTGACATATTATATACCTGGTATGTGTTTGTTTGATTACCCATATGAGAAATAATTAGATTTTGACATGTTATAAACCCTTAGATATGATATTTAGATAATGGGTAGGCTGCATTTTGAATTTGGAAGAGTTTGGATCGTTTTTGTAGAAGTTATGACGCTTTGAAGTTTAGTTGAGAAATCTGGAAATTTGGGTTGTACTGGATTGATTGCTGTTTTTACCTGGGTTAGAGTCCGAATCCCAACATGGCTATTTCTCAGTAATTTGTAGAGAACTGAATCTATTTTCTAATCCCATTGGTTTCATCTAGATTGAAGTTTGTATGAATTAGTTATGATTATTTTAGTGCCTGTATATCGGTAGTTTCCAGATTCAGTTCGGGGTAGTTTTTGTGGACAATTTATTTTTAAGATCCAAGTTAGACATAATATCATGCCACAATATTTCGTCCAGTGTTTCACCATGATTCTAGGTAGTTCCCAGAATTATTTGGTATTTTAAAGATAAGTTTAGGGTGATGATTCGTACCCTTTTCTATAGATCACTTTTGCTGGAAACTGCGTGTTGCCCTATGTTGAATGCCGTTTTCACCCTAGTTCTAATTACTGTATGGATATTTTGTGTGATATATGAAAGTTGGAAAATTTTGTCTACTTTCACCCAGTTTTGGCGGAAGTGAATTTCGATGCGCTGGTTGCAAGATATGTCTAATTTTGTACAGCAGTGTTGAGAAATTCCAGATCCATCAAAACCATGTTTTGTGTTACTTTTCATTTTTGATAACATATCTATACTTTCTGAAAAAATTATGAAAATGATTATTTTGATTCTATATATGTAGGGGATTACCCCAGAATTTTCGTGGATTTATTTGATGACTTAGCATGCTGTTTATATGTGTTGGAAGTCATTCCCCTGTTTTCTGGCTGTACCGGAAATCTGTGTTGAAATGACCTTTAAGCTGAGATGTTATGAATTAGTGTGTATCTTTATTACATTAGTTAGAAGCGTGTGGATGTCTATTTTCCAGATCCTTTGACGGATCGTCGTTTGCATGCCTGTAGTTCTGTGAATCACTGATTTAGTGCCGACTAGGTCTTGCTGTCCTGATTATGAACCTTGTATATTTTGCTCGTATATGTGGATGTGTATTAACCGTGCATGCTAATTTGATATCCTGAACTTATACCTGATCATATCATGCTTGTTGACATTAATAACTAAAAGTAATCAAGCCGGGGTATATGGGACAGATCTAGTAGTGGATAGTGCAGAAACGTGTACTCGGGAGGAGACTTGTGTTTCCTGTATGACATGTTACCGATCAAGTTTACCGATCAAGTTTACCGATCAAGTTACTGATCATGTTTACCGATCAAGTTTACCGACCAAGTTCTGTAATTCTGTGAATACAGAGTACACTTCCCTACATGGTCCCCTACGAAATCTAAAGCGAAACTGTTGTGCTGTAGCAACCATGTAGAATGAGATGCATGTCGTGCTACCTAGATAGTAATCACATAAGACTTGAACTTAACACAAGAACATGATACATGACATGATACCTGCTTCCTAGATACTTGACTACATGATACATGAGACATGATATAGGAGACATGAACTATATGAAACATGATACCTGATACAAGTTTACACGACACTTGACACTTGATGCATGTTTATAGGATATTTGATTTATGCCGTCACCCTTGACACTTTTACCATGCTAGTTTGACTAGGTTGACTTTATACCTGTACCATGTGCTAGTTAGTTATCCCCTTTCCATGTGCTTGTATCCTACTCTATTTTGTGACCCGGACTTGCCATTGACGGGTACTTGTGTTTTCTCTTTTTCTTTTCCTGCATTCGTTGTATTGCAGATTTTGGAGGGCATGTTCCTAAAGGTATTGGCAAGATGAGGGGCTAGAGGCGGAATTTTGCTATTACTATTCTTGTTGATTATTTTGGACAATAAGTGTATTTTGAGACTTGTATTTATTTCTTGTATTTGGGCGATGTGACCCAGGATTATTTGTGTTATTCAGATCATGACTATTTGAGATTTATGTATTTTATTTCAAGTATTCTCGTTGGTATTTGGTTCATATGTGCATATGGTTGACTTGTTCTGGCTTCCGACTCTGATTTTACTGTGACATGTTGTAAAGATTTCTTGAAACAGCTTAAGGATGATAATAATCATTCGCTGGGCTTTTGTTACGTGCTCGTATTCCGTATTTTTGGAAAGCGGGGCGTGACAGATGATGTCCACATCGAGGTGAGGAGGGCATATTTGGCGAAGAAGAAGAAGGTGGAGAAGCAGCCGAAGAAGATGTCGGCCCTAGAGTGGATTTCCAAGGGGAAGTTGAAGAAGATGAGTGCCCTCTTGATCCCGAGGACCCCGCGTTCGACTAAGGTTGTGCCTAGCTCGGATCACCTAAGGGTTTCTGAAGTCCTAAAGGGTAGTCTCCCTGGAATCTGCCCCGATGCTAGGGACATAGTATGGGAGGAGGGGCTGCTCCCAAGGGCTCATAATTAGGCCATGAAGGCTGCAGACTCTCTGACTAAGGGTTCGATGGTGATTGAGGCAGTGGAGCATCTGGCCACGCCCCGTGATAGGGAGAGTCTCTCTACCGAGACTCTCGAGTCCTGCTTTATGAAGTTGGCTCAGGTTGATATGCCAGTAAGTAGTTCTAAGCTCCGTTACTTCAAGAAATTTTTTACTATTATAATTTCTAAGTCTTGGCTATTCATATGCAGGAGACGTTGCAAAGGGTAGAGTTGAGGAGACTGTACACCTTTGAGCTCTAGCGGAAAATGAAGAACGCTCAGCAGTACGAGCATGAAATGAAGGAGTAGAAGTTGCGAGCTTACAACGCCGAAGCTCGGGAGCGAGCTCTTAAGGCGGAGTTGACCTCCCTCCCCGAGGACCGAGCCCAACAGTTGAAGAAGAAGGAGAAGGTGGGAGAGAAGAAGTTGATGGCGGTGAAGGTGGCTGCCATGGACAAGGTCATACAGTCCCAGGATAAGGCATACAACCAGGCTATCGAGCATGTACTGTACAAGTACCCTGAGTTGCAGCTCGACGGCTTCCATTACTCTATGGTCTTCCCCAAAGTTCCGATCACTTTATGGGGAGGAGGAGAAGAGGGGGACGACCAACTGCCAAGTAGAGAGGGCGACCCTCACAAGGCCGTCCCTGAGTTGGACATGGTGGGAGCCAATGAGGTGCCACCTCCCTCCGAGATGTAGATTATTTCCTTTTTTACTTTTACTTTTTCTTTGTATTTGCCAAACTGTGGACTGACCATCGCATTTTGTGTATGGTTATTATTGAAATGGAATGTATTTTTTGGGCCGACCTCCTTGGACTTACTATTTTTAAGTGATGAACGATTTTTTGAGTGTATGATTATTAATGACTCAGAATAATATGTCTTCTTCTTCTTTTGTTAGATGAACGAGTTCTTCATGGCCAACCCTTATGATGTAGGGATTGAACACCTTAGAGGAAAGCTAAAATCCATGGAGTCTATCTTGGAGCGCTAACGCAAAGATTCCTAGGATCAGCATGGAGCTGTTTCTTATTATATGAATAGGTTGAAGTAAATGAGCTTGGAATCTGCTTGTCAGAAAAAAAGATTGCAGGCCGCGACTTGGAGAGCGCCAAGGCTAGATGGCTGATGTCTGGTACTTCTGCCTAGCGGCCGACATCGGAATTGTTCCTTCGCGAGGTAATAGTGGGGAACGAGTTGGAGATACAAAGATTTAAGGTCGCGCTCGGGGTGGGTCGTTCCCAAACTGTTTCTCTAGAAAGTGGTTGACCATCCGTGGGCGGACCATCTCCGACCTTAAGGCTGGAACTGATGCATCCCAGAGATGCCCAGAGCTCGGTGCCCGCGGTGCCCACATTGGCTATTCCACGTGGGGGGGGGGGGGTAGATAGGCCCATCGGTGAACAAACCTGTTCGGCGGGGCTTGAGGTAGTCCTTGCTAGTCACCGGGCCCCCCAGATGGAGGCGTAGGTTGTTTGGACGATCTTCGTAACTTGTTGTAATTTTTACTGTGTTTTTGTTATCTTGTAAGCCACACCATCTTGTATCTGCTCCCTAAGCGAATCGAATAAATGTTGACTGATTGCCTCATTTTAATTTCGACTTAATGTTTATCTTGAAGGGTTGACTATAAGGCTGAGGGGTCAAGCCCTGGGAAAAATTTGGATACTGGGAACTTAGTACACAGAACGTCGAGCGGCGAGGATGTAAGATATTGCAAGAAACCTCTCAGTAAGGGCTGAGCCCAAGCCAAGCGGCGAGGACGAAAAAGATTGTGAGAAATCTATATTTAGTAGGGAAGTCCAAGCTGAGTGGCGAGGACGGGAGTGATTATAAGAAATCTCTCGTTAGGAGCAAAATCCAAACCGAGTGATGAGGATAGAAGAGACTGTGAGAAATCTCTGTTAGGAGGGAAGTCCAAGCCGAGCGGTAAGGACAGTTGAGTCTGTGAAAAATCTCTCATAAGGAAGGAAGTCCAAGCCGAGCGGTGAGGACGGGAGAGACTATGAGAAGTCTCTCGTTAGGATGAAAGTCCAAGCTAAGCGACAAGGATGGGAGAGATTGTGAAAAATCTCTCGTTAGGATTGAAGTCCAAGCCGAGCGGCAAGGACGGGAGAGATTGTGAGAAATCTCTCGTTAGGAGGGAAGTCCAAGCCGAGCGGGGAGGAAGGGAGAGACTGTGGGAAATCTCTCGTTAGTATTGAAGTCAGGTCGGTTGGTTTCATCACAAACATGGTTTTATTGCTTTATTGTTTGGATGTCGAAAGGCTAGCGCTTATTACAATTGTCGATGCTTTAAGATGTTGTGTTACAAGTGTGAACCGCTAGGGTCCTTCGTAGAATTTGATTAGGTGCTCCACATTCCAGGTCCTCTTGACTACCCTACCCCCGGGGTCTTCGAGTTGGTATATACCTGGGTGTACCACTTGGGAGACCCTATACGGACCCTCCCAGTTTAGAGCCAGCTTGCCTCTCTTGGTAGGGTTGGAGATAGCCAGTTTTCTGAGTACAAGGTCACCTTCCTTGATGTCGGTGGGTTAGACCTTTTTGTTGTAAACGGGCTCTATTTGTTGTTGATAAATACTTCTTCTGATGGCCGATCTCTCACGGACTTTGTCGATTAGGTCTAGGTTAGCCCTGAGGCTGCTTGAGTTCGACTCCTCGCTGAAGCCCATGATCTTGGGTGAAGAGAGCCCGACCTCTAGAGGAATGATGGCTTCCGTCCCATATGTCAGATTGAACGATGACTCGCCTGTAGGGATCCTCTTGGTTGTCTGATAGGACCAAAAGACAACGGTTAATTCATCGATGCACAACCCCTTAGGAAATTTATCCAGCCATTTTTAGGACCTTCAAGAATTTGGCGGTTAGCATTTTTGGCTTGTCGATTTGACTGGGGGTACGATATTGACAAGAAGCTATGTTGGATATCGAGGTCATCATAAAATTTTCGGAAGTTTTTCCCGGTGAACTGAGTTACGTTGTCGATAATGAGTATGCACGAGATCCCAAAACGACAAACAATATGCTTTCAGAAGAACTGCTGAGATTGAAGTTTGGTGATTGTGTCCAGGGGTTCTACCTCGACCCATTTAGTAAAATAATCGATGGTCAAAATGAGGAACTGTCTCTGGCCGGTTGATTTGGGAAAAGTTCCGACTAGGTCCATCCCTAACATTGCAAAAGATGTCGGGCTAGCTAATGATTTGAGAAAAGCTTGCGGGGTGTATCGGACCGTTGAAAACCTCTAGCATAGACCACATTTCTTGACTAGATGTTCAGTGTCTCGGAGTAAGGTTGGCCAGTAGTAGCAGTGTCACGCCCCGCTTCCCAAAAGAGAATATAGAATACAAATATGTGACTAAGCCCAGCGAATGATTTTCATCATCAATAAGCTGTTCCGAATCTTTACAACATTTCACAAGAATAATCAGAGTCAGAAGCAAGAAAAGTCAACCGAGCAAGCATATATGGATCAAAATACCAACAATTATAGTTGAAACCAAAATATTACAATCTCAAATAATCCTGATCTCAATAAGTCAATATCCTGGATCACATTGCCCAAATACAAATAAATCCAAGTAAATTGTTCAAATAAGCAACAAGAAATAATAATAGCAAAATTCCAGCAGCTAGTATCTCATTTCACCAACTCCATCTGGCAACTGTTCTTCAAAATCTGCAATTTAACAAAATTGCAGGAAGACAAAAAGAAAACAAAACTCCCGTCAATGCAAGTTACGGGCCGCTTGTAGTGCAGGATACAAGTAAATGGAAAAGGGATAACTAAAACATCGAATAGACATTGAAACAAAATAGAATAACTAGCAAGGCAAGATGAACAAGTGTACGTGACATGTAACAAATGTCAAGTTAAACAAGTAACAAATATCAAGTGTCAAGTATCAAGTATCATGTACAAGTAACAAGTAGCAAGTGTCAAGTGATTATGTTCAAGTCTTGTATTATATCTATCTAGGTAGCAATTCATGCATCCCAGGTTTTCACTACATGGTTGCTACATTCAAACAATTTCGCTTTAGATTTTATATTGGATCATAAAGAGTAGTGTACTCAGGAACAAGTATCGAGTAATCGAGCTCCAAGCTCCAAGTATCATGTATCATGTATCACGTGTCAAGTTGTGCAGGTAATCACGTGCCAAGTTGTGCAAGTGGCAAGTAATCACGTGTCAAGTTATGCAAGTGGCAAGTAATCACGTGTCAAGTATTATGTATCAAGTCATCACGTAGGATCTGTGGATCCACTTCCGAGTACACGTTTCTGTATTTTTCACTATTAGATCTTTCCCTTTAACCCGGGCTTGGTTATTTATTATTATTATCAAACAGGAATGTATGTGTCACAAAAAGGGCAAAGGATATCATGGCATGATCAAGTAACAAGTTCAGGTTGCAAGATAAGCATGTATAGGTGAAAGACAACACATAAAAGATTAGAACAAATAGAATTCTAGTTCAGGACAGCAAGACAGTACTGCACTAAATTTGGGATTTCCGTTGCTACAAACATGCAAATCTGGATCCATCAAAGAATCTGAAAAATAGAATCCCGGCCGAGTCCAGAAAATATATATAAGTCATACAGTGTTTCACAAGAACATGAGTCAAAACTGAATTGAAACCAGAAAACTTGTTCATCCAGAAATCAGAAGATGGTATTCAAAGTCAGAAAATAGCATGAAAACTGATCAATTAAATCCACGAAAAATCTGGGATATTCCCCTATATGTGCAACATCAGAATATAAGTAGCATAATTTTTCAATATAAATAGTTTAGTCAACGAAAATCAGAAAACATCAAAATGTAGTACGAAAATAGAAATATCTCACAAACCATAAATCCAAATCCAAATCCGTCAAAAGAGTGATAAAATAGACCAAGTAGGCTAAATTTCATATTCAAAAATACTTTACAAAAAGTAAGTAGAATTAGGACGAAAATCAGGTTCTTTACTGAACAGTATGAAAATTCTACATGTATAGTAATTGTTTGGAAACATAGAACAGTTTGTAAAACTCATCAAATAAATCCACAAAAATTTAGGGTTAATCCCAACCAAGTCTAGTTGTATTGTGCAAAATATTAGATCAAAATAATACTTTTAACCATAGAATAAAAATAGATTACTCTTCAGAATTCATAGAAAACAAAATCTGGAAATTTCTCTACACCTCTGTAGTAAAATAGACATAACTCACAATCCATCAATCGAAATTGAGATCTGTCAGAAGGGTTGGAAAGTAGACGTAATTCTCTATAAATCTTATTCACAAATAAAATTTATATACTGACCTTAATGGGGTGTAAAATACCGATTAAAAGTAAGGTAACAGAAAAATACAGAATTGTTCTTCGAACACAAAATCGTTTAGTTCATACAAAACTCATCCAAATCAACCCAAATATGAAATATAGTGTACTAGATGTCCAAGTAAAATGGTAAAAGGTATATCACAAGTTCACAACAAGTCTACCACGAATAACATGAACGAGCACATAATATCATATAAACAGCACGCATATATACAACAAGAAGTGGTTAATGCTAGGTTATTTCATGTCATGTATGTCGTGAGGTAACTATGGTCGAATCAACACAATAGAGACAATATACAACAGAGAATTCACACGCGAATTGTCTCTAGAACCCAACTACAATACAGGCGGTACTTAGTACTTGTATTACACAAAGAAAAGAATACAAGTTACTTGCCTTAACCGACGATGAAAACGACGAAGCAAAAGCAAGAATAACGGGAACGGATTCCCGGAGCATGAACGTGACCGAACGAACACAAATCAAGAACCACGGACGAAAACCACTTCCACCCACAAAACACGTGCACACTCGAGCGCGTGCACCACACTAAAACTCGATGGAACACACACGCACCAAGAGAAGGCGGCGGCAGCGACAATGGATGTGGTTCTATCGTCATTGCTGCAGTCGATCGAGAAGAGCACGGAGAGGACGGGAGCGTCGGTGTATGCGTCTCGGCAGAGGGGCACAGGAGATGGGGCAGCATCAGGCTGACTGGCACCTGCAATTGCTGCAGCTGTCAGCAGCGCGGAAGAGCACCGTAGGGGGGGCAGTTGATGGCCAGCAATGATCAGGAAGCACAGGGGTAATGGCGAGAGGATGGGTTCGGGTGCTAGGGCTTAGGAAAGATGAAGATAGGGTTAGGGTTTTATGGAAGTAAGCAGCTAGGTGATGGATGAACAGAGGGAGGAGAAAGTAGGGTATATATAGATACAGTTATTAGGGTTAGAGTTATAATGGGTGTGGGTTACTTTGGGTTTCGGGTATAGCTTAATAGGAACAGGGTATAGGAGTATTACGGTGTAGCAGATGGGGTTATTGGTTTATAATTAATTAGGTAATTGGATTTTGGGTATTGGTTTATAGGGTTAAGATAATAAAATCCAACAAGTGGTATACGTTAAAATTGAGAAGATCCAATAAAGAGATGGAAACAAAAATGAGCAAATAAAATAGGACACAAACAATTAAAACAGTGCGGATCAAAATAATGGCCCGATCAAATGGAACGAAATAATAGACGGACAAGTAGAATCAAGAAGATCAATGAAAACGACAAACCAAATAAAAATGAATATATTGAAAATAAAGATCCAATATACGGTCCAAGAAGAGATACAAAGAATAAAAATACCCAAAAAGAAAAAAATACACCAAAAAATACAGAAAGTGGAAAACATCTGTTACAAATCCTACCCACCTAACAAGAAGAATTTTTTCATCGAAATTCAAACAAGAAGATACATAGGGTAACCCAGGAAAGAAAAGAAAGAACTATTCAAAAAGCTACACAAACAAATGAGGAAACTTCTGCTGAATCTCCTCCTCCAGCTGCCAAGTCGACTCACCAGGCGAGTGAGGATTCCAAGAAACACAAACTAACTTGATGACCTTGTTCTTAAGCACTTTCTCCCGCCGATCCACAATAGCAACTGGCGGAATCTCACAAGTCAAATCCGGCCGAACGGTCAACTCAGAATAGTCGATCACGTGGCTCTCATCTGGGATATATCTCCTAAGTTGTGAGACATGAAAAACATCGTTCACTCCTGATAAAGCTGGCGACAATGCAAGATGATAGGCCACCTTGTTTACTCGCTCCACAATATCAAACGGTCCAATAAACCTATGGCTGAGCTTGCCCCCACCACTAAACAGAATGACACCCTACCAAGGCGATACCTTTAGAAAAACATGGTCACCAATCCCAAACTCCAAAGCTCTCCGATGGACATCAGCTCATCGCCTCTGCCTATCCTGAGCTGCCTGCAAGTGCTTGCTGATCTGAACCACTGCATCAACTATCCTGGTGATCAACTCTGGACCCAACAACTTTCTCTCACCAATGTCATCCCAGCACACTGGTGATCTGCACTTCCGCCCATAAAGTGCCTCGAACGGTGCAGCTTTAATACTGGCTTGAAAGCTGTTATTGTACGGGAACTCTATGAGATGCAAATGGTCCTCCCATGACTCACCGAACTGCAGCATACATGACCTCAACATGTCCTCAAGAATCTGGATGGTCCTCTCTGTTTGTCCATCAGTCTGGGAATGAAAAGTTGTACTGTACTTTAATTTACTCCCCAAACTACTCTGAAGACTCTTCCAAAACTGAGATCTGAATCTCATATCCCTATCGGATACAATACTTACTGGAACCCCATGAAGTCTGACGATCTCTTGCATGTACTTCTCAGCTAGGCTCTCAGTAGATTGTCCGACACGGAAGGGAATGAAGTGAGCAACTCTTCGTCAATCGGTCGACAATCACCCAAATGGCATTATGACCCTTAGGACTCCTCAGCAAAGCGGTCACAAAATCCATAGTGATATGTTCCCACTTCCACTCCGGAATGGGAAGCGATTGAAGAAGTTCGGTGGTCCTCTTATGCTCTGCCTTAACCTGCTGGCAGATCAAACACTCAGAAACAAACCGAGCCACAGCCCTCTTCAAACCATGCCACCAGAAATGAAGCTTAAAATCCTGATACATCTTAGTACCGCCAGGATGGATAGAATATGATGACTTGTGAGCTTCCTCAAGCAACCTCTGACGAACTTTACCCTTGGGGACACATAACCTGGACCCAAAACAAAGTGATCCATCAGCATGAATAACCATGTCCATTCTAGAACCAGACTCAACCTCAGCTCGAAAATCCTGCAACTGTGCATCACCAGCTTGAGCCTCTTTGATCTGATCAACAAGAGGTGACTGAAGTTGGAGCACCAAACAACTTCGATCAGAACTCGACCACAACACATCCAACTCCAACCACCGCATCTGCTCAATCAGATCCCTCTACTGAGTCAAGAACATAGATGCCCATCTCCTGCTTAAAGCATCTGGCACCAAGTTTACTTTACCAGGATGGTATTGCAAACTGATGTCATAATCGGCCATAAGTTCCAACCAATACCTTTGCCTCATGTTTAACTCCTTCTGGGTGAAGACGTACTTGAGACTTTTGTGATCTGTAAAGATCTCCACTCGGTCCCCAAGTAAATAATGTCTCCATAGCTTCAGAGCAAAGATCACTGCCACTAACTCCAAGTCAGGAGTCGGTTAGTTCTTCTCATGCGGCCTCAACTGCCTCGATGCATAAGCAATGACTTAGCCCTTCTACATCAGAATTTCTCCAAGAGCCTTATCTGAAGCATCACAGTGAACTACAAATCCGCCTGAACCATTTGGAATAGTCAACACAGACGCTAACATCAACCTGTTCTTCAACTAAGTAAAAGCCTCACTGCAAGCCTCAGACCAACAAAACTTCTGATCCTTCCCAGTCAGTTTAGTCAATGGTCCTACTATCTTCGAAAAATTTAGGACGGATTTCCGATAATAGCCAGCTAGACCAAGAAAACTTCTGATGACATTTTGCGAAACTGACTTCAGTCTGTTTCAGGATTGTGCTAAGTTGAAGAACAACAAAGCCTCACTGCAAGCCTCAGACCAACTGACTTCGAAACAGGACAATCCTTCAAAGCCTCAACCTTGGCCAGATAATGTGCCCCATGAAAGTGCCCCTGTCGAGCCAAAACTCACACTTGCTGAGTTTACCATTGAGATGATTTTCTCTCAAAGTCTGCAGAACCAACCTAAGATGCTTAGCATGATCTTCCTGATTCTGAGATTATACCAGAATGTCATCAATGAAGACCACCACAAATCTATCCAGGAACTAGGAAAATACCACTTTCATAAGACTTATGAATACAGCTGGTGCGTTCATGACCCCGAACGGTATCACAAGATACACATAGTGCCCATATCTAGTTCTAAATGCAGTTTTCTGTACATCAGTCGCCTTCACTTTGACCTGATGATACCCAGAACGAAGATCCAACTTTGAGAAAACATCAGCTCCACTCAATTGATCAAATAAGTCATCGATCCTGGGCAACGGATACCGGTTCTTCAAAGTAACACTGTTTAGTTTCCGATAATCCACGCACAGTCAACGACTACCATCCTTCTTGTTGACAAAAATGACTGGAGCACCCCAAGGTGAAATAGTGGGTCTAATGAATCCCAAATCTAGTAACTCCTAAATCAGCACCTTTAGCTCTGCTAACTCAACCGGTGCCATCCTGTAGGGACTTTTCGATATAGGTGCCATATCCGGCTGAACTTCAATACCGAACTTTATATCCCAATCAGGGGGGTAAGCCAAGCAACTCCTCTGAAAAAACATCCAGGAAATCCCGCACTACTAGAGGCGCAGCCTTACAACCTGAATGCAATTCCATCACACAAACCTCCTGATCAACTGTAACCCCTGTTTTTCATTTTATGTATTTTGGAGGGTATTTTTCATTTTTGTGTATTGTTATATCTGTTGTATTTTTTCAGAACCATATATTGGAATTATTTTTCAATATATATTCTTTTCTTTCATTTTGAGCTCCTTGTGTCGTTTGTGCGTCGTTTTTGTTCGTTTTCACCATTTTGAGTTCTTTTTCTCATTTGTTTGGCCTCGTTCATTATTATTATTTATTTTGGTGATATGATGGATTTTTGGTGGTGTTTTCCCAAATTATGATTTTTGACCCCTAAGGAGATTTTTAGGAGCCATAGAATTCACTATAAATTGTATCTCCATTTAAAATCTACCCAATACCCATTACCCATTTGTATACCTATTACTACTTTATTATACCCACAACCCATTAGCCCACAATTAAACCCATATATATAACCCCATAATCCCTTAAACCCTAACCCTAAACCTAATTAGCCTCTCCAAACATCCGGCCTCTCTTTTCCCCTCCATTGCTCCCGGCCTGCACTTGATCCCCTACAATCCAACACCCTCCTTCAGCCCCCTAGCCTTGCCGACCACCACATACACCTCCATCCATCCATCCACCATCTCCACAACAAAGCCCGACCACCATAACCTCCTACTTGTGTGGCCGGCTACCTCAAACAGCACCACCACCATCCAAAACACCACAAAACTCTTCCCTTTGGTGATTCTTCTAGTGGGTATTATCCACTTTGGTTCGTTGCATCAAGGAGTTGATCGTAAGGCGTTTTTGGTTCGTTGGTTTGCTTGGTTTCGCGCTTGGAAGGATTTCGTTCGTGGGTTTTTCACTTAGGCTTATTTGTGTCATGTTTCACTCCATAACAAGGCAAGTAACTTGTACTACAATTCATTAGGTTGATACAAGTCAAAAATTTCACATATAGTGTAGTTGGGTCTAGAGACGACCAAAAATTGTATTTTTATTGATGGGTTTTGTCTCTATTGTGTAAATCTGGCCATAGATGACTTATGACATGAGTTTCTATAGGATAATGCCCTAGGTTTTACCCAAATTTGATTTTGTTCGTGTATGTGATTAATTGCATGATATGTGTTTGATTGATTACCCATGTGAAAAATAATAGGCTTGGACATGTTAGAAATCCTTAATGAAGATGTTTAGATGTTTGGTAGGTTGTATTTCAAGTTTAGTTGAGTTTGAATCAATATTCATGAAGTTATGATGTTTTTAATTAGAGGTGTGAAATCTGTATTTGCGGCTTGTTCTGTGTTGGTTGCTGTTTTCACCCATGCTACAGTCTGAATCTTAATTCCAAAATTAAAAGTGAATTTTAGATAATTGTGTCTATTTGCAAACTCTAATGGTTTTACCTGATTTGGAGTTCGTATGACTGAGTTATGATAGTTTTGGTACAGACGTGTCGATAGATTCCAGATTCTGTTTTGAGTTAATTTTGTTAACAAATTATTTTCAAGATCTATTCTATACATAATATCTTGCTCTAACATTTTTCTCAGTGTTTCCTTATGATATTAAGGACTACCCAGATTTTTGTTGAATTTTAAAGATGAGTTTTATATGGTGTTTCATATTCTTTTCTAAAGTCTACTTATGCTGTAAATTGCGCGCTGTTCAGTAAAGAACTCTAATTTCACTACAATTCCTTATACTGTATGAAAATCTTTTGTGAAATATGAAAGTTAGAAAATTTCATCTTTTTTCATGTCGTTTTTGCGGAATTGGATTTCGATTCACTGATTGCGAGATATCATAGTTTTCGTACAACAGTGTTGAGAATTCCAAATTCGTCAAAACTATGTTTTTCGTGTTGCTTCTTATTTTCGATGGCTAATCTATACTTACTGGAATATTATGAAACTTGTCATTTTGAGTCTATACCTATAGGGGAATACCCCAGATTTTTCGTAGAATTATTTGATGTGTTTTCATGCTGTTTTCTTGTTTTTGAAGTTGTTCCCCTATTTTCTGGCTGAACATAAATTCTGTATTCAAATCAGTTTTGAGCTGAGTTGTTGTGAACTAGTATTTGACTTTATTATATGCGTTGGATTCGTGCGGATGTGTAGTTTCTAGATCCTTCGACGGATCTAGGTTTGCATTTCTGTAGGGTTCAGAATCTCTATTTTAGTACTGATTGGTCGTGCTATCCTGATTATGAACATAGACTATTTTGCTCGTATATGTGAATATATATTATCTATGCCTGCTAATTTGATTCCCTGAACCTAAACCTGATTATATCATGTTAGTTTAACCCTATTTCGGACACATTCATGTCTATTTAATAACCATAATAAAAGTAATCAAGCCGGGGTATGGGAAAGATCTAGTAGTGGAAAAGTATAGAAATGTGTACTTAGAAGGGGGCCCGTGTTTCCTATATAATTATCTGTATTCTGACCCTGTCTACATTAGTTCTTATATATGAAGGTTTAGAGTAGAAGAGAACCACTAGGTTCTATATGTCTGTTATCTGACCCTGTCTACATTACTTCTTATAGGAAGGTGTATAAAAGAAGAGAACCACTAGGTTCTATTTGTCTGTTCTGATATCTGTCTGACCCTGAGTACACTGCCCTATATGATCCCCTACAAAATCTACAAACAAAACTATTTTGTTGTAGCAACCATGTAGGTGGGCTACATGAAGTGCTACCTAGATAGTAATCACACAAGACTTAATAAAATCTGAATCTGTTATATGGAAATCTGAATCTGAATACCTGACTATCTGAAATCTGTTACCTGATTACCTGACATATCTGTTATCTGACCCTTGACACTTAACACTTGAGGCATATGCTAGGATACCATGTTAGTTGAATTCTGCCATACCATGCTAGGTCTGTTTCTGCTAATAATTAATCTGTTTAGTTTTCCCCATGTGCTTGTGTCCTACATTATTTGTGATCCGCGACTTGCAATTGATGGGTACTTGTTTTCTTCTTTTTTCCTTTTTCCTGCAAATTTACTTATTGCAGATCAGGTTGGAAAGTTGCTTGATGGTAATGGCAAAAGGATGTATTAAGTTGGATATTTCTGCTTTATTATTATTATTAGTTGTTGCTTGAGCATTGGACAACTTGTATTTGGTTTAGTTGGATATTATTTGTATTTGGGCGATGTGACCCAGGATATTTATTTTTCTCCAGACTCTGATTTATTTGAGAATATTGTATTTGGATTCAAGTAAATTTCTGTTGGTAATTTATTTCAATTATTCATGAATGGTTGTGCCTTTTGCTTTCGACTCTAATAAATTCTGTGATGTGTTGCAAAAATTCTGAAATAGCTTAAGGATGATGATAATCATTCGCTGGACTTTTGTTACGTACTCGTATTCCGTATTCCTTTTTGGGAAGCGGGACGTGACATAACCTATAGTCTCAGCTCGGCCAAGTAACATCTCCCAGGCATTGAACCCAAACTCTGCACGATCTGGAATCGGGAATACAACTTTCTTGGCACGACAATCAATAATGGCGTGGGTTTCACCCAACCAATCCATACCGAGAATGACGTCGAATTCGAAATTTCCAATTACAATCAGGTTAGCCTTGAAATCTGCGCTGCCAATAACTATGGGACACTGCGTGCACTCCTGGGAACAAATGACAACACCACCACCTGTCATAATGTTCCAAGTCTCTGACATAATGCTGCACTCCAGCTGATGGCAAGCCACAAATCGAGAGGAGACAAAAGAATGGGTTACCCCGGAATCAAAAAGAACATGAGCGAGGAAAGAGCAAACAAGGATGATACCTAAGATGGAATAAAAAAGGCAAGAGAAAAAGAGTTGAACAGGGGTGAGGGAAAAACAAAATGCAGAAAAATACATATGAAATAATAAATGCAAGAGAAATGAAAGAAACAAAAGAGAACAACAAAACAACAAAAGAAACGCAAGATATACCTGCAACAACAACCTCTGCTGTCTCAGCATCAACAGTAGTCAGGTTGAAAGATTGACCTCAACTTGGGGCAGCGATCCTCTCACCGACAATCTGGCACTGCGGAGGAAGCGATGGCCTCACTGGACCACGAGTTGGGACAACCTGCTGAACTGGACCCCTGGCTGGAAGAGCCAACTGCTGGTAGTTTCGCACTGAATGGTCAGCAATACTACATCCAAAACAGCGATGATTTGCATGCCTGTAGTCCATACACTCATGCCCAGAAAGTCGGTAGAAGTCGCAAAAGCCAACCCTCTGAGGACCTGCAAAAGAGTAAGGAGCTACCCTGACCGGATGGGCTGGGATAGGCCTCCGAATAGGCCCACCAGAAGGCTTAGCAACTGCAGAGTGCGGAACAGTCCGCTGAGAAGGAGCCAATCCACCACGAGCCTGCTATTGAGCTCAAGTTGCCTCGAGAGACTCAGCATAAGTATGCAATCGGAGTGAGAAAAGCTGCACCTTAATGTCTCGCTCAAGCCCCAATATGAATCTACGAGCCCTGTCCAATTCATTCGCCACAAGAACGACTGCAAAGCGGCTAAGTCTTGCAAATTCAGCTGCATATTCATCCACAGACCTGGAGCCCTGTTTCAAGAAAGTCTCATGTTACAACATTGCATGGACAATTTCTAAAAATAGATCTAACGACCAATCTATTTCAGGGCAAGGAATTGTTGCTCCATCACAACTCTAGTGCTGCTGGGGAAGAACTTCTCCCATAAGCATCCAGTGAAAGTGGTCCAAGTGATCGGTCGCTCGAGTCTTTTGGACTCGTACCTCCACCAAATATAAGCCAGATCCACCAGCTGGATGGCTACCACATCCACTCTATCAGCATCTGCCACTCATACCGCCAAAAGTAATTGCTCAGTCCGGATCAGCCACTGTTCTGCCTCAAAAGGCGTCTCAATGCCTGAAAACCTATCGGGATGCAGCCTCTGAAGTCTGTGACTATACCTGGACGGGGAGGAAGAGCTGCATGCATAGGCACAGTGGGCGGCAGAACCCGAGCAGTTTCCAAAGTAGCCATCACCAAGGCACTGTGGTTCTGCTGCATATTGATCAGCCGTTCCAACATAGTGGTGACAGCCTCAATTCCAGGCTGATCTCCCTAGGGACGGGAAGTAGAAACTCTACGAGACATAGTCTGCACAAAACCGAAATAATTAGAATCCAGATCAAAGTTGATTTATAATTCATTTATGTATGCATGGTTTGTGAAATGTTGAGCCAATCCTAGATCGAGCCAAGCTTGTCTAATATATCATTTAAACTAATACATTAGCCAAACTTGGGCTCTGATACCACTAAAAACCTTATCACGCCCTACTTCCCAAAAGAGAATACGGAATACAGATACGTGACGAAGCCCAGCGAATGATTTTCATCATCCATAAGTTGTTCGGAATCTTTACAATATTTCACAAGAATAATTAGAGTCAGAAGCAAGAAAAGTCAACCATGATGCATATATGAATCAAAATATCAACAAGAATACTTGAAACCAAAATATTATAATCTCAAATAATCCAGATCTGAATAAATCAATATCCTAGGTCACATTGCCCAAATACATCAAAGTAATCAAGTACAATTGTTCAAATAAGCAACAAGAAATAATAATAGCAAAATTTCAGCGGCTAGTATCTCATGTCACCAACTCCATCTGACAACTGTTTTTCAAAATCTGCAACTTAACAAAATTGCGGGAAAAGGAAAAGAAAAAAAAACTCCTGTCAATGCAAATTACGGGCCACTTGTAGTGCAGGATACAAGTACATGGAAAAAGGATAACTAATAACATTGAATAGACATGGTAACAAAATAAAATAACTAGTATGACAAGATGAACAAGTGTAAGTGGCATGTAACAAATGTCAAGTGAAACAAGTATCATGTAAACAAGTAACAAGTATCAAGTGTCAAGTATCAAGTATTATGTACAAGTAACAAGTAGCAAGTGTCAAGTAATTATGTTCTAGTCTTGTATTATATCTATCTAGGTAGCACTTCATGCATTCCAGGTTTTTACTACATGGTTGCTACATTCAAACGATTTCGCTTTCATACTGGATCATAGAGGGCAGTGTACTCAGGGACAAGTATCAAGTAATCGTGCTCCAAGCTTCAAGTATCATGTATCATGTATCATGTATCACGTGTCAAGTTGTGCAAGCAATCACGTGTGAAGTTGTGCTAGTGGCAAGTAATCACGTGTCAAGTTGCGCAAGTGGCAAGTAATCATGTGTCAAGTTGTGCAAGTGCCAAGTAATCACGTGTCAAGTATCATGTATCAAGTCATCACGTAGGATCTGTGGATCCTCTTCCGAGTACACGTTTCTGTATTTTCCACTATTAGATCTTTCCCTTTAACCCCGGCTTGATTATTTATTATTATTACCAAACATGCATGTATGTGTAACAAACAGGGCAAGAATAATATGGCATGATCAAGTAACAAGTTCGGTTGCAAAATAAGCATGTACAGGTGAAAGACAACACATAAAAGATTACAACAACGAGAATTCTAGTTCAGGACAGCAAGACAGTACTGAACTAAATCTTGGATTCCCGTTGCTAAAACATGCAAATCTGGATCCGTCAAAGAATCTGAAAAATAGACTCCCGGCTAAATCCAGCAAATATAAGTAAGTCATATAGTGTTTCACAAGAACATGAGTCAAAACTGAATTGAAACCAGAAAACATGTTCAGCCAGAAATCAGAAGATTGTATTCAGAGTCAAGAAAACAGCATGAAAACACATCAATTATATCCACAAAAAATCTGGGTTATTCTCCTATATATGGAGCATCAGAATATAAAGTTTCATAATTTTTCAATATAAATAGTTTAGTCAACAAAAATCAGAAAACATAAAGATGCAGTAGTTTTTTAAATCTGAAATTATAAACTCTGTAGTACGGAAACAGAAATATCTCACAAACCATAAGTCGAAATCCAAATCCGTAAAAATGTTGATAAAATAGACCCAGTAGGCTAACTTTCATATTCACAAATATTTTACAAAAAGCAAGTAGAATTAGGTCGAAAATCAGGTTCTTTACTGAACAGTATGAAAATTCTGTATGTATAGTAATTGTTTGGAAACATAGAACGGCTTGTAAAACTCATCAAATAAATCCCCAAAAATTCAGGGTTAATCCCAATCAAGTATAGTTGTATTGTGGAAAATATTGGTTCAAAGCAATACTTTTAACATTAGAATAAAAATAGATTACCCTTCAGAATTCATAGAAAACTAAATCTGGAAATTTCTCTACACCTCTGTAGTAAAATAGACGTAACTCACAATACATAAATCGAAACTGAAATTTGTCAGAAGGGTTGGAAAGTAGACATAATTCTCTACAAATCTTATTCACAAATCAAATTCATATACTGACCTTAATAAGGTCTAAAATACCGATCTAAAATAAGGTAACAGAAAAATACAGAATTATTCTTCGAACACAAAATCGTCTAGTTCATGCAAAACTCATCCAAATCAACCCAAACATGAAATATAGTGTACTAGATGTCCAAGAAACATGGAAGTCCTCAACAAGTCTACCATGAATAACACGAACGAGCACATGATATCATATGAACAACACGCATATATACAATAAGAAGTGGTCAACCCTAGGTTATTTCATGTCATGTATGTCGTGAGGCAACTATGATTGAATCAACAAAATAGAGACAATATACAACAGGGAATTCATACATGAATTGTCTCTAGAACCCAACTACACTATAGGCGGTATTTAGTACTTGTATTACACAAAGAAAAAAAATACAAGTTACTTGCCTTAATCGGTGATGAAAACGATGAAGCAAAAGCAAGAATAATGGGAACGGATTCCCGGAACCCGAACACGACTGAACGAACACAAATCACGAACCACGGACGAAAACCACTTCCACTAACAAAACACGTGCACTCTCGAGTTCGTGCACCAAACCAAAACTCGACGGAACACACACGCGCACCAAGAGAACCCGGCAGGGGAACGATGGACAGCAACCAAGGGCGTCGGGATGGTGGTGACAGCAGCAACAGCGGCTGCGGTTGCTGTCATCGTTGCTGCAGTCGACCGAGTAGAGCACATAGAGGAGGGGAGTGTCGGGGTCTGCATCTCGGCGGAGGGGCACAGGAGACGGGGTGGCGTCGGGCTGATTGGCACCTACAGTTGCTGTAGCTGTCTGCAACGAGGAAGAGCACCGAAGGGGAGGCGGTTGATGGCCTATTCACGAAACGTACGGTATATTCGCCCGTCGATGGTCGACAGGCCTATTCGCAGAATATACGATATATCTGCACGTCGATGGTCGGCAGGCCTATTCGCGGGGTACATGGCAGGGAGATGATTCTCCGGGGTCAGATCAATGCTTATATGATGCTTGCGCATCGATGGTTCTAGTATGGCGGGAAGATACCGGGACGTAAGCCTATTCGCGGAATATTCTAGATCTTGTTTCTATCACTATAGTAGGATTAGTTGCCATTTCTACACCAGACTCTATGCATTCCATACTACATAGGTCCGAGGGCAAGTCCTTATATAATCCACATTATAATGTTCAATTCCTCGCCATGCAACCTACTACTATGACTACTACAAGATTTAGATACTTTGCAAGTATTGGTTCTTGCCATGGAATACTGGAGATCAATCCCACTTCGCGGATCATTCTGTGGCCTATTTCATCCATCATCCCGGAATACTAGGGATTGACTCACTCTGCGAGTCATCCTTGAACACTCATTGCATAAATATCCCGTGAGCGTCACTCTCGACCCGAAATACTGGAGACCAATCCCACTCCGCAGATCATTTTGTGGCCTATTTTATCCTTCGTCCCAGAATACTGGGGATTGTCTCACTTCGTGAGTCATCCTGGAGTCCATAACTCACGTTTGCTCTTGTTTGATCATATCTCCAACTAGTGCATGGCCATAAGTTTAATTACAATCATTAAGACCTAGAGCTTAAACAAAAACACTGAGAATACTAGCCTACACTAGCTACTTCTCAAGAAAAAGTTAACCCACACTGGTTACTTCTCTAATTCCATTTATCACAACTGTCGGTATTCTGGGTCCCGCTCACTCCTGAACAAGCAACCATCTCAAAGAGATCACATAGGTTACATCTAACCTCGTATAAACTTTTTCATTCATTAAACATCTTTTAACTTCTTTTATCCATTCTCTTTATGTTTATTATCATTCATGAAGTAACCAACTTCTTATAGCAACATTCGATAACACTTGATGAGTAAAAATCCTTATGAACATCACATGTTTAACATTCCTAATTCACACTTTAATTATCTCTTAATTCCTCATAAGGTACATCTTACTAACATACCAATTTTAAATCCCATTTTATACGTTGTAAAAGTTTTAGGACAACTAGATAAAAGACATCAACCCAATGATATTGTAAAAATCATATAAATTTCAGTACTACTCAAAAAATAGATTTATTAGTTTCATATGAATCATAAATGAGTCTACTACAACTTTGAAGTTAAGATAATCTAAAATCATCCTCAATTACTTCGTCTAAATTCATTTGCTAAAATAGTAGGTTAAAAATTCAAAACTGCAGCTCATGCTACTTGTAAAAATAATAGAAAATTATATACTTCATGAAACTTTGTGTTCTTTAATAAAAGTCTACTATAACTTTGTAGTTATAAGTTTTCCTAAAATATTATGTCTATAACCCTGAATTCTTCCAAATCTATTGTAGGGTCGAGATGTTATACTGCAGTTAAAATACCGCCACTAATTCAATGTTGTAAAATTCACTATAAATACAGTTATTTATAGAAAATTGATTTCTTAGACTCTAAAGAAAGTTTAACGAGTCTACTTCAAGTTCTTAGTTTTGACTTTTCTCAAAATACTTCATCTAGAATGTTGAAATGATCAAAATCTGAAATGTACACAAATTTCCAGCAACTAGCCAACTGCCAACCAGTCCTAAGTTTGGATTTTATTAAAATAGTAAACGACATCCAAATATTATGAAATTTTAAGGAGATGTTCTTGACATATACAAGATGGTCCAAAAAAAAATTTAGCTGTAGATTCCATCGAGTTTAATTGTTATGATTTTTTGAAGTACAACTAGAACTTAAAACATCAACTTATAAAAATGCCCTCAAATCAATCATATCATAATTTCATACATTCAATCAACAACAAATAATCTAAACATGAATACTCAATCTATAAGTTACCATGCATCTAACAATTCACACATATCTAGCATTCTACTAATAAAACTATATTGGAAAGTTGGAGAAACACTCACCTCAAATGTAGAATTCCTAATAGTAGAACTCCTAGAGAATAATGCTCCAAAGCTCCAAGCTCCCTAAAAAATGGCCGGTATCTTTCTTGCACCACCCGCAAGCTCTTATCCCTCTTTCTCTCTTTCGTTTTTGTTTTGAGTTGTGTTGTTCATGACAAAAGTAGGGATTATTTATAGGAAAATTGTGTAGTCAAAATACCTCCCCACTTCCTAAAATAACTCCCCACTTCCTACTAACTCACACCACTCTTCCTCATTCTCAACAATGATAAGAAACACGTGCATGTGTAGTCAATGTGTGTGCACACTCTTCATACAAATTTTATTATTAATTTTTATTAGGTTAGACATGTGTATTACACATGGCTAGTGTACCAAACTAACTATATTTTAAATGTTCACTTTGGTACAAACAAAATCAATCATGGGCTTTAAATTAATTTTAGTGGGCTACAAAATGAATTTAGGCCGAATGGATTTTAATTTAAAATAAATCACACAATTGTGACTAGAAAAATGAGAAGAAAAGTATTCATGACTCAAGAAAATTTTAGAAACCAACATGTACACTGCAAACATGTGCGTTGCACGTTAAATACAAAATAAATTTGAGAGAACGAAAAACAGTCAAAATATAAAATATGTAGAACATGTATAATAATAATGTTATGGATATTTCATGTAACGGTAAAACATATGTAATCGACATGTGTACTGAAAACACGTGAAATACACGTAAAAACATAAAAAGATTAGGATTTAGATTTGAGTGTCTCAAAATAGGATAAAAAGAATTTTGAGATGACAGAAAATATATAATTAATCGAAATACAAAAATACGTAGGATATTTATATTAAAATACGTTACGGATATTACCCGTAACGACACAAAATCATGTGTGTAACACACGTGGAGCAAAATTGTCATAACTCAATTTTACGGGGTATTACATCTGGACCTTTTACAGCTTCCTCATAATTCGTAGGCTCATCTTGATCCATGAGCAATACATCACCAAGATGAGTCATGAGAAATCCATATCTCTCGGGTTAATATGGTATCCTACTAGACTTGTGTAGGACTTGTGCTACTTGAGTAGGTTATTGTTCCATAACGATTTGTGGAGCCTGCTCTCTTTCCACCATTGGTTTGCTACTTCTTTGTGATGTTTGAATTTCTTCAAGTTCTATCGTTCTCCCTCTGGTTCTTTTGGAGACGAATTCTCTCTCAAGGAACACATCAGTCTGTGTGACAAACACTTTACCTTCAGTGGGATTATAGAAATAATATACCTTGATTCCCTTGGGATAACCTACTGTAACCCCTATTTTCGCAAATACGTATTTTCAGTGTGTTGTCTGTATTTAAAATTTTTGTAAAGTATTTTTTTTCCGCTTTCAAATTATTTTGTGAAAATGTATTGTTGGATATTCTTTTAAAATTTATTTTCGATCAACAATTTTATTTGTAACTATTTTTTATGATTTTTATATTGTAATACAAATTACATTTTATTATAAATCATATTTTTTTATTGGTTATTTTATTTTTCTTCTATTGGATTTATTTTTAAGCCCATATTCCCATACCCATTTGCACCCAAACCCAATAACACCCTAAAATCCAATACCCTATACCTACATAATACCCAATACCCATATCCCCTAAAACCCCTACAACTCCAAACCCTATAAAACCTACCAACCTGTTATCACCCCCACCCACTACTGTCAACACACCTAACCCTAACCCTAATATATAACCCATCTTTTTACTTATATATAACCCCCCCATCATGTTACCCTATCTCCTCTAAACCTTCCTTCAACCACTCATCCCTTCTCATCTCCTTCAACCCATCCCCCCTCCCCCCCTGTGCTACGCTGCTCTCCCGAATATGCCAGCCCCCATCGCCCTGCACTCTCCTTCGTCAGCCAGCAGCCCAGCCCACAATGACCCCCTCATCCCGCTGCCCTCCTGCATCGATAACCAGACCGCAACCCCCTATCGTGACTCCTCGATGCCCTTGCAGCCGACGTAGTGCCAGCCTTCGCTGCTGATGCACCTCTACAGCCAGCATGCCTCCCTGTGCCACCCGCCGTCGTGCCACTCTGGGTGTAATAGCCCTGACCTGTAGAGCCAGTGCCCTGTGCTCCTCCTCCCTGTCACGACCCCACCGCGACACTGCTCTGCCTGTGCTCCTCCGCCCTTAACCCTTCAACCTCCCTCCGATCCTGCCTCTTGCCTCCCGTCGTCGCCGTCCACCGTCAGCCTCACCTGAGCGCCACTGCTCGCCGTCGGAGCCAAGCCAGTGTAGCCGCTTTGCCATGGGTGTGCTGTTTGATCATGTTTTGATCAGGTGGATCCTTGGCCGTCCGATCCCTATCAAGATCAAGAGATCAGGTGGATCTTGATCTTGATCTTGATGGTTTGAATCCTGGTCGTCCGATCTGATCTTGATCTTGATCTCTTGGGTCTAGGCCGTCCGATCTTCATCATCTTGATCTTGATCTTCGATCTCAGCTGTCCGATTGTGTTCGTGATCTTGATCGTCTTCATCTTGTTCGCGATAGGTTGTTCATCTTGTTTATGATCAACTCGTTCGTGATCGTCGGTATTGTGTTCGATCCTGATAATCCATTCCCATTATTCTCGTTCTTGCACTGTTTCCCATTCATCGTCTTTCAGGAAAGCAACTTTTATTCTTTTCTTTGTGTAATACAAGTAATAAATACTGTCTGTAGTGTAGTTGTGTTCTAGAGATAATTCTTATGTGAAACCCCTGTTATATTTCGTTTCTATTGTGTTGACCTGCCCGTAGTTGCCTCATTATATACATAATATGAAATAACTTAGGAATAACCACTTCTTGTTGTATACATGCGTGTTGTTCATATGATTATCGTGTGCTTGGTTGTGTTAGTTGTAGTATACTTATTGTGGACTTGTCAAATACCCTATATCATATTGCTTGGACATCTAGTATACCCTATTTCATGTTTGGTTGCGAATTGGACATGTTTCATATGATCTAAGTTGATTTTATGCGTAAAGGATATTTCAGTTTTTGTGTTACCCCGTTTTTATCAGTATTTTAGACCCTATTAAGGTTAGTATATGAAAATTATTTGTGAATATGAGTTCTATATGATTCTATATACTTTTCATATTTTCTAACAGATCTCAGTTTTTCGATTTATGAGTTTCGAGTTATGACTATTTTACTACAGATGTGTTAAAAATTCCAGATCCAGTTTTATATGAATTCTGTAAGAATATTTATTTTTTTACTGATGTTAAAGATAATATTTTGATCCAATATTTTGCTGGTTACAACCAGACTTGATTGGGATTAACTCTTAATTTTTGTGAATTTAATTGATGACTTTTATAAATTATTCTATACATGCAAACAACTACTATACTTGCAGAATTTTCATATTGTTCAGTAAAGAACCTTAATTTCAACCTGATTCTATTTACTGTTAGTAAAAACTTTGTGAATATGAAATATAGCCTACTGTATCTATCTTATCACCCTTTTGACAATCTGGATTTCGATTTATATTTTGCAATCTACTACTGTTTTGGTACTGCTGTGTTTATGATTTCAGATTAACAAACTTTCTGTATCTTGCTACTTCCTTATTTTACTTGACCATTCTATCTATATTGGAAAATTATGAAACTTAATTTTCTGATACTAGACATACTAGGGAATACTCCAGATTTTCCTTGGATTTAATTAGTAAGTTTTTATGCTGTTTCCCTATTTAAGAATACATGTTTCTGATTTCTAGCTGAACATATTTTCTGGATACAATTCTATTTTGAGCCTTGTTTTTGTGAAATACCATATGACTTATATATATTTGCTGGATTCGGTAGAGAGTCTATTTTTGAGATTTTCTGACGGATCCAAATTTTCATGTTTGTGGCAACGGGAATCTCAGATTTGGTGCAGTACTGTCTTGCTATCCTAAACTAGAATTTTCGTTGCCTTAGTCTATTTCGAGTCTTTTGTCACCCGTTCGTGTCCTTTGTTCGACTTGTACTTTTCCCTTATTGTCTATCCATGTTCTTGACTTGTTTGTGCACATCCATGCTTACTTGAATAATAATAATAAGAAACTAAGCTGGGGTTTTAAAGGAAAAGATCTAATGGTGGAAAATACAGAAACGTGTACTCGGAAGAGGATTCATAGATCCTATTAGGTTATTTGGAGCTTGATATTTGGTTATTTGGAGATTGATATTTGGTTATTTGGAGCTTGACACGTGATTACTTGACATTTGCCCACTTGACACTTGGAGCTTGATATCTGGGTACTTGGAGCTTGATACTTGATTACTTGGAACTTGTCTCTGAGTACACTGCCGTCTATGATCAACTATAAATTTTAAAACAAAATTTTTTGAATGTAGAAACCATGTGGTAAAAACCTGAAACGCATGAAGTGCTACCCAGATAGTTATAAATACAAGACTTGAACATGATCACTTGACACTTGTTACTTGTTACTCGTTTACATGATACTTGTTTTACTTGACACTTGTTTCATGCCACTTGCACGTGTTCACCTGGCCAAGCTAGGTGTTCTTTTTTAATATCATGTCTATTCCATGCTATGCTTGCTTCCGTTGTTATTCTCTATTTGTTACCCTTTTCCTGTACTTGTGCCTGCACTACAAGCGGCCCGTAACTTGCATTGACGGGCATGTTGTTTATTTTTCCTCTTCCTGCAATTTGTTGAATTGCAGACTTTGGTGGCCAGCTGCCCGATGGAGTAGGTGATCTAAGATTCTAGCTGCCTAGAGTTCTTGCTACAATTTACTTTCTTGTTGCTTTTGAATAATTATACTTGGTTACTTGAATTATTTTGTATTGGACAATGTAACCCAGGATTATTACTTGTTCAGATCTAGTTTATTTGAGATTATTAAGTTTTGTTTCAAGTAAATTCTTGTTGGTATATTTATTCATATATGCATGCATGGTTGGCTTCTCTTGCTTCCTACTCTAATTATTCATGTGAAATATTGTAAAGATCCCTGACAGGTTATGGATGGTGAAAATCATTCGCTGGGCTCAGTCACGTATCTCTATTCCGTATTCTCTTTATGGGAAGCGCGGCGTGACACCTTTAAATAAGCACTTATCAGATATGGGATCAAGTTTATCAAAGACTTGCGCCTTACATCGGCATGACCACCCCAAATTTTCATAAAAGACACTCTAGGATGCCTCCCAGTCCATATCTCATATGGTGTCTCTTGAACCATTTTAGATGGAACACGGTTAAGTGTGAAAGCAGTTGTTAATAGAGCTTGTGCCCAGAAGGAGCTTGGAAGATCTGCATGTCTCATAATGTAATATCCCGGACGGATATTACATTATACAAATTTATTTCACTATTATTTACGAAACTAAATTATTTTTATCCGGATTATGCGGTTTAACAAACGAAGGTTTTCGGTATATATATATATATATATATATATATATATATATACATACATACATATGTGTATTGTATCAATTAGTACATTGTACAAATTGTGTGGTGTGTATTTTGGATAAAATACCTCTTTTGTCATGACAAACCAACTTGGATGGCTAAGTTTGGGTTAAGAGATTAAACCTAGGTTAAAGAATGCATAAGAGTTAAGGAGTACTCTTCTAGAGACTCTCTCTCTTCCACCTCACCATGCTTCACCATACTTCCACCTCACCCTCACACCATACCTCCACCTCACCCAAGCATGGGCTGGCCAACCCCTAGGGGGGTTTTGTGCAATTGTGTGGGTGCACTTTTGCACTCTCCATCCCCTCCTCAACTCTATAAATACCCCCCCCCCCCCATCTCTTGTCTCACTTTTACAAGAACCAAAAATTCGGAGGAAAAGAAAGAGAGAAAAATCCGTAACTAAGAGAGTTTTCCATTGTAGGTTCTTAAGAGTTTTCATAGGAGCTAAGGGGAAGGAGAAGGTGCATAAGCTAGTTCTTCCTACTTGAAAGACAAGGTAGGGGTTTCTCCATTCTTCTTGTTCTCTTTTGTTTGAGTTTTGTTCTTTTGAGTTGTTGTTTTCTTTGTGGTGTGTTGTTGTGTTGTTGTTCTTTTGGTTATGTATGTTTGTTGTATGCCATAAGAAACAAACTTGTACTCAATCTTGTGCATAAGAATGGTTGTGAACCAAAGATGATCACTTGAAAGAAAGTGAATCGTAGAATTAAATAAAAACATAAAGATGGAGTCTTAATAATTGCTATGGTTAATTGTTGTTATTGTTGTTATTTTGGCTAATAAAAACTAATAACTTGGTCTAATTTCCTAAGCATATGAATGATGGCATGACCACATGAGAAGGATGGTGGTAGAATCTTGATTATGTGTTAAAAATGAACAACTTGGACTAATGGACTTAAGCATATGGAGATTTGTGTACATACCCATCTTTAGGATGTAGAACTCAAACAAGGACTATTTGACATAAGCACATGAAAGTTGTAAAGTAGAATTATTACATACCCATTTTGGGTTGTAGAACTCAATAATTATTAAAAATAAATCTTTCTTTTGTTTATTGCTCTCTACTTTGATAATTAACAAATCTTGCTTATTCTTAGTTCATAAAAAGGTAAACTTTGTTGTATGTAAGAACTAAGAGTTTAAGAAAAAGAATGGTGTAATATGTAGGACTTGTAATTTATAAAAAGGTAGACTTTTTGTAATATTGTAGTTCATAAAGTTGGATTTTTGTAATTTTTAGGACTTGTAATTTGTAAAGATAAGAAATCTTGTATTAGCTAGTAAAGATCATGCTTAATTAGTAGTAGATGTTCATGCTTAAGTGTAAGTAAAGTAGTAGTAAAATGTTCATGCTTAAGTGTAAGTAAGGTAGTAGTAGATATTCAGGCTTGAGTAACATCCATGTTTAAAGTAGTAAGTAGATATTTCATGTTAAGTTGTAGCAACATCCATGTTTAAAGGAGTAAGCAAATATTTCATGTTAAGTTGTAGCAACATCCATGTTTAAAGTAGTAAGTAGATGTTTCATGTTAAGTTGTAGTAACCTCCATGCTTAAGCATTAATAAAGATCCATGCTTAGTAGTAGGTATCCATGCTTAAAGTGTAGTAGATACTCATGCTTGAGTTGTAGTAGATACCTTGCTAATTTGTTGTAGGTTGAAACTCATGCTTAGATTGTTGTAGGAAAGTTATATACCATGCTTAGATTGTTGTAGGATGGTTATATACCATGCTTAGATTGTTGTAGGAAAGTAATATACCATGCTTAGATTGTTGTAGAAAGATTATATACCATGCTTAGATTGTTGTAGGAAAGTTATATACCATGCTTAGATTGTTATAGGAAAGTTATATACAATGCTTAGATTGTTATAGGAAAGTTATGTACCATGCTTAGATTGTTGTAGGAAAGTTATATAGCATGCTTAGATTGTTGTAGGAAGATATACCATACTTAGATTGTTGTAGGAAAGTTATATACCATGCTTAGATTGTTGTAGGTAAGTTATATACCATGCTTAGATAGTTGTAGGAATATTATAAACCATGCTTAGATTGTTGTAGGGAAGTTATATACCATGCTTAGATTGTTGTAGGAAGATTATATACCATGCTTAGATTGTTGTAGGAAGATTATATACCATGCTTAGATTGTTGTAGGAAAATTATATACCATGTTTAGATTGTTGTAGGAAAGTTATATACCATGCTAAATGTTGTAGGTTAATGTAGTAAATACTCATGTGTAAGTTGTAGTAAGTATTCATGCTTAAGTTGTATCCATGCTTGAGTTGTAGAATGACCCATGCTTGAAGGAGTAGTAGATACTCATGTTGTAGTTAAGTTGTAGTAAAAGAATCATATTATAGTTGTGTAAAGAACCCATCATGTTGTAGTCATGTAAAGAACCCATCATGTTCTAATTTTAGTATCCTAGTGTAGAACCCATTCATGCTTGAATGGTATCCATGCTTGAATTGTATATGGTAGTATTGTAGTGAAAAATTAAAAAGAACCATGGAACCATGCTTGTGCGTTGCGTTCTAGTGTAACCATTGAAATGAACCTATGTTCTTGTTCTGGTCAACTTTAAAAGAAACCCATGGAACTAGCACCATGGTAGTTCTAGCTCAATTTACAAGAGAACCCATGCATTTAGTTTCTAGGTGACTCTAGCTCAACTTGAGATAGAACCCAAGAATCTAGTTGCATGTTGTTCTAGTTCAATTGGGAAAAAAGAACCCATGGATTCTAGTTGTATAAGGTTCTAATTAAAGTTGGACCATATCATGTGAACATTCTTCATCTTCCTGGGTAATAAGGGTTGGGAAGGTCACTAATAATTGTTAGCTTGATAAAAGTTATATGTTGCTTTGGGCTTATCATTGGTAGAATGCCTATTTTAGACTGTTAGTAGATTCTTCTATTGCTTCTAATTATAGAAGAACAAAATTTGCTAGCAAGCACGTGTTGTTGCTTCTAGGTTGATTTCTAGTATGGTTGTTTGTATGTAGTTGTCTCATACATGGCTCACCTGGGCCGTATGTAACGATTGTTCTCATATGTAGCTTATTTGGCTCGTATGTAGGTATTGTCTTGAATAAGTAGGCTGTGAGTGGATCAGATGAGATCTTGTGAAGTCTAGGTTAAGACTTGGTTAATTGTATCAACAAATTGTTGCACTCTCTAGAAGAGGGACACGTACGGTACTTTTTCATGCCGAGTTGGAAGCATAGTGTCGTGTCTCGCTTGTTTGGGTAGAAAAGGGACACGTACAATGCTTTTTCATGCCGAGCGGGAAGCACAATGCCGTGTCTCACTTGTTGGGTTAGAAGAGGGACATGTACGGTGCTTTTCATGATGAGTTGGAAGCACAGTAGCATGTCTCGCTTGTTGATTTGGGTTAGTGACATTGTTAGGGTAGTAACTTGTTACTTAACCATTTTATATATATGCATTACCTAAGAGTGAGAGTTGGTGTTAGGGGAGATAACCTGTAATCCAACATCTCCTATAGGCTCATACTAAGTGGTGTTATTGGGATGTATTCCCCTGTCAAAGGGATACGAGCAGTGCTTTTTCATGACAAGTTGGGAGCATGGGATCCGTATCTTGATTGTTAATTTCTGAATGTGCCATGATAAGAATGGGAGGTTTTCCTTGGGAAATAGACCCTATGATTCCATCAGGTTCTATGCCTTCTCATGATAAGTTGAGGGCACGGAAGAAGGTTGAAGAGTATCTTGTAGTTCGTGTTGGCTTTTGAGTGGGGTCCGGTGCGACCAGACAATAGTGGCAAACAAGGACACCACTATTGACTGTAGTAATGGAACTAGACCGTACCTGCAACTTCGCTAGTCATGTAGTATTATGTCAGGAACAGGATGGGTACAAACGTAGAATACATGGCGTGGGTTCAAATCCCTATATATGGAGAAACATCTTGATATGGGGCGTATGTAGTATGGGCTGCATACTGCTCCAGAGTCTTGCTTGCATTAGAATAGGAGCATCCTAGCCTTAGTTGACATTACATTAGATTCTAGTCATAGTACTCCCGAACACTTAAACTGCACTAACACATTTACCATATTTTTATATGTTTGTTTTTGGAGATTCGCTGCTAGTCATCAGCCTTTAAGCGTCAGTATATGTACTGACGTCCCCACTTTAATAGGTTGTGGATACATGATCACCAAACCGGGAGGACTCTAGTCAAGGCATGGTCTACAAGTGAAGAGCCCGATGTTATCATTTTATTCATGTATACTCTGATGTAAAGTATTCAATCAATGGAAAACACTCGACCTGTACTACTGTATTAATAAAAGTTTTAAATTTTTCGGTTTTCTATGTATTGTGACTAATTGAATGTAAAGGTCCTGGCTCGTGTCTCGAATTCTTCATATAGGAAGTTTGGGGCGTTACACATAATGGATCAGACCATTTCTAACAAGGTACGGTTCCTCCTCTCGAGACATCATTCCATTGCGGTATTTCAGGGGGAGTGAGTTAAGATATTATACCACACTCTTTTAGATGGTCATGAAAAATCTTGGCTTAAGTACTCACCACCTCGATCTGATCGAAGGGCACTAATATTTTTACAAAATTAGTTTTGTACCTCGTTCTTGAATTTTTTGAACATTACAAATGACTGTGATTTGTGTTTCATCAGATAAACAAATCCAAATTTACTGAAATCATCAGGACATGTACTGAAGTACTGAAAACCTCCTCTGACCAATCTATTTATAGGTCCGCATACATCACTATGTATGAGACCTAAAAGATCACTAGCCCTTTCACCTTTTTCAGCGAATGGAGCCTTAGTCATCTTACCCAACAAACAAGGTTCACATACCTCATATGATTCAAAATCAAATGAGTCCAAGAATCCATCTTTATGGAGTTTGGATATGCGGTTCTCATTTATGTGGCCCAAACGACAATGCCAGAGGTAATTTTGGTTCTTATCATTTGATTTGAACATCTTAGTATTTATATTGTAGATGGACATTTCTAGGTCGAGAACATAAAGTCCATTACTCAATTGTGGACTACCATAACACATATCATTCAAATAAATAAAACAACGTTTGTTCTTTATTATAAATAAAAAACCCATATTGCCCAAACAAGAAATATAAATAATATTCCTATGAATAGGAGGTACAAAATAAGATTTCTACAACTAAATGATAAATGACAAGTTCTTACAGCTAAAGCAGCAACTTTTTCTCCATTTCCAACTCGTAGGTCCACTTCGCCCTTAGCCAATGGTCTACTCCTTTTGAGATCCTGCACATTTACACAAATGTGGGACCCACATCCAGTATCTAATACACAAGATGCAGAATAAGATAAATTGTCTTATATAACAAAAATACCTGTAGTAGATGTGTCACTTCCTTTCTTCTTCTTAAGCTCATTTAGGTACTTATGGCAGTTCCTCTTCTAATGTTCGGTCTCTTCTCACCACAGTGGAAGCATGCGCCCTCCTTGGCCACTCCACCCTTAGGTTTCAAGGCAGAAGCGTTGGCTTGAAATTGCCCTTACCCTTCCCATTGCCCTTGGGTTTCTTAATATGCTTTTTGCCCTTACCCTTAGCTTTGGACTGTTGGACCATCATAATGGTATTTCCCTTACTAATGTTCTGCTCAGCAGTTCTCAACATTCTTAACAGTTCTGGTAGAGGTTTGTCAATTTTATTCATATTGTGGTTCATGAAGAATTGACTATAACTTTTCGGCAACGATTTGATGACCAAGTCAGTGACCAACTCATGACCCAAATGGAAACCAAGCCTTTCAAGGTTCTCATGTACCCAATCATCTTGAGAACATGAGTTCCAACAAGCTTCCTTCTGTCAGTTTGCACTGAAATAATGCCTTCGAGACTTCAAACCTCTCATGCCTATCCTGATCTTGATAGAGCCTCTTGAGGTGTACGATCATATCGTAGG
Source organism: Hemerocallis citrina (assembly GCA_017893485.1). Classification (NCBI taxonomy): domain Eukaryota; kingdom Viridiplantae; phylum Streptophyta; class Magnoliopsida; order Asparagales; family Asphodelaceae; genus Hemerocallis; species Hemerocallis citrina. The sequence goes on along the minus strand of CM030368.1, from coordinate 118,721,386 downwards.
CATTCATGTTCTCTTGTTGCTTTTGAAGCTCATAGTTCATGGTGGCTAGCATGAGACAACCAACGTCCAATGCATCATTTTGATGATTTTTATGAGTACTCTTTTCGGTGCGAGGGGCACCTGCAGCAGGTGACTCAGGAATATGCTGCTCTAAACATACAACTTTTTCTCATGCCTGAGGACTATCCTCAGATTCCTGTACCAGTTTAAAAAATATCCCAGACAGTTTGTCCTTCTCAAGGATAGATCGCAATGATTGGTTATTTGATGTGTTGGATGCCATGGTAATCTATCAACAGAAATATGCAAAGTAAATATCATGTCATTGAAATATACAATATAAATCAATAAGGTAACCATCAATAGAAATATTCAGAGTATGTATCATGACATTGAAATTTTTAATAAGGTCTTTTATTAAATATACCTCCTACTATTTTTATTCAAATCAACGACCGTCATCATTGGTTTGGAAAATCTCATCGTAAGATTTTCTACTAGGCCAAGATCCATATTTCACCTAGTTCTGAGTCAGCTTTGGCTTATCACCAAATATTTAGTTATTTAGGTAGGGAACACTTCCCAATTATATCGTATGCAACTCTTGGATAGTTGGGTGAATAACACTCATTATAATCTATCTCATAGATTAACTCCATCTTTATGCCTCTAAACATTCAATTATATTGAAATAGCCTAGTCTAGTCAGACCCAATGGATGGCAGTTCAATATTACTTTTATCCCATCGCATCTCACCAGGGTAGATAAAGGAACCCTGCTTTGGCATGCTTACACTTAATCGATCCTAGCCTATACAAGTGTCATGCATTGGAAGGCATCTTATTATGACTTAATATTTACTTTGAGGGATTTTGTTATTATATTAATTTATCTCACCTGCTATTATCCATTGCATACAACAAAAAAACAATGCACAAGATAAAAGAATAAAATATATGTGACATGGTTGTGGCCCCTAACAAATTTATACTCCCAAGACAATGGGAGTATTAATAATCAAACATAGGGATTATAGCGTCTTCTCCAAGCAGCTTCCCAGTCAAGTCCTTGTATGGTTGCCAATTCCTTGCCTCCACAGTGAGATTATATTTACATATGAAGAAAGAATGTACAATTGGAGTGTAGAGAGAAAGGATTACATTCAGAATGTAAAGAGAAAGGCACGACATGCATGTCATATTTAAATTACAATTAGATTGTAGAGAGAGGCACGACACGCATGCCGTATTAAAATATCAAAATATAAACCATCTATATAATAAAACACAAAGAAAAGCTACGAAGTGGCTCTTCTTCAATAGTAAGGAAATCAATGGTCCAGATTTAAGCTTCCAATAGACATTTCCCCTCAAAACTAAAATTCAATCCCCCCCCCCCCCCCACCCCAAAAAAAAACAACTTATTTATTTATTTAATTATTTCTCCCCTCTCTCTCTTTCTCCCCTATTCAGATCAGTTTTCTCCCTCTATTTCCCAAACCAGATAGTTCAAATTTTTCTATCTCTCTCCCATAGGGTTTTTAAGCCACTAACTCCAAATTCCTAAAACCATTTTCTTAAGCCTTCGCTTTCATTCCATTGGTGAACCCTCCATCGTCCTCTCAAGTGTGAATCTCAGAGCAAATCCAAATCCAAATCTAGTGTCGAACCCCAATCAAGAGGTCATCACCGATATCTAAACCGCTGCTGATTCTGTATCGGCGAATCTCATCCACCAAACGAGCGTAAATATCAAGCGACTCCGTATCGGCAACTCCCCTCCACCGAATTGTAAGCCTTTACATACGATTCGGCGACTCTAATTTCATCACATTAACTGAATTCTCATTCTAATTTTTAATTTTATGTGTGCAGGTGATTACTCTTTTTTTTTGCTGACTCGAATTTTGTGTGTCCATGGGATCTAAGTTCAGAGAGGAACGATTGTTTTATTTTTGGGTTTAAGAATTTTAATTTGGTCACTTATTTAATGAGTTTTTATTGGTTTTGATTTAAGGTGTACGCAAGTGAGAGATGGATTATTTGGTGGCCTCAATTTGGACTTCCAAACCATAGCAGGACAGGTAAGCTGATCGGCAATCTAAAATAACTTGGCAAATATGCAACATTAATTTCTTTACTACAAGAGAATATACTATCATGAAGTGTTCCCTTCACTGGTTATTAGAAACCATGGATAACATAACATATAAGAACTTTTAGTGTATGTTTGGATATATAGGATTGGGATGACTGGAGTTTACCAGTGAAGGGTGCAAACTTTCCACTCAAGAAAAACACCAAAAATAAATTTGTTATTGATCCATTTTAATTTTTTTTATAAAGGTGCAATGGGGAGACAAAAATGGAGATAAAAAAAAATGATTAGCTTGGATTAGAGTTTTGAGAACTTCTGTCCCGCCCCGCTTCCCAAAAAGGAGATACGGAATACGGATACGTGATTAAGTCCAGCGAATGATTTTCATCATCCACAAGCTATCAGGATCTTTACAATATTTCACAGAAATAAATAGAGAATAAACAAGGAGAAATCAACCACGCATGCATGAATGAATCAATATACCAACATAATTTACTTGAAACAAAATTTAATAATCTCAAATGTATCAAATCTAGACAAGTCAATAATTCTGGGTGATACTGCCCAATACAAAATTCATGTAGAAATCCATTTATTCAAAATAAGCAACATGAAATAATAATAGCAAGAAATCCAGCAACTAGAATCTCAGATCACCTACTCCGTCGGGCAGCTGATCACCATAATTTGCAATTTAATAAATTGCAGGAAAAGAAAAAAGAAAACAAAACGTCTGTCCTTGTAGTGTAGGCACAAGTACAGGAAAAGATAAATAAATATAGAGTAACAACGGAAGCAAACATAGCGTGGAATAGACATGGCAACAAAACAGAACAACTAACATGAATCAGGAAATAAAATTAAGTAACATGATATGCTAACAGGGTACAAGTAACATGTATCAGGTGTCAAGTGTCAGGTAATGTAACGCCCCGAATTCCAAATAAGACCGAATTCGAGATTTCACAGGATCTTTACTTCACTTCGTACAATTTTACAAGGAAATTAAAACTTTTCAATAATACATCAGAGTTCATTACATCTTTGTTTACACAGCGGAAAAGTACAAAAATTAAATAAAATACACTTGTACAACAATGTAAATCATCAACTGCATCATAACATCTTCATGGCAAAGTCCATTACCTGCATATCAAGCTGTGGGAATGTCAGTCACTTACAACAGACGAAAATGTTATACTCGGCCATCCACTCTATGTCGTACATATAACGATCTCAATACTTTAACAAACCACAAAAAATTGAATGAACAATAAAGTGTTAAATTGTGACTACGGTAAACATGTAAGGGTATGCGATGCCTTAATGCCTAATGCACACATTTTTATATTAGGATGACACTAATGCACACTTGTTCGGATTCTATGCATCCCATACTACATAGGTCCGAGGGCATGCGCCTATATACTCCACAATAAAGGGTTCGATCCCCCGCCATGAAAACTACCCAGTAATAAGACAATATTTAGATCATTCCACGAATTTGAATCCCAGCCTCGGAGTCCACCGCTGACTGTTATAACAGATCCCACATCGTACAAATCATCCCGCAAGTGCCCCTCGAGCCCCGGTATACGTATATACATTGGAGTATGGCAAACAATTCGTCCGATTACTCAAGGTCCCGGAATCCTTCGCTAACCTGCCCTCATAATCCAGGATTAAAAATAAAAGTCCGTCTCCCACGGAGCAACCACAATCCCGGAATCCACCGCTGACTGGGCTTATAGTCTCGGAGTCCAATGCCGACTATATAGAGGCAACCCACTTACGTTTGCCTAGGTTTACTACATCTTCACATATGTGCCTAGTTATTTAGTTCAAGACATGAATAATTTTCCAAACCTAGAATTAGTTTTACCTTCTAGCGGACTTAATCAGCAAAATACGAGATAGCTCCACGGCCATATCTCAAAATAGATCTCAACTCTTTTTAAATCAATGGTGCCGGCACCCGAGGTCTCACTAACTCTAAATCATAACTTTTTCATGTACATGAATCCATGGGTACACATACCCTTCAATAAACATGTCTTAAACCTAGTTAGTTTCATCTTCAACTCATTCACAAATGGTCAATAACTTGTCTTAACACTTATCCACAAAGTAATCATTTCTTAGTCTTGACACTAATCATTATCTAGTTATTCATTCAAAATCTCTATGAGAAAATAATTTCTTTCAAGAATACATCTTTATCGCATGAAAATCTTATTAACAAATTTATGCTCATACAATGTATCCCAACGACATCAAACAATTCTTAAGCCAAGTATAATATTTTCAAAAATAATTCACTTCACATAACATATTTTTCTCTTCTTAAAAAATATAAATTTCACACTCTTTATTAATTAAATCTTAAATAAGGATTCACTTTTCTATTTCAATTTTCTCCTTTTTTTACTTCCGAAATATACTTGAAAAATCCTACAATTCCTTTTAATAAACTCTATTTCATTCTATATGAATTTTAGTATTTTTCTCCAAATTTTATTCTTAATAAAACCCATTGAAATGTCAAAAACAACTTTAAAAAAAACAATGCAGCCAAGGGGTTTTGAACCCAGGACCGCACACACGCTATAGTGCCGCCCAAGCCCAGACCCGCTAACTAGAATGTCCAATGGACTCTGGTGTCAAACTCTTTTGTCGAAAGGTACTTAAACAAAGTCTCGGGTTTCAGGATTAATTCAAAGGAAAAAAAATATATGTGACTATCAAGTTTTGAACCCAAGACCTCTCACAATAGTGTTCTGTATTGCACTAGCTAACCACTAAGTCCAAGTGTATTTTCTGTTTAGAAAATGTACTAATGTACTTTTATTTAAACTATTCAGAAAGTGGTTCTTTTTCATGCAACTTGTTTATCCACGATCAAATCTTTCTAATAATTTGAAATAGAATTTTTGTTGACTGATATTGAAATTAAAAATAGTAAAATAACAAATTTTAAATTCACTAAAACTCTATTTCTACTATAAACAATTTTTTTCTCATTTTTCAAATAAACTCGTATATGACTTGGGTAGTGTTCATAAAACTATTTTATATTCCTACCTTTACAAATTTCAATTTATAAGAAAATTAGCATGTCACTTATTCATGAGAACTTCACAAAAGATTCTTTCATGCAATAGTGTCAAAATATACATATATCAATACATCTCATGGTACTAACTAAATTCATTTCATTTTCTTTCTTCTTCCTTAGTCATTAGAGGCATGATTAAAATAGGACACTCATGAATAAATTTCCATATATTCAACAAGTACAAATATTGCATGCACATCAATATGATTCATGGTATAAAGCATTTCTTCTTTTTAATTAGTACCATCACAACAAAATCATCCTTATTCATAGCATGATACACTAGCATGAATTTTATTCATATTTTTCCCATCAACATTAACTTATATTACCCATTCATATTTTATAGCATGCATATTTTACAACTAGAAAGTATGAAACCACCCACCTTAATTGAAGATTGGGAATGCGAAAGATGAAACCAACACCTAGCTCCTAGCAAGAACTCCTTCTACTAGCAAGAGCTTCTCCTCCTAGCAAGAATTTCTCCAAGTACAAGAACTCTCTTACTCTCTTTCTTTTTCTTTCACTTATTTTGATATTGTTTTTGGTGCAAAAGAGAAGGAGAAATTGGGGTTCTAATTATAGGGTAAAGTTAGGGTCTAATATGCATAAATCTCCACCTAATAATTCTCTCTTTTAATTCTTCCAACCCTTCATTTTCTTAACTCCTAAACTCCTAACTCTTCATGCTCCCAACCTTTCACAATCTCAACTCCCATAACCCCAACCTTTTTCTCTCCCCCACTAACCCTAAACCGGTCAACCCACTAGGTGCAATCCGGCCAACACATGTGTGCACACATGCACACATGCACATACAAAATAAATACATTTTTATGGTTCTGAATGTGTACAAAAAATTGTAACTTGTCATGTATTAGTCTAAGCTCAACTTAATTTAGGATTTTACTAATGGGCTTGATTCATGGGCTCTCTTCTAATTAATTAATTTAATTATCCTTGTGGGATCTCCTTCTAATGGGCTAGAATTTACTCTTTAGGTCTATGGATCAAAAGAAGGCTACTTAAGACTATGCATGCTAAAATAGATAATGAGAGTAACAAAATGAGAATAAAAATTTGAACGTGCATCATACGTGCAAAAAATAAAAAAAATGCATTTTTAATTTAAAATAACATGTGGGGTGTTACAACACTCTCTCCATAGAATAGTTCCGTCCCCGGAACTACACTTAGGAGCGAGAGAAATACAAAGAAGAAAGAAAAAGTTTCAAAAAATCTTAGTGGAAGAGTTTAGGGTGATCCTTCATCATCTTTTCCTCTGATTCCCAAGTGGCATCCTCAACAAATTGATTCCTCCAAATGACTTTGACCATTGGTATCGTCTTGTTTTTCAAGACCATTTCTCGACCATCCACGATCTCAATAGGACGCTCTGCATTGCTCAAATTCAGTTGTAAACCTTCAGGCACTTCTGGCAAATGATGACTCGGATCTGGGACATAACCTCGTAGCATGGACACATGAAAGACATTATGCATTTGGGCCAACTCTTCTGGTAGTTATAACCGATAAGCTATCTTCCCAATTCTCTTCCATATCTTGCAGGGTCCAGTGTATCTCGGGGCTAATTTTCCTCCCCTTCTGAACCGAATCACCCCTTTGGTCGAAGACACCTTCACAAAGATATAGTCACCTTCATCAAACTCCAGGTCTCTCCTCCGGTTGTCGGCGTAACTCTTCTGTCTGCTCTGTGCATCGACCAACCTCTTCCTAATCAGCTCGATCTTTTCTGAGGTTTGCTGCACAATTTTTGGTCCATACAGCTACCGCTCCCCTACTTCATACCAACAAACCGGTGTCCTGCATTTCCTTCCAAATAGAGCTTCATTTGGCGCCATCCCGATGCCTGCTTGGAAACTGTTGTTGTATGCAAATTCCACAAGAGCTAAATGCCTCTCCTAGCTGCCACCGAAGTCTAACACACAGCACCTCTAAATATCTTCGAGCACCCTATTGACTCTCTCAATCTGCCCATCAGTTTGAGGATGAAAGGCGATACTGAAATCGGTCTTTGTCTCCAAAGCTGCTTGAAAACTTCTCCAAAAGTGCGACGTGAAACGCGCATCTCGATCGGACACTATTGATAGCGGGACTCCATGAAGCTTCACAATCTCACCAACATACAACTCTGCCAGCTTCTCCATTGACCAAGTAAGCTTCATTTCCAAAATGTGAGCTGATTTGGTGAGTCGAACCACTATCACCCAAATTGTATCGTTGCCTTTGGAACTCTTTGGTAAACCCGTGATGAAATCCATGCTGATACAATCCCATTTCCACTCCGGGATGGGTAATGGCTGCAACAAACCGCCAAGCTTCTGATTTTCTGCTTTGACTTGCTGACAAACTGCACATTTGGCAACAAACTCGGCTACAACTCGCTTCATACCAGGCCACCATAAGTATAGCTTTATATCCTTGTACATCTTGGTACTCCCTGGATGTACTGATAACAAAGTAGCATGTGCTTCCTGAAGAATACTCTCCTTCAGTTGGCACACACAGCCGCTCTCCATACCACAGCACTGCATCCTTCACCTGGAACTCTGCCAACTTGCCAATACCAACCTGCTCTATCATCTTTTGGATCTCTAGATCTGCCTTCTGACCGTCGATAATTTTGTCTCTCAAGATAGGTTGAACCCTCACCTGAGCTAAGGAAGCTCCCAAACCTTGCCAAACCACTTCAATCCCTGCTCGATCAAGCTCCTCTGCCAATTCCTTCTGAGTTATGATCAGTTGGGACAAACTGCACTTTCTGCTGAGCACATCTGCCACAACATTAGCCATGCCCGGTTGGTATTTGATCTCACGTCGGATGTCCTCCAACACTTCTAACCATCTCCTCTGCCTCAGGTTCAGGTCCCTCTGTTGATAAATATATTTCAAACTTTTGTGATCCGTGTACATGTTGACCTTCTCTCCATACACGTAATGCCTCCATTGCTTCAAAGCAAAGATGATTGCTGCCAGCTCCAAATCATGGGTTGGATAATTCTTTTCATGTGGTCACAGTTGCCTAGACCCATAAGCTATTACCTTCCCTTCCTGTATCAGCACCAAGCCCAATCTGCGATGGGAAGTATCGCTGTAGATATCATATTCGACTCCTACTCTTGGCAAAGCCAAAATGGGAGTGGTAGTCAACCTTTCCTTTAAATCTTGGAAATTAGCTTCACACTGCTCCGACCATTTGAAATTCACATTCTTCCTTGTGAGCCCTGTGAGTGGTACAGCTAACTGGGCGTAATCCTGAATGAACCTTCTGTAATATCCAGTCAAGCCCAGAAAGCTCCTGATTTCTTTTATTGTGGTCGGTCTTGGCCAATCTTTCATAGCTTCAACTTTCTGCGGGTCAGTAGTCACTCCCTCCGTAGAAAGGATGTGACCCAGGAAAGCGACTTCGGTTTTTCAGAAGTCACATTTGGATAACTTCGCATACAGCTGATGCTCCTGTAGCTTCTTCAGAACCTCTGCTAATTGCTTGGCATGATCTTCCTCTGACTTGGAATAGACCAATATGTCATTGATGAATACAATGGCAAAAGAAGCGATGAAAGGCCGTAAAACTCTGTTCATCATGTCCATGAAAATAGTCGTTGCATTTGTGACTCCAAATGGCATGACTAGAAACTCATAGTGACCATGCCTGGTTCGGAAAGTCATCTTGTGCACATCTTCTTCTTTCACTCGGACTTGGTGATATCCTGACCGTAAATCGATCTTGGAGAATATAGTTGCTATTGTAGACAGTCGAACAAATCATCGATTCGAGGAATTTGGTACTTATTTTGTACAGTAACCTTGTTCAACTCTCTGTAGTTGATATACATCCTCATTGATCCATCCTTCTTCTTCACTAAAAGAACTGGGGCTCCCTACAGGTGATGCACTTGGCCTGATGAATCCTTCGCTCAACAATTCATCGATTTGCTTCTTGATCTCATCTTGTTCAACTGGTGCCATTCTGTATGGTGCCATGAAAATAGGTGCACTTCCTGGTTGAACAGTGATACTGAACTCTACATCTGATGAGGGGGAAGCCCTGGTAGATCATCCAGAAACATAGCTGGAAAATCTCGAACAACTGGAATCTGCTTCACTTCTTCTGGAACTTTCTGCTCTGACAAAACTACTACCAACTGTTTACATTTCTTTTTACCTTGGAATGTAACTGCTGGTCCTCTTGGAGCCTTCACCACAACTTCCTTGCTCTTGCATTCAATAGTGGCACTGTAAACTGACATCCAGTCTATGCCAATAATGATGTCGACTCCCAGAACTGCCAATTCAATGAGGTCGATGCCCAAGAGCCTGCTTCCAATTTCATGATCACACCCTTCATAGTATGGATCATTTGTCAAGTTTTCTCCTGACGGAGTAGCCACAGATAGAACCTTGCCAAGAAATTTTTTAGATTCGACTCCCAATCTTTTAGCAAATAAGGGTGACACAAAAGTGTGCGACCTGTATCAAATAATACTGATGCTTTTATTCCATTCATTAGAACGTCTCCTGTTACATATGAGTGCTCTCATTACATAACATTTTATTACACAAATGGAAAAAGTAACAAATCAACTAGTCTTCATCCTCCATACCAGTGATCACATTATCCACATCGTCAGCATCTGCTTCCGTCAAGGCGAACACTCGCCCCTGCCTGAACTGCTTTTGCCCAGGGTTGGACTGCTATCGACTCGGTCCTCCCCGTTGAAGTTGGGGGCAAGATGACAGGAAGTGGCCCTCCTTACCACACAAAAAACAAGTCCTGATCGGCTGCTGCTTGGTGCACCCAGAAGATATGTGGCCTGATTCTCCACATTTGTAGTAAGTGGGTACCCTTCCTGCCACTACAACAGCATTGGCTCCAGTTGGTTTGAAGCATTGTGCTGGTGGCTGATTCCTGAAGTTGCTTGGCATGCAGGCCTCTTGCCTGTACTCTAATTGTTACGCTTGACTTGCACAGCCTGGAACTGGTTCATGTCAGACTCAGTTGCAGCAGCCTTTCTGACTAGCTTTTCAAATCTCCAAATGCCCAAAGGTATCACCCTGGATCTCAGACTTGGCCTCAACCCTTGCTCAAATTTGCATGCTTTCTTGGCTTCATCTTGTACCATTTCAGGCACGTACCTGGATAGCTGGTTGAACTTGTTCTCGTACTCTTGCACTGTCATACTGCCCTGCTTCAAGCTTAAAAATTCCATGATGTTCTTTTTTTGGATGTCCAGTGGAAAATAACGACTCCTGAATTCTTCAAGGAATTCTTCCCATGAGAGTTGCACGTTGCCCAAATTCCTCTTCAATGATTACCACCAGACACTTGCATCCTTCTCTAGTTGAATGGTAGCCAATTTCACATTGCTTGCCTCCGGGGTTTCCAGTACCTCAAAAACTATCTCGATTTGCCCAATCCAGTCATCAGCAACATCTGGATTAGTCTGACCCTCAAATACTGGTGGATTCATTCTTTTGAATGACTCGACCAGCTTGATTACTTTGGGTACATGCATAACTGGCCCTGGTCCTCTATTCAAGGAAATATTGGCAGCGAGAGCATTTAGGGTCTGGTATACACGAGCTAGTTCCGTTTCCAAGTCTAGCTTATTTTCACCACTATACCCCTCGCCGTTTTCGACTCTTCGTGCCATTTTTTAGTCATAAAATTCATCATTAATCATCATAAATAACACAATAACAAAATTTATTCATTCCAAAATTTAAACTCTTTATTCAGAAAGAAAAACTTTGGTTCCAATACATCCATTAAATCCTTTAATAAAAGACATCCTAGATTCTACGGTTTCTCTTGGCTTCTCTGAGCTCTTCCCGTAGTTCTTGGATTTCCTTCTGCATATCTTCAAATTTCTGTTATTGCTCTACCTTGTCCCAGCGAGTGATGTGGTCCAACTTGGCGAAATGTTGATCATTCACGAGTCGGACCTTCTCAAGCTCACACACTTGAAAGTTCAACTCCCGGATGCGCTCCTTGTCCTGTGCCTGTTGCAATTCTAAGTGGTTAACTCTCCACTTTTGAGCGTCCAATTTCCGTCAAAGAGAAGTAACAATGTCATTTTGGTTATTTTGAACGAGTTCTTCGTCTGGGGAGTCTTCGGGAAGGTCAGGCGGAGGTGGAGTGATCTCCCTGGACTTGGGAAACTCTTCTTCTATCTCAAATGATTCTTCTTCTTCCTCCTCCTCTGGTTCTTCTTCTGGGTCCTCTTCTCCTTCTTCCATTAGTTCTTCCTCTTCATCCTCGAAGTGGACAAACCAAGGCACCTAATTCTGGGGTCATCCTGATTGGCTATTGTTGCCGCTAAATTTGGTGTGGGAGCAAACAGATAGTATTTGTGGATTCTTGAAAAACTTGAATAGCAAACCTGTATACCTGTTCCGTCGGAGTTTGACGCTAACTCCCGCCGTATACCTGCAAAAAGTGCGAGACACCGGGGTTGTTCCCTCCGACGCACCCTCCGACGCTCAAGTCAGTAATCAGGGATGATTAAGAAAGAGCGCAAAACTGGAGAAAGATTGATTACCTCTTAATGGAGATGGATGAGGGGTATTTATAGTCGCCGTTGGGATCAGATTACGAATGTAATCCCTGTGATTAGATAAGGAATGTAATCCCTAATTCCCGGTGAGAGCATAGTCGTGAATCAGGCCCGTTGATTTGGTTTAATCAGAGACCCTAATTCTATCCTGTCGGACTGGGTCTGTATCAGGTCGGGGCCCGTACCCAGTTGAGGTGGATCCGTTTGCGGGTTATTGGATCTGTGAGAAGGAGACCCAGTACCCATTTCGGACCCATTTGTATGTGAAATTAACGTTTTACCCCTGAGCTTTAAGATTAGTGCCCGATGTGAACGGTCCCGATTTAATCCTATTTTTAGCCATATCACGAGCCCCCCACTCCTGAAGACTGAGTTTGATCAGCCTTTGAGGAGTAGTTTTACTGTTCTAATGGCGTACGGGATTTTATCGGTGTTCTTAAGGGAGTTTGGATCTTGCTCGGGGTGTAACAGTGTTATTCTGGGCTTGTAAAATGTCCAAAAATATTCTCAGAATTTTCTGGATTTTTGGTGATTTTTTCAGATTTTTCTAAACTTTTTCTCATTTTTTTGAATTTTTTATTCATTTTTCGAATTAAATAATTAATTATCGAAAATATTAATTAATTATTCTAATTTAATAATTATTTTTTCAGAATTTAAAAATAATTTTTCTGAATTAATAATTATTTTTATTATTTTTAATTAATTTTTTTCGATTTTTTAATTATTTTTTCGGATTTTTTAAATAATTAAAACAAATAAATAAATAAATAAATAAATTAAATATTACCTGGACACGTGGCGCATTTCTGGACGTCGATCGTGATCAGATGGCGCACATCGCAAAGCAGATCATGATCTGGACACGTGGCGCGTTTCTGAGTGTCGATCATGATCAGATGTGTGCGCATCGGAAGGCAGATCACGTTCTGGACATGTGGCACGTTTCTGAGCATCAATCGTGTCGCAACGCGAATGTTGAGACGATCGGACGGATCGTGTGGGTCGGCGGGTTTTTTCTCCATATACGAGGGTCGGTTGTTCGGCTCCTCGGATCAGCACCTCGGCTCGGCAACTTGGATCTGCCGACCCCTCCATATCCTGCCACGTGGCAATGCCACGTGGCCCCCCCCCCCCCTTTTTTTTCTTTCTTTCTTTCTTTCTTTCTTTCTTTCTTTCTGTCCCTGTACATTCTCTTCTTCTTCGCTTCTCTTTCTTGTTGCTTCTCCCCCGTCTTCGACTTCACCGCCTCGCCCCCAACCACTTCACCTCTCCGACTTCGTCTGTCGTGGAGGTCGACGACGAGGGATATGAAGCTCAATGCCGTGGATCTCGAAGGAGGGGAGCTCGGGCCGAGGACTAGAAGAGAGTTAACGAAGCTTCGGTCGAAGTGGGTTTCGATGAAGGGTAGAGCTCGGCGAGAGCATGGTGGGGCTCGGCATTTTGTTTGTCGAGGAAGGGGACTGAGCTCGGAGCTCGATGAGGGAGAGAGGAGTTGGAGCTTCGGTTTGATGGGTTCGGCTCGACATTACACTCGGAGCTCGGCGAGAGTGAGAGTTCGAAGGTGGTCGTCGGAGGTAGAGCTCAGCAGCGAAGCTCGAAGTGGAGGAGACTGAGCTCGTGAAGGAGGCGAAGGTGGAGCTCGGCCATGCACTTCAAACCTAGTCGGAGGAGACAAAGGTGGAGCTCGGCATCGGAGCTCGGAGTGGAGGTGGTCGGCCATGGCGGAGCTTGGAGACAGGCCATGGTGGAGCTTCGTTTGTTGGCTTCGGCAGATAGAGGAGATCGGCACGGCGATGGGGTCGTTCTCGGTGATGGAGCTCGGCACAAGAGCTCAGAGGCGGAGTAGAGCTTGGAGCTTGGAGGAGGTCGGGACTCGTGACGTGGCGGTCGGTGAGGAGCTGTGGTCGACCATGGCGAGGAGAGCTCGTGTTGTGAGCTTGGTGACGTGTTCGGCGAGAGGGAGAGATGTTGGAGTGTTGGGTTTTGTTTTTTTTGCTTCTGGTTTGTTTTGGCGGGAGAGTGTAGGGAAGAATAAGGGAAAGGTTCAGGTTTGGGACCCTAACGGGTCCGACCCGACCCTTCTTTTAAATTTTTTTTTTTCTCTCCTCTCCTCCTTGATGCTCGGCAAATGCGTCTCGTTAGGCAGATCCGGGCGCAGATTTTGAGGTGCATTTTTGCCACTTTGCAGTTCGGTAGTTCGGTAGTTCGGTAGTTCGGTAGCTCGATGTGAGATCCGAGCTACGTGGCTCAATCTGGACGGTTGATCACGATCGTGGCGCGAATCACGAGACAAGATGCTCAAATTTTGAGAAAATGCTATCTTGTCGTTTTGTGGAGACGTGGCGAGATCTGAGCCGTTCATCATGTTCTAGCATGAATTTTGAGACAATCCGACGGTGAGATAGGATCGGCAGAATTTTTCTCCATATGTGGAGGTCGGTACCTCATCCCTTCGGCTCGGCAGCTCGGCCATGGCGGAGCTCGACCCTGAGAAGAAAGAAGAAGGGGAGGACAGGCATTTGTGTTCTCTCTTCTGCCTTGTTCTTTCGCACAGTGAAGAAGAAGAGAAGTGTTGGTTACTTTTGGCAGGAAGATTGAAGAAGAAGGGGAACAATGAAGGAGCTAAGAAGGGTATGGGTCGGACCGTGGGTATCGGATCCGACCCCAACCTGTTAGCCTCTTTTTCTTTCTTCCTCTTCATCTGCTTTGCTGCTCGGCAGATGCGTCTTGTTCGGCAGATCCGAGCACGGATTTTGAGGTGCATTTTTGCCACTTTGCAGTTCGGTAGATCGGATTTCAGATCCGAGCAACGTGGCTCCATCTGGACGGTTGATCACGATCGTGGCGCGAATCACAAGACAAGAGGCTCACATTTCGAGAAAACGCTATCTTGTCATTTTGTGGAGACGTGGCGCGATCTGATCCATCCATCACGCTTGAGTGTGAATTTTGAGATGATCTAACGGTGAGATCGTGTCGGCGGCATTTCTCTCCATATGTGGAGGTCGGTACCTCGTCTGCTCGGCTCGGTGACTCAGTAGTTCACCCTCTGCCCGTAGTAGCACGGTGTAGTGGAGCTCGGAGTTCGGACAGCTCGAGTGTGAGGAGAAGCTCGGCGAGTTGTTGAAGGGGATGGGTCGGCATATGGAAGAGGTGATGCTCTGTTTGGTTTTGGAGATTTTTGAAGAGGAGCTCCACTCCTAGGGGTGGAGAAGACCCATTCTTTGAAGAGAGTGTAAGGAGAAACTCTATGGGAGAGTTTTGGGATCCAAACTCGCTTAGAAGAGGCTCGCTTTGGAAGCGAGCGGAGTGAAGAGCTCGACTCTAGGAGAGAGCCATCTGGAAGACAAGTTTTGAGGAGCAACTCTAGGGGAGAGTTGTGCTCCGAACTCATTGAGAAGAGGTCCGCTTTGGAGGCGAGCGGAGTGAAGAGCTCGGCTCTGGGAGAGAGCGATCTGGAAGACGAGTTTGAGGAGCAACTCTAGGGGAGAGTTGTGAGCTCCGAACTCGTTGAGAAGAGGTCCGCTCTAGAGGGAGCCGAGTGAAGAGCTCGGCTCTGGGAGAGAGCGATCTGGAAGATGAGTTTGAGGAGCAACCCTAGGAGAGAGTTTTAGCTCCGAACTCGTTTGAGAAGAGGTCCGCTTCAGAGGCGAGCGGAGTGAAGAGCTCGGCTCTGGGAGAGAGCCATTTGGAAGACGAGTTTGAGGAACAATTCTAAGAGAGAGTTTTAGCTCCGAACTCGTTTGAAAAGAGGTCCGCTTCGGAGGCGAGCGGAGTGAAGAGCTTGGCTCTGGAGAGAGCCATTTGTGAGATGAGTGTGAGGAGGAACTCTAGCAGAGAGTTGTGCTCCGAACTCGCTATTTAAATGACAGAATCAACGGTTGTGGGAGCAGTTCCGAATGGCGAACCACATCTAACCCGCTGAAGAGCAAGTTATTTGAAGAGGAATCGAGCCAAGTGTTGGACTCCGAACTCGTTGTTAGAGGGATTCAACGGTTGTGGGAGCAATTCCGAATGGCGAACCACTTCAAACCCGCTGAAGAGAAAGTTATTTGAAGAGGAATCGAGCCAAGTGTTGGACTCCAAACCATCGTTAGAGGGATTCAACGGTTGTGGGAGCAATTCCGAATGGCGAACCACTTCTAACCCGCTGAAGAGCAAGTTATTTGAAGAGGAATCGAGCCAAGTCTTGGACTCCGAACTCATTGTTAAAGGTTAGTAAGTTGCGGGAGCAGCCATGTAGAAGAAGCTGGACTCCGAACCCACCATTTAAGAGAGTCGTGACTCAGAGAGATAGAGAAGCAAGAGCAATAATTTTCAATGAAAAGATGTAAAGTTTTATTGAAATAAACTAAGTGGCCGCTCCAATAGGGCGAGCCATTATTACATGCTGTTGGCCGAGTTACAAGCATCGGCCTTATTGAAAATCAAGATTCTACTGCTACAATAAGGTGAAGACCTCTTGGGAGGAGCTAGGAGATTCTGAGTCTTGAAGCTCAGCGGGCCCTTCTGTTCGTTTGTAGGCTCCTCAGGGGGGAAGCTCGACCCCCTCTTTTTGGAAGAACTTGATCAGGTGCCCCCGCTGTATAAGTTCTTCGATCTCCTCCTTGAGAGCCCGACAATCATCCGTGTCGTGGCCATGGTCCCTGTGAAAGCGGCACCACTTATCCTTGTTCCTCTTCTTGCCAGGTGTATTCATTCTCGGGGGAGCGCGGAGGAGCCCTTCCTTGTCCACCTCCATAAGAACTTCTGATATATTGGCAATTAGAGGGGTGAACTTCTCAAACCGAGGAGTCGGGCATCGCTGTCCATTGCCATCCTTCTGGGATTTTTGGTACCCCTCTTCGCTTGTGCTCTTCCGTTTGTTCCCAGAAAATGTCTCCTCAAAGCCCGAGAGATTCTCGGCTTCTTCGGCCCGAATGTACTTCTCGCTCCTAAGAAGGAGGTCGGCAAAATTATGTGGGGGCTTCTTGGCAAGGGAGGAGCGAAGGCTAGAGTTGAGGACGTTCGATTGGAAGGCGGCCGCTGCAACAGGCTGATCCAGGGAAGCAATGGATCTCACTTTTGCAGTGAACCTCCTCACATAGTCCCTCAACTTATCTCCCTTCTCCTGGCGGAGCTGGAGTAACAAGATGTTGGTATTCTCCGTGCATCTGCTACTCACAAAATGAGTGATGAAGAGGGTCTCGAATTGCTCGAAGGAGAATATGGAAGACGGGGCGAGGTGGGAGTACCACTCCCGAGCCGAACCCTTAAGAGTGGCGGGGAAGGTTTTGCACAGCAAAGCATCAGAAGCTTGGTGGATTAGCATGAGGGTCTTAAACCTTTCGATGTGGTCCACGGGGTCTGACTCCCCCGAGTAAGTTTCGAACTTCGGGGGTTCGAAACCTCTTGGGATAGGAGCTTCCATGATGGTCTGGGAGAAGGGAGGTCTGCTCGGGCGGATGGTCCTTCCTCTTAACTCCTCATCCTTGTCTATTCGGCCGATGCGCCTCTCCATCTCGTGGAGACGGCAGTAGAGAGCATCGTCCCTTCGACAATAGTCAAACGAGCCTCTGGACTCATCTTCATAGGAAGGGGAGCGAAGACGGTAGCTCTGGGAGCGGCGAGGGCTAGGCATGCGCTGTTGGTTGCTAGGAGCCGGAGGAGGAGTTATGGACCGATGGCGAGGACTTTGGACCCGTGGAGGGGTAGGAGCCCTCTGAGCATTGTTATTGTTGGGTCGGAGGTTGAGGGCTTGCAACACTGTTGCTTGGAACTGCTGGAACTCAGCACGGGTGATGGGTGCCTCATCGTTCCTCGGTTGTTGTCGACCGGCAGGGGAATGAGGTCTTCTCCTATGGTGTTCGGGGGACTCTTTCATCCGACTTCGGGTAGGGGACCTTCTGTAGTCTCGGCGGTGAGGAGATCGCTCATCCGGACGTTGTTGGCGGGAGGCTCCCTCTCGGGCCCGCTTTTCGTCCAGACGGCGGCGAAGATCCTCATCCTGCTGCCGATTGAGGATGGTATTGCGGAGGTCGGAAACTCGAGGATTGTGGGAGGCCATGGAATCCGAAGAGGCATTGTGTACCGAAATGCGGTCCTGATGGAGGGGTTGCTTCTGCGGGTTGGGACACGAAGCCCCCGCACCGGCATTCTGAGGACCGGCGGGACCCTTAGGGGGTTGCTGATTCTGAAGAGGAGGCTGATCTTGTTGAAGAAGGTCTTCCGCTTGGAGAGGAAGTTGCCCCTGCTGCTGAGTGGGTTGGATGGGGACTACCTCTTGCTGATCAACGGGATTGGGTCCACGGTTGGACCCTCTGGATCTTACTTTCCTAGGAGGCATGGCTGGAGGAGATCTGACCAACGGGAACAGTGGAGGCTGCTATTCGTATGTTTCCCACAGACGGTGCCAATCTGTTGCCGCTAAATTTGGTGTGGGGGCAAACAGATAGTATTTGTGGATTCTTGGAAAACTTGAATAGCAAAACTGTATACCTGTTCCGTCGGAGTTTGACGCTGACTCCCGCCGTATACCTGCAAAAAGTGTGAGACACCGGGGTTGTTCCCGGCGACGCACCCTCCGACGCTCAAGTCAGTAATCAGGGATGATTAAAAAAGAGCGCAAAAACTGGAGAAAGATTGATTACCTCTTAATGGAGATGGATGGGGGGTATTTATAGTCGCCGTTGGGATCAGATTAGGAATGTAATCCCTGTTATAAGATAAGGATTGTAATCCCTAATTCCCGATGAGAGGATAGTCGTGAATCAGGCCCGTTGATTTGGTTTAATCAGAGACCCTAATTCTATCCTGTCGGACTGGGTTTGTATCGGGTCGGGACCCGTACCCAGTTGAGGTGGATCCGTTCGCGGGTTATTGGATCTGTAAGAAGGAGACCCAGTACCCGTTTTGGACCCATTTGTATGTGAAATTACCGTTTTACCCTGAGCTTTAAGATTCGTGCCCGATGTGAGCGGTCCCGATTTAATCCTATTTTTAGCCATATCAGCCATCTTATAGGGAAAATGAGGGAAAAAATGTCATCTTATAGAGCAACACAAACATAAGTTTAAATCTCTATAAGTTGAAACTCATACGCTAGTGTCCACTCTAGGGTGTCGTTCCTTATAAATTTGTACTACTTATGAAGCCTGCACTGATACTCTTTGTAACGCCCCGAATTCCAAATAACATCGAATTCGAGATTTTACAGGATCTTTACTTCACTTCATACAATTTTACAGGGAAATTAAAACTTTTCAACAATACATCAAAGTTCATTACATCTTTGTTTACACAGCGGAAAAAATACAACAATAAAAAAAATACAACTTCTACAACAATGTAAATCATCAACTGCATCATAACATCTTCATGGCAAAGTCCATTACCTGCATGTCAAGCAGTGGGCACGTCAGTCACTTACAACAGACGAAAATATTATACTCGGCTATCCTCTCTATGCCATACATATAACGATCTCAATACTTTAACAAACCACAAAAAATGAATGAACAATAAAGTGTTAAATTGTGACTACAGTAAACATGTAAGTGTATGCGATGCCTTAATGCCTAATGCACATATTTTTATACTAGGATGACACTAATGCACACCTGTTCAGATTCTATGCATCCCATACTACATAGGTCCGAGGGCAAGCGCCTACGTACTCCACAATAAAGGGTTCGATCCCCCGCCATGAAAACTACCCAGTAATATGACAAGGTTTAGATCATTCCACGAATTTGAAACCCAGCCACGGAGTCCACCGCTAACTGTTATAACAGATCCCACATCGTGTGAATCATCCCGCAAGTGCCCCTCTAGCCTCGGTATACATATATACATTGCAGTATGGCAAACTATCGGTCCGATTACTTAAGATCCCGGAATCCACCACTGACCCGTCCTCATAATCCCGGATTAAAAATAAAAGACTGTCTCCCACGGAGCAACCACAATCTCGGAATCCACCGCTGACTGGGCTTATAGCCTCAGAGTCCACTGCCGACTACATAGAGGCAACCCACTTACGTTTGCCTAGGTTTACTACATCTTCACATGTGTGCCTAGTTATTTAGTTCAAGACATGAATAATTTTCCAAACCTAGAATTATTTTTACCTTCTAGCGGACTTAATCAGCAAAATACGAGATAGCTCCATGGCCATATCTCAAAATAGATCTCAACTCTTTTTAAATCAATGGTGCCGGCACCCGAGGTCTCACTAACTCTAAATCATAACTTTTTCATGTACATGAATCCATGGGTACACATACCCTTCAATAAACATGTCTTAAACCTAGTTAGTTTCATCTTCAACTCATTCACAAATGGTAAATAACTTGTCTTGATACTTACCCACAAAGTAATCATTTCTTAGTCTTGACACTAATCATTATCTAGTTATTCATTCAAAATCTCTATGAGAAAATAATTTCTTTCAAGAATACATCTTTATCACATGAAAATCTTATTAACAAATTTATGCTCATACAATGTATCTCAATGACATCAAACAATTCTTAAGCCAAGTATAATATTTTCAAAAATAATTCACTTCACACAACATATTTTTCTCTTCTTAAAAAATATAAATTTCATACTCTTTATTAATTAAATCTTAAATTAGAATTCACTTTTCTATTTCTATTTTTTCCTTTTTTTTACTTCCCAAATATACTTGAAAAATCCTACAATTCCTTTTAATAAACTCTATTTCATTCTATATGAATTCTAGTATTTTTCTCCAAATTTTATTCTTAATAAAACCCATTGAAATGTCAAAAACAACTATAAAAAAAAAATGTAGCCAAGCGGTTTCGAACCCAAAACCGCACACACGCTACAGTGCTGCCCAAGCCTGGACCCGCTAACCAGAATGTCCAATGGACTCTGGTGTCGAACTCTTTTGCCGAAAGGTACTTAAACTAAGTCTCGGGTTTCAGGATTAATTCAAAGGAAAAAAAATATATGTGACAATCAAGTTTTGAACCCAAGACCTCTCACAATAGTGCTCTGTATTGCATTAGCTATCCAGTAAGTCCAAGTGCATTTTCTGTTTAGAAAATGTACTAATGTACTTTTGTTTAAACTATTCAGAAAGTGGTTCTTTTTCATGCAACTTGTGTATCCAAGATCAAATCTTTCTAATAATTTGAAATAGAATTTTTCTTGACTGATATTGAAATTAAAGACAGTAAAACAACAAATTTTAAATTCATTAAAACTCATTTCTACTTCTTTAAACAAATTTTTTTCTCATTTTTCACGTAAACTTGTACAAGACTTGAGTAGTGTTCATAAAACTAGTTTATGTTCCTACCTTTACAAATTTCAATTTATAACAAAACTAGCATGTCACTTATTCATGAGAGTTTCACAAAAAATTCTTTCATCCAATAATTTATATTTTCAATTATAACATGTCAAAATATATGTATATCAATACATCTCATGGTACTAACTAAATTTATTTCATTTTCTTTCTTCTTTCCTAGTCATTAGAGGCATGATTAAAATAGGACACTCATCAATAAATTTCTATATATTCAACAAGTACAAAAATTGCAACCACATCAACATGATTCATGGTATAAAGCATTTCTTCTTTTTAATTGGCATGGTATCTACAATCACAACATATCATCCTTATTCATAGCATGATACACTAGCATGAATTTTATTCATATTTTTCCCATCAACATTAACTTATATTACTCATTCATATTTTATAGCATGCATATTCTACAACTAGAAAGTATGAAACCACCCACCTTAATTGAAGATTGGGAATGCGAAAGATGAAACCAACACCTAGCTCCTAGCAAGAACTCCTCCTACTAGCAAGAGCTTCTCCTCCTAGGAAGAATTTCTCCAAGTACAAGAACTCTCTTACTCTCTTTCTTTTTCTTTCACTTATTTTGATATGGTTTTTGGTGCAAAAGAGAAGGAGAAATGGGGGTTCTAATTATAGGGTAAAGTTAGGGTCTAATATGCATAAATCTCCACCTAATAATTCTTTCTTTTAATTCTTCCAACCCTTCATTTTCTTAACTCCTAAATTCCTAACTCTTCATGCTCCCAACCTTTCACAATCTCAACTCCCATAACCCCAACCTTTTCCTCTCCCCCACTAGCCCAAACCGGTCAACCCACTAGGTGCAATCCGGCCAACACATGTGTGCACACATGCACACATGCACACATGCACATACAAAATAAATACATTTTTATGGTTCTGAATGTGTACAAAAAGTTGTAACTTGTCATGTATTAGTCCAAGCTCAACTTAATTTAGGATTTTACTAGTGGGCTTGATTCATGGGATCTCTTCTAATTAATTAATTTAATTATCCTAGTGGGCTCTCCTTCTAATGGGCTAGAATTTACTCTTTAGGTCTACGGATCAAAAGAAGGCTACTTAAGACAATGCATGCTAAAAATAGATAATGAGAGTAACAAAATGAGAATAAAAATTTGCACGTGCATCATATGAGCAAAAATTAAAAAAATGCATTTTTAATTTAAGATAAAATGTAGGGTGTTACAGGCAAGCAGGTAAACATATAAACAGGTAAGCAGGTAACATGTACAGGTAAGCATGTAACAGGGATCATGTTATGTCATGTCAAGTCTTATATTTATTTCTATCTACGAACTTCATGTGTCGCATCCATTTACCACGTGGATGCTACATTCAAACAAGTTTGCATTTAGATTTCGTAGTGGATTCTATAGGGTCGTGTACTCAGGTATCAGGTAAACAGGTAATCAGAATCATGTATCATGTAACAGGTAATCATGCATCAGGTAGGACTACGTCCCCTCCAAGTACACCCTCCCGTAGGAAGCATGTAGTTGGGTAACAGGTGGGAAACACGGGCTCCCTTCTGAGTACACCTTCTCATAAGGAAGTGTGTAGTCAGAAATCAGATAATCAGAATGACATGTCAGGAAATCATATCACAGGTAATAGATAACGGATAATCAGGTTGGAAACACGGGCCCCCTTCCAAGTACACATTTCTATATTTTCTACTACTAGATCTTTCCCTTAGCCCCGACTTGGTTATTTATTATTATTATCAAACAGTCATATACGTGTCACGAAACAGGGCAAGAATAGCATGGCATGAAAAAGTAACAAATTCGGGTTGGAAGATAAACATATACAGGTAAAAGACAACTCATAAAAGATTAGGTCAACGAAAATTTTAGTTCAGGACAGCAAGACAGTACTGCACCAAATCTTGGATTCCCGATGCCACAAATATGCAAATCTGGATCCGTCAGAAAATTTGAAAATAGACTCCCGGCCGAATCAAGCAAATATATATAAGTCATGGTATTTCACAAAAACAGGGCCCAAACCAGAATTGAATCCAGAAAATATGTTCAGCCAGAAATCAGGAGTTTGTATTCATAACCAGGAAAACAGCATAAAAACTTACTGGTTAAATTCAAGAAAAATTTGGGGTGTTTCCTAGCATGTTTAGTATCAGAAAATAAAGTTTCATAATTTTCCAACGTAGATAGTATAGTCAATTAAAATCAGAAAACAACATGATACAGAAAGTTTGTAAATCTGAAATCATAAACACATCAGTACTAAAACAGCAATATTTTAAAAAATAAAAATCGAAATCTAGATCCGTCAAAAGGGTGATAAAATAGATACAGTAGGCTACATTTCATATTCACAAAGTTTTCATAAACAGCAAATAGAATCAGGTTGAAATTAAGGTTCTCTACTGAACTGCATGAAAATTTTGCAAGTATAGTAGTTGTTTGCAAGTATAGAATAGTTTATAAAAGTCATCAAAGAAATCCACAAAAATTAGGGGTCATTCCCAATCGAGTCTAGTTGTACTCAGCAAAATATTATCTTAAAATCAATATAAAAATAAATTACTCTCCAGAATTCACATCAAACCAAATCTTTAATTTTCTTCACCTCTGTAGTAAAATAGCAATAACTTGCTACTTACAAATCAAAACTGAGATCTGTCAAAAATTCTAAAAGTAAACAGAATTCTCTAAAAATTATATTGACAAATAATTTTCATATAATTACCTTAATAGGGTCTAAAATACTGAACAAAAACGGGGTAACAGCAAAAACAGTAATATTCTTCATGCATAAAATCAGCTAGTTCATATGGAACTCATCCAAATCATAACAAAATGTGAAATATAGTGTACTAAATGTCCAAGCAACATGCTATAGGGTATTTAACAAGTATACCACAAATTATATTACTACTAACACATCAAGCACGCAAGATTCATACAACACCGCATAACTCACAAACAACATGCATGTATACATTAAGAATTTATTAGATCTAAGTTATTTGATGTCGTGTGTGTAATGAGACAACTACGGGTGGATCAACACATAGAGACAAGATATAACAGGGGTTTGGCACAAGAATTATCTCTAGAACACAACTACACTACAGGTGGTATTTAGTACTTGTATATGCAACAAAAAGAATACAAGTTACTTGCTTGAGAGACAACAATAAATCCGACGAAGCAAGAGCAAAAATAACGAGAACAGAATCCCAGGAAACGAACTTAATGAACGAACGAATACGAACCACTACCATACGAACCCATGAGAACAACACACACCCACAAGATCCAAGCAACGACAGTGGGTGCACGTGTCAAGAGAGAGAGACGACCGAGAGCGGCATGGCGGTGCTGGCTGCGTTGTTGTTGTGCTGCTGGCTATCGACGACAGAAGAGGAGACGGGAGGAGGGCTGGCATCAGCTGTCGGCTTCGGTTAGAGGGCAGCACAGGATAAGGCCGGGTGGCGCTGCAGACGAGATTGAGCAGTGCAAGGGGCTGCTGGCTCTGCCTGACCGACGTTGGTGGAGAACAGCATGGCAAGGAGGCACGCACAGGGGTCCTGTCGGGTGGTTGCGTCGGCTGAAGGCGACGCGACGCAGGAGGCACCACAAGGGGTTGATCGGGAGTGGGTGTAGGGGATGATTGGGTGTAGGGGAGGACAGGGTCGGGAGATGCAGGGGGTAGGGTTGAAGGCAGGCGGCTAGGTTTAATGACGGTGAATCGGGTAGTGTAGTATATATATATAGTTGGGTATTATGGTTAGGTGTATGGCTAATGGGTATTGGGTGCATAGGAGTAGTGAATCCAAAAGCATATAGGGTTTTGAATAGGGTTATTGGGTATGCAAAGCTATTGGGTTTAATATTGGATATGGGTATAAATAGATCCAATAAAAAGGTGGAAGCAAAATAGGGCATGAACAAATTATAATAAGGATAAAAAATAATGGCTCGATCAATCAAAGATGAAAAAATAGACAGAAAATTGAATCAAGAAGATCGAATAAAAGACGGCAAATTAAATAGATGAATATATTGGAAAAAAAAGAAGAAGATCCAATACATTGTTCAAAAGGAGTCGAAGAAATACAAGATGAATAAATACTCAAGAAGAAAAATACATCCAAAAAATACAGAAAATGGAAAACAGGGCTTACAACTTCAAGTATTAAATTTTGGCTGAAATAATAGTAAGAGGTATTTTAATTGCAAACTGAGTCTCAGACAAACAAATATTTTGATTATTGGTATTGTAAATACCTTCACACGTGCACTTGGGTTACCATTGTATTTAGACATGCTCATAGTAGTTGCAGGGTAAGCTCTATAAAATCTATATGATCATGTCCTTGCATAACTATTACAAGTATTTAAAAGTGATGCTGAAGTTAAAAAAACTCTATGCAGTGTTTCAAACAAACTATATGCATTCCAGGTAAGTTCAAGCTAATGATCAAGAAGGTGATGGTTAAGCTTAAAGGTAGATATGTTGCTTCCTCATATAATATGTTTCCTACTTCAATTAATTTGCTGGACTAATAAAACAATTTTATATAATCAAACCCGATGCACCGTTCCGAAGACGTGCCGTAGTTACATGTCAACGGGCAAACCTAGTACTTCACAAAACATAAACCAAGCATCACATAACTAAGGCCACAACCATGCACTATGCATCACATAACATAATAAACAAAGAATATGTTGTAATGATTTTATTTAGTTTATTTTAAAAATATTGATTTTTGGGGAATCAATATTGTTACCCTACACGAGGGTCAAAGGGAGGCCGCCCCTTGCGGGGTGCGGGGTGGTGCCCCGGACAAAAAAATTGCCTCATCATCCCTTGCCACCACGAGAGCATGAACTCTTCATGTTTTAAGAAATCCTAATGCCACTGCAAACGACGCATGTGCATGAACTCTTCATGCTTTAAGAAACCCTTACGTTACTGTAAATCACATCTTGCTGCTCCAGGGTATTCAATGGTTCCAAGCGGAGTGCTACCCTGGTGTGGCATCTGTGTTAACAACCAATACATAAATGAATCTATATATTGCAACTGTTACAAAAATTATATCACATATGAATCTTTCTTTCAAAAGTGCGAACATATCATGACTAATCACATATTATACCTAAGCGAATTATGGTTTCGGAAGTCGCTCTAAAACCACTATTCGGTTTCGATAGCAATCACAGATTACAAACCGGAAAACAAAAGAAAATCACAAAATATCAAAACCTAGCCATGGATCCATGCGAAAACTATAAATCGTGTTTAGGAGTTATTTAGTAAAGATTGATCTGGTGTCTCCAAAATATATCAATCACAACACTACAAAGGCTGTGGTGCCTCTACTGTATCCACATGAATGAATCAAATCAAGCTCTCTCTCATGCCGCGGTACAAGCTGCGGGAAGGGGATATTTCTCATTACCTCTCTCTCACAATTTCTATGACGGCTAGGATTTTTCTCCCCTGTCTTTTTCACAGAAATATATCTTATATATAGGTGCAGAAAATCAACCCTAATAGAGTGGTGAGACGGTTGGGCTCACAATCTTACCTGAGTCAGATTCGTGTGTGGCCCTTCTAACTTTAATTGGCCCGTTTAATCTAATTAATTACCCAACCAGATCAGGAGTCCAAGTCTTACTAGGATACCGAATTAAATTTATCTCATGAATTTAAATACTAATTTCGATCCATTTTAAGTGTGTAACCCTATAGGTTCCCATAACGTTTACAGTAATACTAAAAACCTATTCTAATGTTACAAACAGTGAGAAGTATCTAGCAATACATCACTGCTACTCAAGTAAGGAAAATGACAATGATTTGACATAACCAATCCATGACCAATGCTACTGTGTAGTCTAGTCCTTTTGTCCAACTATCTTAATTGACCACAAGGCATAGAGCGTGTCACCCTTGTATAGTTCAATAATTGGTTTCTTGATGTCTGAGTAGACTTACTAAAACAAATGAGCTAAATATCTCATGTTGACTGAGCATGGCCATGCATTTGTAGTCTCACTCAATCAAGGGGTCCGTAGATATCACTCTTGCTATGTAGGAGGGGCAAACCCTATCTAAGTCACTCACATCCCTCCGCATTATTTGTAGTTGTAACTCCTGTTTTTCGTTTTTTGTATTTTTGGTGTATTTTTCTCTTTCTTGGATATTTGTACTCTCTTGTATTCTCTTGAACCGTATATTGGAGTTGTTTTCAATATATATTCATTTTATTTCACTTTGAGCACTTGTGTCTGATTGTTTGTCTTTTTGCTTCGTTCCTGATCGAATGTTGTATTTTCTCTTTATTGGATCTTGCTCTATTCTCTTTTGCTCGTGTTTTGGGTGCTCGTGGTTTCTTTTGCCTAAGCCTATTGATAATCCTATTTGCATTTAAACCTAGATCCTCATAACTATCCCTAAACCCAATTGATAAACCAAGTCCTATTTGTAATACCCCGAATTCCAAAAAGTCAGAATTCGAAGTTCCACATGATCTTTATACTTCTTTCGTACAATTTTACAAGGAAATAAAACTTTTTGTTACATCAGAGTTTACACTTTCATTACATATTTATAGCAGAAGCAATTTACAACAAATTACATGAATTGAAATGTACAACACTTGGATCATTCTTTAATCAGCATGCATTCTTTTGTCTTGTTAATCACTTTATCCTACATAAAAACCGTGGGCGCGTCAGTTGCTTACAACCGACGAAATATTATACACGGCTATCCTCTCTATGCCGAAATAGTATAACGATTCTCAAATGCTTAAACAAACCACACGCTTGATCACAAACAAAACTACAAGGGAGTATCCTATTGATGTCGTGTTGTGCAGAGCACTTAGTCTTTAATGCAGTTATTTATATTAGATGACACTAATGCGTACTTGTTCAGATTCTATACATCCCATACTACATAGGTATGGGGGCAAGCCCTTAACCGTTCTTCATCTTGTAGAGTTCAATCCCTCATCATGTCTTAAATTAATATTGTAACTACGATAAGTATCCTAGATGTTCTATGTGTTACGAGCTCATATCCAGACAACCTGGAGGGGAATTCCACGTCATGTCACGATGCATCATGAAGAACCTATGGATAATTCAGCCTCCATCATGGGACATGACACCACCCGCAGTCACCAAACACCCTACGAGCGTCGCCTGCAGTACAGACTCCTGGAGACAAGAAAGTAGCCTGCTCCTCCTAGATTGTATTGCAAATTGCCTTCTCCTCCTTGAGCTTGATGGAACCCGAGCCCTCCTTGCACTCCTTGGATGATTGGCCGGCCACCTCTAGGTTGTAACACACAATTTTGCACACTCTAATCTTTTGCTCACTAATGCCTCTTAATCTTTTGCTCTCTTATCTTTTCTCTTTTAATGAATTGTGTAATGTACTAATGAGAAGAAATATAAGGGTATTTATACACTTTTAGGATGAGAATAGATGGCTAGGATTTAATCAAGGAGTTAGAGATTAAGGACAAGACGAATTGGGAAGTTGTAGTAACTTCTATGATCACATAACCACCCCTCAACTTCATCCCACTCTCTCCCTCTATCTCTCCACAATCTGGCCACCCATGGAAGGGTGTGCAATGCACACTCTAGTGTGTGCACTTGCCCTTTCTAGTACCCCCCATTTTGTACCAAAATTAATTAATTAATTGTCTACTAATTGTATCTACATGACAAGTTGTGACAATTAAAAGATTAATTAATTTGTGGGCTTTAGGCTCATGGGTCAAAATAAAATTTTTAAATAATTAGGGCGGGCTTAAATTAGAAAAATAATCTTAGGCTTTTAAAATAGGCTTTTAGAAATAAAGAGAAAGAAAAAAATGTTTATTTGTTCATGTTATAAAAAATAATTCTGTAAGACAATATACATACAAAATTTGTACGTGCACAACACGTAAAAATCAACATTTCTCATTAAATAAAAATTCAGGGTATTACAACACTCTCTCCTTAGAATAGTTCCGTCCCCGGAACTACAATTAAAGAGTGTGAAATAAAAACACAACCACACAAGAAAAATAATAATAATACAGATACAAATCAAGCAAAGAGCACAGGATGATCCTTCAACATCCTCTCCTCAGATTCCCAAGTATCCTCTTCAACCAAATGGTTTCTTCAGACTACCTTGATCATCAGTATCGTCTTATTCCTCAAGACCTTCTCCCGACGATTAACAATCTCGACTGGGAGCTAAATGTAATTCAGATCCAATTGCAAACCTTCCGGTACTTCGGGCAAATGATGATTGGGATCTGGAATGTAACCTCTCAGCATAGACACATGAAAGACATTGTGCACTTGAGACAACTCTTCCGGTAACTCAAGCAGGTAAGCAGTTTTCCCGATCCTTTTCAGTATCTTATATGGGCCTATGAACCTCGGGGCTAACTTCCCACCTTTGCCAAATCGGATCACACCTTTGATGGGCGATACTTTCAGAAAAACAAAGTCACCTTCCTCAAACTCAAGGTCCCTTCTCCGATTTTCTGCATAGCTCTTCTGTCGACTCTGAGCATCCACCAATCTTTTCCTGATCAAATCAATCTTTTCAAAGGTCTGCTGCACAATCTCAGGCCCAAACATCTGTCGCTCCCCCACTTCGAACCAACAGACAGGTGTTCTGCACTTCCTACCGTACAGAGCTTCGTACGGTGCCATCCCAATACTAGTCTGAAAATTATTGTTATAGGCAAACTCTACCAAAGCTAGATGCCTTTTCCAACTGCCTCCAAAGTCCAGTACACAACACCGAAGCATATCCTCAAGAGTACGGTTGACTCTCTTGGTCTGCCCATCGGTCTGAGGATGAAAAGCAGTACTGAAATCCGTCTTGCTACCCAAAGATGTCTGAAGACTCCTCTGGAAATGCGAAGTAAACCGCACATCTCCATCAGACACAACAGTTAACGGAACACCATGAAGCCTGACGATCTCGCCAACATACAGCTCAGCCAATTTGTCCATCGACAAAGTGAGTTTCATCGCCAAGAAGTGAGCGGACTTGGTTAGTCGATCGACTATAACCCAAATTGCATCATTGCCCCTTGAACTCTTGGGAAAACCCGTGACGAAATCTATACTGATGTTATCCCACTTCCATTCCGGAATAGGTAACGTTTGCAAAAGACCTCCGAGTTTCTGATTCTCAGCTTTGACCTACTGACTGATCTCACACCTTGCCACGAACTCGGCCACATCCCGCTTCAAACCTGACCACCAGAAATGCTGCTTAATGTCGCTATACATCTTAGTACTTTTAGGATGTATTGACAAAAGAGTAGCATGTGCCTTCTGAAGAATACTTTCTTTCAAGTCTAACTGATCCGGAACACACAGCCTCACTCCAAACCACAACACTCCATCCTTGACCTGAAACTCGGACAAACTGCCAGCACCGACCTGCTCCTTCATCTTCTGAACATATGCATCCTCCTTCTGAATTGCAATGATCCTTTCATTCAGTGTAGGCTGAAGCCTCAACTGAGCTAAGGATGCTCTCAAGCCTTACAAGACAACTGCAATACCAGCCCGATCCAATTCTTCTGCAAGCTACCTCTGAGTCGTAATCAAACTGGTCAAATTGCCCTTGCGTCTAAGTGCATCAGCAACCACATTAGCCTTCCCAGGATGGTACTTAATCTCATGACGAATGTTCTCAAGCACTTCCAGCCATCTCCTTTACCTCAAATTCAGATCCTTCTGCTGATAGATGTACTTCAAGCTTTTGTGGTCCGTGTACATGTTCAATTTCTCACCATAGATGTAATGTCTCCATTGCTTTAAGGCGAAGATAATCGCAGCCAACTTTAGATTATGAGTCGGATAATTCTTTTCATATGGTCGTAGTTGCCTAGACCCATAAGCGATCACTTTTCCTTCTTGCATTAAGACACAACCAAGCCCACGATGTGAAGCATCGCTGTAGACATCATATTCAACACCTGCTCTAGGCAAAGCCAAAATGGGTGCAGTAGTCAGCCTCTCTTTTAACTCCTGAAAGCTTGCCACTTACTGCTCAGTCCACCTGAAGTTCACATTTTTCTTGGTCAGACCAGTGAGCGGCACGGCTATCTGAGCGTAACCCTGAAAAAACCTCCTGTAATATCCATTCAGCCCAAAAAAACTCCTAATTTCCATCTCTGTAGTAGGCCTTGCCCAATCCTTCACCGCCTCTATCTTCTGTGGACCAGTCGCCACTCCTTCCTTAGAAAGGATGTGACCCAGGAATGCCACTTCAGATTTCCAGAAATTGCACTTAAATAACTTGTCATACAACTCATACTCCAGAAGCTTCTTCAAAACTGCCGCCAGATGCTTTGTGTGCTCCTCCTCTGAGTTGGAGTACACAAGGATATTAATAAACACCACGATGAAAGAATCAATAAACGGCCTCAGAACTCTGTTCATCATAACCATGAAGATTGAGGTGCATTCGTCACTCCAAATGGCATAACTAAGAATTCATAATGCCCATGTCGAGTTCTGAATGCTGTCTTATGTACATCTTCAGTCTTCACTCGAACTTGATGGTAACCTGATCGAAGATCTATTTTGGAGAAAACAGCTGCTCTTTATAAATGATCGAACAGGTCGTCAATTCGGGGAATCGGATACTTATTCTGAACAGTGACCTTATTCAGCTCCTGTGAATCGATGCACATCCTCATTGATCCATCCTTCTTCTTTACCAAAAGCATCGGTGCTCCCCAGGGCGACGTACTCGGTTGAATAAAGTCTTTCTCCAACAATTCCTCAATCTGCCGTTTGATCTCATCCTGCTCTACAACCACCATCCTATATGGTGCCTTGGAAATGGGCGCACTCCCTGGCTGAATAGTGATACTGAACTCCACATCACGATGCAGGGGTAACCCAGGTAAATCTTCCAAGAACACGGTCGGATAATCCCGAACCACAGGGATTTGCTGCACCTCTACAGGAACATCCCTCTTGCAGATAGCTGCCACAGACCAGAACATCTCCTCTTCCCTTAGAAAGTGACTTCAGGACCACCTGGAGCCTTCACTGTTACTTTCTTTTTCTTGCACTCGATGCTCGCACTGTACACCGACATCCAATCAATGCCAATGATAACATCGACTCCCAAGACATTCAGCTCAATCAGATCAATTCCAAAAATTCTATCTCCAATCACGATCTCGCAGTCCGTATAGTACCGATCAGTGGTTAGAGTTTCTCCTGATGGAGTAGCTACTGCCAAGACCTTGCCTGGAAAGACTTTCGGTTCAACTCCCTAAACATTAGCAAACTTAGGTGATACAAAAGTGTGAGAGGACCCAGTATCGAACAAAACAACAGCTTTCATTCCATTCAAATAAAGTTCTCCTGTTACATAACACACACTCGTTACATAACAGTTCACTATAAAAGCGGAAAAAGAGAAACAACAGAAAACACTCTAAACATCCTCTCTCGTAACAGTGATGACGTGATCCACCTCATCAGCGTCAGCTTCAGTCAAGGCAAATACTCACCCCTACTGGTACGGCTTCTTCCCAACTTGCTGCGTTGGTCCACTACGAGTGACATTCTGTGGCTTGTGGCATTGAGACTTGTAATGTCCCGTCTCACCACAATTGAAGCAAGTCACCACAGGAGGTCTCACCCAATTGTTTCCGGGTCTCCCATTGGTTTGAACCTCTGGGGCGGCGGCTGTCTCCTGAAGTTGCCAGAAACTGCGGGTCTCTTCCCAACATTCCAGTTGGTCCTCCGATTTTGAATAAATTTAGAACTGCTCCATGTCTGCCTCAGTGGCTACAGTTCGTTTGACCAGCTTGTCAAACCTCCTGATACCGAGGGGTATCATCCTGATATCAAACTTGGCCTAAACCCATGCTCGAACTTTCGAGCCTTCTTCCCCTCATCCATCACCAGTTCGGGCGCATACCTAGAGAGCTGAGTTAACCTTGTCTCATACTCCCTAACCAACATGCCGCCCTACTGCAGCGCTAGAAACTCCATGTCCTTCTTCTCCTTGACGTCTAAGGGAAAATAATGTAATGCCTCGATTTTCGGTAACTGGAAAACTGTGACATAAGCCAGAATCTTTTCTTCAGTTAGCCACAATACACAGAAAAACAGGAAAATTTAAAACTTTTATTCAACACAAATGTATTACAAATCCGAATGTTACAAATTGCAATACATTACAATAGTGTTACAATAATACCTTTACAATTCCAAGTGTTACAACTTTCAACATATTACATCAGAGTACAATGAATAAGGAACAACACTTGGTATTTCACTTAGATGCTTTTCAACAAATAAAGAGATTACAAAATTGTTACAATGGAACAATAGTAAACAACAAATAATGCAGCGGAAATAAAAACAACTCTTGCTTCTCTCGCCTTGAGTCCTCTTGAATCCTGTATCTGTACTTCTACAATCCGGTACCTATTGAAATGAGGATGTCAGTACATATACTGACGTTTTTAAGGCTGATAACTAGCAGTGATTCTACACTTAAGCAAACAAATTGATGAAAAGAGAAATGTGTATATATAATTGATGTGTCAGTGTATGCTATGCTTTAGACTTTAATACCCGATTAACTAATGCGATTCTGCACTTATTCTAATGCAAGCAAGTCTCCGGAACAGTATGCAAGCCCATACTACATACGCCCCATCTCATGCCGTTTCTTCATATATAGGGATTTGAACCCTCATTATGAATTCTACATTGTACACAATCCTGTTCCTGATAATACAACGTGACTGTGAGGTTGCAGGTGGGTTAAGTACCACCAATGCAGTACGATTATGGTATCTCTGTTTGCCACTACTACCCGGCATGCCGGACCTCACCCAAAAATAAGGTTGCAGGTACGGTCTAGTTCCGTTGCTGCAGTCATATAATGGTATCCATGTTTGCCACTACTGCCCAGCGTATCGGGCCTCATTCGAAAATCAAAAGAACATAGGGTCTCGCATGCGCAGGGTAGCGCGAAGCCTACGCTGTGGCACCCTTGGGGTCTCATAAACGCAGGACTGCACGTAGCATCCTGTGGCACCCCAAGCCACGGTATTTCAGAAATTAACAGACGAGATACGCAACCCATGCTCCCAACTCGTGAGATGACATCGTACGTATCCCTTTGACAGGAAGGTACAACCCAATAACACTACCTAGTGTCGGCCTATAGGACAGGTCAGATCATAAGGAATCACCCTTAACACCAACTCTTTCCCTTCGGCAAAAATGATAATAAGTAAATTTTAAGTAGTAATAGCCATAAGTGTAACACCCCGAATTCCAAAATACAACTGAATTCGAGATTCCACAGGATCTTTACACTTCTTTCGTACAATTTTACAAGGAATTTAAAACTTTTCACTTTACATCAGAGTTACAAGAAATCTTTACACTTTACATTTTACAGCAGAAGCAAAATTACAACATTTATATAAATAAAAGTACAACAATATTTGAGTAATCTCTAAGCATCAGTTCTTCTTTAATCTTTATCATGACATTTATCCTGCATACAAAACTGTGGGTACGTCAGTTTATTCAACCGACGAATATTATACACGGTCATCCTCTCTATGCCGGAAATAGTATAATTGATTTTCCATATTTAACAAACACAAACTTGTTCACATATCAAACTAAGGGGAATACCCTATTGATGTCGTGTTGTGATTGTGCACTTAGTCCTTGATGTAGTTATTTACATTACATGATACTAATGCACACTTGTTCGGATTCTATGCATCCCATACTACATAGGTCCGAGGGCAAGCCTCTTAATTGTTCTTCATCTTGTAGGGTTCAATTCCTCGTCATGACTTAATCTACTACTGTAACTACGGTAAGTATCCTAGATGTCCTATGAGTACGAGCTCATGTACAGAAACACTGGAGGGGAATCCCACGTCATGTCACGACGCATCGTAAAGACTATCTATGGACAATTCAGCCTCCTTCACGGCACACGATCCTCTCGCAGTCACCAAACACCCCACAAGCGTCGCCAAGATCCCGATAATTCTGGAGTAGTGCCCACGTCATGTCACGATG
The DNA here is from genome assembly GCA_017893485.1 of Hemerocallis citrina. Taxonomy (NCBI): domain Eukaryota; kingdom Viridiplantae; phylum Streptophyta; class Magnoliopsida; order Asparagales; family Asphodelaceae; genus Hemerocallis; species Hemerocallis citrina. Next base: position 118,686,135 of record CM030368.1, on the reverse strand, counting down.
CATCGTGAAGACAAACTGTGAATCACACCCACATCGTAGACTCGAGGCCCTCATACTTGTATTTTTCTCTCCCTTTCATCACCTCTTCACTATGTACTAATCCTTAATTTTAATGAAATCATGAACAAAACCAATCTCTTAGGGTTAGCCCTCTCACCAATACCGGTCTTATTTCTTTCATTTCACATTGACCCAACTTGGTCTTTTTCAATTTCAATTATCATATCTCATCACTTTTCACTTGCCGGTGTGAGTTTTGGCTACACCCTAATTCTCAATTTCAATTTACAAATTCACAATCTGAGTTGTCATACTCAAGAACATGTCTCTTTTTCAGTCACATGATTTCTGATCTTTTCATGAGTCAATAATCATACATGGAGTTCAATTATACATCATGCATTTCATAACTAACATGTATTTCCATATTAAAATCATATCACAAAATATCTAGTCAAAGTGAATATTCACAAACTCACTATTGTCACACTATTCTTTAATAAGAATAACTCATATAAAACTTCACATTTATACTTTCTTTCTTTCAATTTTCCTTTTCTAACACTTATCTCAATTTCTTCGTAAAAACACATTTTTATGAAATTATACGAGTGTAATAACTATAGTTCCAAATACACTTTTACTTCCAAAATACACTTTATTTCATTCTAATAACTCCCAATAAATTTTCATAAGTCACACATGATTTTAGAATAATAATAGTATTTTTTTGGAATTTTTACACATCAAGAAAAACCCAAAAATCATTTTTTTAAACAAAAATAATATTCTGGCCAGACCGAGAATCGAACCCGCGACCCAAGAGAAGACAGCCGCGCACGCTAGCCATCTGGCCACTTGTGCTCAACGATATAAAGAGAAGACGGAGAGTTTTATACTCTCTGTCCGAAAATTGGTTTAATTTTAAAACGCACATAAAGGAATTATGGACTCAGGTATCGAACCAGCAACCTCAACCCACACACACCCGCGCTACTGTAGCGCCAAAGGGCTCACCGACCACTTGAGCTATAGGCTCAAGTTGTCTCAACTACAACTCGAATTTCATTTAATTAAACTCTCTGTTCATTAGAACATTTCGATGTTCAAAAGCTCTTATTTTTGTTTTGCTTTCACTAAAATTCCTGTAAATCTCCAGAATGTCTATTTTAACATAATTCAACACTCCAGTATTTTAAAATATTTTTTCCGTAATTAAACGCACATTTCTCATACAATTAATTTAAATTGCATACTACTATTTTCATAAATCATTTTGACATTTCTCATACAACTTAGTATTAAAGATTTCTACATCAATTCCCTGTTTTTCCCCCTTTCATAAGCCCAAAATCATATTATAATTTATTCGTTCTAAGCAATATCACGAAGGTCGATCTAAGCACATAAAGCAACAATTTCATCTACTAGCATTTTGTACTTAGTTTTGATATTAACAACAATTCTAATTCATATATTCCATCACTACAAAACGATTCGCATACCACTTAAGATTCATGACAAGATAACATGCAATCTATCAAGCAATCAATTTAATCAACTAGCAAGTCCTTTTTCCAATTAAGTATACTCTTTATTAGTTTCTTTCATGCGTTATCATTTCAATCACCCCTAACATGGTGTCTAATTAGAAATATAGAAAAACAACCCACCTTATTTGAAAAGAAAGATTCACGGCACCTCCTAAACGAAAGAGTCCTTCTCGAGCTTGCCAAACGAGTGCTCCTCCCCCTCCTTGATGTGCAAACCGATGCTTCCCAAGTGCAACCCGAGCCTTCAATGGTGCAACCCGAGAGCTCCAATAGCCGGCCTCCTTGATGCAAGCACACACAAAACCCTCTTTCTCAATCTTTTATTCTCACTTCCTACTAATAACTCACTACTAATAATTGTATTTTCTTGCTATAGATTTGGAGAATGAAGAGTGCAAGAATAACTAGGCTAGGGGGGAATATTTATACTAAAATTTGGGACAAATAAAGGGCTAGGATTAATCTAGGAATTAAGGACCAAAAGCTAGGATTTAAGGGGAAGTTGTAGTAACCAACCATGATCCCAAAACTACCTGCCACAACTCCACTTCTCTTTTCCTTTCCCTCCCATTCAAAACCGGCCAAGGTGAAGTGCACACTACAAGTGTACGTGCAATGCACGTGCATTCAATAGTCCCCCATTTTAAAGTTGTACATTTTATTTTTTATAAAAATAATCTACATTACAAGTTGTATTTAAAAAGATAGAATAACTCATGGGCCTTTATTTAATGGGCCAAATTAGTTTACAAAAAAAAATGAATTAAAATGGGCTATAAAAGCAACTTATGTTTATTAAAGAAAAATGGGCTTTAATAAAAACAAATGGAGGAGACATATATATATATATATATATATATACTCATTTTTCCATGTAATGAAAATAATTATAAGATTTTATACTGCAAAATTGCACGTGCACAATAGGTATAAAAATAAAAAAATAATAATTTTCATAAATGAAAAATTAGGGTATTACAATAAGTTACTACCCTAACGATGTCACTAAGCCCAAACAATCTCACGGGGTTTTCAATAACTTTCTTATGATTATCCCGATCCAACTCATAGCCTATCGATCCAAGACACCGGTGACGGAAATCTCTCTCTCATTATTACCCCTAACTCGGATTTCGTCAACATTCTCGGCCCATGATCAACCTACATCAGTTAAGATCCGTCGGTGCTCGAGGTTTGATTTATCCACAGTTTCTAAGGTGGTAAGATGCGATTCTTGATGGTCGATGGCCACACGGCAATTATGAGACCCTATCACTACCCCTAACTCGGCCACATCAGTTAAGATCCGTTAGTGCTCGAGGTGTGATTTATCCATAGTTTCCAAGGTGGTAAGATGCGAGTCTTGATGTTCGATGACCCCTAGACTAGCTTTTATCTAGCTAACAATACTAGTGAATTTTCCAACCATTATTTCCCATATATTGAAGATGAAGCATATGCACATCATATGGTCCAATTTCAATTAGAACCGCATACAACTAGAACTCATCGGTTCTTTCCCCAAATTGAACTAGGACAACATGCGACTAGGTTCATGGGTTCTTTCTCAAAGTTGAGCTAGAATCACCTAGAACCTAATTGCATTGGTTCCTCGCCAATTCGAGCTAGAACTATCATGGAGCTAGTTTCACGGGTTTCTTCTTAAAAATTGAACTAGAACAACTATGGAACATGGGTTTATTTCAATAATTCAACTGGATTAGCATGCAAGCTAAACTCATGGGTTTCTTTTATGATTTAACCGTAACCACTACAATCATATAACTCAAACATGCATGGATTCTTTTGAATATAAAACAACTACACATATCAAACATGGGTTCTTTACTAGAACTACTACAATAACACGAGCATGCGTTCTTTACTTAGAACGACTACAATAACTCAAGCATGGTATCTTTCTACAACTCAAGTATGAATACAATTCAAGCATGGGTTTCCTTCTACAACAACTCAAGCATGGTATCTTTCTATAATCAACCTACAACAACTCAAGCATGAATATTTACTATAATCAACCTACAACAACTCAAGCATGGTATACTTCCTATAATCAACTCAAGCATGGGTTTCTTTACTACAACAATCTAAAACAACTCAAGCATGGTATACTTACTATAATCATCCTACAACAACTCAGGCATGGTATACAACTTAAACATGGGTTCCACTACTACATCAACCTACAACTCAAGGATGGGTTTCTTACTACCACATCCTACCACAACTCAAGCATGGTATACTTACTATAATCAACCTACAACAACTCAAGCATGGTATACAACTTAAATGTGGGTTCCACTATAATGATCATCAACTTAAGCATGGAGTCTTACAACTACTTGAGCATGGTTATTTACTAAAACAATTAGCAACTCAAGCATGGTATTCTTTGGACATAGAACAATGAAAAACTCAAACATCGTAGGTTCTTTACTAAGAACAACTAAATATCACAAGCATGAATGGGTTCATGGTTCATAAGCATGAATGGGTTCTTTTTAATCTAAAATTACTACACAACTCAAGCATGGGTTCTTTAGCAACCTAGAATAGTTTAGGACATGGTACTACAATATTCATCTCAAGCATGGGTTTCTAGCAACCTAGATTAGTTTAGAACATGCTACTAAAAGACTAAAAATAAATTATTACAAGACTACTTCTTAGGAAAATTACAAGTCCTATATATTACAAAGACTACATTTATTTAGTCTACAAATTAGTATATACTACAACCCACTTTTCTTCAATCCTACAAGTTCCTACATACAAAAAGAGCAACTTTTTATGAACTAGGGTTAACAAAGAATGGTTTCTTAACAAAGTAGAGAGCAACATGTAACAAAAACTTATCCTTAAAAAAGCTAGATGAGTTCTACAACCCTAGAATGGGTAAGTAAACATTTTTACCACACTAATCTTTATATGCACATAGTTATAGTTTAAGTGGTCATTTGTGTTAACAAAATAACCATAATAACAACAATAAACATACAAGGTTAAAGAACAACCATTATGTGTTTTATTTAAGTTCCACCACCCCTATTTTTTTCATGGGATCCTTTTGATCCCTACAACCACCTTATGCTTAATACTTAGTCCGAGTCATTTTTAGAATACACATACAACAAAAGTGAACAAGAATCCACACAAATAAAAAGAGAACTTCATCTTGATTTTTCACCGTTCTTATGCACAAATCTTAGTCCAATTAGTCCAAAATAATTATAAGGACAACAATAATCAAAGCAAAGTTCAAGATCCTATCTTTATGTGATTTTGTTGAATCCTTTCATTCCATCCTTCTCATGGGATCATTTTGACCCCTACAAACATGCTTATGCTTAGGAATTTAGTCCAAGTTATTTAGGAACACACATATACAATAACACATCATAAGATGAGTTCCTTTTAATCTACAATAACTTATATGCTTAGAAAAATAGTCCAAGTTATTTAGAACATACATCTACAACATCCACCATCAAAAAGATGGGTTCTTTTTATCCTACAACAAACAACCACCAAAGATGGGTTCTTTACTCACATAGAACCAAAAATAACCCTAAAGATGGGTTCTTTTCTACATAAAAAATAAATAAGAACAACATGCCTAAATTAGAAGTAGAGAATCCCCACCTTAGATCTCTTTGTTGGAAGGACTCGCTAGCTTTCCTTCTCCTTCCTCCTTGCTTTCTGCTACAACTTGAATGAAGAACACTCCTATGGAAAAAAAAAAACTCCCAAATGAAGACACATGTTTCCCCACTTATGCACCCTTGTAAAGGTTCATCTTGGTTTCATTAAACCTTCCTTTCTTTTCGTATTGACTCCAAAGTTTAGGTGACAATCTCATTTTGCTATAGGTTCTTCTTGATCATCTATTTACGACGCAACAGAGTTCATTTCCTTGCTTATTGAAACACAAAATAATTACTCCATATTTCTAAGTTTAATGTTATAAAAATTCCACATAGATATTTTTTTTTTCTTCTGGTGACTGCTATGCAACAGTCTACCGCTACCACTACTAGGATAAAAAATTAATTTGTCTAGTGATATAAGAAGCACAAAAATGGGCTAATATTATTCCTCCTCCGATTCTCACCGTAGCTTTGAACTTTTAGTTTATCGGCGAAGACATTTAATAGATTCAAGTTTCATAATAGGTGCAAAAGCATTTAGCAATTTACAATCAAAATTATCTGTTTTTTGCAAATTCTGCAAGTTGGTTTGGAATATATGAAACTTTTTCATTTTGTATCGTTTAGATTATAGTTCTGATGCTGTTTTTTTAAGTGTAGGTGCACCAGGTGTGAGTTCTTGTTATTTATAGTGGGAGGGACAGATCTCAGCCACAGATCTGGATCTGAGATGTGGGAGCTGTGTGGAGATGTAGAGGGGGAGCTGCTAGTAGCTGGCCGCCCTGAGTACCTACAAAGCACCTAGAAACACCGGGAGTGGTCCCGGCAACAGGCCTTTCAACAATCTAGTCAGACACTAGAATAAATGAAAGCTAGGGTACAAGTGGAAAAAAGTTCATTACCTCTGAAGGGGAAAGGGGCCTGCTATTTATAGACAGAGAGAGTAGGTATGTTAACCCTAATGGGTCGGGTCGACCCATTTCTTGGTGGGCCTGAACCTGTAGAAAGCCCGTTGGATCAGCAGGCCAGATGATAAGAGAGGAGTGGATTTTGAGGGTATTAGATGGCTTGGATTGAACCGTCAAGGAGTAGTCTGTTCTTGGGAGGATATCGGTAGATGGTGTTTCATGAGATTATGCTGGAAGATCCCTAGAGAGTGATATGGGCTCGATGCCGAGATCCGTGACGACTGAACTCCGACTTCCGAGCATCGAGCTTCGAGCCTCGTGCCTAAGACAGTAGTTGGCTCGAGGTTTATGCCAAGTGTCGAGTTCCATGCTTTGCGAGAAAGCTATGCCCTTGCTCGAGGTTGATGCTGAGCATTGAGCTCTATGCTTTGTGAGAAAGCTAGGCCCTTGGTCAGGGTTGATGCCGAGCGTCGAGCCCCATGCTTTGTGAGAAAGATAGGTCCTTGCTTGACGTTGATGCCGAGCGTCTAGCCTCATGCCTTGTGTGAAAGCTAGGCCCTTGCTTGAGGTTGATGCCGAATGTCGAGCCCCATGCTTTGTGCGAAAGCTAGGCCCTTGCTCGAGGTTGATGCCGAGTGTCGAGCCCCATGCTTTGCGAGAAAGACACTTGTTGGCTCGAGGTTGAGGCCGAGCATCGAGGCTTGTGCCTTGTGAGTCTTGTGAGAAAGACACCTGCTGGCTCGAGGTTGAGGCCGAGCATCGAGGCTTGTGCTTTGTGAGTCTTGTGAAAAAGACATCTGCTGGCTCGAGGTTGATGTTGAAAGTCGAACCTTTGAGTCTGAAAAAGACACCTACTGACAGTGACGCGTGTGATGCACGTGCGACACCAACTTCATTGTTATGGGAATCGAGGTGTCAAAATCTTGCTAACTGTTGGATCTGGATGAGCGATTGAGATCTGTTTGCAGATATCAAGGCATTGCAGAGCTGCCTATGTATCCCCCACTCCTCCTTTCACTTTTCACCTTGAGTTTTCTTACGAAGCGCTCTTCACTTACCGACATTCAACTTTTTCGGCGAACTTTTTGGTAAATAAGGTTAGTATTTTTATTGTGTCGAGGGTTCAGTCCGGTTCTGCTACCTCCACGTCTGGTTATGGTAGTGAGGGTCGCCTTTCCATTTCCTCGTCCTGAGAGACGAAGGAGAGAGTCTACAATGTCCAGCCACACTACAACACATGATGGATTTACCGGCATATATTCCCCGGCGGTTTACCAGAAATGCCGGGGTAGAAAGAGACCAGAAATGGGGCGTCAAAATGGATGGTTATATGCCGGCGGCCTCTAAAAAACGCCGGGGAATTATGATATTCACCGGCGTTTTTTATTGAAACGCTGGTGAAGGCCATATTCACCGGCGTTTTAATAAAACACGTCGGTGAATATACAGATAAAAAATGTACCAAAAAATATTCTCTCATTCACCGGCGTCTTTTAGTTCAAATGCCGGTATAGGGTTTGGGATAAATTTCCCCCAAACCCTACAGTAAGTCCTCCTTAGATAAAAAAAACAAAAAAAAATTCCCAATTTTTCCCCCTCTCTCCCGCACTCTCCCGCCTCTCCTATTTCCTCCACGCCGCCTCTCCTATTTCCCCTAAATCCCCCTTTTAGTTCACGGTTCCATCTCTCTCTCTCTCTCTCTCTCCCTCCCTCCCTCCAACGGAGTCCCGACACCACCATCGCCATTGCTGTCTCCCTCCCCCGCCGTCGTCCCTCGCCGTCCCCTACTGTCTCCCTCCCCCGTTGTCGTTCCCCGCAGTCCTCCGTTGTTTCCCACCGTCGACGATCTTGTAATCTGGTAAAAAGAAATTTAATGTTAATTTTATGGTTTTAGGGTTTTAGGGTTAATTTTGTTTTGGAATTTGTTAGTTGTAGGGTTAATTTTGTTAATTTTGTTTTGGGAAAATTTTACTGAATTGATTATGGTTCAATTTTTACTGAATTGATTTGTTAGTTGTAGAATTTTAGGGTTCAATTCAGTTTCGATTCGATCCCAAAATCTGTAGTTGCAAAACTGTAGGAATGGTTTAGGAGTTAATCAAGTTGCTTACACGGAATGTAGTTCTGTCCATGGTGAAAATCTAGTTGCTTATACTGTTTAGCTAAGAGATTTAAAGTAGGAAATAAAATGGTTTTCATATTTGGAAGGAGAAGAGATATGACAGAACAAGTCATTGGCATTTCCTAGCTTCCTCCTCTAATGTCCTTTTGATATCCAACTTGTCCTGGCAGTCCTGCATTGGAACATAGAAAGAAAATGAACTCATGGAAGATGATATATATTTTATAACCAACATCATTTTAATTGCATGCTTCAATTTCTACAAGACCACAGTAGAGAACAAAAGCCAGGCTATAAGGAGTCTATAAATATCATGTTTAGCTCATGGCTGCATCATTACATATACTGCTTTGGTTCATTCCAAATTCTTTTTACAGGAATCATGTTGCACAATTAATATGTGAATATCTTCATGGTAAGTAGCATCTGTAGTCCTCTAATCTCTCTTTCCAACCGATTTTTGGTAGAATTATGATTTTACATCTTTCATTCCCAAAATATGAAAGAGTTCTAATTTCATTCATATGGTTCAGTACAAGATAACTTAAGCTTGTCATTTGGATGAAAATTTTGAGATGTATGAACTGAAATACTATGGCACTGAGTCACTGACTTCATCTTATATTTACTTGTTCTCACAAATACTATGACATAAATTACTCAAGCATGATAAATATAGATCCAACCCAATATAGTTCCATATGCAACTTCAAAATGCACTCAATAGGACTACTTTTGATATATTGACTAATTTATGAGTCAGTGATTGGCAATCTACTTTTGATATACTGAGTGGCACTCACTGATTAATCTTTACCTCTTTACCTGACTAATTTTGAGTCAGTAAGTGGCACTCACTGATTGTGCTTCTCTATTTTATAATCATCCTACTGAGTGCATTTTGCATATGGATCTATATTGATTTGGATCTATATTTATCATGCTTGGGTAATTTATGCCATAGTATTTGTGAGAACAACTAAATATGCTTGAGTAAAAACAGTGAACAAATGGAGTTTCTTCTCATTATTTTCGAGTGAATGAATGATGATGAGATGGATTATGCTTCTGAAGTTGCACACCATGTTTCATGATTCATTGAATAAATGAATTATAGGAGTAACTAGTGATGATTAAATCCTATCTGAGCATTTAATGATTAATCTTTACCTGACAATTTGGGGTTTTTTAGAGTGCATTTTGCAAAATTTATGAACAATCTAGTGAATTTTGAGTCAGTGAGTGGCACTCACTGACTTCATCTTATATACTGACTAATTTGAATAATATGAGAAATTTGGAGAACAAAGATGAAAATTTTGAGATGTATGAACTGAAATACTATGGCACTGAGTCACTGACTTCATCTTATATTTACTTGTTCTCACAAATACTATGACATAAATTACTCAAGCATGATAAATATAGATCCAACCCAATATAGTTCCATATGCAACTTCAAAATGCACTCAGTAAGACTACTTTTGATATACTGACTAATTTATGAGTCAGTGATTGGCAATCTACTTTTGATATACTGAGTGGCACTCACTGATTAATCTTTACCTCTTTACCTAACTAATTTTGAGTCAGTAAGTGGCACTCACTGATTGTGCTTCTCTATTTTATGTATCATCCTACTAAGTTGGCACTCACTGATTATGCTTCTCTAATTTTGAGTCAGTGAGTGGCACTCACTGATATGCAGTACTTCTTTGTGATATGCAGTACTTCTTTGTTGCTAAATTCGAATGACTATGTTGTTGAATTGTTATGCACTGAGAACCAGCTTAATGCAGTGCTCCTATTGGAATGACTATATTCTTCATATGCAGTGCTCCTATTGTTTGTTTTAAGAATGATCAGTGTATGATCTAATGGGTCTCTTGCATTTGGTTTTGATTATAAGAGTGTTGAATTGGTTTTTTTTTTTTGAATTTTTTTTGAATTTTTTTTTTTAAAAAAAATTAGCTATACCTGCGTTTTTACAAGAGCCGGTGTATCTTTCAGCAAGAATTTGGCAGTCTATACCGGCATTTTAAAAACGCCGGTGGTGATGGCCGAAAATGGTACCCACACATTCACTGGCATTTTTACGGCCGCCGGTGTAGTTTTAACCTACACTGGCGGCCGTAAAAAACGCCGGTGAATGTTCCTTAGCTACAGCGACGCACGATTCAGCGACACTTGCACCGGCAATTTATAAAATGCCGGTAGTATCTACAGTGGCGTTTATAAACGCCGGTAAATGTGCAAAAAAACACCGGTAAAAATTGTTAGTCTTGTAGTGCCACTCCGTAGTTGAAAGTCCTTTGTAATAGAATCGAGCAACTCGGAGGGAGAGGAGGAAGTGGTCAAGGTAGTTGACTCAGAAAATGAAGAGGTGGGGGCTGACCTTGGTAGTGCGGTTGGTGAGGGAGAGGATGATGAAGTGGTGGAGGTCGATCTGTCGATGGAGGCCTCCAAATTGAAGTCATTGGCGACGCCGTCCCCCCCAAAGGCCCCTCGCATTTGGAAGAAGAGGAAGAAGTGGACCCTCCCCGACAGTCTCGTACAACTGGATGAATTCCTTCCCGATCATGAGCTTGACGTCCCTTACCTTCAGCAACCGAGCTTCATTAGGATGTATCCAGACAATGTTGGGGACTTGGTTCGATATGAGGTGCAACCTTCTTCACCGGGTCGACAGAATATCCGGATGGAAGAGACACCTTGTGCCTTGACGGTCGATGACCTACTGCTAATTCGGGCCAACTACTTCATAGGGCTGGAGTATGAGTTGATGATCCCGAGCCCTGGTCTATAACATCCTGAATTTTTAACTTCTAATTAAATAAGAGTTTGTTGATTTTTACGTGTTTTGCACGTACAAATTCATGTGCATTTTTCCCTAGAAATTATTTATTTTCATAACATGAACAAATATTTTAATCCTTCTCTTTTTATTTTAAAAAGCCTATTTAAATTCTAGGCCTAATTGCTTATTCTTAGCCCACACAAATAAATTAATTATTTTTATTAATAGCCCATGGGTTCTAAAGCCCACTAATTTGAGCCCACTAGTTTAATTCCCTCTTAATTGTCATAACTTGTAGTGTTGACTAGTTTTGTAGACAATTAATTAAATAATTATGTACAACTAGTAACTAGGGGTGTGTTGTGTGACACGTGCATTGCAGTAGCACATGTCTTGGGTGGAGAATGGGGTAGGCCGGAAATGGCAAGAAAGAGAGGGGTGAGTTGCTGTAGTGGAGAGTAGCATTGGTATAAATACCCGAAACCCAGATCTGACCCGGACCCAATCCGGACCCGACATTGGACCGGAACTGACCCGGTCTATCCGGGTCCAGTTCCGGGTCATAAAATGGGACCCTTTGTACTTTCGAATTCGGGTCCGGGTCTGCTCAAAAGAGACCTGACCAGGATCCGGACCCGGACCCGTTAAAAAAAACCCAAAAATTCAATATAAAAATAAATATTCTATCATCGTCCCTTCCCTCATTCCTCCTCAATTCTAAATCTTTCTCTTCCAAACTCAAAACTCATGCTTTTTTCTTCTCTCATCTATTCTAAATCATCCACTCGCCGCCTCCGCTCGCCGCTCACACTCCCGCTCCTACCCGTTTGGGTAGGAATACTTTACTAGGACCCGGACCCGGAACCGGAACCGGTCCTCACGAATCCGGGTCCGGGTCCAATTTTTGGACCCGTAGGGGACCGGGTCGGGGTCGGGGTCCGGGTAGTGAAGTACCCAACCCGACCCGACCCGACCTGATACCAATGGTAGTGGAGAGGTGCTTTAGAGTTCATGGGTAGTTGCTTTAATTCTCTAGTTCATCCTAGCCCCTAATCCACAACCATCTAGTTCATCCTAGCCCTCCATTTCACTTTAAAAAAAGTATAAATACCCCCCCCCCATTTCTTCATGCAACACACTTGAAAAATTTGTTAAAAAGAGAAAGAAAGAAAGAAACAAAAAGTGAGAAAAAGATTGAGAGTTGTGAACAAAAGATTGAGTGTGCATTTGTGTGTGTGTCCCTTTCAATTGGAGGCTAGCCATTTCACCAAGGAGCAATGAGAGCTCCGCGCTCCATCAAGCACAAGGAGGAGAAGGCAACTTGTGGCACAATTTAGGAGGAGAAGGATCGCTCATTGTTCAAGGAGATTTCTAGGAGTTCTTTTCATTTGTGTTTCTTCAAAATAGGTGGGTAATTTCTCGAACTTCTACTTTAGATACCATGCTACGAATTGACATTGTGATTGTGTTAAGAATGAATAGAAAATTGCCATGCTTTTTGTTTAAGGAGATTAAGAGGAAACAAACACCAAAGTAATCTATATGAAAAAGTGGTAGAATAAATAGAATGTGTAATTGAGTATGTGTATGATGACTTGGTAGTTTACTTGCTTGCTAAAATGGATGAATTGTGATTTTTTGTGAAACTTTGTCTATGCATGAAATGAAAGATACAATATGTGAAAATTGTGCTTATGCCTAAATTATGGAGTTTAAATTAGTATTCATGGAATATTAGTAGATTGAATTGTGATAAAAATGTGTTTCTTTTGCCATATGCAAGTAGTGATGTAGTCATTTCATTTATTATCTAGATTGTCTTTTGAAACATAAGAAAATGAATAATTTGTAAAATAGAACTAAATTAAGAACTTGATTTTGTTAAAGAATGGAAAAAAATAAGAGTTTGAACACATTGTGAATAAAAGGGGAATATGTTGCATAATGATTCTTCTAAAAAGAAATTTTTTATGTCGAAATCAAAAATGTATTTTTGATCCACTTTAACTGCAAACTATTACAATTGACAGTCGACCGAACTAGAGTTGACAGTCGACTGTCAAGTGTTAAGTTTCGTATTTTGTTTAGCAGTAGGATTTCGTCTGCGAACTGAAGTTTCACGGGACAGTCGACTGGCCATTTTTCCACAGTCGACTGAACTGACTGTCTGTTCTTAAGTTTTTAAAGTTTCACGGGACAGTCGACTGGCTAGTTTCCACAGCCAACTGAACTGTGCTGATTGTTGATTTTTGAGTTTTGGAATTATTCATGAAAAGTGTTTCTATAACGTTTGACTTATTATAATTAGAATTCAGAGAAGAAGAATTAATAAGATTTTTTTTGAATATAATTCTTTCTGTAATTAAAGATACAAATACTTGTTGAACATAGAGAAAATTGTGAAGAGCTCAAAAATGAGATTTGACTTATAAATTATTGAGTAGAATTTAATGTGAAATTGTCTAAGAATATGCAATTTGTGCATGGAAAACTGATTGAAAAGAAACATGATGAACTGGGAAATTTGCGAACAAGTATAACGAACATGAAAAGAAAATTTAGACTAAAATTTTAGCTAAGTCCTCACATCGGCAAGAATGAAAGTTTTGAAAAGAGAAATGTGATAAATTGTGACCAAGTTTGGGTCATGGATAATGACTGATATTTTTAAGACCGATGTAGGGGTAACGCTAAATTCTAGAGTGTTAATTTATATTCATGATTCAATTTCCTAAGGATTTAGATACATAGTGGAGATGTGATGAAAGTAAGAGAAAAATATGAGTATGAGGGCCATTGGATTGGTGGTGTGAGAGTGTTCATAGGATGTCCTCATGATGCATCATGATTAGGGCGTGGATACTAATCCAGGATACCATCACGGTGGCGATGCTTGTGGGGTATTTGGTGACTACGGGTGGTGTCATGGTCCATGGCAGAGGTGAATTGACCACAGGATACCTGCATGATGAGTCATGTGTCAGTGAGTGAGATTCTCTCCAGGATGTCTGGACGTGGGCTCGTAACTCATAGAATACCTAGGATACTTACCCTAGTTACTGTACTAGTTTAAGTCATGACGAGGGATCGAACCCTACCAGACGAAGAACGATTAAGGGCTTGCTCCCGGACCTATGTAGTATGGGATGCATAGAATCCGAACAAGTGCGCATTAGTGTTATGTAAATATTAATAACTGCATTAAGGACTAAGTGCACATTCACACACGACATCAATAGGGTAGTCCCCCTTAGCTTTGTTTGTGACAAGTGTGTGCTTTCTAAGTAAGAGAAATTGATGTATTATATCCTAGCATCAGTTATATGCAACTGATGTACCCACAGTTTCTATGCAGGATAAAGTGAATGATAAGACTAAAGATTGATTGCTGCTTAAATAAATGTTCAAGTTATTATTCAATTCATGTATAAATGTTGTAATAATTCCATTGCAATGATGTAAACTCCGTTGTAATAAAAGTTTTTAATTTCTTGTAAAATTGTACGAAGAGAAGTGTAAAGATCCTACAGAACTTCAAATTCGGTCTTATTTAGAATTTAGGGTGTTATAGAGTGGTATCAGAGCCATACTTCCAAGTAGTACAAATTTATAAGGAACGATACCTTAGAGTGGACATTAGAGTATGAGTTAGGTATAAAGATTTAAATGTAAGTTACTTACATTTGTGTTGCTCTATGATTGAGGCTTCTTCTTCTCCCTTCCCTGAAGATGGCGAACCACCACGACCTAGCAGGCGATGATGATTGGCACATAATCGAAGAGGACTACTACCTTGGACAAGGAGATTCAGATGAAGAAGATCCCAAGGAATATGAAGGGGAATGGCCCGAGTCCCGAGAGATCACTCCACCTCCGGACTTATCAGATATTTCATTTGACGAGGAAGAGCCAGATCAGGAAGATCTCATCAAGACCCTTCAGAGTCAAGTGGAGACTCAGAGCGAGAGAGCAGAGCTATTGCAGGCGCAGTATGGCAAGTGCAAGGAGAACATTGCAACCCTCAGTCGTTTGGGAACTCGAGAAGAGAAAGAACATGTATGATGTACTGAAGGATAAAGTGGCAGAGCTACGCTAAGAGCTTAGGCAAGCCAAGAGGAACCGTAGGGATTAGAATGTTGTATCTTCTCTATGCTTTTGCTTGATATCAGACGATGTTTTTAAATTTGAATGTACAAAGTTTGAATTCAATGAAATGAAAAGAAGTTGGTTTAAATTCATATTTTCTACTTCGAATTTAATGGATCTTTTGAATCAGAATATGGCTGGAAGAAGATCAAGGAATGGTGAAGGTCCCAGCTGTGGACTTGACTTGGAAACCGAGTTGGCTAGAG
Organism: Hemerocallis citrina; assembly: GCA_017893485.1. Taxonomy (NCBI): domain Eukaryota; kingdom Viridiplantae; phylum Streptophyta; class Magnoliopsida; order Asparagales; family Asphodelaceae; genus Hemerocallis; species Hemerocallis citrina. The sequence continues at coordinate 118,670,735 of CM030368.1, read as the reverse complement.
TCTATCAGACCCTAAATTCCGTTGCCATGAATCAAAACCAGGGGAGGATGCCTGCGAATCTAATTCCTGAGGCAATCAAACTTGTGGAGTCATTCAAGAGGATGAAGCCACCAGTGTTTGAAAGGAAGTCAGACCCTGATGCAGCTGACAATTGGATTCGGTAAGTCGAGACTATCTTTGAAGTCTTGGAAACTCCGGAACGTAGCAAGGTGAAGTTGGCTACTTTGCATCTTGAGAAGGATGCGGCTGTGTGGTGGCAATCGAAGCGGACTATAGGAAATGGTGTTGTTGGCTGGGAGGAATTCTTGGAGGAGTTCTGCGGTCACTATTTTCCATCTGATGTCTAAGAGAAGAAAGCAATGGAGATCCTGGTGCTGCAGCAAGGAGGCATGTCTGTCAGGGAGTATGAGATAGGGTTTACTCAATTCTCGAGGTATGCACCCGAACTTGTGATGGACAAGCGAAGAAAGCTCGGAAGTTCGAGCTCGGATTGAGGCCGAGTCTGAGTTCAAGGATGATACCCCGCGGTATCAGGAGGTTTGACAAGTTAGTAAAGAGAGCTGCAGCCACTGAGGCGAATATGGAGCAGTTCTATGCTATTCAGAACCAGAGGAACAATTGGAATATGGGAAAGAGGCCAGCGATTTCTGGGAATGTCAGAGGACAGCCGCTGGCTCAAAGGTTTAAACCTACTGGGGCGAACACTGTCAATGTGGCTGGAAGACACAGGAATGTTTGGGTGAGACCTCTTGTGACTTGTTTCAACTGTGAAAATACAGGCCACTACAAGTCTCATTGCCCTAAACTCTAAGATGTCGCCCGTAATGGACCAACTCAATAGGTCGGGAAGAAGCCGTACCAGCAGGGACGAGTATTTGCCTTGACTGAAACTGACGCTGATGAAGTGGATCACATCATCACTGGTACGAGGGGGGATGTTTAGAAGTTTTCTGTTGTTCTCTTTTCCATACTTTATTTAGTGAACTGTTATGTAACGAGTGTGTGTTATGTAATAAGAGAACTTTATTTGAATGGAAGGAAAGCTGTTGGTTTGTTCGATACTGGATCCTCTCACACTTTTATATCACCTAAATTTGCTGAAGTCTTGGGAGTTGAACCGAAGGTCTTTCCAGGTAAGGTCTTAGCAGTAGCTACTCCATCAGGAAAGACTTTAACCACTGATCGTTACTATGCGGACTGCGAGATCATGATTGGGGACATGATTTTCAGGATTGATCTGATCGAGCTGAATATCCTAGGGGTCGATGTTATCATTGGCATTGATTGGATGTCGGTGTACAGTGCGAACATCGAGTGGAAGACCAAGGAGGTAACAGTGAAGGCTCCAGGTGGTCCTGAAGTTACTTTCCAGGGGAAGAAGAGATGTTCAAATCTAGTGGCAGCTATCAGCAAGAAGAAGGTTTCTGTGGAGGTGTAGCAAATTCCAGTGGTTTGGGATTACCCGACTGTATTCTTGGAAGATTTTCCTGGGTTACCCCCGCATCGTGATGTAGAATTAAGCATTACTATTCAGCTAGGGAGTGCACCCATTTCCAAGGCACCGTATAGTATGGTGCCTGTGGAGCAGGATGAGATCAAATAGCAGATTGAGGAACTGTTGGAGAAAGGCTTTATTCAACCGAGTGCGTCGCCCTGGGGAGCACCGGTGCTGTTAGTAAAGAAGTAGGATGGTTCGATGAGGATGTGCATCGATTACCGAGAGCTGAATAAGGTCATTGTTCAGAATAAATATCCGATTCTCCGAATTGATGACCTGTTCGATCGTCTACAAGGAGCAGCTGTTTTCTCCAAAATAGATCTTCGATCGGGATACCATCAGGTTCGACTGAAGACTAAAGATGTGCATAAGACTACATTCAGAACTCGACATGGGCATTACGAATTCTTAGTTATGTCATTTGGAGTGACGAATGCACCTGCAATCTGTATGGATATGATGAACAGAGTTCTGAGGCCGTTTATTGATTCTTTCGTCGTGGTGTTTATCGATGACATTCTTGTGTACTCCAAGTCGGAGGAGGAGCACACTAAGCATTTGGCCGAGGTTCTGAAGAAGGTTCAAGAGCATGGGTTGTATGCCAAGTTATCCAAGTGCGATTTCTGGAAGTCTGAAGTGGCATTCCTGGGTCACATCCTTTCTAAGGAGGGAGTGACAACTGATCCGCAGAAGATAGAGGTGGTGAAGGATTGGGAAAGGCCTACTACAATGAAGGAAATCAGGAGTTTTCTTGGGTTAACTAGATACTACAAGAGGTTTATCCAAGGCTATGCTCAGATAGTCGTGCCGCTTACTGGTCTAACCAAGAAAAATATGAACTTCAAGTAGACTGAGCAGTGCGAGCCAATCTTTCAGGAGTTGAAAGAGAAGCTGACTACTGCTCCAATTTTGGCTTTTTCTAGAGCAGGTGTTGAGTATGATGTTTACAGCGATGCTTCACATCGTGGGCTTGGTTGTTTCTTAATGCAAGAAGGAAAGGTGATCGCTTATAGGTCTAGGCAACTAAGATCGTATGAGAAGAATTATCCAACTCATGATCTGGAGTTGGCTGTGATTATCCTCGCCTTGAAGCAATGGAGACATTATGTGTACGGTGAGAAATTGAACCTGTACACGGACCAGAAAAGCTTGAAGTACATCTATCAGCAGAAGGACCTGAATTTGAGGCAACGGAGATGGCTGGAGGTACTTGAGGACATTCGTCCAGAGAATAAGTACCATCTTGGGAAGGCTAATGTTGTTGTTGATGCACTTAGCCGTAAGAGCAGTCTGCTTAGTTTGATTACAACTCAGAGGTATCTTGCAGAGGAGTTGGATCGGGCTGGTATCGAAGTTGTGGTGCAAGGCTTGGGATCATCTTTAGCTCAGTTTAGGCTTCATCCTACGCTAAATGAGAGGATTATAGCAAGTCAGAAGGAAGATGCAGAGATTCAGAAGATGAAGGAGCAGGTTGGTGCTGGCAGGTTGTCAGAGTTTCAGATCAGGGATGAAGTGTTGTGGTTTTGAGATAGGCTGTGTGTTCCGGATCAAGCAGAATTGAGTGAGAGTATTCTTCAAGAGGCACATGCTACTTTTTTGTCTGTACATCCTGGGAGTACTAAGGTGTATAACGACATCAAGCAACATTTGTGGTGGTCAGGTTTGAAGCGGGATGTTGCTGAGTTTGTGGCGAAGTGTAAGATCTGTCAACAGGTCAAAGCCGAGAATCAGAAGCCCGGAGGTTAATTGTAACCGTTACCTATTCCGGAATGGAAGTGAGATAACATCAGCATGGATTTCATCACGGGTTTACCCAAGAGTGTAGCTCCCCGAATTCCTAACATAAGAACTCGTGACACTCTCCAGGATCTTCCTTCAAATGAGTCACCACACAACAAAAATTATAGGAAATTAAAAACTTTTATTGCATCAAATTGTTATTACAAAGTCGAATGATTATAACAATTACAAATAATTGGTACAACATGAATGTACAATAGAAATTTGGACGGTAACTTCCACTTGGATGCTTCCCCCTGCTTCTGCTTTCCCGTGCTCCTAACTCGGCAGTCCTGCACTGATAACTGTGGGCACGTCAGTTGATTACAACTGACAAAATGCTATACCCGGCTATCCTCTCTACGCAATAGTATAACGATTCCAACCTCAACAACCACAAATAATATTTGATGCAAAGAAAAAGGTGATGTCAAACAAGTGTTGGTGTATGCCATGACCTAATCTAATGCACACTATGGACTCATGCTCCTAAAGGTAATGTACGCTTGGTTGAAAGATAAGCATCCCATACTACACACCCCCAACCAAACGACGTTCTTCAATTTAATGGGGCTCGATCCCCCGGTATGCATCCTAACTTTGTGCTCTCTCCTGTTTCTAATTCCAGTGATGGTGAGGCTGCAAGCCCCTGGGTGACTTCCAGTCATTGCTGTTAATAGTGGTGTCCAATCCTCTTAGTTTTATCCACTATGCCCGGGATCCCAGTCACAGGCTTACCTTGTGACTGTAATTAAATTGGCTTACCCGATATGTTGCTGTATTTACGTCTCCCCGGACTTCACCAAAAGCCGATATATAGGCACAAGGGCTCCATTACCGAGTGATTAGAGCAACTCCCGATAGAGATAGAGTCTAACTCTCCGGGACATCGTCTAATCCGTCTGTCCACATTGATCGACAAAGGACCTAACGGATATAGGGTTTCCCCAACTCCACTACGCTCGTCCTTACACTAGAATAGAACTTGCAGTCGAGACGACGTCAACACTCCAAACCCCCTCAAAGGTTGTTACGGATCATAAAGGCATTTCTGCTAAGACAGTGGAGCCCCCAACAGAGTTGTCACCACTCCCAGGGCAGCTCGGGGTCCCTGTCCACATTAAACGAACCTAGGATTTGGTCGGGGTGATGACGCCATGCGTCCCCCTAACAGGTGAACACCCTCGCTAGTGCCTGTCCTTACATTCAAACAAGACTCAATCTAGTCCTACCAAAGTATCCATGCTACACCTTTCCCTTAGTTAGGCGATCTATCTACCATAACCAATCTCTATCTCAATAATCAACTTGCTTGCCATGATCAACTAGTTCAATTCCTTTAGTAGACTCTCCCTAGTCAGTCACCTTTAACCAAAAATAGATCTCAACCCATTTCACACTAGGGCTCAACTAGCCCTCTAGTCTGGCCCAAGAGTTGACCCGCCTTGGCCCACACTTGGCACGAACCACGATGAACCGACTCTGTCGATCGCTGCAACCGTCATCTACGCTTGGAGTTCGATCGCAACCTCGGCCCGACCAACAAGTAACTCCCGCTAAACTTAACGCTCCACGGTCCTCGACAAGTGATAGCTCCAAACAAAAACCATGGAATCCATCCATGCACGGTGAGTACGTCGGTGCACGAGTCATCTCCTCCAACGCGTTCGATGCGACACGGGTCTTAATCTACCCGTCTAGGTTTGTCAACAAAACTTAGTCCTAGAGTCTCAAAATTCAACCAATGTACCCCAACAAGGTACACCACACTAGGAGTAATTCCTACCCTACGAACACCCAAAAAGGGGTTCTAAGAGTCCTAAAAACAACTATTTAAGTTTCCAAACAGCAAGCACACACTTGGCATTCATGCCAAAACGGAGTTATTCCCGGTCCCGTTCTCTTGAGGAATCGCGATCGGTCGCTCCCCATGCTTCTACTCAAAGTAGATAGCAAGTACAAGCACACAATGGGCATGAATCTCATCCCAAAGTGGTCTACAATAATTCCCTAACATCCAATACAATTTCCACTTCAAACATTGAACACTGTTGTCTATATTGGGGTCTATAAGCAACTATGGGCTACTCTTAGCAAGAAACTTTAGATGAAAATCCTACCCCTAACCCTTTAACCCTCTAACCTTAATCCCTAACCCTTAAATGAAAATCAAGGTGTATGGAGATTTCGAACAAATTCAAGTTCTATTTTCAACGTAACCCATTATTGGGGATAAAAGGTTTAGATAACCTAACTCGCTATCTCCAATAGCGGGTTAAGTTGACGAATTTTTTTGATGAAGTTCAAGTTCTCTGTTTGAATTCTTCAACTTAACTCATTGTTAATGATAACGAGTTAAGTGAACTTAGCCTATTATCGCCAATAGCGGGTTAAGTTGAAGAGATTTTTTGAAGAAAATCAAGTTTTTATTTGAATTCTTCAACATAACCCGTTATTTGTGATGACGTGTTAAGTTCAATAGCGGGTTAGGTTGAAGAGATTTTTAAACAAAATCAAGCTCTTTGTTTGATTTCTTCAACCTACCGTTATTGGCAATAACAGGTTAACTGAACATAACCAATTCTCACCAATAATGGGTTAGGTTGAGTATTTTGAAACAAAAATTACACACACAAAAGCATTCAGTTGCATAAAAAATCTACAATCACATACAAAATTTGTGTTTCTAACAACTACAACAACAATAACAACCACAATCAACTAACACAAACCATAATCTACAACAACAAAAATACACAAATAACTGCCAATCAACAAACACAAACCAAATCCAACACAAATACATAAATCATCCAACTGACAATATCTCCACATACACAAACATCTCAACATAAACAAAATCTCAACATAACAAAATCAACTACATACGTACATTTCAAATTTGAACAAAATCAAACTTCTTCCAACATACATACATTTCAAATTTGAACAAAAATTACATATATCACTTCTAATTCACACATCTGCACCATCTTTCTCGCATGAACTGCAGTCAACTACAAAATACGTTAAGTTAGAAAACAGAGTGTCTTAGTTAAGTAAGAGATGAAATAATATATACAAACTTCAACTTAACTACTTGCAATTTAGATAAAATGAACTTGTACAAAAATTAATAAAGTATTAGCTACTACCTCTTCCGATGGGGCAGTTTGCGTCCACTCGGTGAGAGTTGTTCAGGCTTATTATTGTTTCGAGGGGGATTTCTGCATCTACCTTGTGTCACTTGTGATACCGGCTCATCCGGGTCATGCTCTTCTTCCTTCGACACCTCTAGTTCTTTTTGTGGGTTGAAAATGCGAATTCCACCCATTGTCATGCTCTTATGCCTTGGTACACGTACCGTTGAATTGAGATAAGAATCAAGTTTTGCTTCATCACCTGCCTCTTCAAAACTGCAGCGACATGGTTTCAGGATCTCCTGCATTACCTCCTTGATGTTCTCGGGAATGGCACATTCAACCTACGAGCAACAATCCGAACTATCTCTCATGTGCTATCAATCTACAACAATAATAAATATAAAAAGTAAACAACATTGTTAGAAAAATCATATAAACATCAAATGTTAACTTAACAATACATCCCTAAAATAAATATATAAATATATAAATATATAAAGTACATTCACCATGGCTCGATACATATATTGAGCAGAGGAATACACCAGTGGTGGTTCCTTCTCTATCGGGAGAATCAGTATATATATCCCTGCTGGTACAATGATATATGGAGATACATACAATCTTGTAATGCACTCATACCACATCATATGCACATCTTGCCTCGAGCCATCATAAGGTATTTGACGTATGAGTACCATATGAAATCTCTGATTCCAATTTGCCACATGTACTCGATGAAAATCCACTCGTCGAAATTAGGCATGTGAATCGTCCCATCTTCATTCAATTTCTTGTTGTACGGGCGGGCTTCAGGAATCTTCTGTTGCAATCTGAACTGCCGAAGTACTCTATTCGGATAGCAGAACTCCACAACTGAGAAGTTGTTGAGTGGGGTTGTCGTCAACCAAAGCTCGCTAGCGGCCGTTGTAACACCCCACAAAATTGGGATATGACAATTTTGCCCATCGTGTGTTACGCACGTATATTTTGTACCGTTACGAGTAATATTTGTAACATATTTTAATACGTATTTTGTATTTTGACTATTTATGCATTTCCTGTCTACTCAAAATTCATTTTATCCTATTTGAGCCAACTCAAATATTAAAATTTCAATCTTTATGTTTTTGCGTGCATTGCACGTGTTATCAGTGCACGTGTCAATTACGTATATTATACCGTTACGTGTAATATTTTCGATGTGTTTCAATTATTTGTTTTATGATTTGTTCGAATTTTTTCATAAAACGGAAATTCATTTTTCTCCTATTGTGACTAAAATATTTTATACGTGCGGTGTACGTATTTTCTATGTACGTGTTGATTATGGTATATGTATAACGAAATATATTTTCGTATGTTGTATTTCGATTATTTATAAAAAAATTCCGTCAATAAAATCTATTTCGTATTTTAATATTTTTACATGCATTACACGTGTTTACAGTGCACGTGTTAGTTGCGTTCTCTTTCAAAATAATAATTTATGGAGTATGTGTGTGTCTATTTTATTCATACATAAAAACTCTAACTTTTAGTTAAATTAAATTATTTTTTATTTAAATACACACACACACACACACACACACACACACATATATATACATATATGTTTTAATATGTTTTAATTTATATATATGTTTTAATTTAAAAATAAAAATAATTAATTGTGTGTGGTGAACACAAGCACGTGCACGTGCACACGTGCATTGTGCACACAAGAGAAATGGCATTGGGAACGTTGGAGACTATTGACCTAGTCTTGGAGTATGGAAGTAGTGGAGAGAGAGAGTAGGGGAAGTGGTTTATAACTACCTAATTATTTTATTAATAAACCCCTAAGGCCTAGTTCATTTTTCCCATAATCTAAATCACAAAAAAAAAAGTTAAGTACAGAGAGAGAGAGGGAGAGGCAGAGCGCTTGGGGGGTTTCAGAGCTTGGCTTTCGGGATTGGATTACTGTGCATTTCGGGGGGATTTTGCTAGCTTTTGTGTGGATTTTGGAGTGCTTTTGAAGTGCTTTTGAAGGATATTTGCTTCTAGTAATCTTCTATAAGGTGGGTGTTCCTTTATACTCTTTAAATTGTTGAGTAATTGCATGTGTAGGTATTCTAAAATTTAGATGTAAAATTGTTCAATTTATTCTCATTGATTGTGATGCATGTGGTAGGAGAAATTCATTAATTTTGAGTGAAATGCATGTTATTTGTAGTAGATTTACGAAATAAAAATTTAGAAGTTGTGCAAGTTGACATATGAAATATCATACTGTGATTATTTTTAGAGTGAGTAGATTTTTATAAATAATTCATGAGAAGAATTGATTGAGTATGAATTTAATTGATTTTTGACAAAAAAATTCTCATTTTATTAATTGTCATGGAAAAGAGAAAAATGAATATATATATATGTGTGTGTGTGTGTGTGTGTGTGTGTGTGTGTGATTTAGATTAATATTTCACAAATTCATGTGGTATTTGAGACATTCTTCATGTGTTAGAAATTTTAAATTGTGTAGAATTATTGTTATGGCAATACAACTCAGTATAAATTGGCCTCTGAATATTTAGAATGTGTAGTGTGATCGAATTAAATTATTGTGAAAATCGACCGAGATCAAATATTTATTGACTTAGACCCCTTATATGGTGTGATCTGAGCTACGGCTCAGTGGGTAGGCGCAGTATCGCCTCTTTGTTTGCGCGGGTTCGAGTAGGGGTGTACTCTGTTGTTGTTTCAAAAAAAATATTGGGTAATAAGTGAGGGGGTTCGGGTATTTAATGATATCAGTACTATATAGAACTAGTGTGCATGTGGCCTTGTGGTTGGCATTGGGGCTCGCTCTCTACTGGCGATAGTTCGAGCCATGCAGAGTACTTTGACTTTAACCAAAAAAAATTCGTTGGGGGTTTTTTAGTTGTATTTTTGGGAAGATTATGAAGGAAAACTAATGGAACTTTATTGGCATAATTTGGAAATTTTATATACTATTCTATAAGAAAATTTCAATCTAAAGAGCATGTTTTGTTTATTTGTCGAGTTGAGTTTCCAATTAAAAGTGCATATAATTGAAGATCATAAAGATGGATTTTTTTGGGATTAGAAATAAATAAATTTTGGAGATGATTTCTAAAGAACTTTGAAAATTGAAAAAATGAGTTTTGTTTGGAATATAGAATAATGTGAAAAGAGTATAAATGTTAGAAAGGAAATTAATTTGAAGAAAAATGAGTTTTGAGAAGGCTTTGGAAGAGATTGTCTCGATTGGCTAATTAAAATTTATTTTTGAGGAAATTCGAGTTGGAAATTTTTAATGAATGAATTATGATAGCTGAATACTTCAGGGTTGAAGAAAATTGTTGTTTTGAAAATTGAAATATTGTTGTTGAGGTTGAATATAACCTATTGATCTCTAGAACGAGATAGTTGTTGGAATCTAGATGCTAGGCGAGACCCTAATAACCGGTAGTATTATTAATGAGTTTTTGAGGAGTAACCAGTGTGGGTTGACTCTCTTTTTGAGAAGTAGCCAATGTGGGCTGACCTTCTCTTATGTTGGTTTAAGTCTGGTAGGGTAACTAGCTCTAGGTTGTGATGATTATAATTTAAACCTAAGGCCAGGCACTAAGGGGAGGTATGGGCAAACACGAGTATGAGGGCCTAGATTGCACGGTGGGAGGTATCTCAAAAATTACTGGGGGTGAGGCCCGCGGTGGGGGATAATACTCCAAAATTACTAGGATCGAGGCGACGCTCGTAGGGTATTTGTGTGATGAGGTACCTATGAAAGCGCGGTGTGGGTATTCGCCTCCAGAATTACTAGGTGTGAGGCATGATGGCCGAAAATCACTGAAGTGGGAATGCGATACTCAAGAATTAGGGGTCATAGCTCACGGTGTGGGTATTCACCTCCAGAATTACTGGGTGTGAGGCAGTGTGTACAAAATCACTTGAAGTAGGAGTGTAATACTCAAGAATTATCGGGGTGGTACTAGATACTCACAGAATATCTAAAACATATATTAGTCATCATAGTAGTAATTCATGGTGAGGAATTAAATCATATATTAAGGAGTACGATAAGGGCTTGCCCTCAAACCTGTGTAGAATGGAATGCATAGAATCCGAACAAGTATGCATTAGTGTATCGTAGTGTAATTCTGCATTAGGCATCTAAGGCATAACATACACTGTCATGTTTAGAATAATCACTCAAGTTGTGTTTGTGTTTGCTAAAGTATAAAGAATTGTTATATTACGGCATAGTTAGGGATGGCTGTTTTATAATATTGCGTCGGTTGTAAGCAACTGACGTGCCCACAGTTTTCAGTGCAGGATTTCGATTTGCAGAAGAAAACAAAGATAATTTGGTGCTAAAGATTGCTGTCAGATTTTAGTTGTTGTCATTCAAGTTGTATTTTTATCGTGTTGTAATTATTTATTTTCTACTGGTTAATGTAAAAGAATAGTATTGTATGAAAAAGTTTTAAATTCCTTATAAAATTATACGAATTTTAAGTGAAAGATCCTGTTATGCTACGAATTACCATGTTTTGGAATTCGGGGCATTACAGCCGTACACGTGGGTGGAAGCCATTGCAATCTGTCGGGGGTGTACGACATTCAATTGACACACTTGTCGGACAACTCGTCCAACTCGTCCCTAAAGTATGCCATAGATGTGAATCAGTTATCTATCCACGTGTGTTGCCCTGCCCAATACACATCTAAAGGAGGTAACATTTCTGGAATCGGCAGAAAGGCCAACCAAGCCCGTGATGGCTAACAATGCGTGTACAACCGATGTGTGTACGCTCCAAACTCTAAATCTCCAATAAACCATCGGCCCTGCCATCTGTTGGGAATTCAATGCACATGTGCACAACGACTTATACAATGATGCTAACGACGTACTTCCTCAACTATACTTGCCGGCTATAGTGATAACGCCCAATAATCGTACATACATAAGTGGCATAAGATCACCAGAGGAGTTTGGGAAGAGCACACCTCCAATCAAACTTACAATATACGCACACATATATTACTGGACATTTTTGTTAGTGAAGTCATTATTCAAATACACAGTGATCCTTCTCTTCAACCATGCGAGTCGGAGGGCACTACCGTTGAAAACTTTATTCCAAAAATTTTCTTCTTCTTCAGCTTAAGCTTGCGCTACACTTTGTGTTATGGCATGATCGCCATATTCTACCCCAAGATAAGCTACAGCTTCAGCTGCAACTTCCTCTTATTTGCAGCCCATTCAGTCTCTAAACAAACACCGAGGTAATCACATATAACTTTCACTCGATCGAAGTCCATGTTTTCCGTCACAGCCACCCCAGCTATAGGAAGCCAAGAAATCATTGTTACATGTTGGAAAGTGACCACCATCTTGTTGGTGTATGCCCTAGAGGCCAGTTGTGTATTGACATTACTAGTTTACATTGTATCATGACATTTACTTCATACATGAGGCATTTTATCTATTGTGTTTTTTTATTGTGAGTAAATGTACATAATAAAGTCGTTAAAATAGTAGGTTCAATACCATGAGATATCAAGTGCATGACTTGATTGTGAGATCATATTGGTTGTAATCAAAATACATTTCTTAAATGTCCCTAGTCAAGTATTATTGTGAATTATGACAACAAAAATATATAAAGACTAGTATGTGCATAGACTGATGACCATATCTCACGGGTCATGGATATGAGATATCAAGTCTTCACATGGGTACATATTTGAGTAATAATAACTAGACTGAGCCACCATGAGATCACTGCATAGATCGTTATTCCATTGACTTGAAGTCACTATGGTTCCCTATGTGAGATGTTGTATGTTTTAATGTCGTCAAATGTTGCATGTAATAAGGTGATTATAAAGTCAACTATTGGATATACTACAAATCATGCGGAGGGATGTGAGTGACTTAGATAGAATTTGTCTCTCTTACAAAACATGAGCGATATCTATAGGCACCTTGATTGAGTGAGACTGCAAAATGCATGGTCGTGTTCAAATGAGTCAATATGAGATATTGAGCTCATTTGTTTTAGTAAGTCTACTCAGATATCAAGAAACCAAAGATTGAACTATACAAGGGTGACATGCTCTATGCCTTATGGTCAATTAAGATATCTGGACAAAGAGACTAGACTATATGGTAACATTGGTCACGAATAGGTTATGTTAAAACACTGACATTTCCGTTACTTGAGTAACAATGATGTATTCATAGATACTGCTCACTGTTTGTAATACTATATATGATTTTAGTATACTGTCAACTTAGAATAGATCGAAATTGGGATTTAAATTCATAAGATAAATTTAACTGGGGATCCGAGTAAGACTTGGACTCCTGACATTGGTTAAACATTTAATTAGATTAAATGGGTTGACTAAAGTTCAAAGCACACACAAACCTTACCCAGTTCAGATTATGAGCCCAACAGGCTCATTAATCTTTTAGGGTTGAGTTTTGCACCTATATATATGATACGTATCTGTGGAAAAGTCACACGTGAGAAAACCCTAGTCGTCAGAAAAATTGTGTGAGAGAGACATCATGAGGAACATCCCCTTCCTGCAGCTAGCACCGCGGCATGAGGGAAAGCTTGAATTGATCCGTTCATGTGGATACCATAGAGGCACCACAATATTGTAGTGTTATGATCGACATACTGTGGAGACATCAGATCCATATTGATGGTATAACTCCTAAACCTATTTATAGTTTTTGCATAGATCCATGGCCAGGTTTCGATATTTTTTTGTAACTTTTCCACTGTGTATTTAATCTGTGATTGCCTTCGAAACCTAACAATGGTATCAGAGCCACTTGCAAAACCATAATTCAGTTATGTATAATATGTGATTATTCATGATATGTTCGCACTTTTGGAAGAAATATTCATGTGATATAATTTTGCAACAATTACAATATAAGGATTCGTTTATGTGTTGATTGTTAACACAGATGCCACTGGTGACCCTCAGATTGGAACCATTGAAAACAGTAAAGCAGCAAGATGTGATTTACAGTGACGTTAGGGTTTCTGAAAGCATGAAGAGTTCATGCACCAACGTCGTTTGTAGTGGCATTAGAGTTTCTTAAAACATGAAGAGTTCATGCTCTAGCGGTGGCAAGGGATGACGAGGCAATTTTTGCTCCGGAGTGCTGCCAACTCTGCGTAGGGCAATATTAATTCGTCGAAAACCAATCCTTTTTAAATAAACTAAATAAAATCATAAAGACATATTCTTTGTTTATTATGTTATATGATGCATGGTGCGTGGTTGTAGCCTTAGTTCTGTGATGCATAGCATAGTTTTGTGATGCATGGTTTATGTTTTGTGATGTATTATTTATATTTTGGTATTTTGAATACAGCCTGCATGCCGTGCCTTTCTCTCTACATTTTCAATGTAATCATTTCTCTCTACACTCCGATTGTACATTCTTTCTTTATATGTAAATGTAATCTCACCAAGGAGGCATGAATTGACAATCATACAAGAACTTGACTGGGAAGCTTCTTGGAGAAGACGATATAATCCCCTATGTTTGGTTATTGATACTCTCATTAGCTTGGGAGTATAAATGTGTTAAGGGCCACAATCATGTCACATATATTTTATGTTTTTATGTTGTATGAGATGCATTGTTTTTTTTTGTTGCATGCTAATGGATAATAGCTGGTGAGATAAATTAATAAAATAACAAAAATTCCTTAAATTAAATATTAAGTCATAATAAGATGCATTCCAATGCGTGGCACTCATCTAGGCTAGGATCGATTAAGTGTAGGTCTGCCAAAGCAGGGTTTCTTTATCTATCCTGTTAAGACGCGATGGGATAAAAGTAATATTCACTGCCAACTATTGGTTCTGAATTAACTAGCTTGTTTCAATAGGATTGAAAGTTTAGAGGCATAGAGTTGGACTTTAGTCTATGACATAGATTAGAATAAGTGTTATTCACTCAATTATCCAAGAGTTGCATACGATGTAACTGGGAAGAGTTTCCTACCTAAATAACTGAATTTTGGGTGATCAACCAAAGCTGAGTCGGAACAAGGTGAAATGTGGATCTTGGCCTACTAGAAAATCCTACGATGGGATTTTTCGAGTCAATGCTGAGGGTTGTTGATTGGAATAAAAAATAGTAAAAGGTATAATTAATAAAAGACCTTATTAAATATTTTAATGTCATGATACATACTCTGCATATTTTGTTGATGATTAAATAATTCTTATTTTGCATATCTCTGTTAAATATTTTAATGAAATGATATTTTCTTTGCGTATTTCTGTTGATAGATTACTATGGCATCCAACAAATCAAATAATCTATCATTGATATATGTCCTTGAGAAGGAAAAACTGTCTGGGACAAATTTTTTAGACTGGTACAGGAATTTGAGGATATTCCTCAGGCATGAGAAAAAGTTGTATGTTCTACAGCAGCCTATTCCTGAGCAACCTACTGCAAGTGCCCCTAGCACCGAAAAGGATGCTCATAAGAAGTATCAAGATGACGCCTTGGACGTTGGTTGTCTTATGCTAGCCACCATGAACTTTGAGCTTCAGAAGCAACATGAGCTCATGGATGCCTACGATATGATCGTACACCTCAAAGAGGCTCTATCAAGAGCAGGCTAGGCATGAGAGGTTTGAAGTCTCAAAGACATTGTTTCACTGCAAACTGGCAGAAAGAAGCCCTGTTGAAACTCATGTGCTCAAGATGATTGGTACATAAAGAACCTTGAAAGGCTTGGTTTCTCTTTGGGTCAAAAGTTGGCCATTGACTTAGTCCTGCAATCGTTGTCAGAAAGTTATAGTCAATTCGTCATGAACTACAACATAAATGAAATTGACAAACCTCTGCCAGAATTGCTAAGCATGTTGAGAACTGCTGAACAGAATATTAGTAAGTGAAAGACCATTATGATGGTCCAACAGGCCAAAGGTAAGGGCAAGGGTAAAAAGCAGATTAAGAAACCCAAGGGCAAGGGGAAGGGTAAGGGCAATTTCCAACCCAACTCTTCTACCTTAAAACCTAAGGGTGGGGTGGCCAAGGAGGGCGAATGCTTCCACTGTGGTGAAACCAGACATTGGAAAAGGAACTGCCATAAGTACCAGAAGGAGCTTAAGAAGAAGAAAAGAAGTGAGACTTCCACTACAGGTATTTTTATTATAAAAGTCAATTTATCTACTTCTGCATCTTGGGTATTAGATACTAGATGTGGATCTCACATTTGTGTAAATATGCAGGATCACAAAAGGAGTAGACAATTGGCTAAGGGCGAAGTTGACCTACGAGTTGGGAATGAAGCAAAAGTTGCTGCTTTAGCTATAGGAACTTGTCATTTATAATTGCCCACTGGCTTATCATTGAGTTAGAGAACTATTATTTTGTGCCTGCTATTAGTAGGAATTTTATTTCCATTTCTTGTTTGGACAAAAAAGGTTTTTCATTTATAATAAATGATAAAAGTTTTTTTATTTATTAGAATGATATCTGTTATTCTAGTGCACAATTGAGTAATGGACTTTATATTCTCGACCTTGAAATGCTCGTCTATAACATAAATAATAAGATGTTCAAATCAAATGATACAAACTCAACTTACCTCTGACATTTTCGTTTGGGTCACATAAATAAGAATCGCATATCCAACTCCGTAGAGATGTATTCTTGGAATTATTTGATTTTGAATCATATGAGGTGTGTGAACCTTGTTTGTTGGGAAAGATGACAAAAGCTCCATTCTCTGAAAAAGGTGAAAGGTCTAGTGATCTTTAGGTCTCATACATAGAGATGTCTGCGGACCTTTCAACACATTGGCTAGAGGAGGTTTTCAGTACTTCATTACATTTACTGAAGACTTTAGTAGAGATGGGTTTGTGTATCTGATTAAACACAAAACAGAGTCTTTTGAAAAGTTCAAAGAATTAAAGAATGAGGTACAAAACAAACTTGGTAAAAGTATTAAAGCTCTTCTATCATATCGAGGTGGTGAGTACTTAAGCCAAGATTTTGATGAACATCTAAAAGGGTGCGGGATAATATCTCAACTCACTCCCCCCAGAACACCACAATGGAATGGTGTCTCTAAGAGGAGGAACCACACCTTGTTAGACATGGTCCGATCCATGATGATTCATGTAGATCTTCCAAGCTCTTTCTGGGGACATGCTTTATTAACAGTTGTTTCCACACTTAACCGTGTTTCTTCCAAAATGGTTCAAGAGGCACCATATGAGATATGGACTGGGAGGCGTCCTAGTGTCTTTTATGAAGATTTGGGGTTGTGAAGCCTATGTAAGATGCAAAGTATCTGATTAACTTGGTCCCAAATCTGATAAATGCTTCTTTGTAGGATATCCCAAGGAAACCAAGGGATACTATTTCTATAATCTCACTGAAGGCAAAGTGTTTGTCGCACAGACTGATGTCTTCCTAGAGAGAGAATTCATCTCCAAGAGAACTAGTTGGAGAACGGTAGAAATTGAAGAAATTTAAACTTCGTTAAGTAGCAGCGAACCAATGGTGGAAATAGAGTAGGATCCACAAATTATTGTGGAACAACAACCTGCTCAAGTAGCAAAAGGCCTACGTAAGTCTAGTAGGATACCTCATCAACCCGAGAGATATGGTTTTCTCGTGACTCAAATGGTGATGTATTGCTCATGGATCAAGATGAGCCTACGACTTATGAGGAAGCTGTAAAAGGTCCCAACACTGAGAAATGACAGGAAGCTGTAAAAGGTCCCAACACTGAGAAATGACTTGAAGCATGAGATCGAATATGGAATCCATGTATGCCAACCAAGTATGGACCTTGGTAGACTCACATAAAGGGGTAGAACCTATTGGGTGCAAACGAGTTTTCAAAAAGAAAACTGACATGGATGGTAACGTGCAAACCTTTAAGGCAGTTGGTGGCTAAAAGTTTCAAGCAAGTTCATGGTATAGACTATGATGAGAATTTTTTCCCAGTTGTCATGCTTAAATCCATTCAGATCTTATTTGCTATTGCAACATATCACGATTATGAAATCTGGTAGATGGATGCAAAACTTCTTTCCTAAATGGAAATCTTCTTGAGGATGTGTGCATGACACAACCTAAGGATTTTTTGTCAGTCCAAAGGATGCTGGAAAGGTGTGTAAGCTGCAACGATCCATTTATGGGTTAAATCAAGCTTCTAGAAGCTGGAACCTTCGCTTTGATGATGCAATCAAAAAGTTTGGTTTCATCGAGAATGAAGATGAATCTTTTATCTAAAAGAATGTTAGTGGGAGCACAATTATCTTTCTGGTGTTGTATGTAGATGACATACTACTCATCGAGAATGACATCCTTACCTTACAGTCTGTAAAGACTTGGCTAGGAAAATGCTTTTCCATGAAGGACTTGGGTGAAGCAACCTATGTATTAGACATCAAGTCTATAGAGATGGATCAGGAAGATTGCTTGGCCTGAGTCAGAGTACATACATAGACAAAGTATTGAAACGTTTTAATGTGCTAGAGTCCAAAAAGGAATTTCTGCCTATATCGCATGGTGTAAGTCTGTCCAAGGTTCAATGTCCTACAAGTCAAGATGAGAGGGACCACATGACTAAGATTCCATATGCATCTGCAATTTGATCTATCATGTATGTCATGTTATGTACTAATCCAGATGTCTCATATACCTGGAGAATGACGAGCAGGTACTAGTCAGATCTCGGTGAGAGTCACTGGACTGCTTTCAAGAACATCCTTAGGTACTTAAGAAAGACTAAGGATTCGTTTTTGGTATATAGAGTCGAGAAAGAGCTTGTTGTATAGGGTTACACTGACGCTAGCTTCCAGTCCGATAAGGACGACTCCAAATTGCAATCAGGTTTTGTGTTTTGCCTATATAGTGGAGCTGTGAGATCGAAGAGTTTGAAGAAAGAGACAGTGGCTGATTCTACCACAGAGGCTGAGTATACTGCTACCTCCAATGCAGCAAAGGAGGTTGTTTGGATCAAAAAGTTTATTACTGAACTTGGCATTGTTCCTAGCATTGTGGATCCAGTGGACCTCTATTGTGATAACAATGGGGCCATTGCACAAGCTAAGGAGCCTAGATCTCACCAGCGATCCAAGCATATACTTAGGTACTTCCATCTCATTCAAGAGATCTTCGATAGAGGAGATGTGAAGATATGCAGAGTACCGACAAATGATAATATCGGTGACACACTGATAAAACCTCTTGCACAGCGAAAGCATGAGGGTCACACTAGGTCTATAGGCATTAGATGTATGTCTAATTGGCTCTAGTGCAAGTGGGAGATTGTTGCTGTACGACCTAGAGGCCAATTGTGTATTGACATTACTAGTTTACATTGCAACATGATATTTCTTTCATATATGAGACATTTTATTTATTGTGTTTTTTTATTGTGGTAAAATGAAAATAATAAAGTCCTTAGAATAGTAGGTTCAATACCATGGGATCTCAAGTGCATGACTTGATTGTGAGATCCTATTGGTTGTAATCAGAACACTATTCTTAAATATCCATAATCAAGTTGTGAATTAGGACAACAATAATACATAGAGACTAGTATGTGTATAGACTGATGACCATATCTCATAGGTCATGGATATAAGATATCCAAGTCTTCACATGGGTACATATTAGAGTAATAATGTACTGGACTGATCCACTATGAGAACGCTACATGGATCCTTACGTGAGTGTAATAAGCGTTTCTCACAGTGACCATGGTGTATGTAGTCCTTTGACTTGAAGTCACTACGGTTCCCTACATGAGAAGTTGTATGTTTTAATATCGTCAAATGTTGCCTGTAATAAAGTGATTATAAAGTCGACTATTGGATATGCTAAAAATCATGCAGAGAGATGTGAGTGACTTAGATATGATTTTTCCTTCATACATAACAGGAGCGATATCTATGGGCCCCTTGATTAAGTGAGACTGCAAAATGCATGGTCTTACTCAAATGAGTCAATATTAGATATTGAGCTTATTTATTTTAGTAATTCTACTCAGACATCAAGAAACCAAAGATTGAACTATACAAGGGTGACACGCTCTATGCCTTGTGGTCAATTAAGATATCTGAACAAAGGGACTAGACTACATGGTCATATTGGTTACGGATAGGTTATGTCAAATCACTGATATTCCCGTCACTTAGTAGCAGTGTTGTATTACTAGATACCGCTCACTATTTGTAATACTAGAATATGATTTTAGTATTACTGTCAACGTAATGGGAACCTACAAGCTCACACACTTAGAATGGATCGAACTCTGAATTTAAATTCATAAGATTTCATAAGATGAATTTAAATGGGATCCAAGCAAGACTTGGACTCCTGACATTGGTCAGACATTTAATTAGATTAAATGGGTTGACTAAAGTTCAAACCACACACGAATCTGACCCAGATGATATTATGAGCCGAACAGCCTCATTACTCTCTTTGGGTTGATTTTTCGCACCTATATATATGATACGTATCTATGGAAAAGTCATACATGAAGAAACCCTAGCCATCACAAAAATTGTAAAAGAGAGATCGAGAGGAACATCCCCTTCCCACAGCTATCACCGCGACGTAAGGGAAAGCTTGATTTGATCCGTTCGTGTGGATACCGTGGAGGCACAATATTGTAGTGTTGTTATCGACATACTGTGGAGACAACAGATCCATCTTCAAGGTATAACTCCTAAATACGATTTTTGGTTTTTGCATGGATGCATGGCTAGGTTTTAATATTTTTTTTATAATTTTTCCGCACTGTATTTAATTTGTGATTGCCTTCGAAACCTAACACATCTCTCCTACCGATAGATAGAATGTGTGTCTTCGGCCCTCATCGCTCGACAAGAGCTGTAAGTAAGTGTCGATCGAGCTTCACTCCCCCATCAATCCGACTCCGTAAAAACTAGCTTGGACAAAGTACGCATTGGTACGAGGGTCCATGGGAAGAGTCGAGTGCGTCCGGAAGTTACACTTCTTTACTGACCCATCCCACACAACTTGGGATCTATGTATGTGCTGCAATGCGAGTACGCTTGGGTCTTCCGGTCCTGGAGGTGACCTCAGTGGAAGAAAAATCGCGGTCACCAATCTACATGAATGAATACAAATCTTGTTATTATTGATACAATATTACATATTCACATTCAAAACTAACACTAATAAAAAATCTTACTTCTATAAACCGTTCGCCACTACCGCTATTAGACGGCCCTGACGATCCCTTGTTTTGCCAATTTCCCTATCAACAGTAATATAAAGATTAATCGATGAGAGTTCCAATATATGTTAAGTCGCGATATTGTAAAAAGTGAGCGAAAATGTAAGAAAACTGCACAAACAACAACAAAAAAATGTGAAATTTTGCAACTAGGTCAGATTCCCCACAGACAAGCTAACACAAGTTGTAGAAGTTAGTTTTGACTCATTATTTGCGAGATACGGTCATGTATCACTAGCATAGAAGAAAAGAGTAATACAGTGATACATTGCAGTATCTCGCAAACTGTGGGTTGAAACTCACCTCCAGAGTTGAGTTAGCTTGTGTGCAGTGAGTCCGACCTACTCCCAAAGTTTCAGAATTTTTGGTTGTCGTTTGTGCGGTTTTCTATGTTTTCGTACTCAGAAAATCCAAATATTATAGTTATAATTATAGTTGTTGTTGTTTGTTACGTGAGAAAAATGCACAAGACAATCAAAAATTACCAAACTTTGCTAGTTGGTCGGATTCACCTCACACAAGCTAACACAACTTGTAGAAGTGAGCTTCATCTCACGGTTTGCGAGATACGGCCATATATCACTTTACATTTTTTTCTTCAATGCTAGTGAAATATTGCTGTATTTCGCAAACCGTGAGTCGAAACTCACTTCTAGAAGTTATATTAGTTTGTGTATGGTGAATCCAACCTACTCGCGAAGCTTCACATTTTTTGGTTGTTGTTTGTGCGGTTTTACAAAAAACTCGCAACAACACCTTCCAAAATCATGTATGTTGTTGTTTGATATTATTAAAACCGCACAAACAGCATCCAAAAATTACGGAACTTAGCGAGTAGGTCGGATTCACAAGGCACAAGATAATGCAACTTGTAGAAGTGAGTTTTGACTCACGGTTTGCGAGACACAGCCGTATATTACTTTATTTTTTTGCTTGTATGAAAGTGATACACGGCCGTATCTCGTAAACCGTGATTCAAAACTTACTTCTAGAAGTTGCACTTGCCTGTGTGTTGTAAATCCGACATACTCGCAAAGTTTCATAATTTTTTTATTGTCGTTTGTGCAGTTCTACTAATATCAAACAACTACAACTACACTACATCTATAAATTGAGCGAACAACAACAACTATATCTACAGTTCTACCATCTACAATCATCAAAAACATATATACAATACACATCAAATAACTAAATCTACATAACTACACTTCACAAAAATAAATTTGAAAAATAAAAATAACTACATCTACATAACTACATCAACGAAGCTAGGATTTTCGATTACCTTGCACACTGTGGATTTGTACGGCGTGGATGTTGTTGACAATGTGTAAAGGTTTAAATGGCAAAGTAGGGTTTGGAGTTCCCGAATGGGTTTCGAAGATTATTGGAGGAGGAGGAGGGGGAGCGGGTTGTCCGTGGAGTCTTTAGGTTGTCAGGAGATAGAAGGAAAAGGAGGAGAGCAGGACAGCTTGGGGCTGTCGAGTTGGAGGAGGAGGAGGAGGAGGGGTGTTGTTATTTTGGAGTTGGGCTTCAGTCAAAAGAGAGCTGTAGGCAAGAAGAGAGAAGAGATAGAGTGAGAGAAAGAGAGGGAAGGATATGGGCAGTCGGAAGGAGGATAAGGAGGCACCGGTGGTCAATGGAGGGTTTGGGGTGTTGGGTTTCGGGTTTGGTCGAGAATGTGAGAGCCAGAAGAGGGATAGAAAGTGTGACACAGATAGAGAGAGGGTGAAGGGTTATTTAGGGTGAAAACCCCACCCTCTTCACTTATGTTAAGAGAAGAAGGAGATGAGCAGGGAGAATCATAGTCATTGGATCATGATCAAGTTAATCCAACAACCCAAGATCGAGTTTGTAATACCCATTTGCAATGGCACCGTTTGCAGTGGAAGTTTTCTCATATATATATATATATATATATATATATATATAATTCAACATATAAAAATGTCTTGGTGGAGTGTTGTTGGGGTTTGTGGATTTAAATACACGATAATGAGGTTGAAGAAGACAGACGATAAGAAGAGTCGAAGATGGAGCAAGCAGCTCAAAGCAGCCAACAGCTGCAGGCAGGGTGCGGTCGACCAAATGTCCGACCGACTGCCCAAACGACCTCACAACCGACCGCACGATCGACCATCCCGCTCGCTGTTATAGCCCTGTACCCCTAAAGGAACGACCAGTCGACCGAGAAGTCGACCAACCCACTCTCTATTGGATCCATGTACAGTCGAGGCATGAATGGTCGTCTGTCCAAAGTTGTGGTCGACTGTTATGACACGGATGGATGAGCAGCTGAGATTAGATCTTGTGTAAACCTATATATATTGTATTGTGTACGATTTTAGGGTTAAATGAAAGAAAGAGAGGGGGATAAAGAGAAAACCTACACATTGGGGGTGAGTCTTTAGAGATTTTAAACTTGTTCTTCATATTTCTAGTGGAAATCCAGGAGTGCCTCTACGCAGAAAAGTAGTCATTGCCTTGGGTGAACCTCAAAAAAATCACATGTGTTCTTCTGTGATTGCTTTTGTTCTCTTGCTTTTGATTCAATTGTTTTGCATCTGGTCTGCAGTTAGACGTCAACAAAATGGTATCAGAGCACCAGACTGGTAGCGTTGCTTGAGATGAGAGACAAGAGTAGAGTCAAGAAGTTCGATGGAACAGATTGTGGAAGATCCAGATGATTGCTTATCTCTGACAAAAGGATCTTGATGATCTATTATTTGGCACGAAACCAGAAGTGGCGTACGTAGATGCAGTTACATTGGCAGCCTGGAATAGATTGGATCAGGAAACACTTGGATAGATTCAGTTGTCGTTAAATAGGAAGTCGCTATTTTACATTGAGAATGTGAAAACCGCGAAGAAGGCAATGGAGATATTGACAGATATATTTGAGAAACTGAATGCAGCGAACGAGATTCTTCACCTAAAGAAGTTGGTCAACATGAGGTGTCAGGAAAGGGGTTTGGTGTCATAGCACATCAATAATTTCGGCATGGTTTACAATCAGATGGAATCGTCGGGTTTAAAGATTGAGGAAATGGCATAATCGTTGCTTTTACTATATAGTGTTCCCAATAGTTACGACACAGTGGAAAGAACGGTAATAAGCACTAAGACTAATGCAAAAACTCTGAAGGATGTTATATGCAGTATCATGAATGAGGATACGAGAAGGAAGAGACATGGAGGGTCTTCAGTGTCATATTCTAGCAATGCCGCGTTATCAGTTGGTAATCGTTGTAGAGGTAACAACATAGGGAAGTTACAAAGCAGGAATCAAAGGTCCAAGTCAAGAGCAGGACATCGCAAAGGTAAGTTTTGGCACTGCAAGAAGTCGGGACACAGGAGAGACCAATGCGAAGAGTATAAGAAAGCGCAAGCAGGGTCACATGTAGCAAATGTGGTATCGAACCCCCTTTAGATAAATTGTGTTTATCTACTGGATTTGATATTACGCAAGATGATTGGTGTATAGACTCATGTTCTTCTTATCATTGTACACCCATAGGGGATGTTTTTTAGGATTACAGGACATGTGATTTTTCGTGCAGTTTTAGTTGGTAATGGGCAAATATATCTAGTTGTAGGTAATGCACAGTGAGAGTGAAGGCTCACAATGGCGGGTAATTAGTTTTGAATGACACAAGACACATTCCAAGTTTGAGGAAGATTTTGATCTCGATTAGTTTACTAGACAAAGAATGATTCATAACAACTTTTGGACATAGAGAATAGAAGGTGACTACAGGTGCCAGGTGGGTGGCAAAAGGAATATATGGTGACACGTCATACTTACTCAGAGGTGGTGATTCAGGTGATATCATTGCTACATCATCAGCAAGTAATTCTTTTTTAATTTTATGGCATGTCAGGTTGGGGCACCTTGGTTAAAATGATGTCAAACTGCTTTGTTGTAGGAATCTTTTTCCAGGGCTTAAGAATGTTGAGATAGATTTCTGTGAGAACTGTGTGATGGGCAAACAGAAGACAGTTAGCTTTCAATTGAATGGGTGTGAGAATAATCTAGAGAAGATAGAGTTAGTACATATAGATGTGTGGGGTTCGGCTCAAGAATTCTTTATGGTGGTAAGAGATACTTCGTCACATTCATCGACAATGCGACAAGGAAAGTTTGGGTTTATGCAATTTGCGAGAATCAGAAGTGTTTGAAGTATTCAAAGCTTGGAAGATCGGGGTTGAGAATGAGACGGGTTGCAAATTGGAACCATTAAATTCAGACAATGGTGGTGAGTACAGGTAAAGAGTTTGTTGACTATCTAGAAAAGAAAGGTATTCAGGGAATCAGGACAATTCCTAGGACTCCACAGGAGAATAGAGTAGAAAAAGAATGAACCGCATGATACTCGAAAGGAAGAGATGGATGAGACTTCATGTGGATCTTTCGGTCCATCTTTAGGCCACTACAGTAGATATAACAGTGTACTTGATTAACTGTTTCCCGTCTAATGCCGTTGATGGGGTTATTCCACAAGAACTATGGTCATGTAAAACTATCAATTATTCGTATTTGAAAGTTTTTGGTTGTATTGCATATTCACTAATTGACAGGAAAGAAAGAAAGAAACTGGATTCTAAATTCAAAACGTGTGTATTCATTGGCTATGGCGGCGATGAGTATGGTTACAGACTTTGGGATTTTGTGGATAACACCATCATTCGCAGCACGAATATCGTGTTCAATGAAGAGTTCTTATACAAAGACAGGCACACAGGTCAATGCAGTACAACTAGTACATAGTAAGATTTAGATTCAAACTCAGACTCAGATTTAGATTCTGAAGTCGACCCTAGTGGTAGGGGCCCTACAATGCAGCAGCATTTACAGGTACCACATGCAGCATAGGAGACTCATGATGAGTCTATTGGGAATGAGCAGGTTATCCAATATGAACATGTACAGCCAGAGCAGTTAGGGAAGCTAAACCGGTCGGTGAACCAGTATCCACATTGAGGAGATCAACACGAGGGATTGTCAACCAAGATATTTGATCCATCATCTAGTGTTGTTCACGAGCATGTTCTGGACACGGATTTAGGAGAACCAGAGACTCCTGAGGAGGCTTTGAAGGATAAGGCTCGAATTCAGTAGGAGTTAGCCATAATGGACGAAAAGAACTCCTTGGAACAGAACAAAACTTGGGAGTTGACCAAGTTACTTACAGGGAAATGCACTCTTATAAACAAATGAATTTTCATATTCAAAGATGAGGAGATGGAAGTAAGAGATATAAGGCGAGGCTTG
The DNA here is from genome assembly GCA_017893485.1 of Hemerocallis citrina. Taxonomy (NCBI): domain Eukaryota; kingdom Viridiplantae; phylum Streptophyta; class Magnoliopsida; order Asparagales; family Asphodelaceae; genus Hemerocallis; species Hemerocallis citrina. The sequence goes on along the minus strand of CM030368.1, from coordinate 118,644,749 downwards.
TTGTGAAAGAGTTATCTCAAAGGGAAGGTGTCGACTACAGTGAGATCTTTGCACCGGTTATGAAGATGACTTCAATCAGGGTTCTGCTTAGTATTATGGCAGTTGAAGACTTACACTTAGAGCCATTTGATGTGAAAACAACATTCTCCATGGTGATGTCGAAGAAGAACTATACATGAGACAACCCAAAGATTTTGAAGTAGAATGGAAAGAAGTCATGGTGTGTCGACTAAAGAAGAGTTTCACGGACTCAAACAAGAACCACGGCAACGGTACTTGAAGTTTGACTGCTTTGTAAGAGGAAAATGTTTTGATAGATGCGAAACAGATCATTGTGTATATGTCCGTTGATATGAAGACAATGATATAGTTACCTTGGCATTGTATGTGGCCGACATCTTGTTAGCAGGTTCATGTATGGAAAAGATCAAGGAAGTGAAAAAGTTGCTAGCTTCAGAGTTTTCAATGAAGGACTTAGGTGAAGTAAAGCAAATCTTCGCCATGATGATCAGTAGAGACAGGAAAAGCAAAGATTCTATGTTCATTTCAAGCGAACAATGTGAAGAAGGTGTTGAAAAGATTCTATATGGATGGTGCGAGGGCAGTCACTTGTCCCTTGGCCGCTCACTTCAAGTTATCAATGGAGTTGTGTCCTAAAACGGAGGCAAAGATGGAGGAAATGGTTGTTATTCCTTATGCCTCAGCCGTTGAGAGTTTGATGTAAGCGATGGTGTCTACAAGACCAGACATCGCACAAGCAGTCAGAGTTGTCAGTCGTTACATGAAGAATCTAGGTAAACAGCATTGGGATGTAGTGAATTGGATTCTCAGGTATCTTGTAGGTACTTCAGATCACTCTCTTTGTTTTGGGGGAGATTCTTTGCATATACATGGTTATGTGGATGCAAAATTTTTGGGGGATCATGATGGTTGCATAACTAACAGTTGTACCTCCCACTATTACTTTTTAGTTGTTATTTGGGCTTCTCAGTTACAGAAGGTTGTTGCACAATCAACCACGGAGTCAGAGTATATGACACTTACAGAGGCAACGAAAGACATGTTGTGAATTTCTGAGCTTATGAAATAGTTTGACAGAAGGCAACTCATAGGAGAGCTATGGTGTGACATTAAAAGTGCAGTTTTCTTAGCGAAAAACTTGGCAAATCACTCTAGGACTCGGCACATTCAAATAAGGTATCATTTTATTAGAATGGCGGTTGAGAAGAAATGGTTGAATCCATCTAAGATTCTTGGCACTAAGAATACAGCAGACTTGCTCACAAAAGTAGTGGATAGCAAGAAGCTTCAGTTCTGCTATACTGTTATTGGATTTTCTCTAGGTTAATGGATGAGAAGACTCACAAAGGCACAGGCCTAGACTAGGCCAATGAGAGTGAAGAACATGTTAGATACTTCGTGTATATGTCTCCAAGTAGGAGATTGCTGGGGTTTGTGGATCCAAATACATGATAATGGGGTTGAAGAAGACAGACGAGAAGAAGAGTCGAAGATGGAGCAAGCAGCTCAAAGTAGCCAGCAGCTGCAGGCAGGGTGCGGTCGACCGACTGCCCGACCGACCGCATGGTCGACCGTCTCGCTCGCTGTTACAACCATGTACTCCTGAAGGAACGACCAGTCGACCGCGCAGTCAACCGACCCGCTCTCTGTTGGATCCCTATACAATCGAGGCATGAACGGTCGACCGTCCAAAGTTGCAGTCGACTGTCGCAGCGCTAAATGGTGAGCGGCTAAGATTAGATCTTGTGTAAACCTATATATTGAATTGGGTAAGATTTTATGATTAAGTGAAGAAAAAAAAGAAGTTCTATCAGCCGCCAGAGGGAGATAGAGATAAACCCTACAACTTGGGGGTGGGTTATTGAGAGATTTGTAAACTTGTTCTTCATATTTCTAGTACAAATCACAGGAGTGCGTCTGGGCGGGAAAGTTGTTATTGAACCTCGAAAAAATCTCTTATGTTCTTGTGTGATTGTTTTTTATTGCTTTTGTTCTCTTGCTTTTGATTCTATTATTTTGTATCTCGTTGGTGAGTTATTCCACAATTAGAAATCAACAAGTGTTGCTTTCGAGAATCTCAGTTGAATTGGTCAAATGATGTAATAAGCTCAATTAGCGCCAAGTTGAACGTTGCGATGTTATTCAATTCTCAACCTACTTAAACAAATATCATACTTCTGTTAGGAAATTCCTCATATACTTGTTTTTCAATATTTATTATTAAAGTATATTACATATCCAAATGAATATTTCCATAGGATCTCTATTATTTTCCTCATGATTAACAAATTCTGAAATAGATAGAAATTTAGTAAATAAACAATCACACTTATTATTTATACACGAATGAAAGTTACCTGTAAAATTAAAATTTGACAATCCATGTGCAAAAAATAACTTGATGTGAACCTAAGATGCTAATAACTAATATATCATTTTAGTTTAAAACGATAAATCATTGTCATCTTCAACTCAGCTTTTTTATCTGGACGACTATGACATATAAATCAATGCTAACAATATGATAAAACAGCAAAGTCGGTCATGATCTAGTATCAATCATCTCTTATTTAATGCCGAATCTTACCGTAATTCCTTTAAAATTTTCAAGTTTTATCGGCTTTAAGAAAATATCGATATAGAATAAGAAGAAAGAAGATCATATTTTTCTTGATAAATGGTGGACGCCAGCGATGTAATAGTGATAAAATTGGCCAAATTAAATTGAATCAAAGAATTAGGTTAAGAACAACAGATCCTTCACTACTCTATTTGTAACACCTTGCAAAACTGAGTTATGACAATTTTATTCACGGATGTTACGCACATGTATTTTGTACTGTTACGAATAATATTCGTAATGTATTTTTATATAAATGTCATACATATTTTATATTCTGATTATTTATATATTTTTCGTTCTCTCAAAATTTAATTTTTTATCCTATTTTGAGACAACTCAAATATTAATTTTAATCTTTGTATTTTTACATGTAGTACACGTGTTTTCAATACACGTGTCGATTACGTATGTTTTACCATTTCCGTAACATTATTAATATACATGTTCTACGTATTTTATATTTTGACTGTTTTTCGTTCCCTCAAATTTATTTTTGTATTGATACGTGCAATGCATGTGTTTGCAGTGCACGTGTTGGCTAAAACTTTCTTGAGTCATGGAAATTTTTCTTCTCATTTTTTTAGTCAAAATTTTGTGATTTGTTTTAATTAAATCCATTAGGCCTAAATCCATTTTGTAGCCCACTAAAATTAATTTAAAACCCATGATTGATTTGTGTGTACTAAAGTGTACATTTAAAATATAGTTATTTTGGTACACTTGCTATGTGTAACACACACATCAAGCCTAATTAAAAAATAAAAATAAAATTTGTATGAAGAGCGTGCACAGACATTGACTACACGTGCACGTGTTTCTTACCATGGTTGAGAATGAGGGAGAGTGGTGTGAGTTCGTGGGAAGTATGAAATTATTTTGGGAAGTGGGGAGCTATTTTGACCACACAATTTTCCTATAAATAGTCCATACTTTTGTCATGAACAACACAACTCAAAACAGAAACAAAAGAGAGAAAGAGAGAAGAAGGCTTGCGGATTGAGGCTTAGGCTCTGTTTGGTTCAAAGGAGGGGAGGGGAGGGGAGGAATTTTAATGGAGGGAAGGGGAGGGGAGGGAAAGGGAGGGGAGGGATTTAATGAAGACTATGTTTGGTTCAAAGGAGTGGAGGGGAGGGAAAATAATTATCTTCTTGTTTGGTTCACAAGGGGAGGGAATGAATTTTGTAATAAAATTACTTTTATACCCTTTTACATTTTAAGAAAAGGAAGGGAAAAAATACAATAAGAAAGTGCAGCTTGATATGAAATATGCATACCTCTGATAATAGCATATTGCTCGATGACATGATCTACCATTTTATCGAAGTTGGAGATGTAGCCATGAAGGCCCTGTGAGAGGCCGAAGCCTGGATAATCCATCGCATACACTGCATAACCGGCTGCTGCTGAAGTTGAGCAAACTCACTTCCTCCATTCTGATTCCTATAAGAGCTTCCTAAAGAAACAAGGCAGATAAACAGAGCAGAGTAAATAAAACTGAGAAATTTCGATAGATAATCATAAGAGCCAAGCTCTTTGGCTCGGAGAGCAGCTATATCACAACACGAGTGATGGGCACATTTGGGTTGGTTTGTACATTATTAATCAACATTTACTAATTCTAAATTCAAGTTGTTCTTATTGAGTAATATTCATTCTTTCTTCCTTTGACTAAATAGAACACAGTCAACAAACTGATCATGTTTCATTTGACTAAAAGGAAATTAAATAAATGACGAAATGTAAATTAGGTATAAGATGAATGGTATCAAGATTTATATGTATTTCTGGTATACAACCAAGTTGTAGTTAAGATGATAGAACTGAGATCTTTGCTTCATTGAGTTTGAAATCTTAGGAATTTAGATCTAAAAAGGGCAATTTAGTCCAATCATTTAAAAAAAATTAGACCTACTTTCTCTTCCTTCCAAATCCCCCCAATATTGGAGGGGAGCCAAAATTGACTTAGGAGGGATTTTGCACCCCTCCATTCCCCTCCCCTCCCCTCCCCTCCTAAAAAATGAATCAAAAAAGAAATGTTTTAAAAAATCCCTCTCTTTCCCTCCCCTTCCCTCAATTCCCCTCCAACCAAACAGACCCTTAGGAGGGTCTTGGCCGAGATTCTTTGCTTGGAGCTTTGAAGTATTTTCTTTTAGGAGTTCTACTACTACGAATTCTATATTTGAGGTGGGTGTTTCTTTAACTTTCTAATATAATTTTATTAGTAGAATGCTTGACATGTGTGAATTTTTAGATTCATGATAACTTATATAGATTGAACATTCATGTCTAGATTATTTGTTGTTGATTGAATGTGTGAAATTATGATATGTTGATTTGGGAGCATTTTTATAAGGTTTTGTTTTGAGTTTTAGTTGCACGTCAAAAATCATAACTATTAAACTAGATGGAATATAGAGCTAAAAATTTTATAGAAGCATCTCGTATATGTCAAGAACTTATCCTTAAACTTTCATAATATTTGGATGTCTTTTACTATTTTAATAAAATCTAAACTTAGGACTGATTGGCAGTTGACTAGTTGCTGGAAATTGGTACACATTTCGAGTTTTGATCATTTCAACATCTTAGATGAAGTATTTTGAGAAAAGTCAAAAGAAGAACTTGAATTAGACTCACTAAACTTTCTGTAGAGTCTAAGAAATCAATTTTTCATAAAGAAATGAATTTATAATGAATTTTACAAGACTGAACAAGTGGCAGTACTTTAACATTTCGATCCTACTGTAGATTTCGAAGAATTCAGGGTTATATACCCCATATTTTGGGAAAACTTATACCTAAGAAGTTATAGTAGACTTGTATACCTTTATTTTTGTCTAAAGAACACAAATTTTCATGAAGTATATATTTTTCTATGATTTTTACAAGTAGTATGAGCTGCAGTTTTCGGATTTCGAACATACTATTTTGCAAATGAATTTAGATAGAGTAATTGAGGATGTATGTAGATGATCCTAACTATAAAGTTGTAGTAGACTCATTCATGATTCTTAAGAAACTAATAAATCTATTTTTGGAGAAGTATTAAAATTTATATGATTTTTACAATATCATTGGGTTGATGTATCTTATCTAGTTGTCCTAAAACTTTTACAACATATAAAATTGGATTTAGAATTGTAATGTTAGTAAGATGTACCTTATGAGAAATTAAGAGATAATTAAAGGATGAAGTTTGAATATTAAACATGTGATATTTACAAGGATTTTAACTCATCATATGTTATTAAATGTTGCTATAAGAAATTGGTTACTTCATGATTGATGATAAACATAAAGAAAGTGAATAAAAGAAGTTAAAAGATGTTTAATGAATGAAATTTTTTATATGAGGTTAGATGTAACCTATGTGATTTTTTTGTAGATGGTTACTTGTTCTAGAGTGAGCGGGACCAAGAATATCGACAGTTGTGGTAAATGGATTTTTGAAAAGTAACCAGTGTGTGTTGACTTTCTCATTGAGATGTAGCCAGTGAGGGCTAACATTCTCAGCGTTTTGGTTTAAGTTTGGTGGGTAAGCTAAACTCCAGGTCTCGTTAACTGTAACTTAAACCAAAGGTCAGGCACTAGTTGAAGATGTGATGAAATTTGGGCAAAAGTATGTGGGGTGCCTCTATATAGTCTGACGGTGGACTCCAGGATTATAAACTCAGTTTGGCGGTGGACTCTGGGACTGTGGTTGCTTGCGGGGTGAGACGGGCTTCAATTAAATCCGGGACTACGATTGATCTGATGGTGGACTCCAGGATCATGAATAGTCGGGGGAATGTGTAGCGCCCCGAATTTTCAATAAATAAAATTAGAAATATATTGCACAAATTCCAGACTCAATTTCAATTGTAATCATAAACATAACAACCAAATACAAGAAAAATTAAAACTTTTTATTACATCAACTCTTTTACAAAGCACAACGAGATTTAAACACTTTGAATTACAATTTTCTCTTTACAATCAATCATTTTACAAGATATGCATAAACATTTACTAATCTACCACATGCTCCCGACTCCATGCTAATGGTACCTACCTGTAAAACATGAGGCTAGAAATAATTCTAACCCCCAAAACTATAGGGGTCAGCCATAATGGTGTGAGTGATATTCAAAGAAAATACAAACTTAAATGGAAGCACAAGGAATAAAATCATAAGTAAACAAGTGAAACATATTAATGCAATAATAACAGATGGAACATGAAATAACAATAAATGAAGTATAAATCATCAAGTGAAGTTAGGCTAAGTGTCAAGTGTAAGAAAACAGAAAAACAAGCATGCACAATACGAGTCAAGAAAAACACAAATGCACATGATGATTACTAATGCATACTTGTCGGATTCTATGCATCCCAGTCTACATCGGTCCGGTGCAAGCCCTTATCATTCTCCATTTTATAGGGTTTAATTCCTCGTTATACAACTAATCCTACTACGGTGACTACTACGAGATTTAGACATTCTGCGCATACCTAGCCCATGCCCCGATAATTTTCAGAGCTCAATCTCTATCCACAGATAATTCTGGAGACTATTTCACTCACACCTGGGAATTTTCGAGAATACCCCACACCGCAAGTAATGGTGCCTCACCACACACAGACGTCCCATGAGCGTCCCCTAGATCCCGATAATTCCGGAGATCTGTCCCACACCGCAGGTAATTTCGGAGACTATTTCACTCACACCTCGATAATTTCAGGGACTATCTAACACCGTAGATCAACCTGAGGCCCTCATACTCACGTTTGCTCTCATTTCATCACAACTCCAACTAGTGCTTGTCCTTAGGTTTATTATTACTAGTTAAGTCACAATTTTCCCTAAAGTTGGTGTACCTTATTTGTAATACCCCATATTTTTTAAATAATGATTTTGAGATTAATAAATGAATTAATATGATTTTTGGTGATTTAATAAATACTTTCTGAAATTTATCTTATTACACTTGTAAAACACGTGCAAATATTTTCTCAGAAAGTTCAAAATCAGAAATTATTTTGGGGGAAATTTATTATTCATTGGTAAGCATTATTTGTGATTTTTTTTGTATTTTTCTGATATTTATTTGACCAAATTGCAAATATTACAAAAATAGGGACTTTTGTGCAAAATTACCACTTGGAGTGAAAACTCCAGATTTTCAGATTTTTGGGCTGAACATGATGACTAGCTAACTCAGAGGTAAAGAGTTTACTTTTTGTTTTAACAAATTTGGTTTACTTTGCAAGTTTTAATAAAGAAGGGTCTTTTTTGCAAAATTACCACTTAGAAGGCAAAAAGTACAATTTTGTTTTTTTTGGGTTTTATAAATAGTGTCGATGGTGGTTATTTTGTTTTTAAATTTAAATTAGTTATTTTAATCAAATTTTCAAGTATAAGGATTTACACATGTAAAGATATATTCAAAAGGGATATTTTGCAAATCTTTTCAAAAACCCTAATCCACTGATTTCTGGCCTATTAAAAGAGAGTGCAGCCGTCTCTTTGTTGCACTACACAAAGGGTTTTCTTTATTAATATTTTCTTGGAGTTACGAGGCGATGATCTTGGTTTTCTTGCGAAAGGAAGGATTTTTTTATTCTCTTTATTATCTTCGGTTGATTCTCCAATAAGGTGAGTGACATATGTTTGTTCTTGTATTGTTCTAAGCATGTTGTACATGATGATTTATCTATTAGAAATCATATTGGGGATTGTATGTTGATATAATGAAATTTGATGGAAGGATGAACTAAAAATTGGATATTTCCATGAAACTGTGCTTTTGATGAATTAAAACCCTAATTGTTGAATTGAGATTGTTAAAGAACTTAATAGAAATCATGAGTATGTTGTTTTCCTTCATATACTTGCTGTTTTGATTCATTATAATGAGTTCTATGATGATATTGCATAAAAGTGAACAAAAGTAGATCTTTACTGTGGAGACTAAGTATATGCTTTGACTGAAGCTTTCAAAGAAGTGAAATTTTTGATTGTTTATATGTTATAATCACCTATTATTCATGAGTATGCTGATGTGAATGATTGTACGTATGATTAATGAATTGTAAGAGAAGTTATCAGATTAAAAAGATCAAGTTTGTGTAGAAGAAGGAATTTTGAGTTTGGGTCTGTGCATGTTTCAGCCGAGATTTACTTTTTGTGGTTTTGGAGCTTTCGAGTTGTATTTTGAGTTAATGGCATTGGGATAGTTTTGAACACTATATGGCTTCTAATTGATGAGATTTCTATGCTTTAAACTAATGCAAATATACACTTACACTTATAGATATATACACTATATTTCACTGTTATGAAGAAACTGAGTTTTGTGTGTTTTGCAAAGTTTTAAATTACATACTAAGATTGAATGGGATATTATAGTACTTCTATTTGGTGAATTTTGATGCTACCCAAACTCTTATATAAACACATATATATACATATCGGCTGTTTTGAAGAGATTTTGTGAAAATTTATTCTTTTATGGATTTGATGAGATTTGGAACTGTTTTGTAAACTCTTATATGTTACAAAAGTCATATTAAACCATCTCAGGATTTTTGTTTTGCAATTTTATGATTTTACAAAAAACTATAGATGTATCGGTAAAACATGCACAGAATTTCAAAACTGCAACCAGTTGGAATTGACAGTCGACCGCTTCATTTTGAGCTGAAGTCGACAGTCGACTGTCAGTTCTTGAGTTTCGGATTTTTGCATGACAGTGACCGGTCATTCTGGAACTGGCTTCGACAGTCGACTGTCAGTGCTTGGCTGATGGTTTTTGTAAGTTTTGTTGTCTGCTTGAACGATTTATTTCTTCGATATTATGGATTATTGATCTACTATTTTAGATGAAGTTTTTTCTACAGATTACAGTATTTTACGGAGAGTTATATTTTGTTTATAATAAAATTTAAATTACATTCTTATAACTTTATAAAGGGAGATATATGTGGTTTTCAAAGGAATTGACGTTTTGTGATTTTCTACGACATAAAAATATGATTTTCATTTATTTAATGGATTTAGTATTTTATTTAAATTCTAGAATTTTATGAATACATTATATAAATTGGACTTGTATACTTTTAAGAAGTTTTCTTAATGTCAAAAATATTGATAATGGGATTATGAGTTTTATTGAGAGTTTTGGTGTTGATGGTTGAGTTGTGAGTCTTTAGAGGTTGAGTAGGGCCCTAACTACCAGCGGTTGAGATTTTGGTTGTTGTTCAGTTGAGTTAAGCCCGGTAGGGTACACCAAACTCTAGGAGATTTGTAATCAACTAATTAACTTAAAAGATAAGGACATGCACTAGATGGTGATATGATGAAATGAGAACATGGGTTATGAACCTCTGTATGGCCTGTGGTGTGCGTAAAATAGTCTCAGAAATTATCGGGGTCAGGGCGACACTCATGGGGTATTCGTGTGATGACGTGCCAAAGCTTGCAGTGTGGGGTATTCTCGAAGATTCCCAGGTGTGAGTGAAATAGTTTCCGAAATTATCTATGGATAGAGATTAATCTCCAGAATTATCGAGGCATGGGCTAATGCTCACAGTTTATCTAGATCTCATAGTATTCATCGTAGTAGGATTAGTTGCATGATAAGGGATTTAACCCTATTAAGTGGAGAACGTTAAGGGCTTGCACCGGATCTATGTAGAGTGGGATGCATAGAATCGACAAGTATGCATTAGAGAGTCAGCTTATAGTATTGGTGTTTTCTTGACTTGGTTTTATGCATATTGTTTTCTGTTTTCCTACACTTGACACTTAGTCTAGTTTCACTTGATGTTTTCATATTTTATTTATTGTTATTTTATATTATTTTCATTACTACTGTCGATACATGTTGTTTACGACTCTATCCTTATATTTTATTTATGTTGCATTTTCTTTTGATGTCACTCACACCATTTTGGCAGACCCCTGTAGTTTTGGGGATTAGGGTTATCTCTAGCCTCTTGTTTTACAGATAGGTACATATAGCATTGGGATTTGGATGTATGAGATAGAATGATGTTGTGGCTTGTGTAAATTATAAAAGAATGAATTGTAAAAGAAAGAATTTGTAATTCAAGTTGTTTAATTTTCCGCTGTACATTGTAAAGAATTAATGTAATAAAAGTTAAAAATTTTATCTATGTTTTGGCTATGTTTACTATTACAATTGAGGTTGATGATGAAAATTGTGCCACGTATTTCTGAGATATTCTATTGGAAATTCGAGACGCTACACAGATTGGTATCAGAGCATGCTTCAATAGTAATAATAAACATGGTATAAAAATAAATCTAAGTGTGGACATTAGAACGTGAGTACCTAAGTGTGGACATTAGAGTGTGAGTATCACATAAAATCAAAACATGATGTTTTGGGTTTGGGGTATGGTTAAGGTTTTGCCTTAGGGTGTTGATTGAATATAAATTGTGTTATGATGCTCTCTAACTTTACCCTTATTTTGTAGTATTTAGTAAAATGGTAGGACCCAGGACCAGGAATGGTGGTAATGGTGATGGGGCTGGAAGTTCCAATGGGACTGGACTTGATCTTGAGACTGAGATTATCAAGGTGTATCAGACCTTGAATGTATTCATGGCGGCTAATATGGCCTAGAATCACAATCAGAATCAAGAGGCTGGACCAGTTCAAGAAGAAGCAAGAGATCTGGAACAGGAACAAGAGGGCAGCAGTTAGTCAGAATGGGAAGAAGTTCCTAGTGAAGCAGTGCAAGTTCAGTAGGCCAGAGCAGAAGACACCTGCAACTCAGGAGGTGGTTTGTTACTACTGTAAGGAGGCATGTCACTTCAGGTCAGCGTGTCCTAAACTGGCGAAGCAGACTTGTTTCCAGTGTGGGCAAGTGGGGCATACTAAGCCTTTCTGTCCGCAATTGAAGAAGGGTGGTGCAGGCGGAGGCAAATTTCAGAGGCAAGAGCGAGTGTTCGCATTAACTGAGGAGGATGCGGGTAACTCAGAGGATGTGATCCAGGGTATGCAAGAATTTTAAATTTTATTTGATGTATTAATCAAAACTTTGTTTAAGAATAAATTGGAGATTTGAGTATTATTCTTCATGTAACAGTATTTGTTTTGGCTAATGGAATAAAAGCAAAAGTTTTATTTAATACTGGTTTTTCGCATACATTTGTGTCACCCAATTTTGTAAAATCTTTAGGTGTGGAACCTAAGGTGTTTTCAAGCAGAGTCTTGACGGTGGCAACACCATCTCGAGATTAATGGAAGATTATTTGGCATTGATCTTATTGAGTTGCAAGTTCTTGGTGTGGATGTGATTGTGGGCATTGATTGGATGGCAATATATGATGCCACAATTGAATGCAAGAAGAAAGAGGTGTTAGTGAAAGTACCAGGAGGTCCTGCAGTGACTTTTCAAGGAAAGATGAAAGACCCGAAAGTGACTGCTATGGTATCTAAGTTGATGATTCCAGATGGAGTCAAAGGCATCCCAGTTGTCAGGGATTTTCCTATAGTATTCTTGGAAGATTTATCGGGATTGCCGTCGCAGCGAGATGTGGAGTTCTGTATTAATGTTCAGCCAGGGAATGCTCCGATTTCTAAGGTTCCGTACAGGATGGCCCTTGTAGAGCAGGATGAAGTTAAGAGGAAGATTGAGGAATTACTGAGTAAGGATTTCATCAGGTCGTGTTCTTCACCATGAGGTGCACCACTATTGTTGGTCAAGAAGAAGGACGAGTCAATGAGGATGTGCATTGACTATCGGGAGTTGAACAAGATGACTATTCAGAACAAGTATCCGCTTCCATGGATTGATGATTTGTTCGATAGGCTTCGGGGAGCAGCTGCGTTTTCGAAGATTGATCTGAGATCAGGGTATCATCCGGTTCGAGTCAAATAGGAAGATGTGAGTAAAACAGCTTTCAAGACTGGTCATGGACTCTATGAGTTTTTGGTAATGTCATTCGGAGTGACGAATGCGCCAGCAGTATTCATGGATTTGATTAATCGGACCTTGCGGTCGTTTATTAATTCCTTCATGGTGGTTTTCATTGATGATATCTTGTTGTATTCGAAGTCGGAGAAAGAGTCCACTTGACAGAGGTATTGAAGAAGTTACAGGAGCATAACTTATATGCCAAGTTGTCGAAGTGTGAATTTTGAAAGTTTGAGGTAACTTTTCTTGGTCATATCCTTTCTAAGGAGGGAGTGGCCACTGATCCTCAGAAGGTTGAAACAGTGAAGGATTGGCCCATGCCAATGACAATGATGGAAGTCAGGAGTTTCTTAGGTTTGGTTGGGTACTACAAGAGATTTATTCAAGGCTATGCTCAAATTACAGTTCCTTTGACAGGGTTGACTCGGAAGAATGTGGCATTCAGATGGACTGATAAGTGTGAGGCGAGTTTCCTTGAGCTGAAGGAGAGGTTGACAACTGCACCTATCTTAGCTTTGCCACAAGCTGGGAAGGATTATGATATCTTCAGTGATGCATCTCTCAGAGGTTTGGGGTGTGTCTTGATGCAAGAAGACAAGGTTATTGCCTATGGTTCGAGGCACTTTGATTACCAATTTGCATACTACATGTGACCATATGATTTAATTATTGTATATTCATATTAAGAAAATTTTCTGAATTGTTAGTTGTTTACTTTGAATCTGATTTTCACCCATGATAATGTCATAATTTGAATTTCCTTAAACATGAATTTTTAGCCTCTGATGTCTAGTTTAACATCCATTTGACGGATCTAAGTTCCGATGTGTCATTTGCTAGATATCAACATTTTAGTACAGCCATGTTAGAAATTCAAGACTCCCTATTTCATGCGTATCCTCCTGTTCTATATTTTATTTGACCCTGTTAATAATAAGATAAAAATCTGAAATAAATTAGGCTGCACCTAGACATGTATAGCTACTTTCCTGAAATTTTATAGATTTTATTAATGAGTTTTCTGACCTGAAATAATTAGTTGAACACAACCTACAGCATGCTGTCTGAACATAAAACCTGAATAGAATAGAGTTTTCACCCTAGTTCCTGTATATTTTATATGCCTTAATTATACTCGCTGGAACCGTGTGGAAGTCTAATTTCTAGACGTTCTGGTAGATTCAGATTTGCTATTTTTTAATGACGGTAATCAGCATTTTAGTACAGCAAGGTCATGCTGTCCTGATTATGTGAATTGTGCTTATTTGATGTGTTTGCCTCATGCTTTGTCTGTAGCACATAGAATTAGTCACACTTAGTATTATACAATATTGAAAACCTCTTGCATGCTCACATAGGATGAAAATAAACTAATAACAATCTGGGGTATTATGGATGGACTTGGTAGTGAACGATCGGAAAATGTACTCGGTAAGGCCTTCTTGCCCTCATGAACACTTGACATGGAAGGAGGAGATTGTCATGGAATAAGATTATCATGTTATCACGTTATCATGTTATCATGTTATGCTGAGTACACGATCCGTGAATTTACCATCGGTCTAAAACGTTCACTGTGTGTTTGCACCGAACCTGTGGAATGGGCTGCATTAGTACGTGCACTAGATAGA